>CM053027.1:367471703-368071703 GCA_028564925.1 Lithobates sylvaticus
TATGCTCGGTATTAATTATTGACAACAGCAATGTTTAGCTTTCCTTACAAGAAAGGGAAAGCTGTGGCACTAGTTTACTCTTGTGAGAACTGTGTTGGGCATCAAGTAATGGCTATAAGCAGAAGAGGAAAACTGGAAAACTGCATGTCACTGTCCCATGTTTCCTTGGAAACTGGCTGTATTTTGGACTGCAACAATCCTACATTACCGCTTTTCCACTTTCAATGTTTGTGCAAGGTTTATGTGGATCTGTCTTTGTTTCTGTGTTCAATGGGGGTTCTATAGATAGACTATTGATAGATTGATCTATAAAAATTTTGTTATTGTGCAAGTATGACTATTTCTTGTTCTATGCATAGTGAACCACACTGCCCAAAGCACACTAAGGCCCCTTTCACACTTGGGCGGGAGCCACGGTGACGGTAAAGCAGCGCTATATTTAGCTCTGCTTTACCGTTGTTTTAGCCGCGGTATTCGGCCGCTCGCGGTGCAGTTTTACCCCCCGCGAGCGGCCGAAAAAGGCTTTGCGGCGGTATTGCCGCGGTATTACCGCGGTGTCCCATTGAAATCAATGGGTAGGAGCGGTATAGGAGCGGTGAATACACCGCTCCAAAGATGCTGCTAGCAGGACTTTTTTTTTTTACCGTCCTGCTAGCGCACCGCTCCAGTGTAAAAAGCCCGCCGGCTTTTACACTGGAGTGAATGGGGCCGGTTTTTTTCAGGAGGTGTACAGGCACTATTTTTAGCGCTGTGCCGCCTGAAAACCGCCCCAGTGTGAAAGGGGCCTTATACCTAATGGTGTGCAGGGTATATAGAATTTGTGCTTGGTTATTTTTGTGATTGAAAGTATGAGGTTAAAGAGTTTTTATACTTTCATATGGTGCCTGTTAGTATGGCAGCACCATATTAGCCTCTAGAAGAATTTGGTATGATAGGTTCAAAAAACAAGGCAGTGCACAAGTTCCTATTTCTTTTCATGACAAAATATTGTTTTCCTCAAATCTAATGATTATGTGTATAGTTATTATTATTATTATACAGGATTTATATAGTGCCAACAGTTTGCGCAGCGCTTTGCAACATAAGGGCAGACAGTTTAATTACAATACAATTTAATATAGTAAGAATCAGAGGGCCCTGCACAATCTTATCTACACTTCTACCCAATAAACATGTCATGATTATTTATGTTCTATGTATGCATAGTGTTCAGTATATAGTATTATATTGTATAAGAATTTCATTGCTAATTGGAAAACTGAATGTCATTTTATGGAAAATTATTTGAATAAACTTGTGTTGCGAATATGTCTGATGAACAATTCAACAGATGCATTGCTTTTACAGGCCAGGAAAGCCTTGTCTAAATTATTTTTTTATTCCAGGGCCTGACTTTCCCTGGCAAACCCCTGCAACTGCCATTCCATTGATAAATAAGACTGCTTCAGTGGCCAATCATTGGACAGTTGTATACATACAGTATGTATTTATGTATGTATATACTGTATGTATGTGAACAGTCATTGGGCAATTGTAATAAAGTTGTGGAGTTTAGCCCTGACATCCAGGTAAGCCAGGCTCAGAAACAATAGTTATTATAAAGTGCCGTCAAGTCGATGAAAAGCTTTTTAACAGGATGATGTAATGTGATTTGTATCTTATAAGGGAACTAAACCCATTGATTTAACTGTTTCCCAAAATAGTTACATTCAAGACATGCCATGAATGATAACTGCAACAGTTGCTTGTGCTTTCAACCAAACTGGTAAGCTATCAAATGGCTGGTGCCATAATTGACCACATGTGCAGCACAATGGCAACACAGATCAAACAAAGCTAAGGGATAGGAGAGCTTAGTTCCACTCTGATGCCTAGTACACATGTGCCGAATGTTGGAGGACAATGGTCAGCTCAATAAAAAATGCCCAACTTTTGGCCCGTGTGTATGAAGGATGAGCATGCTGGAAAACTATCAGCTGACTCTTAATCAACGCTCTCAGCCAATGGCTGAGAGCATTGACCATAGTGTCCTGTCGGGGTGGGGTGTCCCCCTGTCAAAACACAACAGCTCAGCTCAAAAAACTATTAGCGTGTACCAGTCTTTAGTCTCGTATTTCACATTATTGCTGGTCATCCTCTCATTATTTCCCTTCAAATTTTCCAAGTATTACCATCTTTTCCAGTGAGTTTTTTCTTCTCATAATATGTAAAAAAAATAGGACCACCTTATTTTAGTTCTGGGCTTCCAGTGAAAGATTGAGTTTATTTTGTTGAAGGATCCATTTGTTTGTTTTCCTTGCTGCCCAGAATAATTTTAGAAATCTTTGCCAAAACCAAAGGCATCCATGCTTTTCCTATCATGCTTCTTCATTGTCTATTTTTCACATCCATAGGGAGTGAGAAAAAATACTACAGCCTGGACAATTCTGTTCTTGCACTTATATCAGTACTTTTAAGTAGATATCATTTATATTTATCTACTTATAATATATAATATAGATTTATAATAAGATCTATTTGTATACATACAGTATGTATTTATGTATGTATATACTGTATGTATGTGAACAGTCATTGGGCAATTGTAATAAAGTTGTGGAGTTTAGCCCTGACATCCAGGTAAGCCAGGCTCAGAAACAATAGTTATTATAAAGTGCCGTCAAGTCGATGAAAAGCTTTTTAACAGGATGATGTAATGTGATTTGTATCTTATAAGGGAACTAAACCCATTGATTTAACTGTTTCCCAAAATAGTTACATTCAAGACATGCCATGAATGATAACTGCAACAGTTGCTTGTGCTTTCAACCAAACTGGTAAGCTATCAAATGGCTGGTGCCATAATTGACCACATGTGCAGCACAATGGCAACACAGATCAAACAAAGCTAAAGGATAGGAGAGCTTAGTTCCACTCTGATGCCTAGTACACATGTGCCGAATGTTGGAGGACAATGGTCAGCTCAATAAAAAATGCCCAACTTTTGTGTATGAAGGATGAGCATGCTGGAAAACTATCAGCTGACTCTTAATCAACGCTCTCAGCCAATGGCTGAGAGCGTTGACCATAGTGTCCTGTCGGGGTGGGGTGTCCCCCTGTCAAAACACAACAGCTCAGCTCAAAAAACTATTAGCGTGTACCAGTCTTTAGTCTCGTATTTCACATTATTGCTGGTCATCCTCTCATTATTTCCCTTCAAATTTTCCAAGTATTACCATCTTTTCCAGTGAGTTTTTTCTTCTCATAATATGTAAAAAAAATAGGACCACCTTATTTTAGTTCTGGGCTTCCAGTGAAAGATTGAGTTTATTTTGTTGAAGGATCCATTTGTTTGTTTTCCTTGCTGCCCAGAATAATTTTAGAAATCTTTGCCAAAACCAAAGGCATCCATGCTTTTCCTATCATGCTTCTTCATTGTCTATTTTTCACATCCATAGGGAGTGAGAAAAAATACTACAGCCTGGACAATTCTGTTCTTGCACTTATATCAGTACTTTTAAGTAGATATCATTTATATTTATCTACTTATAATATATAATATAGATTTATAATAAGATCTATTTAGGTCTTTCGCCATTGCTTTTCCAAGTGTCAGCCTGCAACATATTTCCTTATATTTCAGTATGTCTTAGCTGTTAATGGTTAGGGTAGGCACAAACACTGGTCTTGACCCCCTGCAAGTTGAGATCTTCTTCCCAGCTAATCAACAGCAGAAAATGTAAAATATACTAAATTCCTGAAATAGTTATTTAAATCTGTGGTTACATGTCGATCCCAAGTATTTTCTTTTTCTTGACTGAGGGGTCAGACTGCAGTTTGGACCGTCCTCATTTCTGGAAGAGGCACCACAGAAGGTTGAGTTTAAAGCTTTGTTACAGAGTTTAGGTCTAAACAATTATCCATTAGAAACTATCGTGTTATTTAGACCCCAGCTCTTGTTAAAGCAGTATTAACCACTTTCAGACCTGACCATTTTGCTGGCTTAAGACCAGAGAATTTTTTGCGATTCGGCACTACGTCACTTTAACTGACAATTGCGTGGTCGTGCGACGTGGTTCCCAAAAAAAATTGACGTCCTTTTTTTCCCACAAACAGAGCTTTCTTTTGGTGGTATTTGATCACCCCTGTGGTTTTTATTTTTGGCGCTATAAACAAAAATAGAGCAACAATTTTGAAAAAAACGCATTATTTTTTACTTTTTGCTATAATAAAAATCCCCAAACAATATATAAAAAAACACTTTTTTTCCTCAGTTTAGGCCGATACGTATTCTTCTACATATTTTTAGTAAAAAAAATCGCAATAAGCATTAATGATTAGTTTGCGCAAAAGTTATAGCGTTTACAAAATAGGGGATAGTTTTATGGCATTTTTATTAATAATTTTTTTTTTTTACTAGTAATGGTGGCAATCAGCGATTTTATGGCGGACACATCAGACATTTTTGACAAATTTTTGGGAACATTGTAATTTATACAGAAATCAGTGCTATACAAATGCACTAATTCCTGTGTAAATGAGACTGGCATTGAAGGGTTTAAGTGTGTCCTAGGGGTGTTTTGCTAACTGTGGGGGGCGTGGCTGTGTTTTACTGATAACTGATCTCTGCTCCAATCACAGGGAGTAGAGATCAGTGTCACTTGTTGCTAGGCAGAACGGGGAGATGCTGTTTACATCGGCATCTCCCCGTTTTTCCTCCCTGTGAGATGATCGCGGGTATCCCCGCGGTGATTGAGTCCACGGACCCGCAATCGGACTCACGGGGGTCCCGACCGCCACGTGCGCGTGCCACCGGCGGCACGCACGCGATGGCACGGCGGCAAATTTAAAGGGACGTACCTGTATGCCCTTATGCCTGTCCGTGTCATTCTGCCGACGTACATCATCATGCGCCGGTCGGGAAGTGGTTAAACTCAAAAGCAAACATTTATTATATTGCAGCTTACCAAATGTTAAATGTGATGGCTGTATTCGTTTAATTTTTTCTGCTTTCTTTCTTCTATTTTCATCTGGTCATCCAGCCAGCAGGTCTGTTGTTTTTCACAGCACAATCTTCCCAGCAGAATTTATCAGTTTACATGGATGAGAAAAACCACATAACACTGGCGAGGTGATTAAAATGATCAGCTTTTTTTTTTTCAAGTAAAACTTTTTTTCCAAAAGGAAAAATAATTGTCTGCTGTAGCTGATTATAACATGTGAGTTGGAGGTTGGCTTCAATTTGTTAGTGGTTCTAAATCTTCTAATGCCGCGTACACACGATCGGAATTCTCGTCGGAAAAAGCTCTGATGGTTTTCCCGTCGGAATTTCGCTCAAACTGTCTTGTCTACACACGGTCACACAAAATTCCGATGATCAATAACACCACGACATACAACACGTTCGACAGCACTCTAAAAGGGAAGTTTAATGCTTCCGAGCATGCGTCAAATTGTTTCCGAGCATGCGTTGGAATTTTGCGTGTCGGAATTGCATACACACGATCAGAATTTCCGATAGATAGGTTTTCCCTTGGAAAAATTAAGAACAGGCTCTCAATCTAAAGTCTGTCGGAAATGCCGACAGAAAAAGACCGATGGGCATACACACGGTCGGAAAAGCTCCCATCGGACTGTTTCCATCGGAAATTCCGGTCGTGTGTAGGCGGCATAATACATTTAAAACTACCCTTCCCCCAGACTAACAATGCTTTTGTCTCCTGTGTCAACTCTGTTTGTTCCTCCAGAGTTGTGATTCAAGGAGGTGTGTTAATGGACAGATCACCATGTGCAAAAAAAGCCAAAGAAAACGGATGCAACCACCATATAACTGTTAAGCTGCAATATAATACATTTTTGGTTTTGGGTTTAATACTGTCTTAAATTCACTACCTTCTTAGATGAAACAATTCAACGAAAAATGTGCTATTACTAATACTGTATAATTTTTTCTTAAACCAAAGGACAAATATAGGACTTTAAAATGATCTACTAGTACTATTACAAGCTTGCCACCATGTACTGAAAAAAAAAAGTACATTAAACCTTATTACATACTATACAATTGAATATAGAGAAGTGTTCTGTGAGAAGAAATTAACATCAGTATAGCCCACGCTAGCTTTCACTTCATTTCTGTAACTTAATATATTATTTAATAAATTCCAGAGGTAGATGTTACTTGTTTCTAAATTAAATGTAGCGCACTGGTAAAAATGTGCCATGTGACGCTGATTATTTTCTTTTATATTCTGTACTGACAGGAACATGACAAGTAGTCTAGCGGAACTGTTGCATAATAATACTCTATCAATTTAGAAAATAGATTGTAAAATGTAATTATCATCTGCAGAGCAATTAATGTGCCTTTTCAGCTTCTGTAGAATCGAGTTTTAAATGAAGACTCACTTTTCCTCCTTCCCTCAAGTTAATGTAAAACTAGTCCTTCCAACTTCATGAATGGAACTGATATCTGACAGGCTTGGCTTTGTAATGCAACCTTCTTATTTACAATACAAACAAGCCCTTGGAGTAAAGTTAAATGCAGCATTAAGCTTTGCTTTATGTCTACTGCAACATTGTAAACCTTCAGCTGCTTGGGTTTCTTTCTTGAAGAAATGCCTTTCTTAAAAAAAAAAAAAAAAAAAAGTAAAAGGAAAGGTACTTATAAAGAGTTACAATCAACTCAGATGCGGCCTCCTGTAGCTTGGAACCATTACTTCGCATTTACAGGAGAATTGCCAAGGCGAATCTCTATTCAGACTACAACTATCCTGGCTGTAGCCACAAACAATAGAGCTGATGATACATCACAAAAGAGCTCTTTTATTACCTATTAATGCAACAATCGGTTCAGGCATTGCCTTTTCAGTTGCCCTGCAAGGGCTGGCACCTTACATCAGTGTATTGTTATTCTTTTTTTTTCTACTAGCCAACTGTTCACACTGTAATTGAATTCCTCCTTGTACTTAACCCTGTAGCCAGAAATGAGCCTGCAGTGCTTTGCAAGCTACTATGCTGATACTTGTGACATTAAAAGGAGACCAAAGCTGTTCTGTATTCTCATGTACACAAAATGACTATTCACTTTATTCTGGCTTTGGTACAGCTACAGAAATTCCTCTAGAAATATTATTTGTCGGTGTGAAATGGAAATATGATACAAAATGATACCTCAGTTTGTGACTATTCAAATAATTCACACATTTAAAAACTGGATTTTGTATAATAATTTATGTTAATTAAGCAAGAAAACAATGTACAATAATTGAGGTATATTATTAAAGTGGTTGTAAACCCTTACATATTCCCAGTGAAGTGAACAGCCTCAGATGATACGCAGAGATGAAACAAATCTCCCTACATATGTTTTACATGTATATCTGCTGTCTTTCCCTTTCTTTATTCTTTAGAATTCTAACTTTGTGTTAGAATTTTTACTTTCTCCTTCAGCAGTAGGAGTGAATTCTTGGTATACACTGTGTGACATCTGACTGGATGAAAGGCACCCCCACCCCACATAGGCAGAGGAAGAAAGGAATGTGCAGAGCTGTGGTGTGACAAGACAAGCTCTCTGCTAATCTATTTATAGCAACTTCCCCGACACACATTTCAGGCTGGTTTTATCTCGGTTGATGGAGAACTTGTTAGAAGTTATCATGCAGAGGAATAAAACAGCAGAAAGACACAGTACTTATTGCTTTGAAGAGAGATAAGTAAACACCGCAGATATACAGTTGTGCACATACGTTTTGCATATCCTGGCAGAATTTATGATTTCTTGGCCATTTTTCAGAGAATATGAATGATAACACAAAAACTTTTCTTTCACTCGTGGTTAGTGTTTGGCTGAAGCTATTTATTATCAATCAACTGTGTTTACTCTTTTTAAATTATAATGACAACAGAAACTACCCAAATGATCGTGATCAAAAGTTTACATACCCTGGTGATTTTGAACTGATAACATGCACACAAATTTAAAAAGGGGTTTGAACGGCTATTAAAGGTAACCATCCTCATCTGGGATCTGTTTGCTAGTAATTAGTGTGTGTATAAAAGGTCAATGTGTTTCTGGACTCCTGACAGTCCCTTGCATCTGTCATCCAGTGCTGCACTGACATTTCTGGATTCTGAGTCATGGGGAAAGCAAAAGAATTGTCAAAGGCTCTGCAGGAAAAGGTAGTTGAACTGTATAAAACAGGAAATGGTTATTAACAGGAATTGAGAATGCCAATCAACAGTGTTAAAACTCTAGTCAAGAAGTGGAAAATGAGGGGTTCTGTTGAAACCAAACCACGGTCAGGTAGACCAACTAAAATTTCAGCCATAACTGCCATGAAAATTGTTCGGGATGGAAAGAAAAACCCACAAATAACTTCAGGTCAAATACAGGACTCTCTGGAAACATGTGGTGTGGCTGTTTTAAGATGCACAATAAGGAGGCACTTGAAGAAAGATGAGCTGCATGGTCGAGTCAACAGGAGAAAGACATTATTATGCAAATGTCACAAAGTATCCTGCAATATGCCAAACATAACAGAGACAAGCCTCAAACCTCTGCCACAAAGTCATTTGGAGTGATGAGACCAAAATTTAGCTTTTTGGCCACAACCATAAACGCTACATTTGGAGAGGAGTCAACAAGACCTATGATGAAAGGTACACCATTCCTACTGTGCACGGATGTTTTGGGGATGTGTGAGCTACAAAGGCACAGGAAATTTGGTCAAAACTGATGGCAAGATGAATGCAGTATGTTATCAAAAAATACTGGAGGAACATTTGCAATCATCAGAATGGAAGCTGCGCATGGGACATACTTGGACATTCCAACATGACAATGATCCAAAACACAAGGCCAAGTCAACCTGTCATTGGCTGCCATTGGCTACAGCAGAATAAAGTGAAGGTTCTGGAGTGGCCATCTCAGTCTCCTGACCTCAATATCATTGAGCCACTCTGAGGAGATCTCAAACGTGCAGTTTGTGCAAGACAGCCCAAGAATTTACAGGAACTGGAGGCTTTTTGCCAAGAGGAATGGACAGCTTTACCATCTGAGAAGATAAAGAGCCACAAAAGAAGAAGATAAATACCACAAAAGACTTCAAGCTGTCATTGATGTTAAAGGGGGCAAAACACAGTATTAAGAACTGGGGTATGTAAACTTTTGATCAGTGTCATTTGGGTAGTTTCTGTTGTCATTATGATATAAAAAGAGTAAACACAGTTGATTGATAATAAATGGCTTCAGCCAAACACTAACCATGAGTGAAAGAAAAGTTTTTGTGTTATCATTCATATTCTCTGAAAAATGGCCAAGAAATCATAAATTCTGCCAGGGTATGTAAACTTATGAGCACAACTGTATATGTCAAATTTCATGAATTGGTTTTACACGCACTTTAGGCTAAACCTGTTGCTAAAGTATAACTAAAGGCAAAACTTTTTTTTTTTTAGTTATGGATAGAGTGAAGAGGGATAAGAATGTTTGTCGGTTTGTATTTCTATCTTTGCCCCCGTTAGGGAGATTCACCCTCTCTATTTGTCCTGTTTATCATTGGCATTGAAAGCAAACGTAAAAGAAAATCCCAACTTTTTGGGTTGTCCCCAGAAAAGTAAAAGAGGGAAAATCTTCCAACTAGTTCTGGTAACCTGGTGGACCCCACAAAATTCCCTTAATTTTCAGGATTTACCCTCACTTTCTGTTTGGCTATGGGACAGGAAGTGAAGGGAAATCTCTGCAATGGAACACAGATGGCGGGAAAAAAAATCTGACAGGAGTTATAACCCTCCCTTGCTCTTTCACCAAAATGAATGAGCCAAAATAAAAAAAAACAAATAGACTATAGTTCTACTGTCTAATGTTATTCAACTACTTGCATGACTGTAAAACAGGTGCCTAAAAGTGCTTAAACATAAATTTAGATACCTGCTAGGAGCCCTTTAACTGGGGTGCTATATTATGCAAAGTTCATACTGAAGTCACATTCAGGACCGCCCCTCCCACTTTCCATGCCTCGAATAGCACTTAGCAGTTATCACTAACTAAATGAGAAGCAGAAGGTGAGGTCATAATGCTGCCAGGGCACTTTAGCAGATATTTAAGGATACAGTGTACTCTAGGTTCCTAGTATACAGTCACATTTACTGTTTATTAACTTTAACATCAATACTCAAGACAGATGTACTTTAAAGGGTTTGTAAAGGAAGAAAAAAAAAAAACAACAAACATATTATATTTACCTGCTCTGTGCAATGATTTTGCACAGAGCAGCCCCGATCCTCCTTTTTTTGGGTCCCCTGCCAGCGCTCTGGGCCTCTCCCCCTTGCTGAGTGCTGGCTCGCTCCTGAGTTGGCACTCTGTGTTGATAAGACACAGAGAGTGCAGCTCAGCCCCACCCCCACTTCCTCTACACTGGCTGTGATTGACAGCAGGTGGAGCCAATGGCATGTGCTGCTGCATCTCAGCCAATGAGAAGGGAGAGACTCTGGAGATTCTCAGCTCTCGTGCACATCGCTGGATCAAGATCGGGCTTGGGTAAGTATTAGGGGATGCTGATGAACACTGAAGGTTTTTTTTACAATCATGCATGGAATGCATGAATGTAAAAAACCTTCAGCCTTTAGAATTACTTTAAGTTTATTAAAGGAAAAATTTCAGACTACATTTTTTAGCTCCATTTAGGTGTATTTGTAAACAAAGCATTGATAGTTGCTTGTTACATCTACTTTCTGCTTAAAAATATTTTTAGATGTTTTGATACTTGTTGTATCCTGGTGATTTGGGTGGGTCTAGGTGTTGTGTCAGGCTTCATTTACTAAAAGCAAACAGGCTGTTTTCTTTGCAAAGGGATTTTCATTTTGAAGGGGAATTTTATCTAATGCAGCGTACACTCGGTCAGAATTTCCGATGGAAACAGTCCGATGGGAGCCATTCAACGGATTTTCCGACCGTCGGTCTTTTTCTGTCGGAATTTCCGACTGACTTTGAATTGAGAACCTGTTCTCAATTTTTCCGACGGAAAACCTTTCTATCGGATTTTCCGATCGTGTGTATGCAATTCCGACACGCAAAATTCCGACGCATGCTCGGAAACAATTTGACGCATGCTCGGAAGCATTAAACTTCCCTTTTATAGTGCTGTTGAATGTGTTTTATGCCGCTGTGTTACTGACCGTCGGAATTTGGTGTGACCGTGTGTAGGCAAGACAGTTTGTGCGAAATTCCGTCGGAATTCCGATGGGAAAACCATCAGAGCTTTTTCCGACGAGAATTCCGACCGTGTGTACCTGACATAAGGATAGTGAAAGTGAAGAAAGGTCAATTTGCAAAGAAAATCCAGTCCAGTTTAAGGAAAGAAAAAAAAAATGTTTGCACATGATTGGACGACAGAAGTCAGCAAAGATTCACCTCATTCACTAAGCTAAAGCCTGGTACACACTGTCCCAATGTCAGGTGGCATTGGATGGTTAAATACATCCGGCGCTTCTGTCGAATGAGCATGACTAAAAAAGTCTGCCGATCGGCTCCCGATCAGCACTCACAGCCGATGGCTTAGTTAGTACAGCCGATTGAGTTAGTTAGTACAGTGACTCCGACCTGAGCTGTCAGTTTTTTTTGATTAGGTTAAGTGTTTTGTGTGAAGATTAGGTGTTAGGATCATTTTAAGAAAACTCTGTGAGACCAAAATTATAGGGGCATCCTATATCCTGTAAAGTGGGGTTTTAAGGCTTCAGGGCTATCAGTTTGATCCCAGTATCACTAATTAGCCAGTCACTCACATGAAAAAAGCATGCAGAAAGGATCAGCCAGGATCACAGTCCTAGACTATACACCTTAAAAAAATTAAGCAATGCCGGCTGCAGGGCCGTAGATAATTTTTTGTTCTGGAGGGGGGGTTCAGCAGCAGGTACTAAGTAAAAGTCTTTTTAAATAACCACTTCAGCCCGGAAGGATTTACCCCCCTTCATGACCAGGCCATTTTTTGCGATATGGTACTGTGTTATTTTAACCGACAATTGCGCAGTCCTGTGACGATATACCCAAACAAAATTGATGTCCTTTTTTTTCCCCACAAATAGAGTCTTCTTTTAGTGGTATTTCTAACCTCTGCTGTTTTTATTTTTTGCGCTATAAACAAAAAAAGAGAAAAAAGTTTGACAAAAAAAACAACATTTTCTACTTTCTGCTATAAAACATATCCAATAAAAATATGTAAAAAATAAAATTTCTTCATCAATTTAGGCCAATTTGTACTCTGCTACATATTTTTGTTAAAAAAAATCCAAATTAGCGTACATTGATTGGTTTGCGCAAAAGTTATTGCGTCTACAAACTGTGAGACTTTTTTATTCATTTTTTTACTGGTAATGAAGGCAATTAGCGATTTTTAGCGGGACTGCGACATTGCAGTGGACAAATTGGACACTAAGTGACACTTTTGGGGGCCAGTGACACCAATACCATGATCAGTGCTAAAAAAATGCACTGACACTATAAATGGCACTGGCAGGGAAGGGGTTAACATCAGGGACAATCAAAGGGTTAAATGCGTTCCCTCTGTGTGCTTTCTAACTGTGTGGGGGATGCTGACACTAGACAAAGAGAGAGATTGGTGTTCCTAATTAGTTGGAATCACAGATCTCTCTCTTCCTCTGTGACAGAACAATGGTCTGCCTTGTTTACATAGGCAGACCGCCATTCTGTCATTCCCCCAAATGATCGTGGGTGGCCGGCGGCCATCGCAGCCACTGGACCTGGTGATTGGCTCCCGCTATGTCCAATCACAGCGGGAGCGGGTCACCAGTGGTGCACGCGTGGGCCCCAGGCCAGGAAGTACAAACAACATACAGGTAAATAAGAAAAAACTATTTCCATAGGGGACACCATGAGAAGAGCGGCGTTCCGATATGAAAAAGAGAGAAAGTGGCTACTATAGATATCATCGACAAATAAGGTTTACCAAAGATGTAAATATAATATCAAAATTGGTTTATTAAATTACAAAACATATGTGTTTTAAAAGGTTAGACCAGGCATAGAGAACCATGCCATATACCCGTATTTATTCCCAAACTACACATTTAAATACCCCTAATGTGTGCACAAAAAACACATAACAGACTCCGACAAACATATATCACAAACATGTAACAAATACGGTTGAGGCGCCTCTGCTACCACCTACATGCCAATATGCCTAAAAACTAAGTTGTATAAATTCGTGAACCACTAAGTGTTTTTTTAATTAACCTGCAATTGGCATGTTTGTGGTCCCTAGGGTGGTGGAGATAAATAAATTACAAAGATGACAGATATCAAAATAAATTGCATTCCTTGGTTAGCTAGCTAATTGACAATCTAATTGAGTCAAAAAAAGCCCGATAGTGAGTATATGGCAGTTCATGCGATTCAGTTTTCTCGGCTGCTGTAAGTTGCTAGTTTTACCAAGTGGTGCACACGCGGGCCCCAGACCAGGAAGTACAAACAACATACAGGTAAGTTGTTTCACGCAGCCGGGCCACCCTGCCGCAGGAAATGTGCGGTGGGCGGCCCGGAACTGGATAAAACAAATTGCGCCATAAAGACTGGAAAAAGGAAAAACTATGTGTTGCTCATAGTAAGCAATTACATCCTTAATTCTATTTTCTCAGATCCTCTTGAAAATTTAACCTGATTTCAGTTTTTCCTTCTTCCAGTTTTTATGAAAGTTGCCCAGTGAGGTTGGCTATTGTCCAGTCTAAAGCCTCGTACACACTGTATGCTTTTGCTAAAAAAACAGATTACTATACGAACACATGCAGTCGGCATACAGGACAAGAGAAGTGGCACTGTGCAGAGTCCATACATACAGAATGAAAACAGATACTGAGAATTACACCTGACATACAGGACAAGAGTAGTACTGTGCAAAGTCCATACATACAGAATAAGAACAGATATTGAGAATTACATCCAGGATACAGGACAAGAGAAGTGGTACTGTGTAGAGTCCATACATACAGAAAAAGAACAGATACTGAGAATTATACCCAGCTTACAGGACAAGAGAACTGGTACTATGTAGAGTCCATACATACAGAAAAATAAGAGATACTGAGAATGCGGCACGACCAGGATCCCAAATCACTAGATGTGAACAAGGCCTAACACAACAGCAATGGAAGACTCTGCCCAGCCTCAATCACCAAATTTGTCAGTTGCCACATATTTAGGGGCAGACTGACAACTCATGGAGCCCCCGGGTGATTGTAGATCATGCGGCCCCAGGTTTAAAGATGGCTGCCATGGGGCAGCCATGTTTATGACACAACATTAATGTGGCAGGCTCAAGCGGAGGGCACCGGGCTCAGCGACATCAGAGTGGCAGGAGACTTAAAGCGCGTGACCCAATAAAGGTAACAGGAGCCTCTCATGGACAGCGGCACCTTAACAGCATTATGGGCTATTGGGCAAAGTAATGCACTGGAGCCTCTAGCAGGTAAATGGTGACCTGCGGGCATGCATAGCGCACGCGGCACACAGTGGGTGGTCCTAAATGATGCCACATATTAAGTGTGGCTTTTTAGTCTGATTAGAAATTGAATAATAGTTTACATTTATTTTACAATGCTGTTGGGGGTGCTTTGGTGAGATATCAGGGGTCTAAACAAAGTCTCACTTTTGATATAGAGAAAGGGACTGAGGACACATTCAGTATGTATAGGAGAGGAGTGTGGAGGGTATGACAGAATGGGGAGGGATTTCTTCAAGTGACAGTGTCTGTGAGGTGACCAGTGAGCGATGTTGGGAAGATAAGGGAAGGAAAGTGACCATGGAATGATGTCCCTCAGCTGGGGGGTAGGAAGCAGCTCCAAGTGATGTCTGTCAGCTGGATGTATGAAGTGGCCTGGGGGTGAGGCAAGCTGGGGGTTGGTCAAACAGTGATGTCTATAATAAAAAGAAAACTGCTCATCTATTAATATATACAACAATAAATCATACAACAGTACAACTCAATAAAAACAACCACCTGTTATAAGAGGTAAATATGTATCTATATAAGCCAGCCCCTACTACTCTGTATGTGCAAATAATGTGAAGGTAGTTTATGACCATTCATTTAACCCTGTGCTATCCAAGCATATGCAAAATGCATAAGTAAGTGCCCTTACATTTTCTTTTTGTTGCATACCAGTGACTCTGCCTTGTTCATGAAGCAGTGGCAGGTGCTGACAGTTCAGTTCCTATTGAGATAGACACACCTCCAGAACTACATCTCACAAGAGTCCATTTACAACTTGTTTTCTGGTGGTGAGTGCCTTTTAAATCTACCTGAGCCTAATGCAGGCAAAGGTTTGGTAACATTACTGACACATGCAACAAATTCAGACAGTTCTTCTTACCACTACCACTTTAAGAACCTATTGCTATGGCTGCAACTGACTTAAAAAGGCATACCCCCAGTTTGTAGATTAGGAAATTAAGACCAACTCTGTGAGCCGGAGTACAGAGAGACGCCAGTTCTCAGAGTGGGATATTTTGTACTCGGAAGCTGTCATGTGTATGCTTCATCCCCTGCCCTATTCAGCTGCCTGTTGGGAGATTCCCCAGCTAAAACCTGATGAGATAGTGGGATAGTGACTGATGTCAGTACCCAAATATGCCACTGTCTTTATTTGGGCAAGTCATATGGAAGGCAGACCTGATGGAAAACTAGTCTCAAAGTTCCCTATTAAGGTCCATGCCTATTTGCTGCCATATGATGTCAATCGTAGACAAGGCAGACCTGATGGGGAACTAGTCTCCCAGTTATCTGTCAGCCTTTGGTCACCCCACTGCAAAACCACCATGTGCCTGTATGCATGACGAGCGCAGTGGCAGAGGAGGAAGCACAGTCATGCCGAGCTGCATTAGGACAGTGTGTCTGCTATGGACACTATGGTTTAACTTTAGAGTCTAAAAATGGCGGCCCTCCAGCTGTTGCAAAACTACAAGTCCCATGAGGCATTGCAAAGCTGACAGTTATACGATTGATTCCCTCAGGCAGAGGCATGGTGGGACTTGTAGTTCTGCAACAGCTGGAGGGCCACCAGTTTGAGACCCCTGGTTTAGAGCCTCCACCTCCTAAGATTAGGTGCCTGTTCCTGACAGGAATATGAATCTGTCGTGCAGAGGTGTGAGAGGATTCTAAAGAGTGTCATAGACACGGCTTATGAATTTCTGTCACTGTGTTGTCAGCTTCAACAGAAAGTTAGGAGCATACTGCCAGAACAGGTATTTTGTGTACCTAAAGCATTTGTAAAGAGATAAAACATTTAAAAATCCTGCCTGAACACCTTTAAAGGACGAAACACACCTTTCACACAGCTGAATAAAATTTATAAGACTTTATTAAAGTTCTTGTAAAGGTAGAAGTTTTTTTTTTACCTTAATGCATTCTATGCAATTTGAGAACATCTGGCAAGGTATAGGAGGCTTTAGTGGCATTGATTTGTGTCAGTAAAATTCTGGTAACCTGACCATCTGATATACAAGAAATGGCCAGACAACTTTTTAGACATTTTACAATTTGACAGACCCATGTATAGCAAGTAGGATCACTGCCTATTTTTTTTTCTTTTTTTGTTTGTTTAATTAGTTAATGGTCAGCTATGTCCATCTCTGTAACTTCTCTGTTTACTTGAAATTGGGCAATGATTACATCAGTAATCTGCAAGATGATGTGATGCCAGCATGTATTCACCATGCAAGCTCTCCCCTCTGACAGCATTTGTTTATTCAGTCATTTATTTTTTGTTTAAGTGCAAGGATTTGATATACTCAGTATTAGGTAATCATTGCTAAATTCTGTACTAATTATTATTATTATTTTTATATTTTTTTGAAAGCTGACAGGTATTTTTAGTGTTGAATTGATTTGCTATTGTTTCAGTGTTTTTATATTTTTTTCCACTGTTTTTCACTGCCAAGTAAAAATGCTGAAGCTGAATTTTCAGACTTTGTAGGCATGCGACCATTTCAGATATGGATGAAAGAAAACCATATATTATGTATTAAAGTGGCCATACTGTTTGTCTCTACACATGGGTGCAGTTCAGGCAGTGGACTGCCAATTTAAAAAAAAATACACATTTTTGTTAGAGGGGGTCTACAATAATGTCAGTAGTGTTAGAAAGTGTCTGGTTGTTTTGCATTTTCCAGATGTTAAAGACTTGGGTTTCCTTTAAAGCAGGGATATGCAATTAGCGGACCTCCAGCTGTTGCAGAACTACAAGACCCATGAGGCATAGCAAGACTCTCACACCCACCAGCATGACACCCAGAGGCAGAGGCATGATGGGACTTGTAGTTTTGCAACAGCTGGAGGTCTGCTAATTGCATATCCCTGCTTTAAAGGAATGGTCTCACCTTTGTTTGATATGGATTTGTAAAGTATAACTAAGCTGTCTTGCATTTCGGTTTTTTTTCTTCTTTACTTTATTGAATGTCACAAAGCTACCTTTCATTAATCACCATGTATCACAGCGGAGGCTTCAGGCTAGCTCCAGTGTTGGGCGGAATACAGAAACCCTGCATTTTTATGTACTTTCTTACTTCATTGTGGTGTGAATGGGGCACATAGAAAAGAGCTATTCTCTTTGTGCCCTTGTGCCCCGCGTTGATCGGCTACAGAAAAACACAGGTCTCTGCACATGCGAACAATACTATGTTTCTTCTGCAATAAAAAGAACTAGAAAACATTGTTTTTTTTGCAAGGGTAGAGGGAAAACAGTTGTTTTTTTATGTGCTCTTTTAACACTTGAATGCAGACAGCAGAACTGCTATGCGGAAAAATCCAAGTCTGCATTTTTGCACATTTCTCTGCAGCTCTTTGTCACACCTTGCGTTTTTATGCACCACACCTGTGGTTGCCTAGAAACAAATGAAATGGCACTTTTTGACATATCAATAAAGTTTTTAAAAAATAGATGAACAGGGCTTTGCAATGTGATAAACAAAGCACCACCACTTGAAGATTGTCCAGCATGGACACCAGACCGCTCAAGGCAGCGGAATGTTTTCCTCTAAAGATAGTGTGAACCAGCCCTTTCCACTTTGATCTTTGTAGGTTTTAAACACAATAGCCAGGTGTCTAGTTTAATAAAGTTCAATTGTTTGATTTCCTGATGGGGACATTTGAGACTGGCTAGTAAATGAGATTAAGGGTAAGCGAAAAGCGAGTCACCTTAACTTGATACTTTTCTAAAGTCAATGCTTTTAGTTTTTTAAATATCTGAGGCATTCAGAATTTCGTACAACCCTTAGCCTTTAGCATTTCTCCTGTCCTGTATGAATAGAAAAGTTGTTTGTCACAGAACTCTCCACCATATAGAAGGATACCCCCCCCCCCCCCCAGGGGCTGTAATACTCGCAAGGGAATTGTGTCATATATCAGACATCTTCATTCAAAATGTTTCTCATATATTACAAGTTTTATCTAATTTCAGCCCTGGCAGTTTAATGACTACTGTAATATGTGTATATTTAAAAAAATATATACTGTATATCATGGTAGACCAGCTTGTATTCCTGTGTAAAGAGTGTCATAGCAGTAGTTGTAAATGAAACTTTCAGTAACAAAATATACAACCAGTTGTTACTTTTCACTTTCTTTTAAATTGAAATAGGACTTGCAGCAAATAAAACCTCAACTTGGACTAAGCCAAACCTGGATACAATGGAGTTTCAGTCAGGCCAGACAGTGCTAGCATTTTCCTAGTGTGTTCAATGCTGGTTAGGGAAGTGATGTATCAGGATATTGGAGTGCAATGAGTTCTTCTCAGAACATTTTCAGTCGATGTCTGTGGAATTTTTTGAAATTATTAGTGAAACAACCACTTAATAAAAGAATTGCAGCAATCAACATTGTGTACAGTTAAAATGGAACTCGGCCAGACTGCTAAATACACTGTATAAAACCGTATTTGTTAAGTGTTTATCCTACCAAATTCTATTTCACATTACTGACTGCATAGCTAGGCAGACGACCCTCCAATTTCAGTTTTGCAGCTTGCTGGTTCAGGCAGCTGAATGCCTCACCATCACCATCAGCACCATCAGCACAGTGTTGCATTATGTTTTTTTTGTTTAATTTTCTAGGCAGCTGTGTTTTCTTTAAGTCTATGTATAACCCAAACATTTTTGTTTTGGATAAGAAGGGTTATAAGTTATATCTGTTTTTGTTGCTGTCTGTGTCCTGCTGAGATCACTGCTCACTTGCTGTCCTGGAGAAGGAAAAGGAAATGAAATGAAACCTCCTCAAAGCAAGGGGATTTTCCCTCTAAGTTGTCACCAGAACAGGTATTCTCATTGTAAAATCCCCCTTCTTGTGCTGATGACAACTCAAAAAATGTGCAGGGAAACAGAAACCATTCACAAAATACAAAAGGGTTCTGTGAATGGACAAGAGGGAAGAAGCAACAGATAAAATATAGTGAGAGCTGTACTATCCGACATGAACAAAATTAAACAAAATAAATCATAAATAAAGATGATTCAAAAAGTGGCATACACCCCTTTTTGCACAAAAAAACTGTTCTGCTTTAAAGGGACACTGAAGTGAAATAATAACTTTATCTACCACCAGCATTACAGACAGGACACCTTCAGGTGTCTACATATCTGTTTAGTTGTTCTATACAGCTCTCTGGTTACCCAAGTCCCAGGGTGATCTGGGATCTTCTTAAGTACTAGTACATTATTTTTGTTCAGCTTGTGGGATGAAAAATATATATATATATATATATATATATATATATATATATATATATATATATATATATATATATATATATATATATATATATATATATATATATATATATAAATATATATATACCGTATGTATACACTCACTGGCCACTTTATTAGGTACAACTGTTCAATTGCTTTGTAACACAAATTGCTAACACAAACTCAATACATTTAGTCATCTAGATGTGGTGAAGACGACTTGCTGCAGTGCAAACCAAGCATCAGAATGGGGAAAAAAGGGGTTTAACCACTTTCAGACCGGACCAATTTGCAGCCAAAGGACCAGGCCCCTTTTTGCGATTCGGCACTGCGTCGCTTTAACTGACAATTGCGCGGTCGTGACGTCCTTTTTTTCCTACAAATAGAGCTTTCTTTTGGTGGTATTTGATCGCCCCTGCGGTTTTTATTTTTTGCGCTATAAACAAAAATAGAGCGACAATTTTGAAAAAAATGCATTATTTTTTATTTTTTGCTATAATAAATATCCCCAAAAAATATATAAAAAAACATTTTTTTTCCTCAGTTTAGGCCGATACGTATTCTACTACATATTTTTGGTAAAAAAAATCGCAATAAGCGATTATTGATCAGTTTGCGCAGAAGTTATAGCGTTTACAAGATAGGGGATAGTTTTATAGCATTTTTATTAATATTTTTTTTTTTTATTATTAATGGCGGAGATCTGCGATTTTTTTTTGTGACTGCGACATTATGGCGGACACATCGGACATTTTTGACACATTTTTGGGACCATTGTCATTTTTACAGCAATTAATGCATTTAAATGCACTGATTTCTGTATAAATGACACTGGCAGTGAAGGGGTTAACCAGAAGGGGGCAGTGAAAGAGTTAAGTATGCCTAGGGGTGTGTTTTTTTACTGTGGGGGGGCGTGGCTGTCAGCTAGTGAATGCTGATCTCTGCTCCAATCACAGGGAGCAGAGATCGGCGTCACTAGTTGCTAGGCAGAACGGGGAGATGCTGTTTATCTCGGCATCTCCCCGTTCAGCCGCTCCGTGAGACGATCGCGGGAGTCCCCGCGGCGATCGAGTCCGCGGGGACCGCAGCCGGACTCACGGGGGTCCCGACCGGCGCGGGAGCGCGCCGCTCCCGGCGCGCTCCCGATGGCACGGACAGGCTAAAGGAGGGACGTATATATACGCCCTCCTGCCTGTACGTGCCATTCTGTCGACGTATATCGTCGTGCACCGGTCAACAAGTGGTTAAATGACTTTGAACGTGACATGGTTGTTGGTGCCAGACAGGCTGGTCTGGCGTATTTCAAAAAACGCTGATCTACTGGGATTTTCATGCACAACCATCTCCAGGGTTTACAGAGAATGGTCCAAAAAAGAGAAAATATCCAGCGGGCAGCAGTTGTCTGAACAAAAATGCCTTGTTGATGTCAGAGGTCAGGGGAGAATGGGTAGACTGGTTTGAGATGATAGAAAGGCAACAGTAACTCAAATAACCACTCGTTACAACCTTCTGCTACAGCAGCAGAAGACCACACCGGGTGCCACTCCTGTCAGCTAAGAACAGGAAACGGAGGCTACAATTCACACAGGATTACCAAAATTGGACAATAGAAGATTGGAAAAATGTTGCCTGGTCTGATGAGTCTCAATTTCAGCATTCAGATGGAAGGGTCAAAATTTGGCGTAAACAACATGAAAGCATGGATCCATCCTCCGGTTCAGGGTGGTGGTGGTGGTGTAATGGTGTGGGGGATATTTTCTTGGCACACTTTGGGCCCCTTAGTACCAATTGAGCATTGTTTAAACACCACGGCCAACCTGAGTATTGTTGCTGACCATGTCCATCCCTTTTTGACTACAGTGTCCCCATCTTCTGATGGCTACTTCAGCAGGATAATGCACCATGTCGCAAAGCTCAAATCATCTCACCACTGGTTTCTTGAACATGTCAATGAGGTCCCTGGACTCCAATGGCCTCCACAGTCAGCAGATCTCAATCCAATAGAGCACTTTTGGAATGTGGTGGAAAGGGAGATTCACATCATGGATGTACAGCCGACAAATCTGCAGCAACTGCATGATGGTATCATGTCAATATGGGCCAAATTCTGAGGAATGTTTTCAACACCTTGTTGAATCTTTGCCATAAAGTAATAAGGCAGTTCTGAAGCCAAAAGGGGGTCCAACCTGTTACTAGCAAGGTGTACATAATAAAGTGGAGCGGTGAGGTTATATGTATATATGACTGTATGGCCTGCTTTAGGAGGCTGGAGAGGACACTTCCAGGTTTCCTATCAGAATTAGGTTTACATTTGCATACCAAAGCATCTGAGATTCAGGGCTTTTGGTGCAAAAAAGCATAACAAATTTGCTGAAAAGGGCCCCATTAACTTCTGCTTTTTTTAGTGCATTGTGGGCATAGCGCATTGGAAAACATTGCAGGGCGCTTGTGGCGCAGCCCTTGAATGGGTCGTGTTCAGCAGTGGTATTGCTTGCTGCGTGTGAAAGGGGATATACTTTTAACTGTTACCACGAATCAAAAAATCACAGGTGCAGCATTTGTACAACCTCCTTTGGCCACCATGTTAGATTAAGTGGCACTCAACCACCTGTTTATTGACACCCCCTGATGGCAAGTGTAGAGGATGCCCTAGAGTTCCTTGTTAACACACATAAAATGTGTCCTTCAAATCCAGTTTACCTGCAACATACCTAAAATGTAAGGCTGGATTCACACCTATGCATTTGTAGTGCTGTTTGCATTTTGCAGACTTGCACTACAGAACGTGTTCCATAGGAATCCATGTTAAATGGGCTGTAGTGCAAATCTGCAAAATGCAAAAAGCACTAAAACTGCATAAGTGTGAATCCAGTCTTATGTGAACTGAGCACATAGGTTTTCAATCACAATAAAATGATCCTTTAATAGTGACAGGAGTTTGTTTATATTTGAGCAAAAATCTGTGACTCTACTGGGGAAATTAAACTTCTACAAGGTGATGAACCTTAGGCTTACCTGCTATTTGATTTATCTGCAGTAGCAGACATATGATGTGATGAGGAGCTTTACACCGTCTGAAATTGGATAGAGCTGTAATGATTTCAGCAGTGACTGACAAGCCCGGTTCTGAGCCCTGATATATGAACTAAAATGTGTCCTTGCTGGGACCTTTTTACGATGAATGAAGATGTACCTTACAGAGTACCGATACACACTGAGCTGAAAGTCCTATTTTGTACTACTTTAATGAAAAGGAGAAATGAGATATTCGTCTATCTATAGCCATGTGTGATGAATGTTTTATAAACACTTTGAGTGGTGAAACGGGAAACATATTTTTAAAAAGGCAAACTTCCTGCCAAGATTTTTTTTTTTTAGTACTAATAAAAACTAAACACGATGAAGTGTTCTATGTAGCAATCTGCAGTAATTGCTCATGTCTGATGACCTGTGTACTTGCAGTGCCATTAAGCTTTATGTCTCAATGAGTCCTGGAGTAGCCAGACTTATAGGGGTTGATTTACTAAGAGCAAATAGGCTGCTTACTTTGCAAGGGATGTTTCCCCAGGGCTTAGTGAATGTTGTAAAATTTCACTTTGCAAGGAATACCCAATAGTGTGCAAAAGAAAAAAAAAAAACTGCATTTTTGCTTGCACATGATTGGATGATGGAAGTCCGCAAAGCATCACCTCATTCACTAAGCTCAGGGGGAAAATGCTCTTGCAAAGTGCAACTTTCCATGCCAAATGAATAATCTGCTAGCTTTTAGTAAATCAACAATATAGTTCTTCGTATTGGAAGCAACAGAATTCTCAATCCTAGAGCCAAGGCTAACCCGAATCTTAGGTGTTAACACTTCACCTGTGCAATTTATTTATAATAGTAAAAGGTACAATAGCAGTAAAATAGAACATTTTATCTATGCATAAAATGTTTATGTGCTCTTAAAATGAGCAATACTGCTTTTAGATATGTAAAGTGTATGCACTTTTTTTTAGAGAGCAGGGCAAGGTTAAAACCTGTCAGGTTGCTTCTTGCTATCTTTGTTCTCCCCGGAGACATTCGTTTTCACATTCTGTTCTAAAGATGCAACAGGAAATGAGAAGAAATCCAATCTTAGACTGCTACCAGACCAAGTGTTAGATGATTTACCCTCACCTCTTGCTCTGCTGACAACTCTAACATTTTCAGTTTCTCTTTACTTTATTGCTCAGCGACAGCGGTCACTAGGACAAATATCTCCCCAGTGGGGACACAGACAGCAAAAAAACTTGGCAGAAAATGTAACCTTATCTACTCTGTAAAACCAATAAAAATAACTTTTTCTTGTGGTTTTATATTTAGCTTTTTGTATCTCACATTCAGATCTGTAAACACTATGTGTATAAGGAAATACAATTAGCATCCCCTATTTTAAATGAAGCATTTTACAGATCTAGGATATTCAAAATAATAATAAAAAAAATTGAAAATATAATCAAAAGCTAATTTCTTTGAAAACTGCATGTTCAAATGTAGTTGGCTAGTGGGGCTGCCTATGGTATGAAATGATCAATATTGTGTCTTAGAAAATGAAATGATGAAAAGGGGTTGACCTTCACATTAAAACGTAAGATTTACATGGGATTTTCACTGAAGGTAATCAATGTTTATGTGGTTTTATGAATAATTTTCTGGAGTGGAATTGGCCAGCTTTGTGAAAGGATTATTTTAAAAACCTAAAGTATACATGCACGGTGACAAGGGAGCAAAGATCAGGTTTGCTTTAGGCACTAATGGTTGTATTTTGTTCAGCTTATTGATCAGATACCTCTCACTTCACTCTGGTTGCAAAAAATAAAAGCCAGCAGCTACAAAATACTTACCGGCCTATGGAGTCCAGTACTGTCTTCCCCCCCAGCAGATTCCTCTTGGTGCCACCATCTTCAGTTTGGGAGGCAACTGTGACTTTCTGATGATTAAGTGCCAGTTCACACTGAGGCAGCACGACTTACAGCGCGACTGCCTCAGGCGGCCTGGACACGACAGCAGCGGCGACTTGCAAAACGACTTCTCTATAGAAGTCAATGCAAGTCACCTCAAGTCGCCCCCAAAGTTGTACAGGAACCTTTTTTTAAGTCAGAGCGACTTGAGTTGCTCCGATTAGAACGGTTCCATTGTACAGAATGGGACGCGACTTGTCAGGCGGCTAAGTCAAGTCATCCCGGTGTGAACCGGCTCTAACAGGCACCTCACCACTGTGCATGTACAGGAATGAGCTGTGCAGGAAGACTAGTCCTGCAGCCTCCTGGGATGTATGATGTTAACCCATGAAGCTGAATGCAGGCTTGCTGAGGCAAGGAATAAGGAAGTGGGAAGCAGATACCTGTTACAAAAAGATACCTGCTCCGAAAAAAAAAAAAAAAGTCTGAGATTTTAAGGTCTGCTTTAACCGCTTCAGCCCCAGAAGATTTTACCCCCTTTCTGATCAGAGCGCTTTTTGCGATTCAGCACGGCGTTGTTTTAACTGACAATTGCGCGGTGGTACGACCTTGCACCCAAACAAAATTTACGTCCTTTTTTCCCCACAAATAGAGCCTTCTTTTGGTGGTATTTGATCACCTCTGCGGTTTTTATTTTTTGCGCTATAAAAAAAAATAGCGACAATTTAAAAAAAAAAACACAATATTTTTTACTTTTTGCTATAATAAATATCCCCCAAAAAATATATATACATTTTTTTTTCTCAGTTTAGGCCGATATGTATTCTTCTACATATTTTAGCGGTTAACACAAATAAAGAAATAAGAAAAAATACTTAGATAAGCTCAATAGCTTAGAAGTGTTATTTGAAGGATACAAATCTTTATTAAAATGAAAAAAAAAAAAAAAAAAACACAAGCCCCAAGAAACATTTTTTTTCTTCCACATTAGGGCCTTGCTGTAGCTACATTCCTAGATAGCTTTAGCTTCTGCTCTCTATCAGAAACTTGAGTAGTTTATGGAGAGATGACATGTACCATAATCCTTGTAAATTGTCGACAGGCATCTGATTGTATTTAGAACAATAGGGGGAATTCAGTAAAGCTGGTGCACCACTTTTCTGGTGTTAACTACTCTTGTTAATGTGTTGCACCCAATTTGAGAAACATCTGCAACAGGTTTAGTTCTGACTAGTGCAGCAAATTCAGGTAGTTCTAAATTGCTCCACTTCTGCATTGTGGCACAATGCTTGAGCCAATCTAAAAAAAGAAAAAATATGGACACTTCATATCTTATGAAAGTGTAGCTAATTAAGACCAACTCTCTTTTGGCATGCAGAGAGAGAGTGAGAGAGAGAGGTTGGAATGGACCCACAGGCGTGTGTTTATATATTTGTGCTCAAATCTCTAGCCTAAACCTTCATATTAGCTGTTTATATATATATATATATACACACAAAGAAGAAGGCGCCACCATCGAATGTAAATTATTAAAGTAAATGTCATTTGGGATAAGGATAAAAGAAAAAAGCTTTTGCACTCACTAAGGCCCCATTCACACCTGAGCGTAGCTTTTTCAGGCAGAAAGTCGCACGATTTTACTGAGATTTTGTAATGTGTTTTTGCGCAATTTTGTACAGGTCAAAGGGGCACCAATGTAAAAATCAGAAAAAATCTGACTAAAAAAAATTGTTTCAGAATTTTGTTTGCGATTCAGGCGTTTTGGAGCTTCTGGCTTCAGGCATTTTGGAGTGGAGATGTGAACCATCTCCATAGAGAATAATAGATTTTTTTTCGCTCCAGCATTTTGTAGCTTTAGGCTTCAAGCTACAAAATGCTCAGATGAATGGGGATGACTGTAGTGCATGTAATCCTGTGGAGTATCAGTAACATCCAGGCTAGTGGCAACTGATTGCTGTTGCGGCACGGCTGGTATAAACATGGTTGATGTGTGACAGCATGTTGGAGGCAAAATGGCAGCTGCTGGAGAGTATCAGAACAGCTGGGGTGGTGTGCTGGAGGAAGCTGCAGCCCAAGTTGACAGGCAGTATGGCGGCTTCTGTGTCCTCTGTCCTTCAGTCTGCATTTGATTCGATGAAGGCTGTGGTGTTGCTGGGAGCTGGAACGCAGGCTACCCTGAAGTGTAGCAGCGTCCGGATCCAGTCAGCCCGCTCGATATGGTCGGCCAGGCTCGGCTGATCCACGAAGATGGCGTCAGCATGTCGGTGGGGGCAGGTCACGCATTCCATAGCTTTGCCCCTTTGTCAAACCATTAGCATGAGGGAAGGCTCTGAGTGCAATTCATTTAAAGAGGACATGTGCAGGATTCTTAGTGGAGTGCCTCCTCCTGGTATTTTACTGACAGCTCTTTTGTGTGTATCACTACACACAGATTGGTGCTTATGCTGTCAGATGGCTAGATTATCACATACAAGAGGAGTGTATAGACCTTCAGGTTATATTCAGAAAAGGTGGCACCCCAACTTTTTACTGATAAAAAAAACAAAGGGGGGTGTTCTAGGAGCATGTATCAAAAACATATATCTATTGATCGGAAATATAAAAGGGGGAAGAGGATTGCAAAATATAATAAGCAAATGAAAAAATGTGAAAATTAAAAAATTCATTAAAAAAACTAACATTTTTTTTTTTTTTTTATTAATTTAGTGACTTCTTCAGGAGAGCCCCTGAGTACCACACATTTGCATACTTTACCTATTATTCTTTTTTGATTTACACATTATTACAGTGTTATTTTCATAATAAGAATTGCGCACATCTATTAACGCTAATTACCTATTAACGCTAAAATCAGCGCAGCACCACATATTACAATTTATGCACTTTATAGCTGTGGGAACAGTTCTCAGTACCTGCAGCAGTTTATTCAGTTGGTGTATTTTATCACATAGGAGTGATAACGCGGGAGTACAATATATATACATAATGGAAATATGCTGCTTGTCACTTTAGGTTGTTAGCAGCCTCTCAAGAAGTTTGAAATTATTGCTGAAGCTTATTGAAATTCTGCTTACAGCTTGTTTAATGAGTCAGCACTCCCGATATACGTACCCCAAAACCGGAGAAAAAGTACACTTTAACAATCTCAATAAAGCAGCTCAAAGCTTGCTGAATGCATTTTAAATGCTCTAAAATAACGCGTGCTGATGGCCATGAGTACAAGGCACTCATTGGTAAGATTATTTAGATTATTACATTTGCATCAAATAAAACTGGAAAGAGTCATTTCAATTCAGTTTTTTGTTAAAAATGACATCTTAAATCTATGCTTTGTTAAATGTAGACATATTTTTTGTCACTATATACTGTATATATAAGACCAAGAAAAAAAAATTGCCAATCAACTTGAAAAAATGAAATAAAGCTCATTGTCTAATCTCTTTAATACAAGGTTGCATCATTCTGAACAGACCTGACAGAAGCACAATTGTTTGATGTCCATACCAGTTTAGTAAGCCTTGTTCTCACTGATTGCAACATATTTGAAAAGTAGTTTTATCTTTACTTTGTAAAGAAAAAGCTGAAAGAAAGTAATTCGGGAGCACAATGCAATCATTTTGCAGTGTTTCATCTACTCTTACAAGGTGGACAAGCACCAGTAAGGCAGTATCAGAGCTGCTGCTTTTGGGGTTACTAGTCCAGTAAGTAATTTGTATATGCAAGCTTGACCTTATGTAGCTACTAAAAGTTGACTTTGACTTTAAAGCGTTCCTGTCTCCAAATCATTAATTACAACAAAAATATTCCTATAAGATTATATATGTATTTAAAGTAGAAGTTCAGCCAAAAACTAACTCTAAATCTACTGGCAGCCACATCTAAAACTAATCTATCTGTAGTCTGTAAGGCAAAAATCGCTATACATACCCTTTCTGAAGCAGATCGGGTCTGATCTCCATCGGTGGATGTGCTGTCTGCAGGAGACAGCCAGCTATGAAATTCCTGCAAAGTGATGTCATCCATGGAGTTACTATGGGGCTTCCATTGCCGGCTGCCTCTCCTGTACACGCCCACACACATAAGCTGCCGTTGGCCGGATCAGCTTCAGAAAAAGTATGTATAGCAATTTTTGCTTTACAGGGCTAGATAAATTTGTTTTAGAATGTGACTTTGAGTAGATTTAGAGTTAGTTTGTTTTTGGCTGAACTTCTACTTTAATGTATTTTATGCCTTTTATTTACCGTAAAAGCCTCCTTGTTGGACACCACCATTGTGGATGTAATCTCAGAAGCTCCTGGAGACTATCTGTCACTATAGTGAAATGCTATAGAGTTTTCTTCTCCCCGGCAGCTGCATAATGTTTAGACATGTGCACACTGAAATATTTCGTTTTGGAATTTCGTTTTCGTCCGAAAAATAAATTTATTTAGTTACTCCCGAAATTCGTTTTTATTTATTTCGTTTTTCGTTAAAAATTGCATTCGTCCGAAAATCCAAATGAATTAAGGTCGAATCTGTCATTGAAGGCTTATGGTGTCTGTCGAAAGTTCAAAGAAGATTCGACGGAGCAGCTAAACTGTATGACTCTGTATAGTTTAGCTGCAATTCCACCCAATTCCAGCAGCAATCTTTCCTCTCTACGTCGAATCTTTCCTCTCTACGTCGAATCTTTCCTTTCTACGTCGAATCTTTTCTTTCTACTTTAAATCTTTTCTCTCTATGTAGAATAATCTTGGACTAATAGAGTTAAGGTTAGGCACATTCGACCATAGGTTCAATGGACACAGATTGTTATTGTCAGTGTCGAATCTCCTATCTATATCGAACTGTTGTCACAACGAAAACAAAGCATTTGTTTATGTCGGATCTTTCGTTTTTCGGATTCTGCACTTTCGTTATCGTTTGTTAAAACGATAAAGAAAATACCTGAAATTCCGACGAAAATGCATTCGGACGAAAACGAATGCACATGTCTAATAATGTATAGGTAGGTGAGTAGAGGAGATCCTTGGCCAGCACAGATAGTAGTTAGACTCCCAGAAGAGGAGATGGCTGTGACATACAAGGAGCTATGCTAGGGAAGTAACCCAAAGTAAAAGGCACATTGCAAGTAAGATTAATTCAAAAAATTATAAAGAAGATAAACTATGCAACTAAACAATTAAAATATGTGACAGGACTGCCAGGCAATTTCACTATATTAAATGCAGTGGAAAAGTAACAAAGAATTTTACCCCTATTAAGTTTTAGTGTTTTTCACAGATTACTTGACTTCCTGTTGGGTAAAAAAGTCCCAATGACAGTGGGGGGAGAGGGATATGTCTAACATCCGCACAGACAGAGGCTAACAAATTAATTTAAAGCAGAGTTCCAGGCTTTTTATGTTTATAAAAAGTCAGCAGATACAAAAAGTGTAGTTGCTGACTTTTAATAAACAGACACTTACCTGTTCCACGGTCCAGTGATGTGGCCGAACAGAACCCCGCTTCTCTCCCTCTCCTTTCTGCCAGCGCCTCCATTGCCACTCTGGGCACCCGGCCGTGACAGCTTTCGGCTTCACGGCCTGGCACGCACGGCGCATGTGCGAGTCGCTCTGCGCTCCCGGAGTGGACAGGCGATCTCCTGGGACCTGTCACGTGTCCCAGGAGATCGCCTAGAGGGAGGGGCCACCTAAAGAGAAAGAAGGAGTCGCCTTGGTGGTCCCGGGGCAGAAGGAGGAAGTGGGACAGGATGAAGCCCCCTAACGAAGCCCCCACTCCCCCCCAAAAAAATGACATGCCAAATGTGGCATGTAAGGGGGCGAGGAGTGCTTAAAGCGGAAGTTCCATTTTTGGGTGGAACTCCGCTTTAAGTCAGGGGTCTCAAACTGGTGGCCCTCCAGCTGCTGCAAAACTACAAGTCCCATGAGGCATTGCAAGGCTGACGGTTACAAGCATGACTCCCACAGGCAGAGGCATGATGGGACTTGTAGTTTCGCTACAGCTGAAGGGCTTCCAGTTTGAGAACCTTGTTTTAAGTTAATAGTAGTATAATAGAACTCATGTTAGCTTTTGGTAATGATCGATTCCCTGTCACAGATTTTCCCTTACTTCCTGTCTGGTAATAGTTTGTCTGTCCCCAGAATAGAAAGTGAGGGGAAATCTATAAAATGGAACCCTTAATAGCATGAAAACCTGACAGGGTTGCTAATCTTTCCCCACTGTATCCATCTATTTAAAAAAGGAGTATTTTTTAAGGCTGGGTTCACAATGCCAACGTATGAGGCTCGCAGCAGGGGCCTGGTGTATCCCTGTTCTCCGTTTCAGGGACGAATCCGGGATGAATTTTTGCCTGAATTCGGCCCCGAAATGGAGTTATACTGCGGCAGGATGACTCCCTACGTGAGCCTTTGTAGCTGTACGTCGGCTCTATAGGACGCACAGCTATGCACTTTTTGCAGCATGTCCCCAGAGCCGATGCACGTGAATGGCGGGCGCGATGACTGCCGGGCACACGCGATCGATCGTGACAGAACGAGAATGGGGATGTGTGTGTAAACACAAAAATCCCGGTTCTCTCAGGGAAGTAGAGACAGATTGTGTGCTCCTACTAAGTAGGAACACCGATCGGTCTCCTCCCCTAGTCAGTCCCATCCCCCCCAAAGTTAGAACACACTTAAGGAACACATTTAACCCCTTGATCGCCCCCTAGTGTTAACCCCTTCCCTGCAATTGACATTTACACAGTAATCAGTGTTTATTTTTAACTCTGATCGCTGTATAAATGTCAATGGTCCCAAAAAAGTGTCAAAGGTGTCTGATCTGTCTGCCACAATGATCACCGCCATTACTAGTAAAAAAAATAAAATAATAAAAATACCATAAATCTATCCCCTATTTTGTAGATGCTATAACTTTTGTGCAAACCAATCAATATACGCTTATTGCGATTTTTTTTTTTTTTTTTTTTTACCCAAAATATGTAGAAGAATACATTTTAATTTTGGATATTTATTATTGCAAAAAATACAAAATATTGTGTTTTTTTCAAAATTGACACTTTTTTTTGTTTATAGCGCAAAAAATAAAAGGTGAGGTGATTAAATACCACCAAAAGAAAGCTCCATTTGTGGGGAAAAGGGACATAAATTGTGTTTGGCTACAGCGTCGCACGACTGCGCAATTGTCAGTTAAAATGACGCAGTACCGTATCGCAAAAAAGGGCCTGGTCAGGAAGGGGGTAAATTCTTCCGGGGCTTAAGTGGTTAAAGTGATCATGTGATGCAGTATAATTGACAAACAGTGCTGTATGCTAAAATACGATTTGTCCTTGAGTAGATATTTAAATAATTGTATACAATGTGGCAGCTTGATACTTTCATTAACCTAGAAACGTTTGGTAGTTTATATGTACATGCTCCTATAAAGCAGATGTAGTTTAGCTTCTGTCCCATTTGCATTGTTTGCTGCTTTTGTAATGTTGTAATAGGCAAATCCATCTATCATTTTCATGTCAAAATATAATACCTTTCACAATGTTGAAAACATCAGACTTAATCTGATGTATACATTGTACGTGCTTTGAATACTTTATCAGTCCTATGGCTGTATTCCAGTTGTTTAAAGTGTAGATTCTGTTTTTTACAGTCAACATTACTTAAAAAAAAGTATCTCCAGGCAACACAAGAACTCAATTGATAAAATGCAATAGTGATCATTCCTATGGTAAAATATGCAAATGTGAATAAATCCTCAATAAGACCAATGAAATATCATCCTGGCTAAATAATTCCCTATGAAAACAGAAGTTGCCGTAGCAATGAAACACGTTGGGGTAGAGCAACAGTTCAAAGTGGAAGTAACCCAGCGCTGGCGATCAGGAGCCTGATTCTGAAACAGTGCGGTTGGCGGCTAATCTGGGTGCAGTGTAGTGGCGTGGGTTTACCCGCTCAATGTGTTTCGTTTGCGACTTCTACATTACTGGGGTCGTTTTTATAAAAGTTCAGCGAAAACATAATACACTATTAGATTCCTTTCTTTTGTTGGTGTGCCCGACTGGTCTGGGATTTCAAAGTAAAACTGGTGCAGACGGAGAAAGCTATGTCCCTGGAAGCATTTTTGAGCTCAAAAGATAGGCATAAAGATCTAGTGATTGCGGTGTTTGCACTGGTGGAAGGGAAGCACACTGGGAGAAAAGTGGTTATTCATCCACAGGCATGTAAATAGACACTTTATACTTTGAAAACCAAACAGATAATTTGTATGTGTATGGACACTTTTATTTAGCTGTTTACAAATAACCTTTTATATCTGAATTGTTCTGATTCACTATTGTTTGATTCAGTATTGTTGATGGCGTTAGTGGTAAAGTGTCGCTAATTTTAGCGGCGCTTTTCAGCCGATAGGGGGCGATTTTAACCCCCGCTAAAGCCACAAAGCGCTGCTGCTTAAAGATGCCGCTTGCGGGACTTTTTCTAATGTCCTGCAAGCGCACCGCTCCACTGTGAAAGCACTCGGGCTCTCACACTGGGGCTGCAGGGGAGGTAGTTTTCAGGTGCTTTACAGGCGCTATTTTTAGCCCAAAAGCTCCTGAAATACGCCCCAGCGTGAAAGGGGTCTAAGTTGTGCATATATGAATGAGTATCATTGGAAAACCTGGGAAACAACTCATCATGCAACTTTCATGCCCAAAGTTGCATAAGTGTGAATGGATCCTAAAGTAAAACATTTTTTGAACTGTTTACTGACATGACAATTCCAAATAACCTTTTATATCGGATTCACTATTATTGTGAAGCTTTTTTGGATTGTCTACGTCCCCTATAATTTCATTGTTTGCAGCATTGGTGTTTATTTATTTATAATAGTTGGACTAGATGTGTGCAATATTTGAGTCACTGTTAGGAGAATTTGATATTCTTAGCGCTGGGTTCTTTGATTTCATTGGTATTTGTTTTCATGTTTTCAATGATTTAATTTACGCTCCACTTTAATAGAATCATGTCTGTTTGACTTTTCAAATAAAATGAACAGTTTTCTATAAAATGCAATATACCGTAATTGTGATGTGCGATAGTGAAAAGGTTTTTTATTTTTATTTTTTCCTGATGATGGTATTACCAACACAAATTTCAAGTACCTGGATCTGTTGATCAATCCAATCCCGCTCCTATGAAAACGATTTACCCCCTTGGAAATGTTCACACTTTATTGTTATGGAATATTGATTCACAGTGGTTGTATTAAACACCGTTTCTGCTGTCATTGCAGATTTTCTAAAATATTATGCTGATCATCTAACTTACAGTAACTTCTTTTGGGTTAGTGATCTGCAACATATAGATAACATATAACGTCAAGTTACTGCACAATCTTTGCGGGTCAAAGACTGACATATTTGAAGCAGTGAATGTGACAGCCAGGCAACCAGCTTTTTTTTTTAGAGATAGGTAAGCAGTGACAGCCACCTTATCCTTCTCAGCAAAGATTTACTTTAAACTGGAAAGCGAGAACATCTTTTTGCACTATTCAATTTGGGAACTTGAGGTTATTTTAGTCAAGTTTTATTCACATATGGTTTTATTATTTCAATTGCTCTATTTTTAGAGAAGATGCTTGCATAGCTACTTAGGTGGTGCTCATCATCCAATGCGACACTGCCATCTACTCCTGTTAAAAAGCAGCTTTGATCATTGTGTTACAACCGCCAGATTAAACACTGCCAGGATCACAATTTCAAACCTCCGCTGGCATTAGTCACTCATGTAACTCATTTGTGACTCAGAAGCAACTGATCAACCCCTTGTCTTGGGACATTTATGTGAAACAAGATGCGAGACATCTTAATAAAGATCAAGGGAACACTGGTTTGATCTTTCTTTTTATCTGTGCATCTGCAGTTGTATTGTTCTTCATGGTAGTTACAAGAAAGCATGTTAGCTTTCGTTTCTTTATGACAAGTATAATGAATGTATTTATTCCGTGCTGCATCCACGGTAGAGAGAATTGTCCACAATCCAGTAGAGCAGTACCTATTTATGCAGTGCTGTTTTCCAGATACAGCATGCAAAGTGCAATGAATTGTGCAGTAAGCCCCTCTTCAGTCTAGGCTGGCTGTATATTCATATTGTGCATGGAAGGTATTTGATGATATAAAAATATTTTTTTGAGATGTTGCTGAAACTAAGTGAAGCTTTTGGGTTAATAATATGCCACACTAATATGAAATATCTGTCTGCCTTAAAATGAAACTAAAGACAACACTTTTTTTTTATTTTGGATACAGTAAGGGAGGATTATAGCCCTCTGTAATTTTTTTTTCTATCATCCTATATTGGGGAGATTTTCCTTCACTAAACAGCCAAAATAGGAAGTGATAGGGAGTCCTGGGGTGTCACCAGAACTAGTTCTCCCCATTGAAAGATTTCCCATCTATTCCTGTTATGACGTCAACCCAAAATGTGGGATTTTCTTTTACTTTCAATGATAATGGTAAACAGGACAAATAGAGAGGGCGAATCTATCTAATGGGGACACAGACAGCAATAAAAAAACAGACAGATGTTCTAATCTCTCTAAACTCAATACAAAACTAAAAAGAAAAGTTTTGCCTTTAGTCCCCTTTCACACTTATATGACTTGTCCCACGATTTGGGACTGCAAAGTCGTGCAAGTCGTTCCCCATGATTTTCAATGACAGCCATTCATATTAGTACGACTTCAAGTCGTTCCGACTTCAAAGTAGTTCCTGCACTACTTTGGTCCTATTTTGATGGCACTTATACAGGCATTCCTTGAAATCGCGTCAAAATCGCGGCCGCGAATTGCGTCAAAATCATGGTAAAATCACGCTACTTTGAAGTCGCACAAGTGTGAAAGGGGCCTAAGTGACACTTTAACCACTTCACGCAAAATCACGTACCTGTACCTCATTCTGTTGAAGTGGTTGTACCAGGGTGAGGCCTGCAGCCAGAGGTTTTTTGAGTGGACGGTCGGCTTTCATGTGGTAATATCTAAGCAGCCGATCAGCCGTTATCACAAGGAGCGGGAGGGGGACCCCCCTTGCTGCTCAGCCCGGGTCTCCCATCCCACTGTCTGGCTTTGAATCGGCTTTGATCGGGTCTTTGATGTAGGAATGTCATGAAGTCACTTCCAGTTTGACTCGGCAACCAACGGGACCGATTTAAAAAAATCCTAGGTATTCAAAAATGCAGACTTTGGTGTTTTGACTACTTTGAAGTGCAGAGGAGGGGTTTGGGGTCTCTTAGACCCCAGATCCCTCCATAAAGAGTACCTGTAACTGCCTATTACTGTCACAAGGAATACTTACATAAAAGTAATCTGTCTATGGGTGGAACCATAGTTACCACCCAGGCTGGACATAAGGCAGGTCTACCTTTGTTCATCTCCATTTAATATGGGTTGATGGGATTAATAGTTCACACAAGAAAGATAACATTGTTTTTTCTTCCTGTTTAGCTCACAGAAAGTGCCTATTGTCTACCATTTTCTTAAAAAAGAATCCCATGGGCAACCAATTCACAGTAGCAGGGTATTTTTAAAAGTCAAGCCTGGCCAAAGCTGCTTTCAGTAATCGCAGTAGAGGTGGTCTTGGCCATTATTGATACGCCTGCATTATAGCAAGCCTGAGTTAGCAGTTGAATCCAGAGTGGAAAAATGTAATTGGTAATGCTACTAATATAACGGTTTAAGAAAGCATAGTCTGGTGACTGGTGTACTTTCATCAAATGCTACTATTTTCTTTAATACAGTAATTAAATATGCTTTACTCATCACTGGGCATATCACAGAATAGTTTTATTTCTTTTAAACAGTTTGTATCACTCATCGTTTGGATGAATCTCAAGCGAATGCAAACACTGCATCCCACACCGCTCTGTACAAAATATTTTTTCCAACTGCAGTACATCCAGATCACAAAGTAAATATTTAAAGATCTGCTTTACCAAGCTTGTTAGATAATGTTTGTGCAAAGTAACCGTACCAATGTTTTATCGCTGCTTCCATACACATAGAATGTAAGCACAAATATGACCCTTCACAGCAGCCATGGTGATTTCTGTAATCGCTGTCAATTGCTGTATCATACTCACTTGCATTATTTTTAATGCCTCATGCACATAGGATGTTTTACAAACTCTTCTAGAAGCCTTTCCTCCTAGCAGCAGCGTTTTGGCAGAAAAAACACCCGATGCTTGTAAAAGTGTGTAACGTGTTTACAAGCACTTAGGTGTTAATTAATTTCATTGGCCAGAATAATAATCTATTCTGACCACTGCAATGAATTACCGCTTAAGCGCTAAATCTACCTACTGTTAACGTGCGTTTAGACGCATTTACAAGCGTCAAGCATTTTTTCTGACAAAACTCTGCTGCTTCCGGACGCACTGAGAGTGTTTTTTTTTCCTGCCTCTAAAAGCCCCTGCCACTAAATGCTACTAAAGACCTGTGTGTGTATGAATACATAGGCTAACATTCAGGGGAGTTTAGAGGTAAGAAAAAAATGTCAGATGCTCCTAGGAGCAGCTGAAAAAACATCCAGTGTGCATGAGGCCTAAAGGCTAGCTAATGAAGATATTAAAGTGGATGTAAACCCTCAGATATACCCAGTGAAGTGAACAGCCTCAGATGATACACAGAGATGAAACAAATCTCCCTATATAAGTTTTACATGTATATCTGCTCTCTTTACCTTTATATACTGTTTAGAAAGTGAACATCCTGTTAGAATTTTCACTTCCTGATTCACCTGTGGGTGTGGATTCTTACCATACACTGTGCGACAGCTGATTGGAGGAAAGGCACACACCCCCTTTCCACATGGCAGAGACTTGCAGAGCTGTGCTCTGAAAAGACCAGCTCTTTGCTAATCTATTTATAGCACCCTCCCTGACACAAAATTCAGGCTGGTTTTATCACATTTGACGGAGAACTTGTCAGAAGTTATCAGGCTGATAACAGAAGAGCGGAGCAGAAGAAAGCCACGGGACATAGGGCTTTTAAGAGAGATAAAACACTGCAGATATATGTGCCCAGCTCAAATTTCATGAATCGGGTTTACATCCACTTTAAGCTTGTTTTATCAGCCTCTATTCCTCACTTATTGATAGAGTAGGATATATTTAAGGTGAATTTTAGCTGATCTAAAAAGTCCCAGTGTTTGCAACAGTGCCTATGTGTTGATACATTTTAATGTTCAGGTTGATCCTTGTGGAGCCCTTGGATTGTAAACACAGACTGTACATAGGGACTGTCCAAATTGAGATTAAAGTGATTGTAAAGGTTTTTTTTTTGGTTTTTTTTACGAACATGTCATACTTACCTCCTCTGTGCAAGGGTTTTGCACAGAGTGGCCCCAATCTTCCTTTTCTGGGGTCCTGGCTCTTCCTATTTTCGAGTGCCCCCATGGAGAGCTGCATTCCATGGGGGCACTCGTGTGGGTGCCCTCCTGAGTACTGCTGCTGCATCCATTGACACAGACAGCAGGACTCGGACTCCAGTGGCTCCTGTCACTGGATTTAATGGACAGCAGCAGGAGCCAATGCCTGTGGGGGGGCTGCTGCAGCACAAAAGGTTTCCACCTTAATGCATTGAATGCATTAAGGTGAAAAACCGTGAGGGTTTACAACCCCTTTAAAGAGGAACTGAAGTCTGCTCACATAATTTGTAATAAAAACATCTTTGCCACTTCCATCCAACCACTTTGCATATTATTTTATGTATGCTGTGATTCTGTACTTGCCAAATATGCTGCAGAAATCTCTCTCCACTAAGTCTGGCTGCAACCATTTTAACTGTGGGCAGCTGAAGCTGCTGCCTGTTCACTTTCTGGATTTACACAGAGGCACATCCCCAGCTCTGCAGCTCTCTTTGGCCCTCTTATGACTCACCCCCTCTCTTGTAAGTGCGGTAAACTGCATTTATGCGCATTTGCGTTTATAAGCGTTTTTAACGGACAAAACATTTCTGGTACCTTTTGAACATATAAAAATGTTGAAAAAACACAAATTTGCCCACATGTGGTTGCCTGCATCAATAGATGAGTCCAGTAGCAACGAACTCTGGTCCTCGGACACAATTTTCGACATCTTCGGAGCCTCAGCAACAGCAACATCAGGAGCATTTCCTCACACATGCTCAGAATGGATCCATAGTAAAAACACCAAAAATAACACAGCTATCTACAAGCACACTGCTCTCTTTCCTCACAGAATGGCTGAAATAGTTAATAATTTACTTGTTTTTCGTGCATTGTGGGCATTTTTCGAGGGGTCTCCTGAAGTTATCTTTAAAAAATGCTTCTAACCTTAAATTCTCATAACCATAGCTAAACTCTCATAAATTCAGTATGTAAAAGCTGTCAAACGAACATTTTTCACTGTTGGTTACCAGCTGTCAAGTTTTCAGCATTCAGAAAAGGTTTTCAGCTGCCCTGTGTGCATGAGCCCTAAGGCAGGCTATAGATTATGCAATTTTCCTTCCTTCCACCATCAGTAGAGAGAAAGAAAATTGATTGACTGCCCCATCACACTGACAATTTCTCGAACAGCGCTATTTTTTTTTTTCGTTTAAACTTTTATTCAATCCTTCTATAGAGTTGTACAGTACAAAGTACAGTACAGTACAAAAAAAGTACAAAATGGAGTTAATGTTGTAGGTTACAGGAGTAGAAACGGGTGCAGTAGATTTGCATATAATACTTTAATCCAGTAGCAAACAAGTACACCGGGTTCATTGGGGTACAGTATACACATGATGCAATTTGCTTCAATTGCAGAGTGATTTATCGCACTATAATTGCAGTAGAGCCGCACTGCGTTTTTAGTTGACATTCAAATGAATGGCATCTAAAAGCGTTGTGCGATTTTTCATTCACACCTGGGCGTTTTGAAATCGCAGGCAGAATCGTGAAAAATCTGCGCACGCTTCAAAATGCCCAGGTGTGAATGCAGCCTTAAGGGTAAAAACTATGAGTAAAAAAACTTTGCAATTAAAAAGTCTCTTTAATCCAAATTTACCCTTAGTTGTATTTAGTGTACATGCATTTTTGTCAATTTTACTGACTACTATAAATATTCAGATTATTTAAAAACATTGGCAAATGTAGGCCTCAAATGTGCTTTAAAATAGTCTAAAAAAAATGTTGGTATGTATCAGTTGAAAAGAAATTGTTCAGTAAACCATGTATAGTAAATCTTCAAAATTTGGCCCGGTCATGAAGGTAATGATTACCCCTGGACATGACAGGGTTAACAGTTTTGATACTACTATTATTATTCTGCAAGATTTTTCTTGTTAACCATATCGTTCTGCACTTGTTATGGTGGCTGAACATTTGATTAGAATCCCTCTCTCTTTTAAGAACTCAAACTCATAAAATTGTAGAGACAAAATTATCAGGTGTCTGCCTTTGATCAAAATGCTCTTTTTGTTTATATGTAAAATATATAGATCTATTTCCATGCATGTTTTTTTTTTTTTTTGCACTTAAATCTATTTGGGCTTGCTTCTTCAATTTTTGTGACCATTTTCAATTTTATTTGCAGGTTTTGGATTCCATACAGTTAGTGCAATTTATGGAGAAACAATCAATATACCTTGTGGTCAAGATGTAACGCAAGACCTTCTGTTTGGGAAATGGAAATATGTAAGTGTGCTTTATTTTTTTTTTTCTGCAGGAAAATAGCTATTGCTTTGTTCATTTCATCATGGACCCTTTCACACTGATCAGTTTTTGAACAAAAATGCATAAAAAATGTATCCCTTTAAATCCTATGGAACTCTTCACACTAATATGCTGTGGGTGCTGTCAAATGGGTGGGTGCGGTGCATTTTTAAAAGTCCAAAAAACTCACCTCCCGTGAAAATGAATGGCAAACGCATCAAAAACACACTCGCTGTGCTTTTGGTGAGTTTTTTGAGTCACATGTCCAAGTTTCACAGGTGTATGCTGGGAATCAGGAATCCAAAAACACATCAAAAACAATGTAAGAACTCTATTTATTTTTTCAGCAGAGCATTGTGAAAGGGCCCTTTGTTAGCTACAGACACACTCAAAAAAAAACTTTAAAGGATAAGTTCACTTTTAAAAAATAAATAAATAAATGCACATTTTTTGCAGGTAAAAAATTGTGCCTTTTTTTCTTAGGAAGCTGGCTCCTGTCAGAATGATGCGGCTGTGTAAATTGTGACAGCATTGTGTCACAATAGGGAATCAGAATAAGGGGGAGGGAATGCAGGGCTGCTTCTTTAGTAACACATTACATGTTACTTGTTACACCCTGAATTGGGATGTAACATGTTACTAAAATTATTACTTTTTCTTTTTTGTTTTGATTAGGATTGCAGAGGCCTACATAAATATCCTAATTCTGTTTTGGATTATAGGTGTAATGTGGCAGTCTTTATGTAAACTGATGTTTACCCTGACCACTTTATCAAAAGGGATGTGGTATTTCTTTGTTGGCATATACTACCCTGTTTCCCCGAAAATAAGACCTAGCGTGATTGTCGTTGATGGCTGCAATATAAGCCCTAACCCCCAAATAAGCCCTACCCTGTTTCCTCGAAAATAAGCCCTACCCTGAAAACAAGACCTACAAGGACTTTAACTAGGGCTTATTTGGGGGGTATGGCTTATATTGCAGCCATCACTGACAATCACGCTAGGTCTTATTTTCAGGGAAACAGGGTATGCTGTTTCTTGCTGTTCAGACTCTTAACCACCTGATTACTTTGCACTTAAGCCCCCCTCGTGACCAGACCAATTTTCAGCTTTCGGTGCTGACGCACTTGGAATGACAATTGCGCGGTCATACAACACTGTACCCAATTAAATTTTTATAATTTTTTTCCCACAAATAGAGCTTTCTTTTGGTGGTATTTAAAGCGGGATTCCACCCTAAAGTGGAACTCCCGCTTTTCGGAACCCTCCCCCCCTCCGGTGTCACATTTGGCACCTTTCAGGGGGGAGGGGGGTGCAGATACCTGTCTAAGACAGGTATCTGCACCCACTTCCATCATAAACTCCCACGGGAGTTTACGCAAGTTCCTGTCCCAGCGCGCTGTCTGCCGGGACACACACGTGTCCCGGCAGACAGCGCTGAAGATTCTCATTGCGCCGCGCGACTCGCGCATGCGCAGTAGGGAATCGGGAAGTGAAGCCACTTCCTGATTCCCTTACCGAGAATGGCGCCGGCTACAGCAGAGAGCCGAGAGATCGATCGGCCTCTGCTGCCGACACCGCTGGACCCTGGAACAGGTAAGTGTCCATTTTTTAAAAGTCAGCAGCTGCAGTATTTGTAGCTGCTGGCTTTTAATTTTTTTTTTTTCAGTACAGTCCCGCTTTAATCACAGCTGGGGTTTTTATTTTTTGCTAAACAAACAAAAAAAGATGGAAAATTTAAAAAAAATAAAAAATCATGTTTAATAGTTTGTTATAAAATTTTGCAAACAGGTAATTTTTCTGCTTCATTGATATGCGCTGATGAGGCTGCACTGGTGGGCACTGATAGGCTGCACTGGTGGGCACTGATAGGCTGCACTGGTGGGCACTGATAGGCTGCACTGGTGGGCACTGATAGGCTGCACTGGTGGGCACTGATAGGCTGCACTGGTGGGGACAGATAAGTCGGTACTGATGGGGACAGCAAAGATGGCACTGATGGGCACGGATGGGTGGCACTGATGGGTGGCACTGATGGGTGGCACTGATGGGTGGCACTGATGGGCACTGGTAGGTGACACAGGTGAGCACTGGTAGGTGACACAGATGAGCACTGGCAGGTGACACTGATGTGCAGCACTGGCACTGTGGGCACTGAGAGATGGCACTGTGGGCACTGAGAGATGGCACTGAGAGATGGCACTGTGGGCACTGGAAGGCGGCACTTTAATGGGGCAAAGGTGGGCACAATGGACCATGGGCACATTGCAGTGAGAGGGACTAATGTCCCTCTCACTGCCGCCGGTGATCGGCTTTTTTTTTTTTCTCCTCGCGCTGTCAGCGCGAGGAGGAAAAAAAGCCGATTACCGGCTCTGTTAGTATCACATGATCAGCTGTCATTGGCTGACAGCTGATCACGTGGTAAGGGGTCGGGATCGACCCCTTACTCGGATCTGTGATCCAGCGAGTCTCACAAACTCGCTGATCACAGAGCGCGCCGTGCACGCCCTTCAGGGGGCGCGCAGGCAGCTCGTGTCCGGGACGACGTCAAAGTAGTCCCGGCACATTAGATCCGCGCTGTAGCCGTCATTTGGCTATAGCGCGGGTCTATAGTGGTTAAAGCTGAACTCTAGTCAAGAAGCTTATTAGACAATTACAATCCATACATGCCTAGGGCCAGTTTTAGTTGTGAAAGAATTTGTATCTCTGTTCAGCCAAACTTCTATGCCAGACCGACCTCCAAAACCACTGCAACAGCAGCACAGATTGGTCAAGAATGCATGCCTGCTTGCTAATTGGAATGTGAAGGAACAGTGATACTCGGCTCCTGTCTGCAGATGCCCCAGATTCTGTTTGCTTGAGTTTTAGTAAACGTCCCTATTGTGTTTCTTGTGTACATAAGATCACAGAAGGATAAAATTGAGGCAAACCTATTTAATACAAAGGTATTTATGCCACTAGCTTTTAATGTCCCTTTACTGTTTACAATTTGCTTAGAGTTCAGCTTTAATTCTGGTGGACTGCTGTAGAACATCCAAGGAGAGAAGCAGATCCATGTAGATATTGGAAAGAAGTTAACTGAGATATCACACATTGAAAAGTCAATATAAAAGATACACCGATCAGTCATAACTTAATGACCATTGACAGCTTAAGTGACTAACATTGATTATCTCATTACAATAGCATCTGCAAGTTGGTAAGATACACTAAGCAGCAAGAAATCATGTTGTCTCTGAAGTTGATGTGTTGAAAGCAGAAAAAATTGGCATCACAGTTTGTTGTGTATGAAGCTGCATAGCCTCTCATGGTGCCAATGCTGGATCATGTCCACAGCCAAAAGCACTTACAATGGGCATGTGTGCATCAGAATTAGATAATGAAGCAATGGAAGAAGGTGATCTGGTTTGATAAATCATGTTTTCTTTTCCATTATGTGGATGTCCAGGTTTGTGTGCACATTCTACCCGGGGAAGAGATGGTACCAGGATGTAGTATGGGAAAAAGGCAAGCTGACGGAGGCAGTGTGATGCTTTGGGCAATGTGATGCTGGGAAACCTTGGTCCCACCATTCATGTGGATGTTACTTGACATATACCACCTACCTAAACATTGTTGCTGATCAAGTACACCCCTTCATGTAAAATGTTATTTCTGAATTCAGTGGCCTCTTTCAGCAGCATAATGCTCCATGCCACACTGCAAAAATGGTTCAAGAATTATTTGAGGAACAAAACAATAAGTTTGAAGGGTTGACTTGGCCTCCAAATTCTTCAGATCTTAATTCAATTGAGCATCTGTGGGATGTGCTGGAAAAACAAGTCTGATCTTTGGAGGCCCCACCTTGCAACTTACTGGACTTGAAGGATTCGCTACTGATGGCTTGGTGCCAGATACCACAGCATACCTTCAGAGGTCTAATGGCATCCATATCTCAGTGGGTTAGGGCTATTTTGGTGGCAAAAGGGGGACCATAGGTTGGTGGTCCATAAAGTTATAGCTGATCAGTATAAAATGACTGCATTATGAAATTTGAAGACATTGTAGTAAAGAGCTAAAATGTCTCATATGTTCAGTCAGTGCATCAAGAATGATTAGAAAATCCTGCTTTGGATGCCTATACATGAAGAGATGTATGTAATGGACCTCTTCTTCTTTGTGGAGAGATTTCTATGCTTAATTTGTTTTTAATTATTTTGAATTCTTCAATCAACTATTTATTCAAATCTCCACTGTCTCCTACTATAACAATAAAAGCAGTGCCTCCGGATCAGTGCAACCCCAGCAATACCTTGAGAACAGTACCCGGACCTAATGCTATGGGAATTGCCTATGATGTTGCTTTGGGCACTGGATACTGCTGGGGCGCTCTCCTTGGCACTGAATGTAATGAATGTAGTTAGCCGCAGGGTACTATAGAAGTACAGTGCTGTGGTCTATTCCTATGGTTTCTTATAAGGTACTCAGACTTTTCTTCAAAACCTTTTTCAACAAGGACTTCACTGCAGGCAGTCAACGCATGGATTGCTGTGGGTCCTTGCTCAAACCATGTACAAGGAAACCACAGCAAAAGCTCAGTCAAACATTATCTCTGCCATTGGCTGCAAAGCACTCAAGCCACTCAGAGTGACATAGCCTCCTTTGCAGTGGAACAGGACCCAGTTTTAACACTGGTCTCTGCATCCAAATCTAACTGGTCTCTGCATCTGATTCTAGCTCTATCTCAGGCACACAATAAACAGCCTATATGACCGATACAGATTTCTCTGCAACTGTACTCCAATTTCTTAAACAAGTAAAAAAAAGTGGACTGTTCCTGTATGAGATCTTACCATCCCAGCCTTAATTCAACCATCAATGTCCAGAGCCCAAAAGTGCCAGCCCTATTCTTCACCTTCTCTACCATTCTCTACTCGTGTCAGAAGTGGAGCTACCGCCTTTAAAAGAGGCAGGCATGAAAAACTTTAATCAAGATCCTGGGGCAGTGTTCAAGGAGGCACTGGAGGATCCCCAGCCTTCAATAAATCTGATGTTATGGCTTCATGTAATATGCTTGCCAATGTAAATATTCTCACTTCTGCTATGTGCAAAAGGTCTGGTATATTCACACTTAATTCTCCTCCATCTCGCCATGCCCCTCTTGGTACTATGAGACCTGCAATTTTAAAATAAAATTTTCCATTCATAAAAAAATAGAATGAGCAGTTTAGGATGATTGGGTTTCTTCTGCAAGGGTTTGACCCCTCCGAGGGTCATTACCAAGCTATACCCAGTGGAAAAATAATTCACTAAAAGGCAGAATGTTCCAGTAGTAGACCTTGCCATCTCATTCTTAAACATCTTACTGTACCTATAGAAGACAGTCTTTAATTTAAGGATTCTGCTGGATTTCTGTCTGTCAAACCACAGCTACTTGGACTAGGGTGATGAAAAATGAACAGGATCCTGCCTTTCAAGATTTAACTCTTTTGGTGAGGTACTTGACAAGTTTATAAAGGATAGATGTCAGGGGAGGAAAGGTCCACCTTCCACAACAGAAGACTCCAAAACCCCCCTCTTCATGGGCATCTACCTCCTCAAAGAGCAGAGCCCCGCTGCTTTCCTTGTGCTTCAGCTTCAAAGTCAAAATTCTGCCCTTCTTTTTGGCACAATCTTGGAACACAAAGCCCACCAAGTCTACCCCAAAACCTCCTTTACAAAGAATGGGTCAACCTCACTACAAAGAATGGGACATCTGTTACAGTTTGCATTCATCTGGGTCACAGACATCCAGGGCTTCTCTCAAACCTATCAAAATCTGCTCAAGGAAAGTCAAATTTAAGCTGGGTACCCACTGCCCGGAAATCAGCTGGGTTGAACAAAACAAAAACATGCAATGTTTACCTGGTTTTACAGACAGTCCTGTACCATCTCTTGTCTCAGCAGGGAGTGGTTGCTGCAGTCCTTCTGGAGGACAGGTTCAAAGGATTCTAAAATCCCTAAACAAAAATACCTTTTGTATTCTCAAGTTTTGCATGGAATCTGAAAGGTCAGTTATTGCCTCTCTAAGACAAGTGAAATACTTGACATAAGTAGATACTTAAGATGCCTACCTCAATATTCAACTTTTTATACCCCATCTGTGCTTTTAGGAGACAAGCACATCTAATTTGTTATGCTGCCATTTGACCTGTTGTCTGTGCTCAGAAAATTCCTTCTTCTGAAGGATTTATCTCCCTCACAGCTATCTGCAAATGTCCAAAGGGCTATTTCAATTTTACAGGTTTCAGTTGGGTAATCGGCTTCCAAAAGTCTGCCTTCCAGTCTTTCCTTGTTCATGATTGCCTAGGCCTCATCCTTGACACCTAGTCACAATCCAAGCAAAAGTTTCTCTTCCAGCAAACATGCTCGAACCTCAAAAGACATCACTTAGTGAGATTCTCCATTTGAGGCTCTTCCCCTCACTCAGCTCCACTCAAAGCCCCCCAGCACAATATTCTGGTAGCCTAGAACAAACATCCAGTCTCTCAACTTCCCTGTGCGTCTTTCCAGTCAAGCAAGGAACTCCTTTACTGAATTGCCAATCCAGCTGTGAAATGGGAAAGTTGTTTCTTCAGCCCTCGTATAAGGTTATAACAACATATGCCAGTGTCAAAGGCTAGGAAGAGTGTTTCAATCTCTCCCAGGGAATCTGGTCACCCAGAGAAGCAAAGCTCCCCATCAACCTCTTGAAGCTCGGAGTGAAGAAATTAGCTTGGCACCCCTTGACCCCCATTCTTCATGAGAACCCAATCAGGGTGCAGTCAGACAGTGCCAAAGTAGTAGCCTATATCAATCATCAAGGGAGAACCAGGACTCAAGCAGCCTTGGAGGTAGTACTAATTATCTCTGGTCTAAATGCACGGTCCAGTAATCTCTGTTGTTCACTTTCCAGGAGTGGACAATTGGAAGGTGGATTTCTTCAGACCAAAGGGAATGTTCCCTTCATTCTGACATGTTCAGTCTGCTATGTCAGAATAGGGGGCTCCAGATGTTGGCAACTTGGCCTCCAGGTTACAACAACGAGTAAATCTGGCCATAGAGCAATCCCATCTGCGGAAGTCTTGTGTTCTCTCAGCGGAGACTGCTTCCCCCGCCTATAATAGCTTCTAGCAATAATCACGTGTAAAATCCGACAGGTTGATTGTACCCAAGTTGATCGATTGATCATGGTTTGAATCTCGGCCAGTCCTTGATGAACCGGCTGAGATTCGAACTGTCTATGGCCGGCTTTACACCAGTTAGTGGCTAAAACCAACGATTCGAACACATGCATACTCAACCTTCTAGAAGACTACCCCAGGCCTCTTCCAAACAGACCAGACCTGCTGTCCTAAAGTTCCCTTTACCATCCTTTAGTCACTGGCTTTAACTGCTTGCTGGTTGGCACAGCTGCACAAACCGCCGTAGGTGTACGTCGGCAGCTTTAAGAGCTATAGGGGGCGGCACATGCCTGCGATTGCGGTGCCGATGCACGTGGCATGTAAATGGACATAACCCCGTTCTGTCAGGGAAGTAGAGAGAGATCCGCTGTTCCTAGTACATGGGGTATGCCTGTAATCAGGAAAAGCGATCTCTCTCTACTCCCAGTCAATACACTCTCCACACAGTTAGAAACACCTCCGTAGGGAACACTTAACCACTTAATCACCCCCCCTAGTGTTAACACCTTTCCTGCCAGTAACATTTATACAGTAATCAGTGGCTATTTATAGCACTGATCGCTGTATTAATGTCAATGGTCCCAAAAAAAGTGTCCGATCTGTCCACTGCAATGTTGCAGTCGCCTTCATTGATAGTAAAAAAAAAAAATGTATCATAAAAATGCCATAAATCTATTCCCTATTTTGTAGATGCTATAACTTTTGCGCAAACCAATCAATATACGCTTATTGCAAAAATATGTAGAAGAATACATATTGACCTAAACTGATGAAGACATTTTTTTAGAGGGATATTTATTATAGCAAAAAAATAAGCAATATTTGTTTTTTTCAAAATCGTCGCTCTTTTTTTGTTTTAGAGCAAAAAAAAAAACTGCAGAGGTGATCAAATACCACCAAAAAGAAAGTTCTATTTGTCGGAAAAAAAGGACATAAATTCTATTTAGGTACAACGCTGCATGACCGCGCAATTGTCAGTTAAAGTCATGCAGTGCCAAATTACTGTTCATTAAGGGGGTAACTCCTTCTGGGGCTGAAGTGGTTACTGGCATAGCTGTTGAATCCCAGGTCTTGAAGAACAGGGATATCTGATGCTGTCATTCCCACATTACTCATAGTCAGAAAAGCCACTTCAAGAAAAATGTACTATCATACCTGGAGATACTTTTTTGACTGGTGTGAACACAAGCATTTCAACAACAGAGACTACTCCGTACATGTTATTCTGTCTTTCCTGCAGTCAGAACTTGACGGTACTCTTGGGGACAGGTTTTTGGCCCTGGCTGTTCTGTTACAATGACCTTTCCTTGCCACACAAGTAAGTAGCACACTCACCCGAAATAATGTCCTCTGTATTGAGGTTTGCCATACTCAAACATAATAACCAGACCTTCCTTGCAGTCAAGCTGCTATCAGATTTCCAAGCTCCCTCTTGTATGCACTCTGGATCTGGATACTGCCACGCTGATACAACAAGACCCAGTCCTGCAAGTTTAAGCAAATATGTGGGACCAGGAAAACACACTCATAGTATAGTAAGTAGAACATTTTAATAAAAACAAAACATTAAAACTAAAACAAAGCTACCTAAATACACTTACATATGTGCTGCTCTCTGGCAAGAGGCAGCAGCATGTGATGTCAGTGCATTGAACTCTGCCCTGCACGTTTCATCCAATCAGACATCATCAGGGGCTGGATGTACTGAGAATTTGCTTCTATAAAAAGGATCTGATAACATATAAACCCCTCTCGGAAAAGCTCCATGTAAGCTCAAAAACTCAATATTCTAAGAGTGCTATACGCCGGGCAATCATTTTGTCCCTAAGGATCTTCAAAACAAGCTTATAAAATCAATTTTCAAAATAATAGAAATATTAAAACAATGTAATAAAACCAACCTAATCTTAATTGACAGCGATTGTGCATACATAAATATTATGATCATAATTTAAAAACCTTTATTAACCTCTTTGCGCCCGGGCTATAGCCGAAAGACGGCTGCAGCGCGGGTGCTCCCTGCCGGGAGGACGTCCCTGGACGTCCTCCTGTTTACTTCCGCAATGCACGCTCCTGAGAGCATCGGGGAAGTTTTGTGCTGGCTGTGTCCCTCGGACACAGCCAGTCACAGATTGCTGTAAACGGCCAATCACAGCGGCCGTTTACAGTGCGATCGGTGTGACCAATGAGAGATGATCTCATATGTAAACATTTGAGATCATCTGTCAGCGCCGCTCTCCTTCCTCACACAGAGACAGCGTGTGAGGAGGGAGAGATGAACGGCTGCAGCAGCCGTGGGTAAAAAAAAAAAAAAAAAAACGAAAAAAAAATGTTCCACCTGTCCCCTCTGCCACCTGTCCCCTCTGCCACCTGTCCCCAGTGCCATTTATCCCCAGTGCCATTTGTCCCCAGTGCCATGTATAAGTGCCATCTGTCATCAGTGCCACGTCAGTGCCACATAGTGCCATCTGTCATCAGTGCCATATCAGTGTCACGTGTCATCAGTGCCACATATTAGTGCCATCTGTCATCAGTGCCACATATTAGTGCCATCTGTCATCAGTGCCACCTGTCAGTGTCACGTGCCATCTGTTATCAGTGTCACGTGTCATCCATGCCACGTATCAGTGTCGCGTGTCATCAGTGTCACGTGTCATCAGTGTCACGTATTAGTGCCATTTCTCATCAGTGCCACGTATTAGTGCCATTTCTCATCAGTGCCACGTATTAGTGCCACATGATATCAGTGCCACGTATAAGTTCCATCTGTCATCAGTGTCACGTGTCATCAGTGTCACGTGTCATCAGTGTCACGTGTCATCAGTGTCACGTATTAGTGCCATTTCTCATCAGTGCCACGTATTAGTGCCATTTCTCATCAGTGCCACATATTAGTGCCATCTCTCATCAGTGCCACGTATTAGTGCCATCTCTCATCAGTACCACGTATTAGTGCCATCTCTCATCAGTACCACGTATTAGTGCCACATGATATCAGTGCCACGTATAAGTGCCATCTGTCATCAGTGCCACATATTAGTGCCATCTGTCATCAGTGTCACGTGCCATCAGTGCCCCGTATTAGTGGCATCTGTCATCAGTGCCACATCAGTGTCACGTGTCATCAGTGCCACGTATCAGTGCCATCTGTCAGTGCCACGTTGCAAAGAATTGTGGGAAAAAATGATAACATCAAAAAGCTCACCATGCCTCTTACTAAATACCTTGGAATGTCTACTTTCAAAAAAGGGGTAATTTGGGGGTATTTGTACTTCCCTGGCTTGTTCGGGTCACAAGAAATGAGATAGGTCACCAGTACATCAGATGTGATCAATTTTGTATAATTTGCACCACAGCTTGTAGACTCTCTTACTTTCACAAAGACCAAATAATATCCACTAATTTGGGTTATTTTTACCAAAGATATGTAGCAGTATAAATTGTGGCCAAAATTTATGAAGAAAAATTTATAATTTGCTAAATGTTATCACAAAAACAGAAAAATGCGTTTTTTTTCCCAAATTTTCGGTCTTTTTTCATTTATAGCGCAAAAAATAAAAAACCCAGAGGTGATCAAATACCACCAAAAGAAAGCTCTATTTGTGGGAAAAAAAGGACAAAAAATTCATTTGGGTACAGTGTTGCATGACTGAGTAATTGTCATTCAAAGCGTGAGAGCTCCGAAAGCTGAAAATTGGTCTGGGCAGGAAGGGTGTTTAAGTGCCCAGTAAGCAAGTGGTTAAAATGTGTCTCAAGGATCATACCACCATAACCGGTATTTTACTCTGGTTCTCTCTGCTCTGTAGAAACCACCCTTTGAACCTATCAGGGAACTTCACTTGGGTGATCTCTCCTGCAAAGTGGCCTTCTCTGAGGCTATTACACCTGTCAGACTCATTTTAGCGTTAGCGACCCGCTGTTGTAAGGAGCCCTGCCTTATTCTCCTTTGTCCAAGACCCTCCTTTTCACCCTAAGCTGGTATCAACCTTCCACCTTAATGAAGGCATTGTCCTTCCTTCCTTGTGTCTTGCTTCTAAACGTGCCAAAGAAATTGCCCCCCATTGTTTAGCTGTAGTCAAAGCTGTCAGAGTCTAAATCTAAAAGCCACAGCCTCTTGCCAACAGGGTCTCAGAAAGGACATCCTGCTTCTAAGTCCGCTATTGCTAAATGGAGAAGAGAACTCATTGCAAGAGCTTACACTCCCTTTTGTGCTCACTCCACCAGATCAGTGGATGTTTCCTGGACAATCCGATATCAAGCGCCTGTTGCTCAGTTTTGTGAGACTGCCACCTGGTCGTAAGTTCTCAACATTCGCCATGTTCTATCAGGTGGATATCCATGTCTCTGCACGCACACACACAGAGTAAATGAACCACTCTACACTGCCCTTACTCACTGTCCCCACTTGCACTTCGATCAGCCATAGTTGCAAAGCTCTGTGCCAAAATCAAAGTTTTCTGAAAGTAGATTTTTGGATGCTGCCAATTGTCTACTCAGGCACAGGCTCTTTACTGAGGAAGCAAGAATATGTGCCCAATGCCAATAAGTGCTAGGTTTTTCAAAGGGCAGTAGCAAGATATAGTGATTGTAGGCAATGGAGGAGTGTACAATGGCAAATGTAGGAAGATTTCAATGTGAAGGTAAGTGTGCTTTAAACCAGGCCTGGACAATTCCCAGGAGCCAGGTAGTCAATGCTGCCTAAATACAACAGGTGGCACCTAACGTTTAAGATTTTCTGTAGTTGCTGTCATTGGAGCTGGATCATAAAACAAAATTCTGCTGGCTCCTTAATTCTATATTGATTTGTTTACCTCTGCTTTAAAGGTACCACCCTCATCTCCATCATTAACTATGGCTACTGGTCTGTAAGGTACTCAAGAATAAAGTAGTAGGGGACAGTATGGCTTTTATTCACAGAAGCTAATTCGATTTTATTTTTCAAATGAAACCATGAATGTAGTTGCTGTCGGCAAAACCTTCACATATCCTATAGAGCAAAATAGTATAGGACCGAAGTGGGGCTATTATCCATAGCAGCTAATTGGATTTTGTTTTTTTTTAACTGGAATTAGGAAACTAGTTGCTAAGGGCACAAAACCTTCACATGCACCCCCATTCTCTATAAACCAATCCCCCCACCTCAAACTTCAAGGATTGCTAAAGGACTTTTTACTTATCCATACATTTTTTATTTTATCAAAAGAGAACATAACAATTAAGATTGTTGCAAATGGTACATATCATTGTAATGAAAAAACATTGTAAAGGCATATAAAATAGGCTTCGTTCAAATCTTAAAGGCCCAATCCAGCCTACCCCAAATGGGTTCACGTTAAAGCACTTTTTAAATGAGAAAAGCACTTCTAAACAGACAAGTTTGATGTTTCCCTGAATTACCCCTTCAGCTCTTGGCAGGCTAATCTGGGGTAACAGCAAAAGAAGTCTCTTGTTGCTGATGTTGAAATGTGGTAGGAAAGGGGTTCATTTTTTCTGTAACATACCATAAGAAATAGATGTATGCAGACACCATTATTTTAAGTGCGGTTATTGATGAGTTATTCCTACTGATCAATTTTAACGTTATTCAACATTAATAGCAAATGCATAGCCTGCATAGTAAAATACTTTTTTCGCGGGGGTTCTTATATAAGTTCTCATATTGTAAGGTGTATACCGTAATAGGTATACTGTCTGACTTTGTTACTGTACAAATACATTTGATAGCCACATGACTGTTCTAAATCTTAAAATGAAATACTTGTGTTTTAGGAAAAGCCAGATGGAACTGCGGTTTTTGTAGCTTCACGGTCTGCAGTGAAAAAATCATTCAATTTTGATGATGTACCAGAGTATAATGGTCGCCTGAACCTGTCAGAGAACTACACATTGTCCATTTCCAATGCAAGGATTAGCGATGAAAAGAGATTTGTATGCATGCTCATAACAGAAGATAATGTTTTTGAAGAGCCCACAATAATCAAAGTATTCAGTAAGTACCCTCTACAGTCACACTAAATGTATTATTTTATCTTAGTCATTTTCTACAGGTAGCTTAATTAAAAAGGGATCATTTTGTTCTTTTATTATTACTTCTTATCAAATATGAAATATGATTCACAAACTTTGTAAGTTATGGCATTCTTCAAATTGCTACATTGATTGTGAGCATCATTTTTATTCTTTGTTAATGATTGGAAGCCAGCAGTTAGCCCCGGGAGGGGGCAGGGGGGGATCAATCCCTGGCTACATAACATGAGAGCTGTTGTATTATAACATATTTTTTCCTCACAGTCCCATGTCCTCAGATATTATAGGTTTCTTAAGATCTATAATATAAGTAATTTATCTGTAACAATGCTCAGTAATTCAAGGTTGTCTGCGCTCTGCTGGAATTAATATTCATATAAAAATGTATTCATAATGTAACACATTTGTGGCTTGGCTTTGTTCCTGCTGTAAATATACTGTGCTCCTTTTTCACAAGTGTTCATGTCCTTTAGGACACATCTCAACTAGGAGTGGGCTGCTTCTGTGCTATTTTTAAGAATTGTATAAAAATTGCAACTCATTAACTTTCACTTATTGCATTTATTGAAAGAGCAATCCAGAAACCTGTTTTGTACTATTTTGCAGCAGACACCAATAACTGCTAAAATTCTGGCTCACAGTTTTCGCTCTAATTCACCCCAAAGGTGTTCTATCAGGTTGAGGTTAGAACTCTGTGCAGGCCAGTCAAATTCCTCCACTCCAAAAATCGCTCATCCATGTCTTTATGGACTTTGCTTTGTGCACTGGTCCAAATCATTTTGTGGAGAGGGGATTATGGTGTGGGGTTGTTTTTCAGGGTTTGGGCTTGGCCCATTAGTTCCAGTGAAGGGAACTCCTAAGACGTCAGCATACCAAGACATTTTGGACAATTTCATGCACCCAACATTGTGGGAACAGTTTGGGGATGCCCCCTTCCTGTTCCAACATGACTGCGCATCAGTGCACAAACAAGGTCCATAAAGACATAATGAGCGAGTTTGGGGTGGAAGAACTTGACTGCCCTCCACAGAGTCCTGACCTCAACCCGATAGAACAACTTTGGGAGGAATTAGAGCGGAGACTGCAAGCCAGGCCTTCTAGTCCACATCAGTGTCTGACCTCACAAATGCACTTCTAGAAGAATGGTCTAACATTCCCATAGACACACTCCTAAACCTTATGGACAGCCTTCCTAGAAGAGTTGAAGCTGTTATAGCTGCAAAGGGTGGCCAACTCACTATTGAACTTTATGGACTAAGACTGTGAAGCCATTAAAGTTCATGTGCATGTAAAGGCAGGCATACCAATACTTTTGGTAATATAGTGTGTATCTATATACAGTGTGTGATATAAAAGAAAAAATGTGCAGCGCAAAAAGTGAAATTAAGATAAAATAACATAACATAAAAGTTCATATCCAACAAATGATGCAAAGTGATGTGGATGAGAACACCCAGTGACTGTCAATCATCAATGGAATATTGCAGTGATAAATCCTCCACCATACGAATAAAATACTCTTACCAGATGTGATAAGTAAAAACGCATGGACCCAATGAGGGATAAAACGTGAGACACCGATCTGGCCAATCCGAGACTCAATCTGGAGCTGTATGCTGATCAGGAATGATCCAAGATGTCCTTAGGTTGAAGATGCAGCTTCAAACAGGATGTAGTCATACAAGTGTGATGCCCAGAAAAAAGAGAGGAATGCGATCTAAGTGCTCGGGGGAGGAGTTACCGCGTCACCCGCCTCTCATCACTGCATACAGGGAAAAGGCACAAAGGATATACCGTACCTGTAATAAACTATATCTCATGTCCAATACATGGTGTGTGTGTGTGGAGAAGCAGATGGCAAAATCACACTTCTCCAGTCATAGAATGTTTTGCATTCTTAAAAGTGTCACTTAACCCACATCATAAAAAACTATCAATAAATGGAATATTACATGCTGTTCATACTCACACAGTCACTATGAGATTGATTTTCTGTATTCTGCAAAAAAGTCCTCAATTCAGCTAGGGAATTTTCAGAGCAGTGTTGGCAGCTCTGCACATGCTCAGTTTTCAGTGAGTTCTATGCTGAGCATTTCTTTCCTATCACATCTGAGCAGCCCATGTGACTATAGAGTCACACATGTTGGCATATACACAGTGGTAAATGACAGCCCACTCCCTCCCTCCTCCTCCAGGCCCACTAACCAGCTAAACACAATGGGGGTGGGATATTACATGTAAATTGATGGAGGTTTCACCTCCCTCTTATTCTAAGACAGGCTGAAGGGGCTTGCTGACAACATTGCCAGAAGAGTTGAAGCTGTTATAGCTGCAAAGGGTGGGCCAACTCAATATTAAACCCTACAGACTAAGACGGAGATGCCATTAAAGTTCATGTGCGTGTAAAGGCAGGCATCCCAATACTTTTGGTAATATAGTGTATGTTCTATTAATGCAGTGTTTTTGTCTGCTACCTGAATCTCTGTTGTGCAACACTCTTTTTAGAAAATATAACTAAAGGCAAAACGGGATAGAGTGGAGAGGGATTAGAGCCCCTGTTTTTTTTTTTTTTTTTTTTTCTGTCGTTATCATAGTTGGAGAGATTCAATCTCTCTATTTGTCATGTTTACCCAGTGTTAATTTCGGAGACTAAAATAATTCCATTGACTAAATTAATACTATTTTAGTCGACTAAAATATGACTAAAACAATTCAGATGACTAAAACGAAAATTACATTTTAGTCAATAGTCTATGACTAAACCTAAATTGAATTTATATCACAACGGCGAAATCTGTGTCTGTCTGTAGTGCATGTTCAAACCTTAATACCATAAATAATAAACATGTTATTCGATAATTACTTCAGGAGTATATAACGTTTTGCAGTTCTAAAGAAATAATGCATTAAAATTTAACTAAACCCATTTGATTTTAGTCGACTAAAATGTACTGGAGATTTTAGTCAACTAAAATACGACTAAAACTATAACAACTCAGATGACTAAAATATGACTAAAACTAATATTGCATTTTAGTCAAAAGACTAAAATACAAGTAAAACTAAAATTGCATTTTAGTCAAAAGACTAGCTTAAACTAAATCGAAATTTGATGTCAAAATTAACACTGTGTTTACCATTATCGGTGAAAGTGAAAGTAAATTCCACATTTTAGGTTGTCCCAGAACAGTAATTGACGGGACATCTTCTAATGAGGACACTAGTTCTGCTGAACTTGTCGACACCCAGGGATTTTCTTAATTAAAAAAAATGACAGGCTTTATAATGCCTCCTACCCCACCCCCACCCCACCCCATACTTATTCAAAATGCTGAAAAAAAATTCTTTAGCTCTGGAGATGGGGAGGAACAAACATGCAGCAATGAGGCCAAGTAAGGTTGTTAGATGTTCTTTGTTAGCGATGATATAGTCATCTTAGAAACTTCCCCAGGCATTTCGCCCATGGATTAAAGCCAAGAGGGGAGCGTTAGCAGGTTAAGAAGGGGGACATCCCTGCCCCTGGCACCCCTAATGGGATCAACCTGTGCCAAGGGGGGATTCCCCCATCCACCGCCATGTCCCCACCTCGTAACCATCAAACAAAAGAACAGTCGCTGGCGGAGTTGACATCTGGTAACCTCTATTGGTAAACTAGGTAGACCAAGAGGTTTACAACGCTGCTAAAAAAATTGAGTCAAAAGGATTAGAGCATCTCCTAAATTCATGCTATTTGAAGGAAGGTGAGAAAGGATGAGAAGAAGGGAATAGAAGGAAAAAAAAGGAGAAAAGTATGTGCCAAACATTAGTTTGTGGATTCAAGTTGGTTGGGGAGAACACTGGTTTAAGTAATTGAGACACCTACAAATAGGGCTCAAGGTTCCCATTCCCACAATTTAAAGTTTCTGGGTTGTGTCCGTTAGAATACTTGCTAATTTTTCTTGGGACATAATCCAGGAAATCTTGCGTTGTGCTGCCACTAAGGAAATCTTGGGCTGTTTCCAGGCCCAGGCAATAGGGAGCTTTGCTCCTAGGAGAATAAAGTGGATCAGTTTTTGTTTAGGTTTGGGGATTTGTGGGATATGGGCATTGAGTAAGGCTACTGATGGAGACCTGGGGACCTTGCATTTGGTGACCTAGGATATAAGGTTAAACAATTTTGCGCCATCGAGCCAAGGAGTTGACAGCCCCTAAAGCATACTGGGTCTGCTGAGGGATAAATTGACGCAAGTCTAGTGGGGGTTAGGTACCATCTCATTAGAACATTTAAGTTGGCTTCAATCAGGGAAATGTTTAGGATTCCTTTGAATGATTTGGCGCATGCTGCCTGCCTGGTCTCCAGGTCCCACTTGTATTGAAAGTCAGCCTCCCAGGTTGTCATGTAGGAGGATTGGTCTGTCGGGAGAGTGAGTGATGATTAGATTACAGAGATGCCTCCCCCTTGCTCCATGGCCTGCCCACACCAGAGTTCATAAGCTGTAAATTTGGGTGAAAGTGGTTTGTCCGTCCATAGTTTGTGTAGGAAGTGTGATATGTGCCTGAATCTGAACCTTTCAGGGTGAAATGACCCTTGGAGGTGAAGAAATGTCCTATACGGTACAGGCCTTTGTCCAGCCACCATTTAAAAGATGTAATGTCTAGACCAGGGGGAAAGTCTGGGTTGTGAAAAAAGTGAGCAAGAGGGTGAGCTGTTGACACCAGAGCTGGCATGTTACGGAGGTTGTCCCAAAGGGCGCAGGAGTGGGGATAAAGTAGGGGCTAGAATTGGAGGTTGTTTTCTCTGGGGGCACTAAAGTAAGAAGTCCAGGGTGAAGCGAGGAACTGCCTGTCTTTCTATTTGGACCCAATCAATTTTTAAATCTGGAGTAGATTGTGGAGAGTTGGGCCAGTCTAGCAGCTAACTAGTACTTATGCAAGTGTGGTAATCCAAGACCTCCCTTTCACCTGTGAAGGAATAAAGTGTGTTGGGGGATTCTATATCCTGAGTTTCCCCACACAAATTTGAGTATCTTACTTTGAAACCATCTTAGGTGGTCCTTCCTAATGGTGATGGGGAGGGAGCGAAATAAGTATAGAATTCTTGGGAGTAAAGTAATTTTAATGGAGTTTATTCTGCCCATCTAGGAGAGTTAGTTTTTGGACCAGTTCTTAAGGTCTGCTTCCAGTTTTCGGTATAAGGGTGGGAAGTTGTTAGTGTAGAGGAAGTCTGTGCGGGCTGTCAAGGTGATTCCTAGGTATCTGATTGAGGATTCACTTCATACAAACTTAAAGGACTTTTAGATAAGGTAGATGGTTGAGGGCAGAAGAGACATTTAGGGCTTGCGATTTGGAGTAATTAACCTGAAGACCTGACACTTTGTAGTATTCAGCTAGGACTTTGCAGAGGTTGGGTAGAGAGGTAAAGGGAAGTCAGAAAAAAGAGGATATCGTCTGCAAAGTGTCCGTATTTGTGGTTTTTGGTCACCGCATGATACCCCTTTAACGTTGGGATTTTGGCGAATAGCTATGGCTAGGGTTGCAATGGCAAAGATGAGGGGGGAGAGAGGGCAACCCTGTCTGGTGCCTCTGGCTATGTCTATCGGGTTTGCGTAGTAACCTTGTAAACAAATTTGAGCTTTTGGCTGGGAATAGGGGGTGTGTATCAGCCCCATGAATCGCTGACCAAAACCCCAACGCTCCAAGAGGGAGAATATGTAAGGCCATGACACGAGTCGAACGCTTTTTGCAAAACAAGTGCGAGGAGTAGACCCTGTTGTTTTAGCCCCCCGTCCCAATTAGTTTGCAGAATCGCTACAACGTCAATTGCACGTCTTACTTGATCGGGACCCTGTCTGCCCGGGATAAAGGCCACCTTGTCTTTATGGATATATGTACTAATAAAGAAGGTGAGATGGTTGGCCAGAATTTTGGTTAATATTTTCAGGTCATTGTTTGAGGGATATTGGGCGATAATTGCTGACTTCTTCAGGGTTTTTGTCTGGTTTGGGTGTGATATTATCAATCCTGGTGTACGTGTTGTGTGGGTGGGAGTAATCAGTCAAGTCCTGTTTGGAGGGGGTTTAATTCTTGCCAGACATCTGCTAGTCCCTGGGCATGGAGTAGCTTGGCTATTTTGTGGCTTGCCCTGGTCAGTATAACTATATAGGCTCCATAGGTGTATTTAAACAGGCCATAGTAGCATGAGGTTCAGGGTCTCACCCAGGAACAAACAAACCATTATGGAGCCGCAGTTATACTGACTGTGGGCAGGTATAGGAGAGTTCGATATATCCAGTTTGAAAGGAATATATATCTGTCCATATGGATTATTGTTGGAGCCCTTAGTACTGTGGACTGAAAACAGGTGGGAAGGGTGTTTGTTCTACCCTTCTCCTCTCTTACTCTCCCCCTTTGATTATTTGGATACTCACAGTGTATCTCCTTCCTCCCCCAGTGAACCATATGAGTTTATATTCATATCTATATATTCTTACACCATCAGTCTTATACACGGTCGCTGGTATTAGTAAGAAACTGCCTCCTGCTGTACACAGTGATTCCTTGGTGATCATCTGGGAGCTCTTCATGTGGAGATATTTCTATGTTGACAAGTGAGACCTGTTCCTTTCAACTACCCCAAGTGTGTCCTGACGAAGCAAAACAGTGAAATGCGTTAACGCACAGGGGCTCACTGTCGTTTATTTGGTGTCAACTCTCTTGTTTACACTAGATACTCATTGCTATCATATGCCTATCGTATTTTTTTAGCATGACAGGTGTATTAGGCCCCATAGGGGAAAAGACATAGTCTTCTGTGGTGTGGCCTATCAGGGACTCTGTGGAGGCAGGAGAAGGTGTCATGGCCTGCTGGGTACTCACTTGGACCATCGGGGTGTAGTTCAGAGTCGCCAGGGCAATCATCTGCCTGTGTTCCTGGAGACCCTCAGAGCTGGAGGCATGAGGCTGAGCCGCAGCCGCCATTTTGGATCTGCTGCGTGAATTAGCGCTGCTGAATTGTGGCCTGGGGTCTCCTGGCCAAGGATCCGGGCATAGGAAGGGGTTCCCGGGTGCCTGGGGGTGCTGTGGCTGCTGGAATCGCCATTCCCGGTGCGCTGTGTGAGGTGCTGTGGGCGCCGCTGTGCTGGGTTGGTGAGGAGCTCCTGGCTCAATCGGCCATCTTCAGAGCCCCGCGCATGCGCCCTCCCCTGTTTCTCAGTTTTTATACTAAAATGTTTAAATATTTTGTTAAAAAATGCTTAAACATTGCAATCACCTTCCTTTAAACCTGTCCTGTAGTAATCCATTTTTTTAATGTTCTTGTGCCAGTCATGTTCTGTTGGTTTAATTTACCTTTCACATCCACATTAGATTGCATATTAGCACCAGCAAGTTTCTGAGAAAAGCTGACAACACATTACAGTTTGGCTATTTAGCCCCTTTTAGATCTGCATACAGTTACATGAAGGGCTACCTTACACAATCCATTCAATTTACGTCCAGTGTTGTTAACTCTTTATGAGATTGTACAATGAAATTGTAATAAATGTTCAGTGAGTGTTGTCCTGCAATAAACCATGTTTATATTCCTATAATTTATTCGCTTGTTTGCATATCCAGTGTCCACAACTTGGCTAATAAAAAAAACAGGAACAAGATCAATAGGTAATAGTTACATAGGCATGGAAATAATTTATAAGTTTAGGGGGTAAATTCTTGTTCATTTAACAGGAGCTATTGCAGCAGTTCTTATTTCCTAAACTGTTTAGAAATTCTGTTTGAACTGAACAATGTTTATTTAATAACACCAACTTATGGGTCTCTCTGTATGTGAGACACTCTAAAGTGGATGTGTTTGGGAATATAACCTTCCCACTGACAGTTATCCTCAGTTTTTGCTAGTGTCCTGAGGTGATGGATTTTTTTTCTCTCTGCTGGGGATTTCTTTTTTTCTGAAAGGCGTAGGGCCTGCCAGTAAAGTCGCTTTGGGCACTGGATCCTTTTCTAGGCGCTTTTCTTTGACATGTTGTGGGAACACATTCCCTCTTAAATATTGTGGCCATATTGTTCCCTGATTGAGTGAGAGACACATTCCCTTTAAAATGCGCCTGTTTGAGTGTCCCATTGCCTTTCATTTTTTGGGGTGATACAAGGAATGGCTATACAAAATAAATGAAAGTGAAACAGTTTTCTTCTACAGAGATAGGGCTATCTCAGGGTAGAATTGAGGTATTCATGTTAGGTATGCCTCTTTTTTGCATCAGCCCTATTTAGGGCTGCCACTGTTTCCTCCTATGATGTATCTTATTTTGCCTGTGCCAGCTCACGGCTAGACTTACACTGCCATTGTTTACTATAGCTTTAGTTTGCTGTCAATTGACAATGCCCCCTCTCTCTCCCCAGTGGTGCATGTCTGCAGTTGTGAGAGTAGCTAAGGCACCATTTTCTGAGGATTCCTAGAGTGTTGCACTCTATGTTGTCAGCAATTTTTATTCAGACTGTTTTTACCTCATGAGGGCACCTACTGTTGGAACACCGTATTAACTTCGCTAGTGAGATGCTAACCTCTACCATGATGCACTGTTTTTTGAGTACCCTGAGTGTTTTCTTCTCACAATTAGGGAGAATAATACGTGAGGGAGGGTGGAATTATGGGGCTTTCAGGCAAACCTTCTGCCAGCGGGTCTATGAAGGGGTGTTTTCTCCTCTTGCTAAAGGCCCTACCTCAAAACAGAGGGGGTATCTATCATCATTTTGTTTCTTTGTTTCTTCTTCTTTAGTTCCATTGGTCACTCTCCATTCCTGAGCAGGGAGTACGTTTATGGGGAAACTCACTGCCATAATGGAAACTTCTAGCCTCGTTTTCTGCCTTACCCTGTCTCAGACGCTGGTTTGGCTTCTGTGCTACCACAGATCTGGGAGGAAGGAGAGGAGGAGGTCTTGTTACCCGATGAAATGAAAGAACACTTTCTTCCGATTCAGAGAAATCTATGCAGGAAGAGGACATTTTGGTCATTCCCTCGCCAAATCTCAGACACCATATCTGTCCTGGGGGATGAGGTGCGTTCCTGTTTAAAGCCTAGTGAAGAACTGTCATCAGCACACCAAGGATTCATGAAGAAGGGCTTTATTACCATGGTCACATGGTGCACAAAAGACAATGTTTCGAGGACACGCTTACCTGATGAAAGGGCCCTGCATGCCTGCGAAACATTGCCTTTTGTGTACCATGTGACCACGATAATAAAGCTTCACCCCCATCTTGAGGAATCCTTGGTGTACTGATGACAGTGACAGTGACAGTTGGCTCTAAGAAGTCTCCTAAGCCGCCTAAGCCGACCTTTCTTAGGCTCTCTGTGGTAAGGGAGGTTTTATACTGTGACTGGTTGTATTCTGAAAAGATTGCTATTCCCCCAAAGCTGGAGTTTCAACCTATTCCTGCTCCCCAATTCATGCCTTCCAGTCTGCCTTCCTCGCCACAAACTTTAGAGGAGCTGCTTGTTCCTCTTCAACTGTTTCTTCTAAGAAGCATAGAAGATTTGCAGGCCAGCTTCAGCCATCAGAGTCTGGATCAAGGAGGGTGGTTCCTTCACCCAGAGGTTTTTCAGAACCTTTTATTCAGGTGGGGACACCAGATGTGGACCTGTTGGCGTCTTGGATAGGTTGATCACCAGGTCCAGGGGACCCCATGCTTTCACAGTAGACACTCTGATGACTCCGTAGTATCAATTATACCGTATCTATGCCTTTTTCCTTTACTAAAACCATACCTCGACTGCTCTGCACAATCAAATTGGAGGTTGTTGCAGTGATTCTTGTGGCACTGAACAGGCCCAAGAGGACTTGGTACTCGGAAATACTCCCATTTCTAGCTTACTCCCCTTGGCCTCTTTAAGATCACAAAGACCTTATGTCTCAAGGCTTAAAGCATTTGTTACCCAACAAAAATGTTTTGCCTTTCATTTCAATTTTAAACGGAATGGATTGTTTTACAAAGTGATAATTTACAATCACTTTAATTTATCATGGTGCTTTTCAATCACCGACTTTGAAAGCCTGGCTGTTGAAGCTTAGGTCCTGAGGGACAGTGCCTTATCGAATTTGGCTATTTCAACTCTTCTCCATGCTAGAAAGTCGACTTTTGCACCTGCATTGCTTACTTTTCGTCACGAGGAAAAACAAAGTTAATCCAAGACAATACTCTGTGGAAAGTATCTTGGCTTTTCTCCTGTTAGGTCGGGATCAGCATCTGACTCGTATAGCTCCTCCTGGGCATTTTCCAGTGATGCCATGAGACCCCAATCTAGCACTGCTTTTCAAAAGCCTCCCTTCGAACCTACCCTTGGCTGAGCTCACTCATATGGAGGTTTTTCTTGTCCCCATCACCTCCGCCAGGTGAGTATAAGAGCTGGTGGCATTGTCTTGTAAGGAACCTATCCTGGTGTTGCAAAAGGATAAAGTCCCAAGAACTAAGGCTTTGTTTTTGCACAAAATGGGCTACTCTTTTCACCCTGAGAAGGGTGCTGTCCTGCTCTCTTTCTATCCAGGGTCCTAAGAATCCCAGGGAGATCTCCCTTCACTGTTAGTATGTGGTTTGTTATGTGCGTGTTTACTTTTAAGCTTTAAACTTACAGATTCTGTCCTTATTCTTCTTCTTCTTGAAGCCTCAGGACCAGGTGGACATTCTAGCCTCTGCTGATCACGGTTTCAGCTGCTACAAGCAGTTGTCTAGATCTATCCTTGTTTGATTTTTGTGGGCCTGTTGGCGTTTGTTTTGCCTGTTTCCCACCTCTTTTTATTTATGTATTGCTTTTAGACGTCCCAATTATCTACATATAAGCCTGTGTCCTGTACTAAACCTAGCTTTAACAATGGCACCTTTTAGCTTTCCTGGGGCATATGACAGCCTGGTTTATGAGAATTTCAGGATATTGTTTTGTGTTGAGCAACTTTTGTACATAAAAATGTTTACAGCACACAAGTTAACAAGGAAAATGTTCTCTCATTGTAATTTAATTTGCCTGGAATTGCTTATATTTGAAATGTATAAGTCTGTAAAAAGCATCTCAGTCAGATTGGAATAGAAAGATCTAGAGTTAAAAAAAAAAGGTTCATCTTGTATTCTTGCAGTGTATCGCTAATGTATTATAATTCTTAGGACAACATTTTCCATTGATAACTGCATATTTTCTGTTAATGATCATTTTTTCTTCCTTGTAACAGAGCCACCTTCAAAACCTGAAATTATAAACCAGCCAACATTTTTGGAAACAGGAAAGCTAAACCTGGTAAGCTAATAAAAGTAATTATCTGGCATAATTATAAAAATCTTGTATGTTTTTTTTCTTTCAGCTTCACCTGTCTATTTATTACAATTATAAAGAATAATTTATTTGTATATACAGTGTAGAATCAGCACTTGTGTTTTTTTATTGATGCAGGTTGGAGACTGCGTTGCTAAAGACAGCTATCCAGATGGCAATATTACATGGTACAGAAACGGCCAAGTGCTTTTGCCAGTAGATGGAGGTATGCTCCATATTGCTTTGATTTTGTGGATTGATTTTATTGTTTGTTTCTGTTGCCTTATTGGTTAAATGGAATAATTTGTGCCCAAAGCCTAAGATTTCTCATCAAATTTAGAAAATGTGTTTTGCTTATAATAGAAAAAAAAAATGCAAATTCTATTGCTTTGGCTCAAAAGCGTACCTGTAGTGATATTAAGCATTGGTAATCCGCCACTTTCATACAGTAGCATTTAAGCTTTTTCAGGAGCCCTGAAACATTAAGCATTCTATTATGCAAATAAGGACTTATGCCCCGTACACACGATCGGACATTCCGACAACAAAATCCATGGATTTTTTCCGACGGATGTTGTCTCAAACTTGTCTTGCATACACACGGTCACACAAAGTTGGTTTGAAATTGCGAACGTCAAGAACGTGGTGTCATACAACACGTACGACGAGATGAGAAAAATTAAGTTCAATAGCCAGCGCGGCTCTTCTGCTTGATTCCGAGCATGTGTGGAACATTGTGTGTCGGAATTGTGTACACACAATCGGAATTTCCAACAACGGATTTTGTTGTCGGAAAATTTGAGATCCAGATCTCAAATCTTGTGTGACGGAAAACCCGATGGAGCCTACACACGGATCGAACATTTTCCATTGGAAAATCCGACCGTGTGTACGGGCCATTAGTTGGAACTTTTAACCTGCCCTCTCCTCAATATTATAGATAGCCTCAGACAGTGAGAGACAGTGGGCTAAAATGTTCTGAATGGTGGAGTCGCCCTCTCTGTATAATAGTGTAGCATGAGTTTATGAATCACTTGTGTGGCTAAACGGAACTATGCATTGCTATATTGCCATGTCATATATACTACATTTCTGAAACTGCTGAGTGGTTGTTGATAATATGTCCATCTTTGCTGGGTTTGTATTCAAGTTGGCTGGTATCATCTGTTTCTGGATATTTTTTTTGTAAAGTACCTCTAAAATGAACATAAAGAATATTTACCTCACTGGTGGACAGTGTCGCCATTCTTCATACCCTTGAAGAGCTATGGCTACTAAAGAATCTACCGCATTCCAGTTGTGGCGGATGCCTAGACCCCTGCTGTGCACTTTGGTTTCACTTGCTGGCCCCTACATTACCACATGACACAATAAGAACAATAGGGGCTGACAGGTGAAACCACAGTATGTAGTGGACGATGCAGGCATCTAACACACCTGGAACTGCTAGATATGAAGATTCTGCCAAATCACTAGAACTGTTCAAAAGGTCTAAGATTCTAGACAGCACCTGCATTATGCAAGTATGGGCATGTTGTGTGTATTCTTTTTTGCACTTTATTATTTTTATACAATGTTTTTTCTATGTTTTTATGATTCCAAGCTGGCGTCAATTAATGGTGATAATGATTATAAGAAAGCAGTTTAGTGTTTTAAATTTTTTTTTCGGTATGATTCTAAATTCTATAAATGTCTGCAGTAGAATGAAGAGTTACAAAATAAATTAGTGCTGTGCTGAGGAGTTCAGATATTTTTCTGCTGACAGAGAACTCATTGTTCAACAAGATCAATGTTTTGCAAATGTAGGAATAATTGTCCATATCATAAGGTTTTGTTCTTTCAGTGTGCAGATGAAGAGTTGTCTGCTCAGATAGTGTTATCCATAGTATAATGAACACCGGCTCTGTGGAGGGACATGAATACTGGTAGAATTTCCTGTTTCTTTGCTACATATGCATTAATTTGATTGTACAAACATTAACAACAAATTTTACGGAGGACAGAAATGTTCTGTAGGCAAAACAGATAAATCTGAGAATCTGTCTCTGACTGGGAGCTTAGTAATGATTTGCATATAAGCCCTTCTGACTTGCTAGCTAAAACTTAAACAAAAAAATACTGTTGCAGTGCCTCTCCTTACTGCACTGCAGGGATTAAATGCCCGGTATGTCTAGGTGGTAGAGAAAAAGACTATAATTCTTACATTTGACCTCACTCTCCCAGATGTCTGTGCTCTTCTCTTCTCTCTGGCACACAGAGATGTTGACCGGCTCTCATGCTCTTGCTTACATTGCCATATTTTGTATGTGATGATGCGTGAATCTAACTGCTGTCCAGAGCACCTTAGAGAATAAGCTGTGGGGAACTGGTCACAAAGCATGGAGGAAGGCTGCTGATGAGTATTGCACCTCTTCCAATTGCATTAACTATTGCAGTGCCAGGAGGTTGTACAGCAAGGATACTTTTTCTGGTGCCTAGAATTGAGCTGTAATTGATTGCCTACTTTCTTTTTGGTATTTGCCAGAAATGAGTAAAATGTTAAATGGTCCCTTCTACTGATTGGTTGTGTCAGACCTAAATGAAATAAAGAAATATAGTAGACTTATCACATAAGGGCCATATCTAGTGATAGTCACACCTACACCATTGCAAAAATATGCATCACTTTAGTAATTATTATAACTGCAGAACGTCTTTTCTGCTATATACAAGTCCAAAATTATCTAAGACTCGAGACCTCCACTTGCCTTTATCCTTGTGGAAAATCAGATGTTCTTTACAGGATAATGCCTGGTACACACGTTAGGGTTTCTTTTTTTTGGTCAACCCAGCAGGCTGAATGAAAAAAAAACTGAGGAGGTCACTGTACTAACTATGCAATGTTAGCATTGGCTGTAAGCGCTGATTGGATGCCAATCAACTGCTGGTTTTCAAGCATGCTCGTTCAACAGAAGATAGTCATGAGATAGGGTTCTGTCAGACAAGGAGCTGTACAACCGGGCCGAATGTCGCCCAGTTCATACTGTGCCCGTGTGTGACAGCTCTTCCACCGGCTTGCCGCTGTCATCCTCGAGCAAGGGAAACATTGTAGGTGTGGCAGGTCTGAATGTAAGGTGGGACTTTTCAAATTAGGAAGCTGGTTGCTAAGCCACGGGGCGGTTCAAGCAACCATTTATATGCCTTTACCATGAAAACTCTCACCCACTATCCAGAACTCTCGCGCCTACAATCTTTTGCCCTTCCTCGAGGATGACAGCGGTGAGTCCCTGGGAGGGCGAACAGGCTTAGAGGACATTCAGGCATCCATGTGTGTAAGGTAGGGCAGTAAAGGTAGCCGGGTGGTTGCTGTGATGTGAAGGGGACTTTGGCATGAAGGGAGTACTGTGAGGAAAGGGACAGGAGTCTGCAATATAAAAAAAGGACTGCAGTGTAGGAAAGGGGATGTGATAGAATGGGGGGTCTGTGGTGGAAGAGGGAAGAGGTGAGTGGTAATGTGAAGGGAGCACTGTAATGTAAGGATGGGGAGAGGGGGGGAACTATAATGTGAAGGGGAGGGAAGTGGTGTATGGATGGTGAGACTGAGGGCACTGGTGTAAGGGGGGGGGGGGGGTGATGTAACGCTAGGTTCACCCCTATGCATTTGCTGTGGCTTGCGTTTGTCTGGATCCAGCAGCCCATTCATTAGAATGGGCTGCTGTACCTACAGGATATGTGGGGGAAATGTTCCTGCACCTTTTTAAAAATGCAGCCGCTGGGAATTTGCATTGTGCTTTTGCCCTATGTGATTTCCTACACCGGAAAATGCATTGTGGTTGCAGGACACAATTAAATGCACATTGCACCGCCACTTCCTGGACCTCGCACAGGTGCCCACACAGTAGAACCCTGCATTTTACCATGAGGGCCAGGTGATCAGGTCCTAAAGGGTGGGGGGACTGTGATGTGAAGAATGTAAATTGGGGGGGGGGGGGCGAATGCGCAAAACCGTCCACGCAAGTCATGCTTGTGTGAGGCTCTACACCTACCGGGACAGAACAGCCTCGCAGCGCCATACCGCCCGCCGACACCCGCTGACTCCTCGGATAGTTGGGAAGCCACCCTCGATGGTTGTCACCGGCAGCAAACTGGAGAACAAGTCGCGATCCATCCGGGGCGCTCTCCTCAGAGCTACACCTAAAATGTCCGTGACTCCATCATCCCAGCCCGCTGCCTCATGCGCTCCACAAACTCCACGGCGGTTCAGGCTCACTGCAAATGCTGCAGCCACAGACTTCACGGGTGAGTCAGATGCAGAGCTGGATATGACCCCCCCGGCTTTCCAGTCTGATAAACCAGCATCAGCACCAAACCTGCTCATCCAGTTTTAGATAATGCTCACTAGAGCACTAAAGAAAACTTCTGACACTATTACTGACAAGCTGACTCAAGATATAAGTGAAGTAGGCATTACTAGTGTTAGAGCAATGGATGGATGAGCAAGAACCCCTTACAGGCACCTATGCTGAGGAGCTAGAATTCATCCGTGAAGAAAACATGTCTGGAGGATTTTGAGAATAGAGATAGACGCTCAAATCTCTGCATTCGTGGAATACCAGAGTCAGTCATTGACCTCCAATTCACCGTTACCGCACTCTTTCTAGAACTGACCCCCTCAATTCCCATAGAAAGGTTGAAAATGGACATAATCCATAGAACCCTAGCACCATGCCCAGAAGATGGCCGCCTCGTGATATTGTGGTAAAACTCCACTTTTTCCGTACAAAGGAACAACTAATAATGGTGTCCCGAAATAAAGAATCGCTGACATTCCAAGGTCACGGCTATCAGATATTCCAAGACCTATCCCAGATCACTCTTTTTAAACGGAAAGCAATGAAGCCCCACCTCGCCTATTGCTGGCATTTCCTTTAGCCATTCGGTTCTCCTACAAAGGATTCCTATCGAAATCTGTAGAACACCGCCAGACCACACTTCAAGACCTACATCTTCTGCCAACTGAACCGGTCGCCAAGGGATCTCGACGTTACCTATCCCCAGGTCCGGCCCCTGAAGAAGATTCTATTGAAACTATGAAAGAAGAAGGTTGCACACTTGAGCCCAATAGATGCTGCTGAATATTTCTTTAGTGTCATAAGCCAGACAATCTTGCAAGGTTACAGTTGATGCGTTTCACACTGAAACTATGACCCTGGTAATTAGGGGTATTTTCCCCTTGCTTTTATATCCTTCTCCTTTCACTTGCCTCTATGGCATATATATTAGATGACACTTCTTGGAACAATATTCAATTACTGTCCCCCCTACTGCAACATCTGAACCCTACTACCTAGTTCATTCATTTGCAAAGATTACGCTCTGTTAGCTGTAGGCTTACAACTCCCCCATCCTCCCAACTCCTACCCCTTTCACCCATCACCACTACCCCTCACCTTCCACCTCCTCTTTCCTCCCCATAACTCGCTCCCTCTATTGGTAATGGTTAATGTACTAAGATTATTGTTTGTTGTCAATGGTGACTGAAACTCTGGAAGCTTTGGCTTCTGCACCACCTCACAAGAAGAAATCTTCCTCCCCTCCCCACATAGGGGAACCTAAACCCCCGCCCAGAGCTAGGGCATCCATAGTCCTTGATCCCCCAAACTAACTCTTGGTCGCCCCCTGTGACCATACGCTCTTCTCGATCCATGCTGAATGAGGAGACTCGGGTGCACCCTGACTGCAACAACTCACAAAACCTGGCCCACCTTGCATTTTTTTACTCTTGACACATTTGAGATTTACTCATAAAGATTTATCTTTGTTCTTACAACCCAAAGATTGCTAAGGTTGACCATTCTAACACTCCCCCGATCAACTTGGTAACCCATGGTGACTCTCCAGTTGTAGGTACGGGACCCATATGTTATATACACTGTTGGAACTTGTTAATCAGTCAGTACTGTTTTACCTTGTTTATATCTTATTTTTTGGGGCTGTTTTAAGTCCCAGAGACAGTTCACTGCTCCCCAACTAGTCCTTGAGCACCTCACTACCACACTCTTTATTATTATCCCTAGTTTTTTTTCACCACCAGGTACTCATTGGACTACCCACTTTCGTTTGTAGTAGAAATCTCTACACCCCGGACCCCCAGATTCATTGCTTTCTTATTCTCGGTAGTGCTTACCGTCACCCCCCTATCTAAACCCCCCACCATCCCTCTATCTTCTTTCCACTTTAACCCCCCTCCCCCCTAGAGAGGTACTTTCCTGTCTCAAGGTTACAAGTGAGTCAAACTCTAATATCTTAGGTCCCGAAGATGGCCTCCCTTAATGTCCTGACGCTTAATGTTCAAGGCCTCAACTCCCCAGCGAAACGGACTAAAGCATTTCGGTCACTTTCAGCCCTCTCAGCCCAAGTGGTTTGTCTACAGGAGACACACTTCTCCACTAAATCAACCCCTAAATTCTTTGGCCGTCAATACCCTCAATTAAACCCAGCCTCTGCTCCCACCAAACTCCTAGCCCATGCTGCCCATACCCACCGCATTCCAACCTGCTTCATTTTCCTGGACATTCGCAAAGCATTTGACATGCTGTCCTGGTCATACCTTCACTCCATTCTATGTCGCTGGGGATTCAGCTCCCATTTTTTACAATGGATTTTGGCCCTATACCAGAACCCAAAAGCATACATATACTACTCTGCCTTCCATTCTGACCCATTGCCCATTGAATGAGGCACATGTCAAGGTTGCCCCCGCTCCTTTTTGCCCTGGCAATTGAGCCTCTGGCACTCTTAATCTGCTCAAACCTGAATAAACAAGGCTTAGAGCTAGGTGGACATTAACATAAGCTATGCTTGTTTGCAGACAATGTTCTTATCTGCCTGACCTCTCCCTTAATCTCCTCCGCAAACCTACTAGACATCATACTCTCTCGTTTTGGATAACTATCAGGCCTTCATGTCAACCCACAAAAATCGACAGCCCTAAATGTTTCCCTTCCCCCATCCCTACAGTCCCACCTCAGTGAACTCCTACTCCCCTGTGCCACCTCCCATATCGCATACCTTGGAGTTAAATTTACAGCTAGACCCTCAGATCTCTTTTCAGCCAACTACCCACCCATGCTACCTCACCTCCTTGGCCTGGAGGGGTAGAATATCGGTAGTGAAAATGTCCATCCTCCCAAAAATTCTCTATCTCTTTCCTGTACTACCAATACCAGTCCCGTCATATTTTCTGCATATCCTACAGTGCAGAACCCTCCAATTTATATGGGGAGAAAATCAAACCTCGACTACCTAAACAAACTCTACACACCCTGCATTAGAGGATGCCTCAGTGTACCAAATTTTACGAAATATTATCACGCTGCACAGCTTGCACAACTACCTATATACCATGCCACAAAGGAAACACCCCCTATGGGTTGCACTAGAATCCGTGGACTGCGACCCTCTTTCTTTTTTTTTTTCTTTTTTTTTTTACTTTTTTTACTGATACATCATCTCTTGCGACCCTCTTTCAACAGCAAATCTTCTCTGGCTAACACCCACGCAATCACGCACCCTTACCAACCCCGTCACCAAACACAATTTATCCATCTAGGACTGACTCAGGAGTCGCTTTAAGTTTACAATCCCAACCATAACCCCTCCTTCTTCCCAGCTTGGTCTTCCCCATCCTCCTTTTCAGGCTGGACTCAAGCTGGTCTTCTACGGGCCCACCATCTTTTCTCTCATGGCTCATTCAAACCCTTTCCAGTCTTGTGTGATGCCCATGGTCTACCATCAACATAAATCTTTCGCTACCTGCAAATCAAGTACTTTGTCGCCTCCCACAACCAACTCTTCCTCCCCCACTTCTCCACATTTGAACATGCATGCAATATGGACCCACATAGATGTGGTTTCATCTCAGACCTCTATGCCCTACTTCTATCTCACTCCACATCCCCCCACCAGTCTGCACAAGCAAATAGGAAAACAACCTTAACCAAACCCCAGATCCAGCCGATTGGGCGCATATATGTCAGGCAACTAAGTCAGCCTCACCCAACATAGTAGCCTTGGAAACCAACTACAAAGTGCTCACCAGATGGTATCTAGTCCCCGCTAGGATCTCTAAATTCCACCCCCAATACTCCCCACATTGCTTTAGAGGATGTACTACACCAGGCACAAATCTACACATATGGTGTCCCACAGCACAAACATTTTGAACCGAAGTGTTCAAGATCCTCTCAACCCTATTCAAGATGCCATTGCAACCTGACCCTACTGTAGCCCTCCTAAACCACAAACCCTTGACTGACCCACCGCCAATTCAAACTCCTTCTCCAAACAGACCATAGCAAAGGCCTGGAAATCTCCGACTATGTATTCTGGCAATGAAACACAGAGTCACTCAGTTGATGATCCATGCCAAGATTGAAGCAATCTTCCTGGACAAAGTTTCCGCCTACAAAAATTTATGGAGACCCTGGATAACCCATTTCCTACCCCCTGACTTTGATGACTCACTCCTAATACCTTAAAATACAGAATATTCAGGTTCTTTCATTGGACAAGACCCTCTCTAGGAACTTCTATTCCCTTTGTAGATGCCACACACCAATTGTGGTAAGCAGTCAGCACCAAAAAGCAGATCAAATGTTTGACTTTCTCAGTTATGCTGCTGGGTGTACTGAAAAATATCCAAAAGTAGCCCCAAGCAGGATGAAAAATAGGACAAGAAAAAAATAAATATGTGTACATTGTGTACGGATTCTGCTCTCCCTAAACCCTTTGTCCCATGCATGGTCTACAGCCCTTAACAGATCATATATTTTTTTAATTTAAATTTTTTTATTAATTACCGTAGGCTCAACTGCTCAATTAACAATTAATAAATGGCATGAACAGAGTTTAGTGAACAAAATGAAGTAAACAAATGGTATAATAATGGTTTTGTCAATTGCCTGGAGAAAGAAGGATGATAAAAATCTCCCAGCACATCAAGTTTACTTAAATATCTCCAGACAAGTAAGCAGAACTAAGTTGATAAACAAAGAAATGGCAAGTATATCTTTATTGCTTTTTAATTACTCACAGATGTAAGGGTAGTTTTCCTACATAAGCAAGTGTTCTAGACAACTCACATAAAATAGTTATTCTAATGTGATGGTGCATTTAAATCCTGAATGGTAAGTTTAAACATGTTACTACGACTAAGGTACATTACATTTGTCTGTAAAAAGCGCTAATATTCATGGGTGTATGTGTGCTGCTGCACTTCACAGAGAGAGATCTGCTACTAAACCCGAAGCTGAACTCCATGAGAACATTCAAGTGCACAGTTTAAATACTTTGCACATTACTGCAACACAGAGATGTGAATCTGGCTCAACTGTGGTGTTTTGTGGAACCATACATTTTAAAATGGCAGCCCAACAAACATTTCAAAGCCAGTACAATGGACCTGTTATTTAGTGAACCACAGCACACAGATGTGAATTGTCTGTGTTGTGGTGCTCTAAGAACGTTATCAGTCTGTTTTCTTTGCTCTCACCTTTTGTCAGCTAGCTCCAAGTTTTAGGCCTCGTACACATGATTGGATTTTCCGACGGGAATTGTGTGATGACAGGCTGTTGGTGAACACTCCATCAGACAATTGTTGTCGGATTTTCCACGGACAAATGTTGGATGGCAGGCTTTAAAATTTTCCGCAGACAAATATCTGTTGTCGGGTTTTCCGAGCGTGTGTACACAAGTCCATCCGACAAAAGTTCAAAGTACAAACATGCATGCTCTGCAGCAAGGACGGGCCAGAAGCAGTCAGTCAGTAAACTAGCGATCGTAATGGAGAATTAACCTTCGTGACGCGGCAAATTATGAAATCTTGAAATGCAGTGCACATTCTCTTCTTTAACCACTTTGCGCCCGCGCTATAGACATAGACGAAAGACGTCTACACGCGGACGCCAATTGCCGGGAGGGCGTCCCTGGACTGCGGGCATGCATTGGGGAAGTTCTGTGTTGGCCAGGTCCCTTGGACACAGCCAATCACAGATCGTGCTAAATGGCCAATCACAGCGGCCATTTAGCACGTGATCGGAGCTTCCAATGAGAGACGATCTTGTATGTAAACATATGAGATAATCTCTCGTATTAGTGCCATCTATCATCAGTGCCACGTATTAGTGCCATCTGTCATCAGTGTCACGTGTCGTTAGTGCCATCTGTCATCAGTGCCACATCAGTGTCACGTGCCATCAGTGCCATCTGTCATTAGTGCCACATTAGTGTCACGTGCCATTGTCCTGGTGCTCCAGGGCCTTCAAAAGTGTAATAGGTAGTCAACAAGTTAGATGTGTAATTTATGCTCCTTGAACATTTGATGGTGCTCCCTGCATGTTGGGCGCCTCTAAGTGACTAGGCTGTGAAAAGTCCCACACATGTGGAGGAGGAGAAGCAGAATGTGTTTTGGGGCATCATTTGTGGTATACACATGCCATGTGAGAGAAATAACCTATTACATTTATCTGAATTGTGGGAAAAAATTACAACATCAAAAACCTCACCATGCATCTTACTAAATATCTTGGAATGTCTACTTTCAAAAATGGGTAATTTGGGGGTATTTGTACTTTCCTGGCTTGTGCGGGTCGCAAGAAATGAGATAGGCCACCAGTACATCAGGTGTGATCAATTTTTTATGATTTGCACCACAGCTTGTAAACTCTCTAACTTTCACAAAGACCAAATAATATCCACTAATTTGGGTTATTTTTACCAAAGATATGTAGCAGTATAAATTGCGGCCAAAATTTATGAAGAAAAATGTATAAATTGCTAAATTTTATCACAGAAACAAAGAAAATGTTTATTTTTTTTTTCAAAATGTTCAGTCTTTTTTAATTTATAGCGCAAAAAATAAAAAACACAGAGGTGATCAAATACCACCAAAAGAAAGCTCTATTTGTATGAAAGAAAAGACAAAAAATTAATTTGGGTACAGTATTACATGACTGAGTAATTGTCATTCAAAGTGTGAGGGCACTGAAAGCTGAAAATTGGTCTGGGCAGGAGGGGGGTTTAAGTGCCCAGTAGGCAAGTGGTTAATGGGATAATAATGAAGCTGCTTTGCTGGTGATACTGAAGGAGTTATTGCAAACAGATTTTCAAAGGCATTTTTTTTCTAGTGATATCAAGAATAATATTATGCTTGTTATTTTTTATTTTTTGGTGCAAGTTACCACAACACCATTATGCCGTTGTTTTTAAGATCAAAGATACAACTATGTTGATGTCCCTTGTTAAATTTACATTGTATTTTTTTAAATGTTACTGCCTACTCCAAAACTGTCATTTGACGTAAAACACATAGTCAAGTATTATTCTCCACAATTTTTGTATTGTGCATTAAAAAAAGAAAACACAAAAAATTTGACATGCTATCTGCCAATAGAAGTTAACCAAAAAGTGCATTCTTTGCATCCAAATATATAGAAAATATACCAAACCAAATCATTATTCAACCAAGAAATAAAATAAAAGCCTCATGTATGTGTCCTGCTTCTTAATATAGGGGGTCAACAATGCCAAGAGTTGGTGAAAGCAGGGGTCCATCATCCGGAGATAATTCCGAAAATCATCTGGATTATTCTCCTGGAGCTTCCGCAGCAAAGGCATATGACATAATTGGTCACGATTAATAAAAGCAACCAATTTTTGGTCCAAGAAATCCTCCTCCTCCTGTTTCTGGACTGGACTTGGTTCAAAGCAATAACTCCAAGGCCAATAATATGTTATCTCCTCCATTTCCGCAACATGTCTGGTTGACGAACGGCCGTTCAGAAACAAACTGAAAAGTGCGAATCAACACTCACCAAACTTCTACTAACACGAAATTAGCAGAAGGAGCCCAAAGGGTGGTGCTAAAGAGCTGAAAAAACACGTAGTACGTCACTATGTTCATGTTTGTTGGCCAACCATTCCTTGCCGTTTGTATGCAAAGACAAGTTCCTGGCCAACGCTGTTTGGACAAAAGTCTGAGGTTTTGTCTGCGGAAAATCCAATCGTGTGTACGAGGCTTTAGATTGATTGCATTGTACAATGAAGTAGATCCTGACTGGCCTTCCCTACCATGGTCTTCATAGCAAGGTTGTGCAGGGGACTAAATAAAACAATGTTTTTTTTAAAGAATACATAACTGAATGTGGTGGTGTGTTTTTCTACATTAGGGCCGATTTAATCCATTGCGTTATGTAAGCACAAAAGTGTTGCTTTAAGGCAGCCCTTTTTTTTTTTTTCGTTGGGCTTCCTAATGCTACAAAAATGATGCATTTGCTGTTCCTGGCAGCGCACCTGATGCAAGCCTGTTGGAAAGGTGCACTGGACTGCTATTCAGTATAAATGGCTCACCGTGTGACATCATCCGGAGGGCGGTGACGTCATAAGAGGCGTGCCTCCGGTGACCCCACCCCATGCCAATATATAAGTAGTGGCACACCGCACACCCAGCATTAGAGCGGGAGAACATCAAGTCAACATTGGAAGAAGAGCAGAGGAAGAAGACCGGGCAAAAGAACGAGCAAAAGAGCGAGAAGACAGCCGGCAAAAGACAGTGGACAGAGGGAGAAGAACCGGAGACAGAGCAGAGAAAAACCGGAGGGGAGAAGAACCGACAGAGGCAGAAGATGTCAGCGGAGGAGGCAGAAGAGCCTGAGAGGAGAGAAGAGACTACGGAGCTGCCTTAATAAAATACTTTAAAAAACCTGTGTAATGTGTTTTATTTTTGACACTTGAATTAGGGGAATGGGTACGGGTACAATGCACCCCATACTCCTTCACATAGGGTGGTGGGCCAGGATCTGGGGCCCCCCTTGTTTAATGGAGCTTCCAGATTCCAATAAAATTCCGATAAGCACTCCGCCCGCAGACCCCGGCAATCAACAGCCAGGGTTGTCAGGAAGAGGCACTTGTCCTCATCAACATGGGGACAAGGTGCTTTGGGGTGGGGGAGACACATGGCTCCCCCGCCCCAAAGCACCCACCCCTCCATGTTGAGGGCATGCTGCCTGGTATGGTTCAGGAGGTTGGGGGCGCTCGCTCATCTCCACCCCCTTTCCTGACCTACCGGGCTGTGTGCTTGGATAAGGGTCTGGTATGGATTTTGGGGGGGGGCAACCCTGTTTTTTCAGCGTGGGGGGTTCCCCTGAAAATCCATACCAGACCGAAAGGCCTGGTATGCTCTTGGAGGGGGAAACCCATGCCGTTTTTTTTTTTTTTTAATTTGGCATGGAGTTCCCCTTCAAAATCCTCAGAGCACAAGTCGCATGCCAAAGTCGGGTCAGTTAAGACGTCGATCCGAATTTTATCCGACTTCAGTGATAATCAATGGGCTGAAGTAGGATCAAAGTCGGACCAAAGTAGTGCAGGAAGAATTTTCAAAGTTGGACCGACTTGCGTCGGACCAGTTAAGACGGCTCCTATAGGGAAACATTGATTTCACACGTGGAGCTCCCAATGTCGGAGCGTTTGTCACACCAGTGTGAACCCGGCCTTACACGGATGCTGCAGATCACAGACACCGCTCGTTTGAATGTAGGTTTCCTGCACCGTATTCCAGTGTAAATCAGCACTTAATCAGTTATATAAATTCCAGGTTTATTTAAAAAAAACACAGTTCATTTTCTTCAGTAAGCAGGCACAAAATGAGTAGAAAAGCCTGTCTTCCGCTGTGCTTTTGGGTAGGACCCTTTACTGAATTAAAGCTAGAGATCTCCAGTCAGCAGGGAGCAGCACTGCAGATAGAGTACTATTTCCACAAGGAGCGCAGATGTCTTTCTTCCGGAGCATGCTGTCAGGGGGCACACCTTTGAGTTTTCATTCACCTACAATGTGTTTATTTGATTTCATCTAAAAGTTTAATTGGGCTTTAACATTTTTACTATTTCTGTAGTACTTTGAAGGGTATACTTTTTATTGTGAAATTGTTTTACCATACATCAAGTGAAAAGTCTGAGTTTTTTTTTTTTCAAAATTCTGCTGTCAGGAGGAAATACTTCTAATGCCGCGTACACACAAACTGATTTTCTGTCGTAAAAATCTTAGACGGTTTTTCCGACGGAATTCCGCTCAAGCTTGGCTTGCATACACACGGTCACACAAGTTCACTGAACTTTCAGCCGTCAAGAACGCGGTGACGTACAGCGCTACGACGCGCCGGGAAAATTTAAGTTCAATGCTTCCGAGCATGTGTCAAATTGTTTCCGAGCATGTGTAGGAATTTTGCACGTCGGAATTGGTACAGACGATCGGAATTTCCGATCGGAACTTTTTCCGACCGAAAAATTGAGAACCTGCTCTCAATCTTTTGCACACGGAAATTCGGCCAGCAAAAGTCTGATGGAGCATACACACGGTCGCATATTAAGACCAAAAGCTCTCATCAGTCTTTTGCGGGCCGAATTTCCGATTGTGTGTACGCAGCATTAGAGAGTTTGCAAAATGTCCTGCGCTCATAAGGCCTAAAAGAAATCTGTTACTAAGCTATGGGGTTGATTTACTAAAACTGGAGAGTGCAAAATCTGGTGCAGCTGTGCATAATAGCCAATCAGCTTCTAACTTCAGCTTGTTCAATTAAGCTTTGACAATAAAACCTGAAAGCTGATTGGTTTCTATGTATGCACCAGATTTTGCACTCTCCAGTCTTAGTAAATTGACTCCAATGTGTCAATCTTTGACTGCAGGGCCGCATCAGTTCCTGTGCAGTGCCATCACTAGAGCTAAATTGGTGGTTTTCTGCCCATAACATGTGATGGACTCCAGGGTTCAAAGAAATAAATGCTTCTAGATCAGTATTACTCATCTTCTAACACTGCATTATGTTTATCATAATATACTTAAATTTGGGTAAATATTTGCTTTCCATCTATTTGAACAAGATCGGTTTTCAACTTATCATAGACAATATACTATAATGATGGAAGGCAGTGTTCATGCTGATTTAGGGGCCAGATCCCAAAATACGAGAATTTGAAGAAGAATATTTCATATTGGTAATTATTTATCTGTTTTTCTTATTTTAGTTGTAAATATGGAGTGGTGGAAAGAGAAAAACTCAACAAGTGGTCTTCATAGCATGCGATCAACGTTGGAGTACATGTCAACAAAAGAGGATATAAATGCACAGTTTTCATGTGCAGTGACTTTTTACATGCCAGATGGGCTGGCAACAATGAATTCTGATCCAGCTGTATTCAATATTTACTGTAAGTACTATTTTTTTTTCTGTGAAACTGATATTTTCAGCGATCGTTTTTAGGATACATGCCCTTGCAGTGGTTAGCTCTTGAACTGCTGGCCACAATAAAGGGTAACTATACTCTTGTGCAATTATCCTTTAAATTAAACTCAACAATAAAAGAAAAACAATTTGAGCCTCCAGGCAGTTCAAGCCATAATGTACTAGTATGCTCAGCATTAAAAGCAAACCTACCTTAAAACAAAGCCCTCCAACAGCGCGCTGTCACCACTTCCATCTTAACTCAGCCTTCTTTCCTGTTAAGCACTCTTCGGTCCTTTGAATGACCGGGCCGCAATAACTTCATGGTTGCAGCACATCACTCTCAATGGACGGCATACTCCAGTGTGTCTTCTATTAAAAGCGCAGTGTACATGCAGTGGTGACTTCACCGGCTTCTACAAATGTGAATATCTCCTAAACGATTAAGAGATACTTACTGTACCTACAGGTAAGCCTTATTATAGGTTTACCTGTAGGTAGAAGTCATAAAGTAGCGTTTACTACTGCTTCAAATGACTCTTCCCTCCCGCAGATCTTATACTCATCTGTCCATAATCTTGTCAGATCCACAATGGGTGGCCCTCAGGGAGCTGCTCAGCTGCCTTTCGGAAATTCTCCTAGCTGGTCCTAGTAAAAGAAGACTTTGAGATTGACAAGAAGGAATTCAACCAGTGGCTGTGCTGTTCCCAATGGGCCACCTAAATCCTATAAATACAGTGGATCCGGAAAGTATTCACAGCGCTTTACATTTTCACATTTTTTATGTTACAGCCTTATTCTAAAATGGATTAAATTCAGAATTCTACAAATACCCCATAATGACAACGTGAAAGTAGTTTGTTTTGAAATCTTTGCAAATTTATTAAAAAAAAATAAAAAATCACATGTACTTAAGTATTCACATCTTTTGCCATGACACTCAAAATTAATCTCAGGTGCATCTTGTTTCCACTGATCACCCTTGAGATGTTTCTACAACTTGATTGGAGTCCATCTGTGGTAAATTCCGTTGATTGGGCATGATATGGAAAGTCACACACCTGTCTATATAAGGACTCACAGTTAACAGTGCATGCCAGAGGACAAACCAAACCTTGAAGTCCAAGGAATTGTCTGTAGACCCCTGAGACAGGATTATATTGATTTCTAATCAGGCCTGTATAGTAGAGTGGCCAGGCGGAAGCCACTCCTCAGTGAAAGGCACATGACAGCCCACCTGACGTTTGTCAAAAGGCCCCTGAAGGACTTTCAGACCATGAGAAACAAAATTCTCTGGTCTGATGAAACAAAGATTGAACTCTTTGGCCTGAATGGAAAGCGTCATGTCTGGAGGAAACCAGACACTGCTCATTACCTGGTCAATACCATCCCTACAGTGAATCTTGGTGGCAGCATCATGCTGTGGGGATGTTTTTCGGTGGCAGGAACTAGAACACTAGTCAGACTGAGGGAAAGATGAATGCAGCAATGTATAGAGGCATCCTTGATGAAAGTGTGCTCCAGAACGCTCTGGACCTCAGACTGGGGCGAAGGTTCATCTTCCAACAGAACTACGATCCTAAGCATACAGCCACGATAACAAAGGAGTGGCTACGTGACAACTCTGTGAATGTCCTTGAGACTTGAACCCGATTGAACATCTCTGGAGAGATCTAAAAATGGCTGTTCACCAACGCTCCCCATCCAACCTGACGGCGCTTGAGAGGTCCTGCCAGAGAAACTGCCCAAAAATAGGTGTGCCAAGCTTGTAGTATCATACTCATAAAGACTTGAGGCTGTAATTGGTGTCAAAGGTGCTTCAACAAAGTATTGAGCAAATGCTGTGGTACATGTGATTTTTTTTTTCTTATCTTACAAATTTCTTTCACGTTGTCATTATGGGTTATTGTTTTTAGAATTTTGAAGAAAATAATTAATTTAATCCATTTTGGAATAATGCAGTAACATAACAAAATGTGGAAAAAAGTCAAGTGCTTTGAATACTTTCCGGATACACTGTATGTTTAAATCTGAAATTTAATGCATTGAACTATACAAATATTAAAGAGTAAGGCCACCCAGAACAGATATTTATATTTTTCTATTCAACCACTGGTTTCCTATACCAATAGGAAACTCTGGTATCAAAATTTCCTAAAATAACCGTTATAGGGTGGTGTGCATCAATTGGCCCTTTTTCTTGGCCATGTAATGACTTTGCTTGGGGTAATCTCACAGTCTGAGAAGATGAAATACAGCAGGTAGTAATTGAAAGATGAGTCCAGCTGGATTTCTGTGTTTTTTTTTTTTGTTTGTTTTGTTTTTTAATCACAGGTGTGTTTGTTACCCTTTAATCAGGAAATGTTTTCTGTGTATAAGCCCTAAGGTTCACACGGCTGCAAGATTGAAATTGTGCAAGTTCAGCTGAACGTGCCCAATTTCATTCCTGCATGTCAGTCCTGCAATTTCAGAGATATCTGTGCACTTACCTGCACAGATGTCTATTGAAATTGCACCTGAAATCACCAAAAGTAGTACAGAAATTACTTTTGGGAATCGGTGCTGTGCCTCAAAGTCGGCATCGCAATGATTCAGACGGTTTCATTGCGGGCAATAGCCGCCGATTTGGCATGCAATTTGACATGTCAAATCACATCAATGTGAACCAGAACTGAGGTAACCATTCACTTTAATTCAGGTATAAAAGATATATTAAACAATTACCTTCCCATTCTTAATGCAAAAATAATATATAAATCAGTCATTAAATTGTATACTGTGTGTGATAATTTTTTTTAACATGTCCATTCATTTCTCAGATCCTACAGAGAAGGTGACAATTCATGTACAGTCCCCCAAAAAGACAATAAAAGAGGGAGATAACATCACACTGAAATGTATAGGGAATGGCAATCCGCCTCCGGAGGAATTTTTGTTTTACCTTCCAGTGAGTTTTTCTCTTTCTTTGTCTGTTTGGTATTGTTTTAGCATTTAGATGTAAAAAATGTGAAGTATTTTTGTGCATTACTGCTGTTCACATAGGCCTTTTACAAAATATGTTATCTACACTGCCAAGTGGTGTATTTGAAATTCTAACAGCCCCTTTATAGTATTTGGATAGAAGGAATGTGAGCCCATTCAAAGGAATTTTAAATATTTCCTCTGTACTCCAGTTTTATATGCTAAAACTGTAATACTGGTATAATGTAAATGGGATTTATTTTTTTACATCATACATTTATATCATTAATGATCTAAAAGTAGGAGGGAAAAATTTAAATGAGGCAAGCCTATGGATGTTCATAGGAAAAATAATGCTACCCTGTTTCCCCGAAAATAAGACCTAGCGTGATTGTCGGTGATGGCTGCAATAAAAGACCTACCCCCCAAATAAGCCCTAGTTAAAGTCCTTGTAGGTCTTATTTTCTGGGTAGGGCTTATTTTCGGGGAAACAGGGTAGGGCTTATATTGCAGCCATCACCGACAATCACGCTAGGTCTTATTTTCGGAGAAACAGGGTAAGTGGTAAATGTGGTGTGATTTCTATGAAACAAATATTGAATAAGGAGAGAAATGAAAGGAAATATTGTCTGTCTGTGGATGAATCTCTTCATTTATTTAAGTTTTATGAATACAGGCATACCCCACTTTTAAGTACACAATGGGGTTTATGTACTAAAGCTGGAAAGTGCAAAATCAGGCTCACTTCTGCATAGAAACCAATGAGCTTCCAGGTTTTATTACCAAAGCTTAATTGAACAAGCCGGGGTTAGAAGCTCATTGGTTTATATGCAAAAGTGAGCCTGATTTTGCACTTTCCAGCTTTAGTAAATAAACACCATTGTGTACTTAAAAGTGGGGTATGTCTGTATACCACTAACATTTTAACATTCACGGTTTATTGCAACAGGGAAGAGAGGGCACCAGCCACATGTGCAGTTAAATGGAATGTAGGATATTTTGGACTTGTTATCATGGCATCCCTCTTCACCCATGTAAACTTCATGCACCACACTCTTTGACTGGAAGTGACTTTGGCCCATTTATCCTCCAGCTGATATCACATGCCGCAGTGTGAATATGCCTATACTATCACAGGCTGCTGTGTGAATGGACATCTGTAAAATCTAGTCTGGGGGTGCCCTCACTGCACATGGCATTTGTTGCTTCACTTTGGAATGTAGTAGAAATGCCATCTTGCACATGAGAGAGTACTATGGCCTTGAATATTAGAAGAGTTTTTTTATTCCTACCACTTTACACCTAGCAATGCAGCAACTAGAGTAAGCTGGAATCCGTTGCTGAAAATATAATCTGCAAATAATAATGTCACTCACAACCCCCGCCCATTCTATGTACCCCCAGTCCATGACTGCCTTTATATCTTGTAAAAACTAAAAAATCTAAATCAAGGAGGGGGGATGAGACATCACTTAGCTGTAGACCAACCCTTGCCCTAAAAAGTTGTTTCCCCTAAAATATATATAAAGCTGAAACTGTAGTCCATTTCAAAGTCATCTAGCAATTATCAACATAAAGTCTCCATAATTACTATAGTATTTTTTTTACTGTTTTTATTAATATTTTTAGAAATAGTTAAAAAGGGTAACAACAAATAGCAGGTTATTTTTTTTTTATAAATGTTTTTGCTGTTTTTGTTCTGCTAAGGAGATTCCCTTCACTTCCTGTCCTGGAGAAGCAAGAAGAATAAATGAGAGGAAACCTCTCCAAAGTGAACAGAATTCCCATCTTAGAGAGTTGTCTTAGGAAGAGGTGTCCCAATTGGAAGATTTTCCCTCACCTCTTGCTCTGGTGACAACTCAAAAATTTGGGATTTCCCAATACTTTCTGTTTCAATGACAATGGACACTGACAGCAATAGAAAACCCAACAGGGACACAGACAGCAATAAAAACATTGAAAGGGGTCTAAACCTTCTTCACTCTGCTTTACCTACACTGTAGGCATAAAAAGCCTGTTGATAAAAAAAAGGTTAAAGCATTCGGTAAACTTTGCTGTCATGTATTGTATACTCTTATGTATACTTTCTGGAATGTAACCAGTTATGTATGCAAATTCAGATTTGGTGACTTGCCACAATTCCCAGATTGATTCATAAAATTTTAACATTTTGCCTAGGTTTGCACAAATATTTATCCAAGATAGGATTCCAAACCAAACGTTTTATTTGTGGCTAAAATGGAGGATTCCAACCTCTGGTTTTATAGCTTTGCGTCCCCATCTCAATAGAGAAAAAATGCTTTCCTTCAACTTTAACCATTGTAGCAGGCCTATTAATAAAATATATGTCACATGGCATGGCACATGTTAGAATTAACAAATCACATTAATCTTTAGGCCTCATGCACACTGGACATTATAATAATGTTATGAAAACGCCAGTAGCTTTGAAGTGAGTTTTTGAGTGTTTTTGCCATAGCGTTTTTTGGCATTTTTTTTAAACAATGGGATCAAAAACGTTAAACATCGGTGAGCTGTGTTTTTGAGCGTTTATTAGAGTTTATTGGTGTTTTTTGATTTCTCTCAGAACCCACTAGTTTTTGGGGTTTTTTTTACAGCAAAAAAAAGCCCCAGCCAAAAACAGTCAATAACAGCCTATGTGTGCATGGGCACATAGGATAACATGCTGGAGAGTTTATTGACTGTAGTAGTTAACCACTTCCCGACCGCCCCATGTACATATACGTCGGCAGAATGGCACGTACAGGCAGAATCACGTACCTGTACGTGCCATTCTTCAGGCGCGTGGGGGGTCCGATCGGACCCCCCCCGGCCGGCGGGGACGGTCGGGATCGCTTCAGGAGCGATCCGGGATGAGGGGACGGCCAGTGGTTTCTGGCCACCCCCTCGCGATCGCTCCTGGTGAATCAGATGCTTCCTCTGTCTGTGTCAATCAAAACACAGGCAGAGGAAGTGATGTCACGCTCGGTGCGCCGGTCTATGTGACCGGAACGCCGAGCTGTCAACATGTACAGGTTAGTGCACCAACAGTACACTGACACCAGTACACATAGGCACACAAAACACCCCCCTGTCACCCCCAGATCACCCCCCAGATCACCCCCTCCCCCCCAGTCACAGTGTCACTAATTGCAGTGATCATTTTTTTACTGATCACTGCATTTAGTGTCAGTGTGACTGTAATAACTGTCAGTGCAGTTAGTTTTAGGTCCAAGGTAGCCCCCTACCCCCCCCCTAATAAAGGTTTAACCCCTTGATTGCCCCCCAGGTAACCCTTTCACCCCCTTTTGCCAGTGTCACTAAGCGATCGTTTTTCTGATCGCTGTATTAGTGTCACTGCTGTCGCTAGGTAACCATTTTTTTTTTTTAGGTAACCGCCATGTTTATATAGGTTCATAAATAGGTTTATAGGTCAGGTACCCCCATATTACAACCTAAATAAAGGTTTTAACCCCTTGATTGCCCCTAGAGTTAACCCTTTCACCAGTGATCACTGTATAACTGTCACTGGTGACGCTGGTTAGCCAGTTAGTTATTTCGTTATTTAGGTTCCCCGTCAGGTTTTTATATAGCGTCAGGTACCCCCATATATTACCTAATAAAGGTTTTAACCCCCTGATTGCCCCTAGTTAACCCTTTCACCCCCTTTTGCCAGTGTCACTAAGCGATCGTTTTTCTGATCGCTGCATTAGTGTCGCTAGGTAACCATTTTTTTTTTTTAGGTAACCGCCATGTTTATATAGGTTCATAAATAGGTTTATAGGTCAGGTACCCCCATATTACAACCTAAATAAAGGTTTTAACCCCCTGATTGCCCCTAGAGTTAACCCTTTCACCAGTGATCACTGTATAACTGTCACTGGTGACGCTGGTTAGCCAGTTAGTTATTTCGTTATTTAGGTTCCCCGTCAGGTTTTTATATAGCGTCAGGTACCCCCATATATTACCTAATAAAGGTTTTAACCCCCTGATTGCCCCTAGTTAACCCTTTCACCCCCTTTTGCCAGTGTCACTAAGCGATCGTTTTTCTGATCGCTGCATTAGTGTCGCTAGGTAACCAGTTTTTTTTTGTATTACTGTTACGGGTGACGCTGGTTAGTTAGCTTGTTTTTTATACTGTCAGGGCACCCGCCATTTATTACCCAATAACGGTTTAACCCCCTGATCGCCCGGCGGGTGATATCAATTAGGTTTTAGGGTCAAATAAGGTCTGCGTCGCCCAGGTTAGTGCCAGTACCGCAAACACCCACGCGCAAAGCATACACCTCCCTTAGTGGCACAGTATCTGAACAGATCAATATCTGATCTGATCAGATCTATACTAGCGTCCCAGCAGTTTAGGGTTCCAAAAAAAACCGCATTGTTAGCGGGATCAGCCCAGATACCTGCTAGCACCTGCGTTTTCCCCCTCCGCCCAGCCCAGCCACCCAAGTGCAGTATCGATCGATCACTGTCACTTACAAAACACTAAGCACACATAACTGCAGCGTTCGCAGAGTCAGGCCTGATCCCTGCGATCGCTAACATTTTTTTTGTGGTAGCGTTTTGATTCAGTCGCTTCAGTCAGGAGCTTTTTTACCTGTGAATCTCAAAAAAAAAAAAAAAAAAAAAAATAGTTGTCGTTTTATTGTTCTCTCTCTCACTCTATTCTCTCTCTATTGTTGCTCTTTTTTTACTCCATTCTATTCTGCAATGTTTTATTATGTTTTATCATGTTTTATCATGCTTGCTTTTCAGGTATGTAATTTTGTTTACTGTGTTTTAGTGTTAACCATTTTTTTGTTTTCAGGTGCGCCATTCAGTTGCAACGCGGATTTATTTATCTTGACAGCAACAGCGTTTGCTCCCACGATACATAAAGACGCGACTCCAACGCTGTAGGAGGTGATTTCACCACCACAGTTAAAAAAAAGAGCATATATGCCGAAGCATGGGGGCAGCAGGGGGGGGGAGGAGCGATTGGCTCCTAATGCCACGTACATACGGTCGAAATTCCGACCGTGTGTACACGGCATAACTTTTGCGGGAGGATGCCCCCATGCATCGGCATATATAAATGGTGCATGTATGCCCATCATTAGAAGTGGGTGGATGAAGGGAGGTATTCTAATGGTGGGCATACCCACCAATCAATCTCTTTTTTTCGTTCAGCCAAGAGGCTGCATGAAAAAAAAAAGATTACAATATATGTCCAGTATGTTGCTGGACTTTGAATGGTTATACCAGAATGATGCCTGCAGGTTTAGGTATCATCTTGGTATCATTCTTTTCAGCCAGTGATCGGCTTTCATGTAAAAGCAATTCTAGCGGGTAATTAGCCTCTAGACTGCTTTTACAAGCAGTGGGAGGGAATGTCCCCCCTCCCGGATATAAACCGCGCCATTGGGAAATTGGGAAAGCATTTTATCACACCAATCTTGGTGTGGTCAGATGCTTTGAGGGCAGAGGAAAGATCTAGGGTCTAATAGACCCCAATTTTTTCAAAAAAAGAGTACCTGTCACTGCCTATTGCTATCATAGGGGATATTTACATTCCCTGAGATAACAATAAAAATCATAACAAAGAAAAAAAATGGAAGGAACAGTTTAAAAATAAAATAAAAAAGCTAAATAAATAAAAAAAAAAAAAAAAAAAAAAAAAAAAAAAGCACCCCTGCCCCCCCATCTATTGCGCAAAGGCGTACACAAGCGTTGGTCTGGCGTCATATGTAAACAGCAATTGCACCATGCATGTGAGGTATCACCGCGAAGGTCAGATCGAGGGCAGTAATTTTAGCAGTAGACCTCCTCCGTGAATCTAATGTGGTATCATGTAAAGGCTTTTAAAGGCTTTTAAAAATGTATGTAGTTTGTCGCCACTGCGTGTTTGTGCGCAATTTTAAAGCATGTCGTGTTTGGTATCCATGTACTCGGCATAATATCATATTTTTTATTTTCATCAAAAATTTGAGCAATATAGTGTGTTTTAGTGCATTAAAATAAAAAAAAAGTGTATTTTTTCCACAAAAAATGCGTTTGAAAAATCGCTGCGCAAATACTGTGTGGAAAAAAAAAAAATGCAACACCCACCATTTTAATCTGTAGGGCCTTTGCTTTAACATTATATATAGTGTTTGGGGGTTCAACGTAATTTTCTTGCAAAAAAAAAATATGTTTTCATGTAAACAAAAAGTGTCAGAAAGGGCTTTGTCTACAAGTGGTTAGAAGAGTGGGTGACGTGTGACATAGGCTTCTAAATGTTGTGCATAAAATGCCAGGACAGTTCAAAACCCCCCCAAATGACCCCATTTTGGAAAGTAGACACCCCAAGCTATTTGATGAGAGCAATGTTGAGCCCATTAAATATTTTTTTTTTTTGTCCCAAGAGATTGAATAATGAAAAAAAAAAAAAAATATATATTTTTTTTACAAAAAGTTGTCACTAAATGATATATTGCTCAAACATGTCATGGGCATATGTGGAAATACACCCCAAAATACATTCTGTTGCTTCTCCTGAGTACGGGGATACCACATGTGTGGGACTTTTTGGGAGCCTAGCTGCGTACGGAACCCCAAAAACCAATCACCGCCTTCAGGCTTTCTAAGGGTGTAATTTTTTTATTTCACTTCTCACTGCCAATCACAGTTTCGGAGGCCATGGAATGCCCAGATGGCATAAAACCCCCCAAAATGACCCCATTTTGGAAAGTAGACACCCCAAGCTATTTGCTGAGAGGTATGGTGAGTATTTTACAGATCTCGCTTTTTGTCACAAAGTTTTGAAAATTGAAAAAAAGAAAAAAAAAATGTTTTTTTCTTTACTTTCTTCATTTTCAAAAACAAATGAGAGCTGTAAAATACTCACCATGCCTCTCAACAAATAGCTTGGGGTGTCTACTTTCCAAAATGGGGTCATTTGGGGGGGTTTTGTGCTATTTTGGCATTTTATGGCCTTCGAAACGGTGATAGGTAGTGAGGAGTGAAATCAAAAATTTGCACCCTTAGAAATCCTGAAGGCGGTGCTTGGGTTTCGGGGCCCCGTACGCGGCTAGGCTCCCAAAAAGTCCCACACATGTGGTATCCCCATACTCAGGAGAAGCAGCAAAATGTATTTTGGGGTGCAATTCCACATATAACTATGGCATGTGTGAGCAATATATCATTTAGTGACAACTTTTTGAAAAAAAAAAAAAAATCTTTTTTATTTTTGTCTTTATTCAATCACTTGGGACTAAAAAAAAAAATATTCAATGGGCTCAACATGCCTCTCAGCAAATAGCTTGGGGTGTCTACTTTCCAAAATGGGGTCATTTGGGGGGGTTTTGTACTTCTCTGCCATTTTAGCCCCTCAAGAAATGAAATAGGCAGTCATAAATTAAAAGCGGTGTAAATTCCAGAAAATGTACTCTAGTTTGTAGACGCTATAACTTTTGCGCAAACCAATAAATATACGCTTATTGGCATTTTTTTTACTAAAGACATGTGGCTGAATACATTTTGGCCCAAATGTTTGACTAAAATTGAGTTTATTAGATTTTTTTTATAACAAAAAGTAGAAAATCTCTTTTTTTTTCAAAATTTTCGCTCTTTTTCCGTTTATATCGCAAAAAATAAAAATCACAGAGGCAATCAAATACCATCAAAAGAAAGCTCTATTTGTGGGAAGAAAAGGACGCAAATTTCGTTTGGTTACAAAATTGCATGACCGCGCAATTACCAGTTAAAGTAGTGCAGTGCGAAATTGAAAAAAGACCTCTGGTCCTTTGGCTGCCAAATGGTCCGGGGCTGAAGTGGTTAAAATATAAAATAAAATATACAGCAGAGAGTCTATTTTTTGGTTAGAGAAGTCTTGTCAGGTATACGTTTTTATGCTATTTATACAAGAATATCAGCCAGGTACAATCACTAATAGAAATTTGAACATGAGAAACAAACTGGAGTCTCGATCAGTGTATTAAGTACTGCCTCAGAGATACCATCCAGCTATATAACATGGAATCTGCCTTTTAAAATCCTTTTTGCAATGGTGCATATTCTGTACAAGCTACAACCACTGTGGATAAACATGAAGCAAAGCCTACCTAGGTAGTAAAATAGAGGCATTAATGGTTCAAACACCCGGTACACATTACTCTCTCTTGTACCTCCAAATAGACTTTGGGGATGCGATCCATTAAAGAGAAATTAAAGCCGTATTAAACCCAAAAGCAAACCTTTATTATATTGCAACTTACAGACGGCTGATTAGTTTTCTATTTAGGCTTTCTTTCTTTTATTTTTATCTTTTTTTTAATCCAGCCAGTAAGTCTGTTGTTTTTAAAAGAACAATCTGTCATGTAGCTACAGGGATGAGGCAAACCGTTTACCACTGAAAGGGGTGCTTACAGTGATCATCTTTTATTTATTTATGTAAAACCTTTATCGCCAGTGTTAGCTAGAGTTTGGCTTAAATTTGTTAGTGTATTTAAATCTGGTAGTACATCTAACACTCCCCTCTCCCCCAGACAATGCTGCTGTCCAAATGTGCCTCTTGTGCGCAGTCATTGAGAGTGGAGGTGCTCTAAGACCCCTTTCACACTGAGGTGGTTTTCAGGCGTGTTAGCGCTAGAAATGGCCTCTGAAAAGCGCTTGAAACCTTGTAGAACTTTACAAAAAGTCCTGCAAGTAGCATCTTTGGAGCGGGTTGGGAGCGCTGTAAATAGCGCTCCCAAAACGCGCTGCCTATTGCAATGAATCGGCAGTGCTTCCAAAGTGCTTCAAAACTGGACTTTTTACCTTGTTTTTCAGGTAAAAACAGCCCATTAGCAGGCAAAAAGCGTAGCTAAAAGTGCTAAAGCCCTGCAAAAATAAGTGCCGCTTTAGCGCTAATGGCCGGGCACTGCAATGTGAAAGGGGTCTAATAAAGAAGGTTTTCACCAGGTGAAAACTGAGGGGAAAAAAGTCTTTAAAAAAAGAAAAACAAATGCAGCCATCAAATCTTATGATTGGTAAGCAGCAAAACTGTGTATTACATTTTGGTTTTGGGTTTAAAGGAGTTGTAAAGGTAGAAGGTTTTTTATCTTAATGCATTCAATGCATTAAGATAAAAAGCCTTCTGTGTGCAGCAGCCCCCCTCAGCCCCCTCAACACTTACCTGAGGTCCCTCTCTGTCCAGTGATGTCCACGAGTGTCTTAGATGTCAGAGATTCTCCCTCCTGATTGGCTAAGAGGCAGCAGCGTCATTGGTTTTCGCTGCTGTCAATCAAAGTCAGCTAGCTAATCGGGTGAGAGCGGGTGGGGCAGGGTCTGGGCTCCGTGTCTGAATGGACACAGGGAACTGTGGCTCAGCTTCGGGTGCCCCCATAGAAAGATGCTTGGTGTGGAGGCACTGAGCAGGAGGGAGGGGCCAGGATCACAGAAGAGGGACTCGAGAAGAGGAGGATCCGGCTGCCCTGTGCAAATCCACTGCAACAGAGCAGGTAAGTATAACTTGTTTATTATTTTATAGGGAAAAAAAACTCCATGAACTTCAATTGATGCGCATCATAAATGCACGTTAAATACGTTCATCTCTGTCTCTCTGTGAGTAAGAGTAAGAGGTTTGCTTTCTCATGTCAGAGTGGTCCCCATGAGGACTGGAGCAGGTATGTTCAAAAAGCAGCAGAGAAGGTGCAGAAATTACAAATGCACAGAAAATGTAAAAGAAGAAAGGAAATTGTTGCACTGCAGGCTCCTGGACTAAAGCTGAATATCAGCCGAAATTAGCCTGCATAGTAGAAACCGCCTGACATTCGACCCATGTGTACAGCTCCTTGTCCAACAGAATCCACACGACTGACTTCTGTCGACCAAGCATGCTCTGGAAAACCAGCAGCCAATTGACATCTGATCAGCGTTTGCAGCCAATGGCAAATTGGGCCCCCCTGTCAGAACACAGCCCACTGGTTTGAATAAAAATAAATAAATGTGTGTACCAGGCAATAGTTTCTTCTATAACAAGGAGAACAATGAGCAGCACTGTAATTATATTACCAAATACCAAGGAACTAATAATGAGGTGCAGCAGTGCCTCACACTGCTGATATACTGTACAGCTACTTGGCTGAAGGCACAGGAAATCTTCAAGTTTTAAGCTTAGGTCCATGTTAAAGTTATTTTTTTCCCTTTTAGACAATTTTTTTTCCTGATCTAATTTACACATATGTAATGACGTTTTTTTTTTGTTTTTTTTCCTAGGGTCAGGAAGAGGGGATACGTAGTTCAAGTGCCTACCCTATAACTGACATAAAAAGAAATGCAACTGGAGATTATAAATGTTCTTTGTTAAATAAAATCATGATTGCTTCAACAATGGTAACAGTACATTGTAAGTACAATAAACTTCTATTTATTTCAGACCTTAAATTGGTTTGCCATTTGCTTAAAGTTTAACTGTTTGGCTTCTAGGTAATTGGAATACATGGGTTTATTTGATTGCAATTTGTTAATTATTATTTCTAAAGTAAGTAAATACTGAGGTCAGCTTTATGCTCTTAAGTGGGCAGATGTTATGGGTTTTCCTTCTTATCATTATATTTATTTACATACCGATACAGCATGAATTTTAACTAAAACTTGGCTTATTAAGGGCTATATGTAGGTTAAAAATGTATTTTTTAATTAATGTAAATGTTATTTGTTCTAAATCTAAATATCTCAGATGCAAATTAATTGGTTTGATTTATTGTGAAAATATCTTTGTTTAATTTGTAATGCTCAGTTTCAGGCTAGCTATGGATTTAAATATTTACAGTATATAACGTTGCCATCTTTCTAATAGTTGATAAGGGCAGGGTTTTTACTTAAAATTTTAACATAACATGTTTTGCTCACTGTATTGATTATTATATTAAGGACCAGGCTACAGTTTATTTGTATCATATTGATTTCAATAGTTAGTCCATCTTGACATCATGTATAAGTCATAAGCAGTGTCTGGTGGATTTAGCCAAATGCTGCCATTTTACATTCCTTGGGAATTCCTGACTCCATTCCCAACCTGAAGTTGTGGGTGCTTCCATTTCTTTTCTATTTTGTAAAATAAAAAGTTGACTTAAAAATCTAGCAGAGTGGAATATCCTCATAAAGTATGTGATAGATGTGTAGGCTACTAAACAAAAAATAAATAAAAATGGAAACCTAACCAGTGGAGCTCCTAAAATTGGAATGATTAGGCTGGGGAGGAATGGTCGAACAAGAAACCAAGCAAAGCATTAATCAAGACTAATTTAATTGTTCAAAGTTAAGGATGGCATGTTAACACAGGTCTAATATCCCTACTCGTTTTCCACAAAACTGTCCTATATGATCATTGATTAAAATTTAGAGTGATCTTTTTCTTGCTGTCCAGTATTTCTTTTTGGTTTAGACAAAAAGATAATTAGAACTGGTAAAAATGAAAAAGTTTCAATAGATGAACTGCCTTTTAAAGCTTATGTAAAAGCAATTTTACAGAGAAAATAATGTAACTATTATAAAATGACAATACAGTATATGAACATAAAATATGTTTATGCATTTTTTATATTTTCTTTATGTTAGTCTCATAAATAAAAGCTTGTGAATGTGCAAAAAATTAAATAAAAAATAAGAGCCTAGGAAGGTATCTGTTTTTACATTAAACGTTCAGGGGGGTCTTGGTTTCCCCCCTTTAAGATCTGTTGCTCTTTTTTATACACCATCAGCATAGACAAACTAGGTGGTGAATTTACCAACATTTTTATATAGTATTTAAAATCCTAGTGCTTAACTCTGATTTGTTACACATTGCAAACCCATAGCACATGGAGCACTGTTTATTATATTTAACTTTTTACCTTTAGGCTGTGTGAATAAAATATTTTGTACTGCTAATTTGCAGCTACATATTTACAGATACAGCACACACAGTTCACAAATTGCCTCTTATTCTCTCCACTGCCATTGAAGCTAATAGGGTTATCATCAGAAATCTGTCAATGCTAAAAAGTCAACAGAGAGTAGAAGGTTTCTGGCATCTGTTTATGGACTAGTCCCTAAAAAAAGAATGGTTCCCTTGGATGACTGTGACCTGTGGCGAGCTGCAAAACACATGCAATAGCAGTTTATAAGTGAGAAAATAATGAATGGACGAGGCTTTATAACCCATCCCAATCTCTATTTCCCAAAATAGTCTTGGCTGATGGTATGCCATTGTTATCATCTTGTAACACATAGACATTTGACCTTCACTCGATGTGGTTAACAAAGATTGAAATTTGTTTCCAAAGACTGCACTCGATCAGTCAACCATCTCATGTCTATAGCAGTTGTGGATAAATTGTTTTCGAGGGAGATTCAATAATTTAAAAGATGTTTATGCCACAGCTAAAGAAGCTAGAGCTTTCTCCCCTTTCATGCTTTTCTCCCATACACACAGACATAAATGTGTATGCTCGGCTAAGCCAAGCATATATGGTCATAGAGCAATCAATAGAGTCTGACATATAGGTACATTTTATTAACTCCATTTCCTGTCAAGCATCCTCTGTTGGTAAAAAAAAAAATGGGAAGAAGGTTCATGTAAACAGGGAAATATCCATCCAGGTTTTATAAAAGTTATGTTTAGGTCTTCTTCCAATATTAAATTATTATAGTACATACACATAGTATAGTCATATTGGAACAGATGACTTCAATACAATATCGATTTTGAAAGAACAAAAAACATATTTAAATTAGTCCTGCTAAATCCTACAATGGAGACTTACAGAAGAAATTAATATGTATGACACTTTGAGTATAGGATGCTTCCTAGTTAAAAAATAATCTTCACAAATGTGAATACAGTTTACTTCATTCAGCTGATAAAATGCTGAGATTCTTTATTTGTGCTTGGAAAGTAAAGTAACATATGAATGTAAAAGCTCTCTTTTCATTTTTGAAAATGGGCTAAATGTCTAGACACTTGAGGCTTTGCTCTTTTAGAACATGAAAGAGTATTTAGTGCTCCATAACTGATGCTATCTTCAGCTTGTATAAGCAAGTTATTCCCTATCTGTTAGACATCTTGTAGTCTGTAATCTAGAATATAAGTCATTGTGTACTGAAGATGTTATTATGATTGTAGCAGTTGGGAATACTTGCGCGGCTTCAATTTTTTTGTTTGCTGCATACTTAAAAAAGAGCAAAACACAAAATCAGTCGGATTTATTCAGTTTAGTCAGTTTATTTTTAAAAATAATTTAATTTGTATTGTAGTTATAAAATATGCTCTTATGATTTCCAATCTACGGGAAATTATATTTTTATTCGATTTTACAAAAAGTCGGGTAGTTTTCGGATACTGCACAGTTCTTTTATTTATACTCTGAAAGTCCAGTTGTGAGCACAGCATACCTTGTTCCTAGTATCACTTGTTACATACTTTAAGCACAGTTTTTGTGATTTAGCAAAATATAAAATGCCTTAATTAGGTTAAATAACTGAAAAAAGCAGACTTGTATTTGCTAGTCAGCTAAAATAAGAGTTGCAAGGAAGGAATGAGAAAGCTTTGGTAACTAGACGATGTATGCAGTATAAAATGTAGTCTGTCTTTTGTGATTGACACAAAGAAAGGCAGTGACCTGAAACTCTGAGCATTAGACCGGACAGCCCTTTTATATACCTAGCCTTTTATGGCTAGCACATCAATTACAAAGAATATAGATGTAGGGCAGGGTAAATCCACTCCCATGACTGTTTCTAAATTCATTCCATTAATAAACATGACAGTCAGCCAAGACAACACACACCTCAGAATGACAGCGTGCTTTTCTTAGATACCCATATAACAAGCTCACATAAAAGATCTCTCCACTAGCAGTAGAATTTCAGAATAGAATTTCTTGTATAAAAATTGTATGATGTAGGTCTTCAAAGTTGCTGTCATGCTTTGCTTTTGGATCGTTTGAGATTTGTTGAAAAAAATAAAACCTGGTTATTTTAAATAAGTGCAAATTTTATTATTATTTTTTTTACTTTTTGATTATATATTCATTTATTTTTTTAATTCATTTTTGGTGTTTTTTTTCCCCCTTGTTTCAGATTTGGATTTGTCACTTACACCCAGTGGAGAAATAACTAAACAAGTTGGGGACAGTCTTTCTGTTTCATGCATTCCTTCTGCTAGTAAAAATGTTTCAGTCACGTGGATGAAGGTAAGCTTGGTTTTCTTTCTGTTTTTCTTTCTTTTTTTTTTAACCGTGCGTAGTCCTTTAACATGAAACATTACACAAGGTTTTGTCATCATCCCACCCAAAATGTTTTAGTATCAGAGTGTAGTTAGACTGATGAAAACTAATTTCTGTAAGCCAAGGTTTCCCAAATGTTGTGTGCTGCTTTTTTGCGGTTCTTTAGAGTTAACTATGCTAGTGTATTTTATCAGGGCAGCCTCATCTCTGAATGTCTACACAAGTTCATACCCATGGAAGCAGTTTCAGTTCGCATATTAAACTGACATGCCCCTTCCATTATTTGCAACTGGACATGAGCATATTCTCATATAAGGCAAATTTGGTTTTGAGAAACACAGTGAGAGCAATTTCTGTTAGTGGTACATACCCCAAACTTTAGGAAGCAGTGCTTTAAGCAAGATTGATTTGTGTTAGACTGCTATAATTCATTATGTGCACTTTTTTTATCAGCAAAAAGCTGAAAATAGCTTAAATGCTTAGAAGCCTTATTCTGCCTACCATCTAGTGGCTAGACTTCAAAACATGTGATGCTAATGCAGAAAATGGCATATATTAAGACTTACATGAGTACTTGTTTTACTAGAAGGTAGCTGGCAAGTTGTACTCCTATACCCCCGCTACACTTTCAGTATAATAAGTGCAGCTTATATATATACGCTTGCACGGAGTCCGCCTCTGTCTGCCGGCTCAGCAGGAGATCTCTCCGTTGATCTCCGCTGAGCCGGCGGATGACAGGTCCCTCTCTGCTCACTGAGTGGGGAGGAGCTTGTCGAGCGCCGCTGGTTTCTATGGAGAGATCGGATGAAAACGGACATGCTGTGCGTTTTCATCAGATCTCACCCGATCCGATTCTGCCAGCGACGGATCCGGACATAGGGCCATCCGTCTGCTTTTGGCGGATCGGACCGGGCCGGATGTCAGCGGACATGTCATCGCTGACATCCATCGCTCCATAGACCAGCATGGAGTGCCCGTTCAGGTCCGCCGTCGAAACTGACAGGCGGACCTGAACGGTCCGACAGTGTGTAAGGGGCCTTAAACTGCTGGAGAGTGTGATTAAGTATATGGCTGGAATGGGAAAACCCCTCACAGAATTTCACTATTATATACAAATGTTAATGAACCAATAAATTACAGTTAGACCTACCACATCTTCTTTGCTCCAGTTTTTAAAGGTTTTAATTTTTATTTTATTTTTTGCTGAAATAATCTAAATCCCCTGTCTAGTTGTAGCTCTCATAAAGGGAACAGTGTATTGACTATTAATTCTTTATTTTTGGTTGCCATTTATCTGTTATTTTTGTTTAGCCTAACAACATACATATTGTAAACCAGAGCTAAACTGGCATTTTTCTTTTTTTGGCAGAACCAAAAAATTCTTGCACAGCCATCATTCTCAAATTTACAATACAGAGATTCAGGTGTTTATGAATGTGAGACCAGCCTTCTGGAAGTTGATGGTCTGAGAAGAAAAAAAACACTAAGCCTTACTGTAGAAGGTTGGTAAACTCCATTGCTAAAATACAGTGTCTTCAGGGCCAGTGCTACCACAAGAGGAACTAGGCAGCCGCCTAGGGTGCAGCCATGGCCAGTTGTTGCTTTGTCCAAACCCCCCCAGAGCGTCCTGCCCAAATACCCAGTCAGTGTCCCTGCTGCCACAGCCGCACCAATCGGCAACAGCGCAGGCTGTGCAGCAATCACAGCTTTCCCTGATAGTATGGTGGCTGACAGATTCCACCTCCGCCCGCTGTTCTCAGTGATAGGGTTTAGTTGCTAGGACCGCCCATGTGCTAGCAACCAATCACGTGCTTGCCCCTCCCCCAGGCCCCAGCATTCAGAGGAGGAGAAAGTTCCTCCTCCAAACCTATCCGGCCCTAGTGCCCAGCCTTCCAGCTTCCACCTGTTCTGTAGCTGACTGCTGCAAAGAGAAGAAATGGATCCTGATGTAAGCTGGTGTCTTCACAATACTCCCTCCTCCCCTTTCACAACCCCATCTATTCTATTAAAACTCTCCACTCTCCTCACCCCACTGCTTTTTCCTTCTAGGTTTGGGTAACCTATTGAAAGGGAATGAGCTCTAGGGACCATGATTTAAGGGTGTTTTGGGGACCCTGATGTAAGGTTGCTTTAGGGACCCCAATGTAAGGTCGCTTTGGGAACTCTGATGTAAGGGAGCTCTAGGGACTCTGATGTAATGGGAGCTCTCTGGACTCTGATGTAAGGGGAGCTCTGGGGACCCTGATGTTAAGGGGGTAACTTTGGTATCCTAATGAAAGGGGGACTCGGATGTAAGGGGGGACTCTATGGTACCTGATTTAAGGAGGGGGGCTCTGGGGGACCCTGATGTAAGGGGGCTATTGGATCCTAATATAAGGGGAGACTTTGGGGACCCTAATGAAAGTGGGGTCTCAAATATAAGGGGGTGAACTTAGGGGACCCTAATTTAAGGAAATGGGACTCTTGGGACCCTAATAAAAGGGGTAAACTCTGATGCAAGGGGCCCCAAAATTTCAGATGGCTGCCCTGTTCCCCACACACTTCACCGACGTTCCGCATGCGGCTGCAGGGTTGGTAATGTTGGTAATGTTAGCTGAAGAAAAAGCTGTCTCCTGCAAACGTCAGCAAATCCGTGAAGAAGAGGTATCCAGCACAGCATCACTTCCTCCAAGTTCCCAATCAGTCTCCACATGGAGCTAATGTTGGCAAGGAGGTGAGAAGTCATCCCTGCACAGGCTGCATTTGCACCTTTATTTTTTTGCACAGGCTGCATTTGCACCTTTATTTTTTTGGGGTGGGGTGCAGGTAGCTGGTTTTGCCTAGGGTGCAAAATGGTCTAGCACCGGCCCTGATCGTCTTATCAAGGCACAATATGGTCACCTATATGTGTGCATTTTTTTATATGTATTTATAGCTAATATATTTCCTCAATGAATGTATTTTACTGTTAATGCATAATTTGATTTGCCCCTTTTAGGAAAACCACGGATTAAACTCTCAAAAAAGATAAATTCTGATGGAAAGTCGAAAACAATCCTGTATGAGGTAGATGGCTATCCAAAGCCTGAAGTGCAATGCATCCGATTAGGCAATGATTTATACTTGAACAAAGTAAGTGTTATTACCTGTTATAGTATACATACACATTTTTGCATTTACATTTCACCTTAAAGTCTTTTTAACATCTGTCAAGCATAATGTAGAAGTTGATAATGTTGCTTTGTGTATCTGGCACTCCATGCACATTTCTGTGTACAGATCTGACGAATGGCAGCACCCCTAAAGCCCAACTCCAAGCTTCTTTTAAATGTAAACATGTACCTATCCCTCCGCCTGCATTGCATAGGTTAAATGCTTTTGTAATGCTTCTGGAGGGCGGGAATAAGTGCAAATAGCAACCTTTTCCTTGCACCCCCATGGCTTCCTTCTCTTTGTGTGATCATTACCTAAAGCTGCTTGCCTTCTCTCCCTAGACGATTGTAGCTCTCTAAAGTCATCACATACAATGCAAGATCGTCAATCCTGTATTGTATGGGAGGTCAGTGAGGACTGTCCCCCATTTAGGAGTGTTGGACAGCAGAAGAGCATTCTGGTTTCTGATAGAGGAAGGAATATGGGGGGTTATTTACGAAAGGTAAATCCACTTTGCACTGCAAGTGCACTTGGAAGTGCAATCGCTCTAACTCTAAGGGGTAGATCTGAAATGAGTGGAAGCTCTGCTGATTTTATCATCCAATCATGTGCAAGCTAAAATGCTGTTTTTTTTATTGTCCTTGCATGTCCCCCTCGGATCTACAGCAAATTTACTACCAAGTGCACTTGCAGTGCAAAGTGCATTTGCCTTTAGTAAATAAACCCCATGGTGTTGTTAATATTTAACTTAATAATAAAAATGATCAATAACATGCAGCGTGGGTGCATTAATGCTGCCGAAGTTGGACTTTCAATGTGCATGGGCCCCATTCCTGGATTGTAAATATTCATTTATTTGCTGCCCATAGGTCTTACAGTTATACATGGTTAATTGGTTAAATAGTTGTTTTTTATCATGGCAACATAGGAGAACGTTACATTTGATTCCTAATTTTTTGTTTATTCCCATTGCTTTAATAATTACAGATTCATAGAATTTTCTTTTAATTATTATTGCTATTATTTATATTGGAAATTACGCTTTAGCATCTATAAAGCTCTTCAATATGTTGTATATCTGAATTAAAGCAACTGAATAAATCTTTTTAGTGTGCCATATACCCATGTGTAAATGATGGCCTGACAGCCTTTGTGTACAATAAAGAATGTCTTAAGTATTTTACTACCCATTGGAAAGGAAGTAAACTCCTGTTATGAATGTAGTATTTTTAAGCTAATTGCATGTCAGTTGAATGTTCTGCTCCATTAAAAAATGTAATGTAAAACAAAGGTTAGAGTCACGAGTGACCCCTTTCAAGTTCCCTTTATATAGGTCCAATATAAATACTGCAATGGCCTTAAATTACTCTAATTGGCTTATCCTCTATTATGTTTATTGGGAAGTGAAAACTGCAGTGTGAATGTAAAACAAGTTATAGCTGCTGCACTGATGAAATGACCAAGATTCACACATGCAATAGCTTTTATGAGGCTTTATCTGTCACTGTATTTAATCTATTGTGAACCATTTGCCGAGAAAGCAAGAACTGACTTTACTGTATTTCTTCTATTACAGACTGAAGAGACTATGTTAAGTAACGGAAAATATTCAGCTAAAATTATAATTTCCCCAGAAGAGAATGTCACTATTATCTGCAGTGCTGAAAACAAATTGGGGCGGGAGGTCCATTCATTAAATGTCTCTGCTAGTAAGTACTGAAAAGGCCTTGCTGTGTAATTCTTGCCCTTGTTTCATGTTTGTCATTTTGTCAATCAATGTATTCATTCATATTTCTTTGTAGTAAATGTTTTATTTCCATTATGTAAATGTTACCACACTTGCACTTAAATGGGACTTCTACTTTACCTAGAAATTCGCCCAATCCCACTCTGAGCCTCTTAAAAATAAAGTCAAAGTTTCTACAAGATTCAGGTTTTCATGCTATCATTCGCCTCACCTGAGCCACCCTTATTGGCTCGCATTTTATTTGCCCCGCAGGTTTGCAAGTAGCTTTGCTAAGACACACCATAGGCCATCAGTAAATTACTTTTATATCTAGCATTTTTATATATATCAGTTCATATGGCACAGTGCTGACAAAACTGAATTAGGGTTTGTCCTAAGACTACAGATAACAATAACAAATTAGTTCCTGGTGTGTAATTCATCTTCTTCTCCTTATAGTTCAGATTTAAGGTAATTGTAATATAGGCTATACATTATATAAATAGAATACTGTCTTTAAAATGAGCAATATAGTATATTTTTTAAACTATATTAAATCAATCTGGTATGAGCTGGGATTCTTTTTAAAAAGTATTTTTTCCATTATACCATAGTCTGATATATGTTGTGTAGCATGGTGCGTATGGATGGAAGGTTGGAGCAAAAATTAGTAAGGCAGCTTTGGTCAGAGTTAAATTGCTGCAGAAAGAGCCAATAGGCCTCTGAACATGCATGATTATTATGGTTGAAGATCCTTTATTAGGTATGAAGATCTTGACTAATCCGTCTGATTTAAAACAGTTCTTTAGTGTTAGCTGCGAACTGGGAATTAATACTATGCAGTTCTCCTTTGTCTGTATTAACCTTGTCATCATATATAGAGGAGGATTCTGTTAAGAATCTTTACTGAGTCAGTTACATATTCGATGAGTGAAAAAGTGAAACATTTTCTCTTTTTACTTGCACTAAGGGATGTCATTTTACTGTTGCAGATTAAAGCACATTATGGTGGTGAAGGTGACTTTCTTAGGTTATCAGCAATAGTTTTTTTTTTTAATTTCACCTCTCAATTTTTCATTTCAGTCAGCTCTCCAGAACCAGGTGATCGTGTTGATAGCAGTGGTAAGTATAGTAGTAGAGTAAGGTCTTCTCTTCACAGCCTTTGTAGTTCCCTTTTTCTTAATATACCTTTCCTTAAAATCCTTCAGTTAGTTATGCTTTCAAACTGGCAGATTGTCTCTGCACTGCATCCCTAAGTATATATAACACTAATGAAAGAAAGAAACTGCTGGGACTTTTCAGGTGCTATAATTGATATACCACATATATACAAAAAAGGTTTTACTAAAATTACCTTTTCATTATACAGATATTTATAAATAAATAAAAACAAGGGCTATATGTTTATCCACTAATATTATAATTTGATACAGTGTTTGTAGTTACAAAGGGTTCTACATAGGAAAGTACCCTACTTATTCGGTGTTGTTCATATATATCTATACAGATCAACTCATTTTGTTAGAAGCCTATTCCAGTGATGGTTTATGGGTAGCATTTTACATATTAACCAGATCTGTGGAAATGTGGAGCGCATATAAAGTATACTTTCTGTATGTATATATTTTTTTATAGTGTGACTGTTTGAGTCAATCAACCTCGTTTTAGTGCAAAAGGAGAAAGTAGGGTGATGGCCACACTGCTAGATTTGGCTTATATATGCACAGATAGATCTGTTGGTAAAGGACTTTGCTCATATGAGATCATCTACGTCTTTGTGTATCAGTGTCAGTTCACAAGTTACACAAAAATTAATTCTGCCTTTGCATTAAAGGGTGGCATTTTAAGTGGAGATCAATGGCAATGTATTGATCACATCCAGCAAGCACCACAAAGGCTCCTCAAACAAGGAAGGGGCTGGTCCCCAAACATTTGGGGACCTGCTCCTTCCTTGTTTAAGGGAACTTTTTTATGGTTTTGTATAATAAAAAGGACATTTTAGAAACTCTTTTTCTATGTATATGTGGTATATCAACTGTAGCATCTGAAAGGTCACCATGGTTTCTTTCAATGGTGTTCTTTTCTTAATATCCTCATACTTTTGCACAGCAAAAGTTCATATAGGGGACTATCTTTCTGCTGCACTTTAATTCCTAACTTTTTGTTCTCCTAGCTCAAAATAAGATATCTTATATAGCCAGCAATCTTCTGTTTGGGAAGGTAGAAAGAATTTGCTTTGGTAATTGCTACCATGGTATATACTGTAATTCTGTACATACTAAATAGTTTATGGTGTGTGGGGAAAAAACAGTAAGTATGTGTCTGTGAAAACTTGATATGGATGACACGTTGTTTGAGAGCTTGTGTTAAAATCACCCTGTATCTCATGTTTTATGTGGATTAATCCAGCAGTGGTTATGCTGCACTGTTTAATGTTCTGTATTTGTCTTTGTATATTTTGCAACACATACCTTGATAATAGCTGCAACTGAAAGCAAATGATTTAAGAGTTTTTTTGTTTTGTTATTTTTTCCTGAAAACCACATTCCTAGGTGACAATAATGACCATGCAAAGCTCATTGTGGGAATTGTTGTTGGTCTTCTACTTGCTGCACTGGTTGCTGGATTAGCCTACTGGTTATACATTAAGAAATCAGGGTAAGTTGAAATGTACTTTTTATTATTTCTTTTTTTTTTTTTTGGTTTTCTTTTTAAAATGACTTATGAGAGGGTGAATGTTTTATGTTCTACTCAGGTATGTTTTAAATGTGGTGCTTGTGATATGTGAGTAAGTGAAATTAAATTAAATCTATTTGTGCTTAATCAATTCTTCTTATAAATAATAATTTATAAGAAGAATTGATTAACCACTTGACCTCCAGGCGATTTACCCCCCTGCGTGATTAGGCCATTTCTTGAGATACGGCACTGTGTTACTTTAACTAGCAATTGTGCGGCCCAGTTACACTGTACCCAACTAAAATGTATGTATTTTTTTTCCCCACAAATAGAGCTTGGTGGTATTTGATCACCTCTGCTTTTTTTTATTTTGTCTTTTTTCTGCTATAAACAAAAATAAACCGACAATAAATAAAAAAAATAATATTTTTTACTTTCTGCTATAAAACACATCCAATAAAAAAATGCATATACTGATTGGTTTGCGCAAAAGTTATAGTGTCTACAAACTATGGGATATTTAAAAAAAAATGTTTTACTAGTAATGGCGGCGATCAGCGACTTATAGCAGGACTGTGATATTCCGGTGGACAAATCAGACACTAACTGACACTTTTGACACTTTTCCGGGACCAGTGACACTAATACATTGATTAGTGCTAAAAAATAGGCATGGTCACTGTACTAATGACACTGACTGGGAAGGGGTTAACATCAGGGGCGATCAAAGGGTTGACTGTGTGCCTTGCCTTTGATTCATTGTAGTGGGGGAGGTGCTTTTACTAGTGAAAGGCATGGATCAGTGTTTCTGCTTTACAGGAACACAGGATCCATGCCTTCTGTACTCACAGAATGGCAATCTGCCTTGTTTACATAGGCGGACTGGCGTTCTGCCTGTGTACCACACCATCTGCAGGTGCCGGTGGAAATCGAGTCCGCCGTACCCGCTGATCAGCTCCCGCAGAGGGAGCAGGCCGCTGGGAGCAAGCGGGCCCCAGACCCGTAAGTGTCAGATCCTTTACTAGGTACATGATCTGCCACCGAGCGGCCGTCCTGTCATAGTAAATGTATGGTGGGTGGTCCGCAAGTGATTAAGCATGAATAGATTTAATTTCATTTATTCACATATCACATAGAAAGCCCCACATTTAAAACATACCTAGTTTGCTTACACATGTGGGGACACATTAAATAAATGTGAGCAGCTGCACTAATAAATACATTGTCACAGTTCAGGAACACATTTAAAGTGATAGCGCAAAGGATTTCTTATAACATTATATGTTCTGCTTACATTTTAATTTTATTGTTAACCTTATGTCTGAGTATGCCTATGTTTGTCCCAAGCATGTTTATATTCACTTACTGTTGACTAGCTCTCTACCTTTGCTGGAAGTCTGTTTCAAGCATCAACTACTGTTACTGTTATCATTGTTTGTGTTTTTTTGCATTCAAAATATTAGATCAGATAAGATCTATTTTTAATATGTTAAAACACAAATGCTCAGTTGATAGCTAACAGATTCTGGACCCTTCAGGTTGGCAGTTATTATGAAGTTAGGGCAAAACTATTCTTTTTTTTATTTTGGATAGAGTAAGGGAGTGTCTGTTTATTTTCTGCCATCTGTGTCCCGTGAGGAGATTTTCCTTCGCTTCCTGTCCCATAGCCACAACAGGAAGTGATAGGAAATCCCTGCAAAGTAAGTGTCCCTATTGGAACATTTCCTATCTGTTACTTTTCTGGGGACAACCCAAAATTTGTGATTTCTTTTTACTTTCACTTTTAATGATAATGATTAACAGGATACACAGAGAGGGTGATCCTCCCTAATGGGGGGCACAAAAATCGATAAAACAACAGTTTTTCTAATTCATCTTCACTCTATCCAAAATGAAAAGCAAAAAAAGTTTTCCCTTTAGCTGTACTTTAGGTTCAGTAGCTTTCTCATTTAGGTGTCCTTTTATGAAGCAGTGAAATCTATTCACTGCTTCATTCTCCGGCATTCACAGAGGAGATCTTTCTCCTCTGTGTGCCAGTTTATAAAGCGGAGTAAATCGCTTCACCCTTGGAGGAGTGGAGCGATCTACAAACGCTTCTAACACTGGGGAACGGCCCCTGATACTGGAATCTCGTGAGACTTTACTAGATTACAGTACCAGAATTTCACTGAAACACCAAGATGTCAGTTTATTAAGCAGTGATAAATTATCACAGCTCAATACACGGACAGACGGTGTGATTAATGTTAATAAAATAAAGAGTCCCCCTACATTATATATACATGTATACACACACATGCATTATATATACATATATATACATGTGTATACACACACACACATATATACATGTGTGTGTGTGTATATATATATATATATATATATATATATATATATATATATATATATATATATATATATATATACACACACATTATATATATATATATATATATATATATATATATATATATATATATATATATATGTGTGTATACACATACATATGACAGGGGGACATGGTTACAGTGTTGGGGGGTCTGAAGAGGCATAAGGAAGTTAATTATCTTCCTCTTTCCTCCTCAGATCGCCCGAGATTCTCTCTTCACTCCACGCTTCACCACCTCTGAGTTGGTGAATCGGGGAGTGTGAATTCTGACACAGATCGCCAGTGAAGAGCTGAGATCGCAGCTTCATAAACTGGCCGTTACTGTGTCATTCTATGAGGATTCTCCATGTGCAGAGATAATCGGCGGGAGAACATGTTCAAACACTTCTCCCCCCATTATCTCTGGTTCATAAACTGTTTATGGGGTGTGATAAGCAGCGATCCTGGGGTTCTCCGCTGATCACTGCTTCATAAACGGACACCTTAACTTTTAAACTGGAAGTTTTGCTTTCAGGTTGTTTCTAGCTTATAGACTAAAGATGCCATGTGGCTTGGTTTGATTCTTTCCTTCTTTTACCCACCAATAAGTGAACACAAAATTAAAGGTAATAGCAAGCTTTAGGTGTTACTTTTATGTCTGTTCTCTACATACATTTTTTGAATTGGTACTGTTGGACACTGCATTTATTTTATTAATTCATGTATGGAAACAAAGCCTGTAGATTCCTTAAAGTCTAGTGACCCTTCTATAATCATACCCAATGAGTAGGGTACAATTTTGTAGTGTAACCCAATGAGCTACCAGTATGTTTTTTGTTGTTGGGACAATATTGGAGCACAGAGAGAACAGACAAAGGAAGATGTATAGTTTGGATATTCTGACATCAGATACAGTTCTGATATCAACGTATCCCTATTTCTGTTATATTGACATGGCCTAATACTGTATACTGTAGCTACATATATTTGGTTCTGGAAGTAAGTTACCTAATCTTATAGTATTAGAAGTGATCATTCAAATCACGCAGACAGATGTGGTCACCATACAACCATGTACACAACAACAACAACAATGTACGCCTAAAATGGGCAAATCTGGTCAATAATTCTCGACTAGATTATTGCCGCAATCTGCATCCAAGCCTATATATGTTTTTTTTTTTAAGCCAGTAAGGTGTTGTCTCATTTTACCATCATGTTTGGTAATATTGCATTTAAAGTGTGGTATTTATGTCTCTAACATATCTCTATCTTCAAAGTGTGTGCATCATTTCGAGCATTTACATGGTATTTTTTAGTACCTGGTGATCTGTTTATTATGCAGAGTGAGCTTCTTTAATAATCAAAGATCTGTATGGAATTTTATTTACTTAATCTTAACATTTGTTTAGAAATCCTAGACATTCAAATCAGCCTATAATGTAGTTACATGGTCTGGAATAAAAGACTTCACTAAACAAAAGCTATATTTCAGAATCTGTATGTGTGGGTATAATGTGTGGATGTAAAGTAGTAGATAATTTTGTCCACCTGCCAGACACGTATTGTTTCAGCAAATCATACACAAGGCGCTTCCTGCAGTTAAAGTACAGCTTTGATTTATGCTTTGTCTGTAAGACATATGCAACATAGCTATTTATGGTGGTCTGTATATGTAAAATGTAGGATTTATTCTACATTCATTGTGCTTCTGTTTGATGTATTTTTATGTTTTACACGGCTGTATACACTGTTTGACAGTCAGATAAGTGTAGTGTTTATTTGGTATTTAAATATGTTCATGCAAATGTTGAACAGGCGCCTAAGTATCTATGTGTGGTGTTGTACATTAATAGGGTTGGATATTTTTACACAACTTACATATATAGGTAAAAGATGAAAACTCTTGATAACCTAAGTAACAGTGTTGCCATTAGAACAATATGTTTTTTTAATGCTATGTTAAATAATGTTTCCTAAGTTGTATTTTTGCCTTTGCTAGCAGTTATGTTGTAGTTATTCTTTCAGCTGTAGTTCTATGCAATGACTCAGGAAAGATAAAGGGGTGATAGGATGCACAACTCTATTTGTAGCAGATACTTTTGTGGCATAGAGAGACCATCCAGTAGTATGGAAAGCAAAATGGCCCTCTGCACTGCATATAGAAATATTATACATATAAGTTTTCTCTATTTATTGTAGCTGATGTAGTGGCACTGTCAATTTACTGTCTGAAATATGCCTTGTGTAACTTCAGTAGGTCAAGACAACAAATAAAGCTAATCAATCTATAATGAATAATCAGTGTTCATAATACAAATAAAAACCTTGATACAACCCTGTATTAAAGTTTTCACTTTTATTACTTATACTGATCACATATCAGAGTTAGATTATCCGCTTATTTGCCTCCTCCCCCACTCCGCTGCCACACTTGGCACCTTTTGGGGGGGGGGGGGAGGTACCTGGTTTTGACAAGTACCCACTTCGTCACCCGGAAGTTCAGCCCCCCTCCTCCTTCCCCCGCCGCCAGGCCATTCACAAATCATCTCACGTATGTGCAGTAAGGAACCGGCTTTGAAACTGAAATGCTTCACTGCCAGTTTCCATTAGGCCCCTTTCACACTGGGACGGGAGCGGCGTCGTCGGTAAAGCGGCGCTATTTTTAGCGCCGCTTTACCGTTGTTTTAGCCGAAAAATGGTTAAAACCGCCCGCAAAGCACAGCTGCAGCGGCGCTTTGCCGGCGGTATAGCCGTGCTGCCCCATTGATTTCAATGGGTAGAAGCGGTGTATTCACCACTCCTAAACCGCTCCAAAGATGCTGCTAGCAGGACTTTTTTGACCGCCCTGCTAGCGCACCGATCCAGTGTGAAAGCCCTCCGGCTTTCACACTGGAGTTAATGGGGCTGTTTTATTTTTCAGGCGCTATACGAGTGCTATTTTTAGTGCTGTAGCGCCTGAAAAACGCCTCAGTGGGAAAAGGGCTTTACCCAAAATGCCGGCAGCAGCACCTGAGAGCCGATTGAAAAATCGGCTAGGGTGAAGAGACAGCTGGATTCGTTGACAGGAACGTGTCCTAATATTAAAAGTCAACAGCTACAGTATTTGTAGCTGCTGACTAAATGTTTTTTGACGGAGCCTGGTGCTCCGCTTTAAGTTATTGTGACGTGTGTAGATCAGCGTCATGTTTTCAGGCTCTCCATTATTTTGCACAGGTGATTTGATCAGTTTCACTGCCTTAGTAGTGTACTTACCACTTACCACAGCCCTTTCATCTGAGGGAAATCCTAAAAACATGACCTGTTGAGGCACCTTGAGGACTGGAGTTGAGAAACACTGGTGTAGATTAACTGAAATACACATCACTTAAATAAAAATTAGGACATGAAAGCAATGGTCATGTGTCACCTATCCTGTTGCACAGCATGATTTGATGGTACAAGGATCTTTCTTGCATTTTATGAAAGTATCAGAATGTGATGAATAATTGGTTTTCTTATTCAGTAGTCATTACTTTAAAAGACCAATTTATCTGGAATTTAATTCTAGTTTAAAAAATACTTTTTTATTGTTACCCATCTCCTCAGATTTACTTCCAGCGTCTGGTTATCATAAGTATACAGTATATGACAGCACTAATGAAAATAATTTCTGATATAATTTGTCAGTTATACAGTGAGGGTTTTTTTTGTTTTGTTTTCTTCCTTTGGAGACTACTGCAGTAGTTAGTTCCCTTACTGTAAAGCAGACGCTCTTGCTTCAAAACCCAGAAATTACTTTTCTCTGACTGATGTGCATCCCTGTTGGGGAGATAACACCTTACTTCATTTTGTGGCATACACTGTAATTAAAAAGAGTAAGTAGAAGTAGATTTTTTTTACCAATTGGGATAAATAAATAAAAAACCTGAAGAGAGATGCCCAGACTTCCTCTTTCCTCCCAAAAAGTCCACAGCAGCAATAAATACCTTACCAGATAATTTTATCCCTTCTATACTCTAGCTTAAAAGCAATGTTTTGGCTGGAGTTCTATTTTAAATATTTAAACATAAATATAGAACGTTATCGTTTATTCTGTCTTGCTGGGTAATTTTTTCTAGCTAAGAAAATCTACAAACTTCTAGTAGTACATATTTTAATGTTTAATTTCCACCTGACAAATGATGTAGTTATCACTCTGTTCCGAGAAAATGTTGCCAAGCAACTCCATATTGATATCTCACCTTCTCAGGGTTGGTGGAACACTGTGTGCAGCTTTGTTTAAATTTGTTCATAAAATTCATAATTTTATTCTACATGCAAAAAAATATGCAGGTGCTGGATCGCTTATCACAACTCTCTCCCTGGTAAACTTATGCTTCATAACCTTTTAACTGTTCTCAGATGATTGTGCTTGTTCTGTGACACTGCTCCCTACTTTCTACACTGCACAGTAGCCATCTGGCCCCAGTAGCTATTAGTTGGTGGTTTCTTTTTTTTTATATGTGTAGAGCTAAGGACCCTGATTTGTATCCCAGGTTCTCTTTCCCATCAGTGCAATGGTAGCTAAGCACGCAACAGTGTTTACTCCTCTCACTCAATGAATAGTCTAGTGGTTTCTTTTTTGTATTTATTGATGAGTAACTTGGATAGGATGGGTAGCTGCAGGATATGTCAGAATGCTGAACAGTAACAACAGGACACCTTTCTCTCTGTGGGTACTTCTTAGAACAATTCCCTTAGTCAGTTCCCAGGCAAATTGACAGCACTGAGGCACCATAGACAATGCCTTAGGTCAAGCCAAGGCCTAAGCAAAAATGGACAAAGGGGTTAACAGCAGCAGTCACCCAGGTTTTGTCTCTCAGGTCTGTGCTTACAAGTCCTTAGGTAGCTAAATGCCTCCTGCATCAGGCAGACATTTGCCAGGTGGACTCTCCAGACTGATCCCTGGGTGAGATTTCCCCTTTCTTCTTTAGCCTCAGAAATTTTTGTGTTGATAGGTCCCCCCCCCGGTTTTGGGTCAGCTGGTGCATCATTGAGCTTCTTGACAGGTGTCAGCTAAGTTGCCTGGGAGGGCAATAGCCATCCAGGCTAGGTGCCTCTCTTGGAACAGGAAACTGACTGCTCAAGCCCCCAGACTATTTATATTCTCTCCAGCCACCTTCTAGGCATGGCTCCCCAGGAATTGGCAGGGAGCTCATAGATATTCAGAATGCTCACTTAGCCTGCTCCACTTCTATGTTCTGGAGCTTTCCAGAAAGCAGGGAGAAACAGCATATTGGACCCTGATCTGCCTAAAGCAATCAGCCACTGCTCCGCTAATTGGGGGTTATTTACGAAAGGCAAATCCACTTTGCACTACAAGTGCAAAGTGCACTTGAAATTGCACTGCAAGTGCACTTGGAAGTGCAGTTGCTGTAGATCTGAGTGGGACACGCAAGGAAAATAAAAAACAGCATTTTAGCACATGATTGGATGATAAAATCAGCAGAGCTTCCCCTCATTTCAGATCTACCCCTCAGATTTACAGCGACTGCACTTCCAGGTGCACTTTGCACTTATAGTTTGCACTTGTAGTGCAAAGTGGATTTGCCTTTTCGTAAATAACCCTCTATGTCCTCCTGTGTCCCACACAAATGAGAAGGTAAGGAAAAATTACCTCTGTAGCACCATATCCGAACTGGAAGAACTACCATATGGTACTACAGTACCTATATACCAACCAACACTGCGGCCCCATACCTTGAACCCTGTATTGTCAGAATAAGAATTGAGGCCAGTGAAGGAGGAAAAGTCACTAGACTAACTGCTTTATTTCTGTCAATTCACTTTTTTTTTTGTTTCTGTTTTTTTCTTCTTTTTTTTTCTTGCAGAAGGGCAGTAGAAAGCAGAAATGTAGAAGCACTGGTCAGGAGCTGTAATTGGCAGTAATCTCTAGCATATTAACCACTTCAGTCCCGGACCATTTGGCAGCCAAAGGACCAGAGGTCTTTTTTCAATTTCGCACTGCACTACTTTAACTGGTAATTGCGCGGTCATGCAATTTTGTAACCAAACGAAATTTGCGTCCTTTTCTTCCCACAAATAGAGCTTTCTTTTGATGGTATTTGATTGCCTCTGTGATTTTTATTTTTTGCGATATAAACGGAAAAAATTTTGAAAAAAAAAGAGATTTTCTACTTTTTGTTATAAAAAAAATCTAATAAACTCAATTTTAGTCAAACATTTGGGCCAAAATGTATTCAGCCACATGTCTTTAGTAAAAAAAATGCCAATAAGCGTATATTTATTGGTTTGCGCAAAAGTTATAGCGTCTACAAACTAGAGTACATTTTCTGGAATTTACACCGCTTTTAATTTATGACTGCCTATTTCATTTCTTGAGGTGCTAAAATGGCAGAGAAGTACAAAACCCCCCCAAATGACCCCATTTTGGAAAGTAGACACCCCAAGCTATTTGCTGAGAGGCATGTTGAGCCCATTGAATATTTTTTTTTTTAGTCCCAAGTGATTGAATAAAGACAAAAATAAAAAAGATTTTTTTTTTTTTTCAAAAAGTTGTCACTAAATGATATATTGCTCACACATGCCATAGTTATATGTGGAATTGCACCCCAAAATACATTTTGCTGCTTCTCCTGAGTATGGGGATACCACATGTGTGGGACTTTTTGGGAGCCTAGCCGCGTACGGGGCCCCGAAACCCAAGCACCGCCTTCAGGATTTCTAAGGGTGCAAATTTTTGATTTCACTCCTCACTACCTATCACAGTTTCGAAGGCCATAAAATGCCAAAATAGCACAAAACCCCCCAAATGACCCCATTTTGGAAAGTAGACACCCCAAGCTATTTGTTGAGAGGCATGGTGAGTATTTTACAGCTCTCATTTGTTTTTGAAAATGAAGAAAGTAAAGAAAAAAAAAATTTTTTTTTTTTTTTTTCAATTTTCAAAACTTTGTGACAAAAAGCGACATCTGCAAAATACTCACAATACCTCTCAGCAAATAGCTTGGGGTGTCTACTTTCCAAAATGGGGTCATTTTGGGGGGTTTTATGCCATCTGGCATTCCATGGCCTCCGAAACTGTGATTGGCAGTGAGAAGTGAAATAAAAAAATTACACCCTTAGAAAGCCTGAAGGCGGTGATTGGTTTTTGGGGTTCCGTACGCAGCTAGGCTCCCAAAAAGTCCCACACATGTGGTATCCCCGTACTCAGGAGAAGCAACAGAATGTATTTTGGGGTGTATTTCTACATATGCCCATGACATGTTTGAGCAATATATCATTTAGTGACAACTTTTTGTAAAAAAAATATATATATTTTTTTTTTTTCATTATCAATCTCTTGGGACAAAAAAAAAAAAAATATTTAATGGGCTCAACATTGCTCTCATCAAATAGCTTGGGGTGTCTACTTTCCAAAATGGGGTCATTTGGGGGGGGTTTGAACTGTCCTGGCATTTTATGCACAACATTTAGAAGCCTATGTCACACGTCACCCACTCTTCTAACCACTTGTAGACAAAGCCCTTTCTGACACTTTTTGTTTACATGAAAACATATTTTTTTTTTGCAAGAAAATTACGTTGAACCCCCAAACACTATATATAATGTTAAAGCAAAGGCCCTACAGATTAAAATGGTGGGTGTTGCATTTTTTTTTTCCACACAGTATTTGCGCAGCGATTTTTCAAACGCATTTTTTGTGGAAAAAATACACTTTTTTTTATTTTAATGCACTAAAACACACTATATTGCTCAAATTTTTGATGAAATAAAAAATATGATCTTAGGCCGAGTACATGGATACCAAACACGACATGCTTTAAAATTGCGCACAAAACACGCAGTGGCGACAAACTACATACATTTTTAAAAGCCTTTAAAAGCCTTTACATGATACCACATTAGATTCACGGAGGAGGTCTACTGCTAAAATTACTGCCCTCGATCTGACCTTCGCGGTGATACCTCACATGCATGGTGCAATTGCTGTTTACATATGACGCCAGACCAACGCTTGTGTACGCCTTTGCGCAAGAGAAGGGGGGGCAGGGGTGCTTTTTTTTTTTTTTTGTTTTTTTTTTTTTTTATTTAGTTTTTTATTTTATTTTTAAACTGTTCCTTCCATTTTTTTTTCTTTGTTATGATTTTTTATTGTTATCTCAGGGAATGTAAATATCCCCTATGATAGCAATAGGCAGTGACAGGTACTCTTTTTTTGAAAAAAATTGGGGTCTATTAGACCCTAGATCTTTCCTCTGCCCTCAAAGCATCTGACCACACCAAGATTGGTGTGATAAAATGCTTTCCCAATTTCCCAATTATATATGCCGATGCATGGGGGCATCCTCCCGCAAAAGTTATGCCGTGTACACACGGTCGGAATTTCGACCGTATGTACGTGGCATTAGGAGCCAATCGCTCCTCCCCCCCCCCTGCTGCCCCCATGCTTCGGCACATATGCTCTTTTTTTTAACTGTGGTGGTGAAATCACCTCCTACAGCGTTGGAGTCGCGGCTTTATGTATCGTGGGAGCAAACGCTGTTGCTGTCAAGATAAATAAATCCGCGTTGCAACTGAATGGCGCACCTGAAAACAAAAAAAATGCTTAACACTAAAACACAGTAAACAAAATTACATACCTGAAAAGCAAGCATGATAAAACATGATAAAACATAATAAAACATTGCAGAATAGAATGGAGTAAAAAAAGAGCAACAATAGAGAGAGAATAGAGAGAGAGAGAACAATAAAACGACAACTATTTATATTTTTTTTTATTTTTTTGAGATTCACAGGTAAAAAAGCTCCTGACTGAAGCGACTGAATCAAAACGCTACCACAAAAAAACTGTTAGCGATCGCAGGGATCAGGCCTGACTCTGCGAACGCTGCAGTTATGTGTGCTTAGTGTTTTGTAAGTGACAGTGATCGATCGATACTGCACTTGGGTGGGCTGGGCTGGGCGGAGGGGGAAAACGCAGGTGCTAGCAGGTATCTGGGCTGATCCCGCTAACAATGCGGTTTTTTTTGGAACCCTAAACTGCTGGGACGCTAGTATAGATCTGATCAGATCAGATATTGATCTGTTCAGATACTGTGCCACTAAGGGAGGTGTATGCTTTGTGCGTGGGTGTTTGCGGTACTGGCACTAACCTGGGGCGACGCAGACCTTATTTGACCCTAAAACCTAATTGATATCACCCGCCGGGCGATCAGGGGGTTAAACCGTTATTGGGTAATAAATGGCGGGTGCCCTGACAGTATAAAAAACAAGCTAACTAACCAGCGTCACCCGTAACAGTAATACAAAAAAAAACTGGTTACCTAGCGACACTAATGCAGCGATCAGAAAAACGATCGCTTAGTGACACTGGCAAAAGGGGGTGAAAGGGTTAACTAGGGGCAATCAGGGGTTAAACCTTTATTAGGTAATATATGGGGGTACCTGACGCTATATAAAAACCTGACGGGGAACCTAAATAACGAAATAACTAACTGGCTAACCAGCGTCACCAGTGACAGTTATACAGTGATCACTGGTGAAAGGGTTAACTCTAGGGGCAATCAGGGGGTTAAAACCTTTATTTAGGTTGTAATATGGGGGTACCTGACCTATAAACCTATTTATGAACCTATATAAACATGGCGGTTACCTAAAAAAAAAAAATGGTTACCTAGCGACACTAATGCAGCGATCAGAAAAACGATCGCTTAGTGACACTGGCAAAAGGGGGTGAAAGGGTTAACTAGGGGCAATCAGGGGGTTAAAACCTTTATTAGGTAATATATGGGGGTACCTGACGCTATATAAAAACCTGACGGGGAACCTAAATAACGAAATAACTAACTGGCTAACCAGCGTCACCAGTGACAGTTATACAGTGATCACTGGTGAAAGGGTTAACTCTAGGGGCAATCAGGGGGTTAAAACCTTTATTTAGGTTGTAATATGGGGGTACCTGACCTATAAACCTATTTATGAACCTATATAAACATGGCGGTTACCTAAGAAAAAAAAAAAAAAATGGTTACCTAGCGACAGCAGTGACACTAATACAGCGATCAGAAAAACGATCGCTTAGTGACACTGGCAAAAGGGGGTGAAAGGGTTACCTGGGGGGCAATCAAGGGGTTAAACCTTTATTAGGGGGGGGTAGGGGGCTACCTGCCCTGACAGTTATTACAGTCACACTGACACTAAATGCAGTGATCAGTAAAAAAATGATCACTGCAATTAGTGACACTGTGACTGGGGGGGGAGGGGGTGATCTGGGGGGTGATCTGGGGGTGACAGGGGGGTGGAATATGTGCCTAACTGTACTGGTGTCAGTGTAGTGTTGTGCACTAACCTTAACATGTTCGCCGCTCGGCGTCTCCGGTCACATAGACCGGCGCACCGAGCGTGACATCACTTCCGCCTTCCTGTCTATACAATAGACAGGAAGGGGAAGCTTTTCATTGGCCAGGAGCGATCGCGAGGGGGTGGCCAGAAACCACTGGCCGTCCCCTCGTCCCGGATCGCTCCTGAAGCGATCCCGACCGTCCCCGCCGGCGGAGGGGGGTCCGATCGGACCCCCCAACCGCCGGAAGAATGTCACGTACAGGTACGTGATTCTGCCTGTACGTGCCATTCTGCCGACGTATATATACAGGGGGCGGTCGGGAAGTGGTTAATGCCTACAGTCTTTGACCACCTCCTGTAGCATGTCTGCACTTTGTAAGCACCTTCTCTAGTATGTTTGCAGCTGAGAGGACAGCTATGCATAGCCTTGTTAAGCATTTGTTTACATTTGTTTGCTTCTGAGCTGCTTTTCTTTCCAATAAAATCATGATGCAGATGCAACTGTAAAGCAACCAAAGCAACTCAAAAGTCAGCCATAAGCAACTCGATGCACCAGAAAAGCATTCTGCATTTTTATTGATTCAAATGTCTATGACCCCATATATTCAGTTGTCATGTATACTGTGACATTCCCTTTGCCTATGTACCATGTGTCAGAGTGGCCAATTCCCATGTTACATTGGAGTGTAACTTTGATAACACTAATGGTTTATTGGGTTTTTCAATATTGTCTTAGTATAATTAGCAATATGACAATTATTAGTCTTATTTACAACTTGGATATTTAGGCACGTAAAATTGTTTGCTTTGAGTTTCACACTGCATCGCTGCTAGCGCTTTACACTGAAGGTGTTAACATTTCAATGGGTCTGATGTCCTATTGATAACACAGCATCGTTTTTCAGAGACCACCTGCTGCATTGGCTTCTAAAGCTCAAATCCTTCTTAGGTTTAAGGATGGTAGCCTATGAAAAGAATCACATAGCAGCAGGCAGATATCCAAAGAACAGCACTGCATCTTGCCAAAGCCAGCGGTACATATAGATTCAAAGCAATTACCTTCTTGACTTTTAATAATTTGTCTGCCAAAGCCATTCTTGCATCAGCATGTATACTTCAAATTTTCTTTTTATTGTTGAGCTCAGATGTGACAGGAACGTGTGACTATAGTAACAACAGATTGGTCTGCATTATTTTTAAATTAGATTAAACAGTTTGTCTCTTGGAGCCCTCTTGTCCAACAGAAATAACAGAAAAAAAGTATGTAATTTTTCTCAATTGAACCTTCAATTTGATTTAGCTGAATATACAGTATATTCTAGAGGCATCTAAAAAAAATATGTTTAAAGTTTTACTGTTCATTTCATTTTAATAGCTGCTACTGCCTTAGTAGCAGAGTTTGTCACCTGTCAGGACCTGCAAAGTAAGACCTTTGCGCTCTATAGGGGAATCAGTGCAGTGTTCTGACACAGCCACTACTGAGTCAGACCTATAGCTTTGCAGTCAGCAAAGCTTATGCTCCCTGCAGTTTGGAGGGTTCTAGCTTTGGTGATGTGTTTGACCTCTGTGCTGCTTCCCCACAGAGAGCAAGGGTCCCACTTTGGAGCATGCTGACAGGACACAGGCTTTTCTAGTCTACCTTTTCCAGCCCAGTCCCAGTGTCTCTTTATCAGGGTCTTTACGTCCGGGGAGGGCAGCTTGATCATGTGACATCTGTGATTGGATGTCAGTGGTCACACGATCAAGAACTCGTCTCGCCAGCTCCCAATCAATACTAGACACAGGGAGCTGTCTGTGACAGCTCAGTCACAGTGCTGGGAGCATGCATTGTGTGTGCTCTCAGAACAGGAACCTTGACCGCCCATTGACATATATATCCCAACCACCATCTTTGCCCACCACACATTGCTTGGGCAGCAAGAGGTTAAAGAAAATAAACTGTAGAGGGCCGGGCCTTCGGAAAAAAGCCTGGGGTGTATGTGCCACTAGGCTGCCAGTCCAGGGGTGCCGTAATACTAAATTTGTATAGAGTTCACTTTGAGTTTACTGGCACCAAGGTCAATTCACACTTTTTTCACACCTGCCTCTAGGGCCGGGCCTTTTGGTTGGGACCAGAGGAATTTTTGTTTCCTGGCACTGCTTGCACTTCGCCACTTCCCTTTCCCCACTTTTTATTTGTGTTTGTCACGGTTGTCTTTTTCTTTTCAGCACAGTACACTTTATTCACGTTTGATTAGTAGGATCTAGGTCCTTGGGCCTGCCCTGAAAGTCCTGGGAGGGGGTGGCTATGGCCTTCTGGCTTAGTTCGCCCTCTCTCATGGGGTCTCCCTTCGGGGAGCCCCACCTAGTAATTGGGGTTAGTCTGTTTCGACAGACCTTCCAGAGAACGGGGCCGACTTGGTGTTAACTAAGTGGTCCAGTGAAGTACTTCAGTCCCCGTCAGGAGTCTTGTGCCCCGGGGGTTCAGGGTAAGGGTTCTTTCTGTTCGGAGGAAGACCAGGTGAACAACCTGTGCACTTTTTTGTGTTCTCACATTTGTGTGTGCACTTTTTTTTTGCACCCTGTGTTAGTCTAAGTGTGTTTCACACACCATGGGCATAAAAATAAAAAAAAGAAAATAAACTGTAACACTGTATACCTTGTATTTCATATTTAGCCTAAATTGAGTTTCATTGGGCTTTAAAGAAATTGTCTACTTGGTGTTTGAGAAAGATAAAAAAAAAAAAAAAAGGGTTAGTCTCTCTATTAACTAAAAGCACATAGTTACCATTTCAAACCAAAATCAGTTGATATAGCCTACTTTAAAAAAGTCATGCTTGTATTACCACTAGAAAGCAGTTTATTATACAGTACAACAGGCATGGACAAACCTGTGAACCCAGAGGTCTCGTGGCTCTGATGCGAACACAGAAGATTATACACAAAGGCATCTTTGTAAATATATTATACTGGAACTTTAGTCAGAAAAGGAAATCCTGCTAGATCACTTCAGGCTCGTTCATTTTGCAAGTATAGCTATGTAAAACATTAAAAATAAGTGCCTATACTGTTTAAAATCCAATATTACACTGTCTCTCCCTGCTCTGCACGTGCTCAGTTGCTGTCTATTTTTCAGCAATGTGCCAAATTTGTAGAGGCCAATCTGCTGACACCCTAAAGATAAACTGCTGCTCAGGGGCTCTGGGCTTTAGCAAAATGGCAGCCCCTGGCATAAAGAATCAGGAACAATGCTGGGGGAAATTTACAGCACACACTAATTTTGGTAACATAATTAATAATGTGTAATGGATATTCATTACTAAAGAACATTATTTTTATCAAGTTGTTATGTGAAAAGTTCTACTTAAAATGCAATTTCACATTTAAAATCTGATTTTACGGAATGTAATTCATTATAAGGTTTCTTAGCTTTCTTAAAGGGAAGTCCATCCAGAATTTTTCTGTGTTGAAATGATACTCAGAGGGCTGACACACCCACAGCCTTTTTATATCTCTGGATAAGAACCACTGCTTTTAGTACTGAGGTATGACCACATAGTACAAGTGTTTTCCTAACACTGGCAGGAGGGATGGGGATGGTTGGTAAGAGGATTGGCACGAAGGGGGGCGATTTGAGATGGAGGAGGATTTGTGCTAGAAGGGGATATCAGATTTGTGCTGGAAGTGTGTGTGTGTGTGTGTGTGTGTATGTATATATGTGTGTGTATGTATGTATGTATATATGTATATATGTATATATATATATATATATATATATATATATATATATATATATATATATATATATATATATATATATATATATATATATATATATATATATATATATATATATATATATATACACACACCAACAAAACCTGGGGAATGCCCAGGGAAAAACCAAGCCTACTTACCACCAGCTCGCAGACAACCAAATTAACCTGTCTAACAGTATGCGTTAAAAAACAGGGGTTTAGTCCGCACGCATTTGCAAACGCATGCGTAAGCCACAGAGCCTCGTCAAGGCACCCTGATATCTGTGGTCCTAACACTAAACTAAGAGTGTCCCCACAGTGGAGGCACATGCATTCTGATGGGTAGATGAGGGCAGGTGGACTGAAGGGGAGCCACCCCTTCTTAAAGGTACAGGAGCACACCAAACGCCCAGCAGATTGCACAATGGCTGCAAAGGTGTTGGTGCGTTGCTGGACCAATACAAACACTATGTGTTAACAAAAACTTGCCACCGTCCCCATCTACAGCTGGCTATCGCAGTAAGTAGCATTGGAAGGCTAAAGCAGATAACAACAAAACCTGGGGAATGCCCAGGGAAAAACCAAGCCTACTTACCACCAGCTCGCAGACAACCAAATTAACCTGTCTAACAGTATGCGTTTAGTCCGCACGCATTTGCAAACGCATGCGTAAGCCACAGAGCCTCGTCAAGGCACCCTGATATCTGTGGTCCTAACACTAAACTAAGAGTGTCCCCACAGTGGAGGCACATGCATTCTGAAGGGTAGATGAGGGCAGGTGGACTGAAGGGGAGCCACCCCTTCTTAAAGGTACAGGAGCACACAAAACGCCCAGCAGATTGCACAATGCTGCAAAGGTGTTGGTGCGTTGCTGGACCAATACAAACACTATGTGTTAACAAAAACTTGCCACCGTCCCCATCTACAGCTGGCTATCGCAGTAAGTAGCATTGGAAGGCTAAAGCAGATAACAACAAAACCTGGGGAATGCCCAGGGAAAAACCAAGCCTACTTACCACCAGCTCGCAGACAACCAAATTAACCTGTCTAACAGTGCGTTAAAAACAGGGGTTTAGTCCGCACGCATTTGCAAACGCATGCGTAAGCCACAGAGCCTCGTCAAGGCACCCTGATATCTGTGGTCCTAACACTAAACTAAGAGTGTCCCCACAGTGGAGGCACATGCATTCTGATGGGTAGATGAGGGCAGGTGGACTGAAGGGGAGCCACCCCTTCTTAAAGGTACAGGAGCACACCAAACGCCCAGCAGATTGCACAATGGCTGCAAAGGTGTTGGTGCGTTGCTGGACCAATACAAACACTATGTGTTAACAAAAACTTGCCACCGTCCCCATCTACAGCTGGCTATCGCAGTAAGTAGCATTGGAAGGCTAAAGCAGATAACAACAAAACCTGGGGAATGCCCAGGGAAAAACCAAGCCTACTTACCACCAGCTCGCAGACAACCAAATTAACCTGTCTAACAGTATGCGTTAAAAACAGGGGTTTAGTCCGCACGCATTTGCAAACGCATGCGTAAGCCACAGAGCCTCGTCAAGGCACCCTGATATCTGTGGTCCTAACACTAAACTAAGAGTGTCCCCACAGTGGAGGCACATGCATTCTGATGGGTAGATGAGGGCAGGTGGACTGAAGGGGAGCCACCCCTTCTTAAAGGTACAGGAGCACACCAAACGCCCAGCAGATTGCACAATGGCTGCAAAGGTGTTGGTGCGTTGCTGGACCAATACAAACACTATGTGTTAACAAAAACTTGCCACCGTCCCCATCTACAGCTGGCTATCGCAGTAAGTAGCATTGGAAGGCTAAAGCAGATAACAACAAAACCTGGGGAATGCCCAGGGAAAAACCAAGCCTACTTACCACCAGCTCGCAGACAACCAAATTAACCTGTCTAACAGTATGCGTTAAAAACAGGGGTTTAGTCCGCACGCATTTGCAAACGCATGCGTAAGCCACAGAGCCTCGTCAAGGCACCCTGATATCTGTGGTCCTAACACTAAACTAAGAGTGTCCCCACAGTGGAGGCACATGCATTCTGATGGGTAGATGAGGGCAGGTGGACTGAAGGGGAGCCACCCCTTCTTAAAGGTACAGGAGCACACCAAACGCCCAGCAGATTGCACAATGGCTGCAAAGGTGTTGGTGCGTTGCTGGACCAATACAAACACTATGTGTTAACAAAAACTTGCCACCGTCCCCATCTACAGCTGGCTATCGCAGTAAGTAGCATTGGAAGGCTAAAGCAGATAACAACAAAACCTGGGGGAGGGAAAAACCAAGCCTACTTACCACCAGCTCGCAGACAACCAAATAACCTGTCTAACAGTATGCGTTAAAAACAGGGTTTAGTCCGCACGCATTTGCACACGCATGCGTAAGCCACAGAGCCTCGTCAAGGCACCCTGATATCTGTGGTCCTAACACTAAACTAAGAGTGTCCCCACAGTGGAGGCACATGCATTCTGATGGGTAGATGAGGGCAGGTGACTGAAGGGGAGCCACCCCTTCTTAAAGGTACAGGAGCACACCAAACGCCCAGCAGATTGCACAATGGCTGCAAAGGTGTTGGTGCGTTGCTGACCAATACAAACACTATGTGTTAACAAAAACTTGCCACCGTCCCCATCTACAGCTGGCTATCGCAGTAAGTAGCATTGGAAGGCTAAAGCAGATAACAACAAAACCTGGGGAATGCCCAGGGAAAAACCAAGCCTACTTACCACCAGCTCGCAGACAACCAAATTAACCTGTCTAACAGTATGCGTTAAAAACAGGGGTTTAGTCCGCACGCATTTGCAAACGCATGCGTAAGCCACAGAGCCTCGTCAAGGCACCCTGATATCTGTGGTCCTAACACTAAACTAAGAGTGTCCCCACAGTGGAGGCACATGCATTCTGATGGGTAGATGAGGGCAGGTGGACTGAAGGGGAGCCACCCCTTCTTAAAGGTACAGGAGCACACCAAATGCAAATATATATATATACACACACACACAGTAGCTCACAAAAGTGAGTACACCCCTCACATTTTTGTAAATATTTTATTATATCTTTTCATGTGACAACACTGAAGAAATTACACTTTGCTACAATGTAAAAGTAGTGAGTGTACAGCTTGTATAACAGTGTAAATTTGCTGTCCCCTCGAAATAACTCAACACACAGCCATTGATGTCTAAACCGCTGGCAACATAAGTGAAAATGTCCAAATTGGGCCCAATTCACCATTTTCCCTCCCCTGTGTCATGTGACTCGTTTAGTGTTACAAGGTCTCAGGTGTGAATGGGGAGCAGGTGTGTTGAATTTGGTGTTATCGTTCTCTCTCATACTGGTCACTGGAAGTTCAACATGGCACCTCATAGTAAAGAACTCTCTGAGGATCTGAAAAAAATAATTGTTGCTCTACAGAAAGATGGCCTAGGCTATAAGAAGATTGACAAGACCCTGGAACTGAGCTGCAGCACAGTGTCCAAGACCATACAGCGGTTTTAACAGGACAGGTTCCACTCAGAGCAGGCCTTGCCGTTGGTTGACTAAAAGTTGAATGCACACACTCAGCATCATATCCAGAGGTTGTCTTTGGGAAATAGACATATGAGTGTTGCCAGCATTGCTGCAGGGGTTGAAGGGGTGGGGGGTCAGCCTGTCAGTGCTCAGACCATATGCCGCACACTGCATCAAATTGGTCTGCATGGCTGTTGTCTCAGAAGGAAGCCTCTTCTAAAGATGATGTACAAGAAAGCCCGTAAACAGTTTGCTGAAGACTAAAGACATGGATTACTGGAACCATGTTCTGATGAGACCAAGATAAACTTATTTGGTTCAGAGGGTGTCAAGCATGTGTAACCAGGTGAGGAGTACTAAGAGTGTCTTGCCTACAGTCAAGCATGGTGGTGGGAGTGTCATGGTCTGGGGCTGCATGATTGCTGCCAACACAGGGGAGCTACAGTTCATTGAGGGAACTATGAATGCCAACATGTACTGTGACGTACTGAAGCAGAGCATGATCCCCCCCCTCTCTTCGGAGACTGGGCCACAGGGCAGTATTCCAACATAACGACCCCCAAACACACCTCCAAGATGACCACTGCCTTCCTAAAGAAGCGGAGGGTAAAGGTGTTGGACTGACCAAGCATGTCTCCAGACCTAAACCCTATTGAGCATCTGTGGGGCATCCTCAAAGGTAAGGTGGAAGAGTGCAAGGTCTCTAACATCCACCAGCTCCGTGATGTCATTATGGAGGAGTGGAAGAAGAGTCCAGTGGCAACCTGTAAAGCTCCGGAGCCCAATAGGGTTAAGGCAGTGCTGGAAAATAATGCTGGCCACACAAAATATTGACACTTTGGCCCCATTTTCACTTAGGGGTGTTCTCACTTTGGTTGCCAGCGGTTTAGACATTGATAGCTATGTAAAAAAAATGGATAGTATAAAATTGAACAGTATGTTTCCTGTAAAATAAAATACTAAAACAGCGCTAAAAAGTATAAACACATATAATCTTTCGTGTTATATCCACAATCGTGAAATTAAAAGAAAATAAAAAATATAAAAATATATAAGTGAGCAGTCTTTAGGTGTATTTAGTGATAGGTGAGCAGTTCAACATATAAAGGTGATTTTCTTGTCGATACACTCAAGGTGTCTATCCAAGCACCGCTTTATCCCGTATGTCTTCTCACCACGTGAGGCACACTCCCCTTAGGGGGTTAAACTCACCAGATAAACAGAGTAAAACAGCCTTTCAGATAAATGTCATCACCAGGGTACACACTGCATCCACATCACCACCGATCCACAGATAAGATAGGTTAAACCAGCAAGGTAGCCTTCTCAATATGTATCATCACCAGGGTTAAGCACTGCATCAGGGGTCCAGGGGCATAGAATCTCCCAATAAAACCGCCATAAAAACAAAGAGTTTTGCACATAGCGTAATCCCGTTTTTATTTAAAGTTTTAAAAATTCACAAATGCCCCAAAAGATAACCCATTAAGTAATAAACGTACAGTATTTACACTTTCAATCAGCATAACAGATAAATAGTGACTTGCTTTTGGTTGTTATACATCCACATCAGCTCCAGCACTTCCGTTGGCTTTGCATGTGTGTCTCTGCAGACACCAGCGGCACTTCCGGGTGGTGGTTAGCGGCGGTGGGACACAAATCGTCACTTTCGGCGAGCGTCGTGTAGGTCACGAGGGTGTGACCTACACGACGCTTGCCGGAAGTTCCACCGCCGCTAACCACCACAGCAAATTTACACTGTTATACAAGCTGTACACTCACTACTTTACATTGTAGCAACGTGTCATTTCTCCAGTGTTATCACATGAAAAGATAGAATAAAATATTTACAAAAATGTGAGGGGTGTACTCATTTTTGTGAGATACTGTGTGTGTGTGTGTGTGTGTGTATGTGTGTTTATATATATTATATATATATATATATATATATATATATATATATATATATATATATATATATATATATATATATATATCCTTTCACTTCAACATGCTTTTTGCATTAAATATTTTTGATATATCTCAGTCAGTTTTTAAATATCATATCAAGTCAAGATTCAGATGACTTGTTACTATGTACTGAATGGTTTTAAAAAAAACTGCCATCTAGAAGTACAAATTGATGCCTATGCAGTTTTCTTCTAGCCGTAGCAAATTTTAAAGCTGGCTGCATTGTGGTAAGCATTTTATTATCGCTCTTCATTTTATGCAACATAATTTGCCGTGTAAATGCAAATGCCACATACTGGCATCAGACACCACTTCAAATTTCGGGTTGAAAAAGCTCATGGGATACAAGGCATCTGAAATTTAACCACAGTGTCATTATATACAGCTCCCTTTCTTGAAGCTATAAAATTTGAATTCCTCCTAGGAGACCTGCTGCCTTTTCTCTTTTCTTTAAAGTGCAGACATCACTGGCAAAGAAAACTTGTTTTCTCTAATATGTCTACTGTCAGGTCATCCATATTTTCTGTAGATGGGATATTTTTTTAAACTTGCATCTCTATCCATTTTACATAACGGGTGTTGGTTGTGTGATGCTGTTATTTTAAAGCGGTATTAAACCCAAAACCGAAAATATAATATATTGTAGCTTAGCAATCAAATCGTTAGATGTGGTGGCTACATTAGTTTTCTTCTCGTTTTTTTTTTTTAGCCTGTTTTCCCCTGGCAATCTGGCCAGTAACAAACCACCTGTATTATACAGACACCACTCTGGATGAATGAGTACAGAGGGCAGATTTGGACAGCAGCATTGTCAGTCTGGGGGAGGGAAGTGTTAGATGTATTAGCAGATTTAGCTATAGTAACAAATTGAAGCTGAACTCCAGCTAACACATTAAAATCAGTTAGAGCAGTTTTTTTCCTTTTGGGATAAAGGTTTTACATAAATAAAAGCTGATCATTTTAAGCACCCCTGTGAGTGTTAAATGGTCTGTCTCATCCCTATAATTGCAAGAGAGCCTTTCTATTAAAAAATAACAGACTTACTGGCCGGATCACCATATAAAAATAGAAGAAAGAAAGCCTAAAAAAGAATACTAATACAGCCATCACATCTAAGAATTGGTAAGCTACAATATACTAAATGTTTGCTTTTAGGTTTATGGCCCCTTTCACACAAAGGGTCTGATCCGGTTGCCCTGTCAGTTTTTCCAGGCAGACCTGTTTGGACAGTCCATTCACTCCTATGGACCGGCGGTTGTAAGCGAACTTGTGTCAATTTACACCAGCCTACCCCCGGTCCGCTAAAAAAAAAAAAAAATGGTGGGGTTTCCATCCCCTTTTGTCTATGCAAATCGGATTAAAGGGCAGTCAGGTTTTAAAGGATTCAGAGCGAGCTCTATCTGTATCCACTCTGTAGAAACTGAGTGGACACGGACCTGTCATCTGCCCGCTCTGCTCCGATCAGCAGGGGATCAGCGGACAATTCCTCTTCTGATCAAAATGGAGTTCGTCCTGTCTGAAAGGAGCTTAATTCTGCTTTAAGGTGCAACTTCCGATTCTGCAAAGACTAGAGCACTCCTGTGATCTGGTGCAGCCTTTCCTGCAGCACAAAGACGTTTTGATATAACAGCTCATGAGACTGAAGCAGCAATTATTCCATATGCAAATCCAAATTTTGAAACCTCCTGTCACGAGCAATCTAGGCCAAAGGTTTATGCATCATCCAGTGGATAATTGTCATTGCTTAGGAACAGTTATAAATGAATACATTTGGGTCCTTTTATTCAACATCATTTTAAAACTTCACAAATGTGTCAGTTTTCTGTACTGAGGCATTAATGTTGCATTTTGGGATGTGGAGGATATAGCTGAGCTATATTTTAGGACATGGATATGGATGTTTGGTGCCCAGAAAAAAAAAAAAAACTCTGGTGTGTATGTACAGTGTGTAGGTACATTGTGGAGCCTCCTATTATACAGCTTTGTTAGTTTCTCCCTTTCTTGATCCAAACTGTATAAATATGAGACATAAATAGTTAATTCTTTCTAGCTGCTATGACAAAAACCAGTTCCATATGATGTTGTTTTGTTAATATACACTCCTACACGCCAACAGACTTGTGGGCACTATTCTCAGCACATATATCACTCACCTCTTACATAATATCAATCTCTGTTGGAAACCAAATGAATTCTCTTTTGGAGGAAACAGTTCCATGCCTGGAATGTATGATATTTACATGGCATTTTTAGTATATAAAGTATAGCATGCAAATATTGGTCATACTATGGGATTAATACAATTTTCAATATTGCGGAAATTATGCACTTCACAACACGCACATCTAACCCAAGGATACATTTATTTTTTTTAAACGTGACTTTTATTTCAGATCAAATTAAATCTGTATCTTCTTAGTTTTATTGACACACCATTTATGTGTTATTTTCTGAGAGTGGTAGTCCTCATATATATATATATATATATATATATATATATATATATATATATATATATATATATATATATATATATATACACACGTTTTTTCTCCTATGTAATCCATTATATTTTCTTCTATGAATTCCTTCAAATATTTTTAAAAGGATGGACTCCTAGAATTTCTTTCCATATTTTTCACAGTCTCTTTATTTCTCTTCAACCTTGATCTTTTTTACACTTCTAGATCTATCTAGACTTAGCTATGTATTTGTTTTTATCTTTATTTCTTATCCTTCTCTTATAATCTAGATATTCTTTTCCACTGTTGCTCTATATACTATATGTCTTCATCTGAATCCGTCATCAGAGAATTGATATTTGCTCCCTCCTCTCGACTGCGCCATACTTTCTTTTGTATAATTTCTCTCCCTATTATAAAACTTTTTTCCAATAGAGAACTGCTGCTTCCAGCTAATATTACAAACCTTTTGTGCGGAAAAAAAAAAAAAAAAAAGCCTATTCCCCAAATTTTTGGACACTTAAAGCAATTTCATAATTTAGTGAAGGGGCATACTGGTTACATCAAACACAGTGGGGCTGCTGCTCACTTGTTTTGCTTCTATTTTGGATTCATTTCATTTTATATAGATTGTCTACATTTTTGAAGGATAAGTTCACCTTTGTAAAAAGGTGAACTTGTGTAAGTTGTCTGCTCATACCTTGTGCAAGCAGACAGCTTCACACTGGCAGGAAGCATCAATGAACTACCTAGAGCGCTCAACAATGCCCTGGTAGTTCATTGAGGACTACAAGCTACAAGAATGCCTAACATAAATGCCAGAAAATACATCCAAAAATGCTGATTCTCAAACATCAGTCTACTGTGTAAAAGGCCTAAAGTCATCTGAAAATGGTTGAATTATGTCTCTGGTGCATACAGCTTGAGCTATTCATCATTGAAGCTCCTCACAGGTCACAAACTTACTAAATGACATATCAGTATGGATGTCACACCACTTTCTCTAACTCAATCTTTCTAAAACTGAGCTTGTGATATTCCCTCTTCCCTGTGACTTTACCATTAAGATCAACGGCACAACCATTGGTCCCTCCACACATGCCAGGGTGTTGGGTGTAATCCTAGACTCTGACCTCTCCTTCAACCCCCACATCCAATCACTGGCTAAATCCTGCCGCCTTAACCTCCGCAACATCTCCAGAATTTGGCCCTTTCTGACTAACGACACTACAAAACAACTTATTGGCCCCTTCGTTATTTCCCACCTTGACTACTGCAACTCTCTCCTCAATGGCCTACCCTTACACAGGCTATCCTTCCTTCAGTCTATTATGAATGCTACACTCATACATCTCACTGATCCATGACTGCTGCTCCTCTCTGTCAATCCCTTTACTGGCTTCCTCTACCCCAAAGTATAAAATTCTAAATACTAACCACAACATAAAAGGCCATTCACAACATCACCCCAGCTACATCACCAACCACATCTGCAGATATCACCCAAATCGTCCTCTCCTCCACACCTCCCAAGACCTCCTGCTCCCTAGCTCCCTTGTTACATCCTCCCATGCTCACCTCCAGAACTTCTTTGGAGCCTCTCCCATCCTCTGGAACTCCCTGCCCTGGTATGTCTGGTCAGTCCCTACTCTGTCCACCTTTAGGAGATCCCTGAAAACTCATTTTTTCAGGGAAGCATATCCCACACCCACCTAAGAACTGTACCCAAGCCACCCCCATCGGACCGTCCCCCGCAGCTATTACCTTTCGTACCACCTCCCTGTAGAATGTAAGCTTCACAAGCAGGGCCCTCCTGTTCCTTCTGTATTGAACTATATTGTAATTGTGCTGTCCCCCCTCTACATTGTAAAGCACTGCGCAAACTGTTGGCACTATATAAATCCTGTATAATAATAATAATAATAATAATTGAACATTTCATAGATTTCACCGGAAGCAGAAGGATGTCACCCCACCTAGTTGCTCTCGAGCAACTTGTATAGGAGTATGCCAACTTTTATAACAAACCGCTATACAGTCTCTCTTAAAAAAAAAATTTATTGCTCACATATACTTTATGCTGCAAGCCAGTTATTTATAAAGAAGCAAAAACTGTTTTTTTTTATGCTAACATTACAGAACACCAGTCTAAATGATAACCTGTACATAGACTTCAATATTGCAGCTGTTGAAATTTCTGTATATATCAGTATATGGTATATGTATACCATATGTATATATTACAACTGGTTTTCTGTGTTTGCCTGTTACATGTCATACATTTGTCAATATATGATGGAGTTTTAGCTGTTAGTGCTGTAAATCTGGATTTAGCCACTGTGTTTAAAGGCTGTTGAGATGCCTCTTCTTTACATAACACTAGGATCCTTGAGTTATTTAAATTGTTTTACACATGCAGAAGCAGGAGCAGCCGGCACATACAGGAGCAGCCGGCAGGAGAACGTGGGTGGGACAGACTGAAAGAAGGAGCAGCGGACACGCTGTGAGTACTGGGGGTATCATTTGGAGTGCTGGGAGTTTTACTTGAAGTAACTTGGGAGTAATGGGAGTAATACCTGAAATGACTTTGGAGAACAGAGTAATACCTATAGTAACTTTGGAGTACTGGGAGTAATACTGTAGTAACTTTGAAGTAGTGTGAGTAATACCTGTATTAACTTTAGGGTGCTGGGAGAAATACCTGAAGTAACTTTGGAATACTGGGAGAAACACCTGTAGTATAACCTTGGGATACCAGGAGTAATACCCATAGTACCATTGGAGTACTGGGAATAATACCGGTAGTAGCAGCTTTGGAGTACTGGGAATACCTGTAGTAACATTAGGGTGCTGAGAAATGTACCTGTAGTAACCTTGGGCTACTGAGATCAGTACTTGTAGTAAATTTAGGGTACTGAGAGTAGTACCTATAGTAACTTGGGGGTACCGGGAGTTGTACCTGTAGTAACTTTGGGGTACCGGGAGTAGTAACTGGGAGTACTGAATATCGAATCTGAGCACTGGTTATTGATTTGGAGTACTGGGTACTTTGTTACTTGAAGTGCTGAGTAGTGACTGGGAGTAAAGACTGATAAGTTGGGTACTAGGTAGCGACTTGGTGTTCTGGGAGTGTCTTAGAGTAACTTAAAGTAACTAGTATTGGGGGTAACTGAGTAATTTGAAACAACGTGGAACTGTAGCACAAGGAGTAACTTGGAGTAGTGTAGAGTACTGAGAGTAACCGTTTGATATCCCCATTAGAGTAACGGGTAAAATGTCCAACAGGATTGGTGATGCGACCCAGTGCACATCTTGCTCCATGTATCGTTCCTTGATGAGCCAATCAAGGGCGAATACTGCTGTGTGAGATGTGAGCAAGTTGTTTCTCTGGAAGCCCAGATCCTGGATCTAGAAAACAAGGTGGCAACACTGCGCAGCATCAACAGCCTGGAAAGGAGTTTGGACAGGGACCAGTGTAGAGGAGGGTAAAGACGTGGAGGTAGGTAGCTGGATGACAGATAGGAGGGGTAGAGGGAAGAGCGCTAGGGAGGCTATTCCTGAGTTGGTACACCCCAACACATATGCCAAGTTGCATGATGTTGGGGATATCAGCTCAGGGGTGGCAGTTCTGGAAAAGGCGCCCTCCCCTAGCTGCCAGGGGGATGACTGGTTCGGTAAGGAGGTGGGCAAGGATACAGGTAAGGTTAGGCAGGTATTAGTGGTTGATAACAAGGAGAGATGATTTCACTCTGGTGAGGCTGGATATCCAGTCTTTTTATAGCAGTGAAGAGATGGCACTGAAGGCAGCGCTTCATAGAGAAGAAGCAGCACTGGAGGGTCATAAAGAAAAGAGAAGGGTGCCTCTAAGTGCAGTGGTTAAAAGATTTATTACAGGCACAATGGGATTAAAAAACGTACAAGATAGTAAGAGGTCATAGGCATATAATGATTAGTCCTCCTGCGGATCGCTGTAATCCTTGTCTGTCTGGGGGAGAGAGAGAGCCGTCCTGCAGAGTCCCTGGTGATGTGGATCGGCAAGGAGGTGAAGATGCAATGAGGTGGCCCGGGTTCTGGAACCAAGCTGGAACTGCCGCTGTAACATCAGATGAAGGTAGTGGGTGGTAACGTGTTTCAGAGCATGCACGGCTCCTTCGTCAGACCTCAGGTATTATGGGTAGGGGACTCAATTATTAGAAGGACAAATAGGGTAATCTGACACAAAGACCACGATCACCGAACAATATGTTTACCGAGCGCTCGGGTTCGACACATCGTGGATGGCAGGGACAGATTATTGGGTGGGGCTGGGGAGGACCCAGCTGTCATGGTACATGTTGGTGCCAATGATAAAGTAAGAGGAATGTGGAGCGTCCTAAAAAATGACTTCAGGGACTTAGGATTATTATATTTAGCATAAAACAGGAAAGTGAGGCACAAGGGGAGTACAAGAATACTAAATTTCAAAAGAGCCAACTTTTCTAAACTGTGCTAAATTCTACAGGATATTAAGTGGGACCAAATCCTTGAAACATTGAACACGGAGGAAAAATGGGAGTGCTTTAGGAACATATTAAATAAAAGTATCACAAGTGCATTCCAAGGGGTAATAAATATAGAACATAGTTTAAAGCTGGGTGGCTGAACCAAAATGTAAAATGTAATTTTAAGGACAAAAAAATGGCCTTTAAAAAGTACAAAGCAGACTAGGGCGGCTAAAAAGAACCACGGGACACACAGCGGAAGAGTAAAAAAAATTCCAAGAAATGTTTTAAATATATTAACAGTAAAAAAGCAAGGTTGGAACACATAGGCCCCATAAAGGACAAGAAAGGAAGTTGGTAACAGATGAACAGGAGAAGGCAGCTGTACTAAATGCCTTCTTCTCCTCAGTCTTTGCACAGCAAAAGGAAGGGTATAACAACCACAACTGTATTGTTAGTAACCCATCACAGGATCTACCCTTGTGGCTAACAGAGGCCGGAGTACGGAAAGGATTAGAGAAGCTTAACATAAATAAATCACCAGGACAAGATGGCTTACACCCGAAAGTCCTTAATGAACACAGTCAGGTTATAACCAGACCATAATATTTATCGACAGCATACTGACAGGATTGGTACCAGCTGATTGGCAAAAAAAGCCTACGTGATACCAATATTCAAAAAAGGGCAGAGATATATTCCTGGAAACTACAGGCCTGTCAGTCTAACATTGATAGTTTGTAAACTATTTGAGGGGATGATAAGGGACCATATCCAAGAATTTTCGGATGAAAACCGTATCATTAGCATTAATCAGCATGGGTTTATGAAACTAATCTAACTAATGCCTAACCAACCTATTAACATTCTACGAGAAAGTGAGCTGTCATCTGGACAGGGGTAGGCCGGTGAATGTGGCGTATCTGGATTTTGCAAAAGCAATTGATACAGTCTCCCACAAACGCTTAAAGTGTAAGTTCCCCTTTACAGAAAAATCTGTAAGGTGAACTTACACAGGACCCCCTCCTCATCCCCCCCGTCCCGTCCTGATGACCTGCACCATGGGGATATCCCATTCTGAGCCCTGCTCCGGACCGGGGCTTAGAAATCTGCCGCAGTAAATCTGCGTGGGGTGGTCCTTAAGTGGTTAAGCTGCACAGGGGTTTCTCACGGGGTGGTAAGGATGTGGAAATCAGTAGTGTAGGCAGGAATTTTTTAAAGACTCTTGGATGTGCATCTTGGTGAAAACAATATACAGGGATATGGGAAATTATTTTCTGCACAAACACACACACACTCACACCAACTGAAACTGGATGGACTGTTGTCTTTATTCAACCTTTCCAACTATGTAAAGTCAGACTTGTCGATGAGCTGCTGACTATCAGACTGTTCCTAAACTGGCTATGGTGGTGTTCTGTTTATATTGGAATCCCTTTTTTGCCATTGATACACATAAAGTAGGGATCATTATTTTACACTGTGCCCAAACATCCTGAATAGCTTTAAGAAAATATAGCAATTACTATTCAATTCAAAGGTTTGAGTGTCATACTGAAATTTATTTTGTTGCAGCATTTGCATGCTATAGTATACAGTAGTTATCTTATCATGATTTTCCTTGTTTTATAGCTCAACATCAAAACATGTAGGGAAAGAACTTGGTAACACAGAAGAAAACAAAAAACTAGAAGAAAACAATCATAAATCAGAAGCATAAAAACGGAAAATACTCAAGGTAAGTTTAACTCGTGCAACTAAAGCAGCCCATACATAAGTCTTTTTTTTTTCCGGCTAAAAATGACTTGGGGAATCTTACCTGCTGAGACATTATATTCTGACAACAGGGAGACTTCCCTGCCATCAGAATTCACTGATCATCACTTCCGATTTAGCCGAAGGCGCTGTTCGAGTGGTAAAAATCTGATAGGGCAGTTGTATAGAATTGATCGGTAGACCCTGCCCATGCATGAATCGAAATTTGGCCGGTCCCTTCTGAACTGGCTGAATTTTAATCCATGTATGGCCGGCATTACTTAGAAGCAATTCTTCAGTCTAACAAGCTTGGCAGCTGTAATTAGAGATCCTAATATATGCATAAGCAATAGCAGTTTTACAGGCACAACCTGACCATGTAAAGAGCTTTCTTTTGTTTCAATCGTTTTTATTAAATGTTTTCTTTCCAAGAAATAAGAAGGAAAATAAAAAATATAGCGACAATAATGCTGTACTGTAGCACTGTAGATATACATAAGGCACCAAATAACAGGGTTGGACTGCCCAATATTTCAGTTCATAATGTGAGGGGGCTCTGTTCAGAAAAAAAAAAAAGCATTGCTGATCCGATTGGGAATTATAAAAGCCCATAAAACCTAGGGCACCATTAATACTTAACATCTGTGTGGAGCTCTGTATAACAGTGATACCCCAAACTTAAAACAGGTAACAGACAAACATCTGTTCAATCAGGTATCAGGGTCTAGGAACCCCTCAACTAATACCAAAATTACCATATAAATAAAAGAAAGGAAAGAAACTGAAAAGAATACTATAGTCGAAAAAATGTAAAAAGAGAGGAGAATGAAAAGAAAAAAATTGGTCTAAGAAGAAAAAGAAAAAGTGGTTCCGACCGGGGGTCAGACTCTCTTGAGCCTGGGAGTCAACTCTGTGCATCTGGTACCTGCAAATAGTTAAACCAGGAGGACCAAATTTTTTCAAACCGAAAGATACTCACAATCTTTTTGTTCCGCATGATCCAAGTAAGTTTGTTTCACCAAGGCAAAATCAATAACCGGACTTTCCAGGCAGATGCAACAGCTATTTTGGCTGCTAAAAACAAAGTAAATTAAAATTTGTATGTGTCTCAGGACATTCTCAACCAGTTTATCCAACAAGGCTATGCCCTCATCTTTAATAATATTTACCATAGTAAATAAAAGAGTGTAGCCTCATCCAGAATTGGCAAACTTTAGGACAAGTCCACCACCATATGTGCAAAGTTGTGCACGTCTGACCACAACCCCTAAAGCAGGAAGCCAACAAACCCGGGTACATCTTCAAATAGTGCTCTCTTCGATCTTCAATCAGAGCAGTGTTTAGTACACCTTTGTGGATACGCGATCTCCAGGAACACCAGTCCTCTGCCCACATGGAGTGATAAAGAGTTTGCATAGAATAGAAACGCACCCCCTCAACGGGGTCTCTTGCATACATCTGTTTTCAAATATAGTGCGTACTGATAAGTCAGGACTATATTTCTGCAATGTGTTTAAACAAAAGCAAAGAGCTTTCTTCTGAGATATTTATACATGCATGTGCAGACCACCAGAGTGTGCATGATTATATCCATAAAGGAGGGGAATGAGAGGGCTGTAAAACATCTTGGGGAACAACAGTAGTGGTTGGCTGTAACAGCCTTGATAACTCCTTTTCCTGAAATTGATTGGCCAAGGTAATTTGTGGATCACAAATGTGGATATATTATAGCCAGGTGAATGTTCTCTTGTGTGTATGGGTAAGCAAAGGTTTTATTTTCTCTTTGCCCCAGCTTTCTCCATGCTGCCCCCACCATATTAATATAAAGACATCACAAATTAGATGCATGCATACATACTACTTCTGTATGGAGGTCCAGGCAGTGTTTATAGACCTCACCACTATTGTATACTACAGCTCCTACTACTCTGCCTGAAATGTAAAACTAGTACATATGCAATATGCTGCCATAAAAGGTATGGGGCCTCTAGGTTGCAGGCTCTAGTATGCCTACATTAGCATTTAGGGGAGCACACTGTGCATGTGCACGCTTTAAGATTTATGCAGAGAAGCAGGAGCTGTGTTGTACTGTAGTAATGATTCCTGTAATTATTTTGTGGGCCTGGGCAGGGGCAGGCAGCATGTCTGCAACTAAGGTGTGGTTTCTCTATGTGGGGAGGCTAAAGGCTTAGGGAACAGTGAGGCTAAAGGCTTAGGGAACAGTGGAACTGCATGTACATGTTTAACCACTTGACATCCGGCCATAGCCGAATGACGGCCTCGGCGCAGATGTCAATTCCCGGGAGGCCGTCATATGACGGCCTCCCCTTTCCTCGTTCCCTGTGCGCGCTCACGAGCGCGCAGCAGGGAAATTCTGTGTTGGCCGTGTCCCTCGGACACAGCCAATCACAGATCGCTGTAAACGGCCAATCACAGCGGCCGTTTACAGCGCGATCTACGTGTCCAATGGGAGATGATCTCATATGTTTACATATGAGATCATCTCTCAGCGCCGCTCCTCCTCCTCACACAGAGACAGCATGTGAGGAGGGGGAGATGAACGGCTGCAGCGCCGTAAGTGAAAAAAAACTAAAAAACTGAAATAAATGTGCCATCTGTGCCCACTGCTATCTATCCCCAATGCCATCTGCCAGTGCCAAATGTCCCCAATGCCACCTGTCAGTGCCAAATGTCCCCAATGCCATCTGCCAGTGCCAAATGTCCCCAATGCCATCTGCCAGTGCCAAATGTCCCCAATGCCATCTGCCAGTGCCAAATGTCCCCAATGCCATCTGCCAGTGCCATCTGTCAGTGCCACATGTCCCCAGTGCCACCTGTCATCCAGTGCCACATGTCATCAGTGCCACATAGTGCCATCTGTCATCAGTGCCGTATCAGTGTCACGTGTCATCAGTGCCACGTATTAGTGCGTCTGTCATCAGTGCCACGTATTAGTGCATCTCTCATCAGTGCCACGTATTAGTGCCACGTGATATCAGTGCCACGTATAAGTGCCATCTCTCATCAGTGCCACATATTAGTGCCATCTGTCATCAGTGTCACGTGTCATCAGTGCCCCGTATTAGTACCATCTGTCATCAGTGCCACATCAGTGTCACGTGTCATCAGTGCCACATCAGTGTCACGTGTCATCAGTGCCATCAGTGTCATCAGTGCCACGTCAGTGTCACGTGTCATTGTCCTGGTGCTCCAGGGCCTTCAAAAGTGTAATAGGTAGTCAACAAGTTTAGATGTGTAATTTATGCTCCTAGAACACGTGATTGCCCCCCCCCCCCCCTTCATGTTGGGCCTCTCTAAGTGGCCAGGCTGTGTAAAAGTCCCACACATGTGGTATCGTAATACTCAGGAGGAGTAGCAGAATTTATTTTGGGGTGTCATTTGTGGTATACACATGCCATGTGAGAGAAATGACCTATTGCAATGACAATTTTGTGGAAAAAAATAAAAAATAAAAAAAATTATATTGCAAAGAATTGTGGGAAAAAATGACAACATCAAAAACCTCACCATGCCTCTTACTGAATACCTTGGAATGTCTACTTTCAAAAAAGGGGTCATTTGGGGGGTATTTGTACTTTCCTGGCTTGTTCGGGTCACAAGAAATGAGATAGGTCACCAGTACATCAGATGTGATCAATTTTGTATAATTTGCACCACAGCTTGTAGAGTCTCTAACTTTCACAAAGACCAAATAATGTCCACTAATTTGGGTTATTTTTACCAAAGATATGTGGCAGTATAAATTGCGGCCAAAATTTATGAAGAAAAATTAATAATTTCCTAAATTTTATCACAGAAACAAAGAAAAATGCGTTTTTTTTTCAAAATTTTCCGTCTTTTTTCATTTATAGCGCAAAAAATAAAAAAACCCAGAGGTGATCAAATACCACCAAAAGAAAGCTCTATTTGTGGGAAAAAAAGGACAAAAAATTCATTTGGGTTTAGTGTTGCATGACTGAGTAATTGTCAGTCAAAGCGTGAGAGCACCGAAAGCTGAAAATTGGTCTGGATGGGAGGGGGGTTTAAGTGCCCGGTAAGCAAGTGGTTAAGCATTTCAGTTCTCAGACTTCCTTTAGAGGGCTTTCACACCGAGCCGCCCATAGCGTCGGCGGTAAAACGCCCCTATTTTTAGCTGCGTTTTACCGTCGGATTTGCAGCGCATTTCGGGCGCTAGCAGGGCGCTTTTAACCCCTGCTAACGGCCGAGAAAGGGTTAAAACTGCCTGCAATGCGCCGCAATAGTTGCATTTTGCAGGCGGTATAGCCGCACTACCCCATTGATTTCAATGGGGAGTAGCGGTGGAGGAGCGGTAAACACACCGCTCCTTCACCGCTCCAAAGAAGCTGCTGGCAGGACTTTTCCTGACGTCCTGAATGGAGCAGCTGTTTGAGGGCAGATTGCAGCGCTATTTTTATGCTATAGCGCCTGCAAAACACCCTCGGTGTGAAAGGGGTCTTAAAAAATCCAAGGCACCCTTCACCATTCCTCTTTTAAAGTATCTCTGCCTTGGTCTCAGTCTTTGGGTACTAAACCCCAATCACTCATACTAAACTACAAGGTCAGCCGGCTTGCCAGACAGACAAGTCACATGACAATCTCAGACACGACCAATTACTACTCCTCCCACCCTGACCGTTTCCAACGAAAATATAAGTGCAGAAACTTTCTGAAGACCCCCCGTACATGAAATAACAGTACAGAGGGACAAAAAAAAAATCTCTCTTTTTCTCTCTTTTTTTTTGTTTTGTTTGTTTTTTTTTTGTTGGTGACACCGTTTTTATTGCAAAATATTTATCCACCGGTATTTTCCATATATATATATATATATATATATATATATATATATATATTTTTTTTTTTTTTTTTTCAGGGAAACCATGATGAACAGTTTGAAGCATGACTATGGATTGTAATTAATGGAAATGAATAAATGGAGCTGCAAATGTTCATGGTCAAAGTATTAAAAGTTTGTACCGAGTTGTCACAGGATAATGACAAAAACTGCAAAGAATCAACACAAAAACTGTTCCAACAGCCATGATGATAGCTTACCATGTTGTGTTCTTTTTTTTTTTTTTTTTTATGTAAATGTCTGCACTGAACATTTTTGTTTGCCTTTTATGTAAATTTTTTTACGTAGCTATTTTTATACACTGTAAGGCTTTGTTCTGGGAGTTGCTGTTAATCAGATGTATAGCGTATTGTTATTATTTTTATGACACTGTTTGATGCACAGGTACATTTTGACTTGATTGCTATCGGTAAAATGTCAAAGGCGATACACTAAGGTGTAACAGTTTTTTTCTTTTTTTTCTTTTCTTTTTTTCTGTATTCTTTTAGGTCATTTCAATTTACATACATTATAGATATTTGCTTTCAGTTTACTGAGAACTAGAACAGGGTGTGTAAGCACTTGCTGGTTGCCAGTGGATAAGGTATTTCACACAAAGCTGCAGTCATAGCAAATTAGATATTTTACCGATAGCATTATAGACAGAAATTATGTTCACACTATTAATCTTAAAATAGCTGTAATCCTGTTTTTTTTTTTTTTTGTCCACTGCCTTACAAATATCACAGTTTTGGGGAAAATTTTATATTGCAACAATATGGTTCCCCAATTGTCCGTCGAAAGAGTAAGTTTTACTCTTGTCGAAGAACGTTAATATTGAAGGACCCATGTAACTTATAGATAGTACTCTCGTCATGCTGTGTTTATCATTTTGATTACATATTTAATTGATTCTTTTCTTTTTGACTTGTTTATATTTTCAGGGTAAATTAAATGGATGCCATTATCCTTGTTGCATAGGCTAAGCTTTAAATGTCATTTTCTCACTTTCTGTGTAATAGGATCTGTACATCTCCAGCAGATTCGCTTTTTTGCACCTTTTTATCATTGATGAAATGCTCACATTTTGGTCTTGAGGCAGTTTTAATTATCATTATTATTATCCATAAAATTATGACTCAGATGATACAAGTGTAGCAGATGTTACACAAAGAAGTGCTTCAATGGTTGTTTTGATTTCATATTTTGCAAACTGGATAGCTGCTGTAAAGACAGTAGCATTAAGCAGCTTGTTTATTTAATGTACACAGAAAACTGCAAGGAGCAGTCCACTGGCAGCTTAATGCTGTAGTCTTTAACTATTTTAATTCTTGGGGCATCTGCTTCGCAGTGCGTGGCAGAATCAGAAAGGGGCTCATTTGCTTTATGGTTTTAGTTGCATTAACCACTACAGATTATGGATGCACCTTCATATGAACTTGTGTTAACTGGTACATAATTTATCAGCCAATATCTAAACCAATAAAATGTTTTTTTTTGTTAAATTTGTAACTTTATAAAGAAAATATGTGGACTGTTCAGTCCGTGTAAACATGGTATTGTAAACAGACAGCAATTAATGCATTGGATATTACAAGATGTATTTCATCCTCTGTAAAGCTGAAACATGTTTCAGAGAATGTACATAAAGTGTATTTACTAAAAAAAATGTGTACAAGGGTCAGAGTTGAATGATTATCATATGATGTAGATTTAAAAAAAAAAACTCTAATAATTTTGTCTATTTAACTGTGTTTTAATTTACTTTTTGCTCAGATATTGATTGTTTCAAGCAAATGACAGGTTAATTCCATGAGTAAAAGACATTTATTTGAGGGTTGGTACTAACGGCTTATGTCCAGCTGGCAACTTTAGTTAATAAAAAAAAAAAAATCATGTTGAGATTCTTTCACATGGGCATTTGAGTTTAATTTGAGATCAGCCAGTGTACCCTCCCTAGGATAAAATTCAAAAACTGTATTTCACAGCTGTGAAATGCCTTGCTAACTCATTTCAAAGGCACACCACAATGTCTGTGTACATGAGAGATTTTAACTCCTGCTACTGCTTTCTCCCTAATGTAAAATACATTGAGAATTCAGCTGCATAAAAGAGACACCATCATGATAATATGATGGTGAGGGAGACACCCTTATATGCTGTGGTGAGGGAGAGAGAGATGTTCTTTAGGTACATATGTGCCAAGACTATGGGCATTGAAAAGAAAAAAACAAGTAAACATGCTTTAACCACTTGACCTCTGGAAGATTTTCCCCCTTCATGAGCAGGCCATTTTTTGCTATTTAGCACTGCACTACTTCAACTGGTAATTGCGTAGCCATGCAACGCTGTACCAAAACAAAAATTTATATAAACATCTAGGGCAATCAAAGGGTTAAATGTGTGCCTAACTATGTGTACCATCTATGTGTGTAAAGTGTGCTGTATTTACTAATAGATCTCTGCTTTGCAGGGTTGAGAAACAGAGAGCTTGTTCTTTCAGCAAATAGCTCTGTGGTGATTGTGTACAATCATAGCCCAGAGCTCTGTGTTGACAGACGATCAGCAGGTCCCAGCCATGAAACTTTGTCTGGAACATTGCTAACAGACTCCTGCTGTGTATAATCACAGTGGGTGCCGGCCAGGGGGAAGTCATGCATATGTCCTAAACCTGGAAGTAGGCAACAAGTGGGTGGCAAGTGGTAAAACAAGCTATCATTGACCTCTCTAGCTGCTTTTAATGTAATTCATTCTCAGAAAAAATAATTTGAAGTCACATTTCAGTCGGTTTCTAACTTAAAAACACACAATATGTGTTTATATTAGATGGCCAATAGACTGCTGCAAGATTTTGCTGCAATATAAAGTATTAGGAAAATGTCCAGATTTCAGTGCCTATATTGTGCACTTTGAAGATTATTTTCTCCGTAATACCTAAAGCAACAGTCATGAATGGGTTTTGTTTTAAAGTGCATTTATTACTTGCTTCAGAATGTGCAAATACTTTCCCCTAGTATGTGTCCCTAGAAGACCTCTGAAATGCACATTTCCAGGTTATTCACTGGTATAGTTGATTATTTATTTTTTTAATTAACCCGGTCTACCTGCTTAGTTCCTGACAACTATAATATGCATTTTAATGGTATGGTAAAGAAGTTGATATAAAAAAGTGATAAAAAAAAAAAAACTGGTGTGAAGTTACATAACTATGGCTGATTCGGTACCGGGGTCACTAATCATTATCATGTGCCTTTAGTGAAGTGTCTAGAAGCATGTACAAATGAACAGTGCTCAGAAAAAAGGGAAGAGAAGTAATTTTCAGTGTTTTAAAGAAAGTATGCCTGACATCCATAAAGGGGTGCTGGGGATGCCTTCTTTGATAAACAATTATATACAGAAATCTTTGCATCTGGCTTATTTAGGAAATCTAAGAATATTTTTGTCTGGGAGGACCACTGATGAAACCATAACGGCTTTTAAAAAATGGCAAAAGAAGGGAAAGGGTGAAAGGTTTATATATGCAAACTCACTTGATTTCCCTGGATATATTAAAAGAGCCCAGGTATTTTTTTAAGTGCATGTATTTATTTATTTTTTTTAACAAATATTTCGTTTTTTAGCAGAGCTCATTGCGAATAAATAGTTGTAACAATATGTTTATTTACAATCCATTGCTAGTTATTTTTATCATTGTGTGTCCCAATCATAGCAGAGCGCTATGGGTCTTCGAAGTAAAAAAAATCTGTAGGCAAGATTGGAAGTATCTGAATAAAGGTCATTATGAATGCAGGGAAACACAATCATTGCAAATTGTGTTAGGAGACATGATTCATAGTTGCAGAAGAGCTGAACTACTGTATATGAGTTATATACAGTAGATCAGCTCCTTTTCAACTATGAATCATGCTTCTCTGGTGAGATGTGCTTCTTCTAGTGAGGTGCACAAGCAAGTATCCAAAACTAGTCTCATTGATTGTTTTGTAGAGTTTTTGCAAGCTGTGAAGAAGGAAACTTACAGGAGGGTGAGCTGTGCTTCATTCTCACTCTGCAGAATGATAAAACACTGTTGGGGACCTGCACATGTTCCCTGCTTTAGTTGACAAGACTAACCTGCTGCAGAGAGAATAATGTGAGGGTTCCAGAGCTGGTATTCTTAAATAAACATGCTCAGTGGGAAAAGAAGCAGGAATAGTCTGTGGTGCCTTTAACTAATGTTTTGCTATAAATTAGCTAAAAAGTCATCACAATGTGATCAGATCCTGACATATCCAAAGCAATACAGTTTCATACAATGATCTTTTCGCTATCTGCAAACCCTCTCTACAACATGTACCTCCTTTCCATATTTGTGCTTTTCTTCAAATGTCCACTTTTAATGCTTTGCAATGTATTATACATGCAGTACTATTAGTTTTTACGGAAGATGCTCTTTGCTGGAGACTGCACCAAAGATGTCACAAGCAGAATTTATATCTATTTTTTAATGCTCTTCACTAAAATGCAGAGACGCGAGTGTAGCCTTATTAATAAAATGAAGAATCCAGGACTGTGACAGTCCGTATAATTAGGAATGAGTCTGCTCAGAAATAAAATATATGACTCAGAATGTCTGTTGTACACACAGAAATAACCACATTTCTGTAAAGCTCTAAATAAATATATTATATTGCTATAGACTACATTTTGTCTAGGAAAAGCTGTCCGTCATTGTACTGCATCTTCACAGTAGGTCCGAACCTGGCATAGCTCCAGTCCTCACTTTCTTGATATACTTTTCCAGTACTCATTATAAGCATACTATCATAAGCATTTTATACTAGCATGCATTCAGGCTTGCACTTTTTCCTGTTAATGTGTTAATTACAGAATTAAAAACTGGATATACATAAACTGTGGTTTTCAATAGCAACTTTGTGTGCATTCATGTGCTTTATACATTTTGCCTTAAAGTCAGATATTTTTGTAATTTGCTGTAAAGCAATATGAAAAAAATACATATACATTAAATTTGTAGCCCCATTTAGTAATATTTTTAATTCTGGGATGATGTTTACAAAAGGAGGAATATCTGGGCTTATGTGAGCACTGAGAAAAAAAAAAAGCTCTGGCACCATTTAATACTGCATGGTAATTCCTAGAGCAAAGCTCCCATTTTTTGCTGAAAATAGTTAACCTCTAGAAGAAGATAATTTATGTCTGGGGCATTGGAAAAGGACTGGTCGATGACCAGGCCATATTTAGTCATTGTCGCTACACCAAGCCTGGCATTTTAATTTTAGTTACCCTATTCTCCTTTTTACAGTTTAAACTTCTGTTCATAGATCCAAACATATTGTACAATGTCTGCCTGAATGGACTTTCAGGTTTAAGAATAAGTTGGAGGCCAAACAACCTTTTAAAATGCCTTTAGACCAGGGGTCTCCAAACTTTCTAAACAAAGGGCCTGTTTACTGTCCTTTTTAAGGGGGCCGAAACACCCCCATTGTTGTTGTTAGTGGGAGCAATAGCGCTGTATCATTGGTATCAGTGGAAGGAATAGTGCCACATCCTTGGTGTCAGTGGAAATAATAGTGTCCCACCATTGGTGTCTGTGGGAGGAATAGTGCCCCATCCTTGGTGTCAGTGGTGTCTTGGTGTCACCTGCAATATGATAACTGCAACCTGCATAGGTGTGAATAAGGCCTAATTGTTGATGTCAGTGCAGGAATTATGGCCCTATTGTTGGTGTCAGTGGGAGGAATCGTTCCCCAATGGCGAGATAAAGGCAAGCAAAAGGCCGCAGTTTGGAGACCACTGCTTTAGAATATCAGAAAAAATCTTAAATAAAATACCCAGAGAAAATCCAATACAACCATACTGGTTTCCCTATGGATTTTTTTATGAACTCATTTTTTTCATACAGTAGCTGGTGCCACGGTATGTTTAATTGTATCTCACTGTCACATACTTGTAAAAAAAAAAAATTGTATGCTGTGGGAAAGAAGGTTAAAATTACCACTCTAGTTTCTGGTTTAATTTACATAGGCTGAAAATTACAGGCCACAGTACAAAAGAAGATTCAAAACTGCTACTTGTAAATTTGTCTGTACAGTAATTACAGTTGTTAATATAAGCTTAATGTAGCACACTGGCATAAATGAATTTTTTATTTCTATTACATTATCAATCACCCATTGAAGGAACTTTTTAACATAATAAGTATATATTTTGAGCAAAAGGGGGGAAATAGAGAATCTTAAAACCCTGTTTTAAAAGGCTTCACTGTCCATTATTACCATTGTTGCTTCTACAATTTTGTCATTTAGAATAACATTTTCAAGTATTATTGTTTAAAATAAAACTTGGACAAAATCATATTAAAGTCGGAGTTTCCTTTGCATGATCAGGCTTTTTATGTGCTACATGCAGGGAAGCAACTTGATTATAGGTTTCATTTTAAAACTTTAGACATATGAAAGTCTATTCACACTGCAATGTATGGGTTGAGTGCAGGTAAACACACACACACGTGTTGGTATGCTGCATTGCATTTTAACAAGCACTTTTCTCCTAATTTTCTGGAACATGCAAAGGGTTTCTGGCATGGCAGAGGAGGCAAACTTGTCCTTGCTCTTCTGTGAGTTGATGCCATGCAATGCATTGCGCTAGAAAAGGTCCACTGACAACCAGCACGTTTAAGCACACCAGTGTGAACGGCTTCCATTCAAATACCTTATTTTTTTTACAAGTCCTTGGGTTGGCATACATTGAAAAAAACATGCCAAGTGTAAATGGTTCCTTATGTGGCATGAATAAAGGGCCCTTCAATAAAGAACTTACCTTAACACCTTCCCACCCAGCCTACAGCACAATGACAGCTGTGTGGTGGCTTTCCCATCCTGACTGGGCATCATATGACATCCTGTCAGAAAAAGCCAATCAGCGGTGCAATCTGCGCAGCCCCACAATGATTGATCAGTGTACCGGATAGCTGCCAAGTACAGGGGGTCCCCGACTTACGAACGCCCAACCTACGAACATCCCCTACTTACGAACGGGACGCTGCGGGGACCCTCCGCCATTTTCCGCCGTCCTCCGGCTGTTCTGCGCATGCGCGGCCATACGGAGCCTCGGAAAATGCCGGCAAACTTCCGAAATGTCCGTAATTTGCCGCGCATGCGCAGAACGGCATTAGACGGAACATCAGAAATGTCCGTAATTGTCCGTAATTGTCGGTCTGTACATGCGCGGCCGACTTACGAACAATTCCGACTTAAGAACAGGCGGGCAGTCCCTAACGAGTTCGTAACTCGGGGACCCCCTGTACCATGTGACCTCCATAACCAATCGCAGCAGGTCACATGACAGTGTTTCCCCAGTGATGGCTTCCTTTCATGCCATCCATTGTTTACAATTTCTAGCTGTTATTGATCAATTTGATCAATGTAATTCACTGCTATAAGCAAACATAATGTGTAAAAAAAAAAAAAAAAGATGAAAACTTCCCAGAGTAGTACAATGTTACTAAGATTGTGAAAATGTTTTTTTTTTTTAGTTTCTTAATTTTCCAAAAAATTACAACTTCAAAAAATGTAGCACAATACATTCTGGAGTAAATTTACGAAGAACAATTATTTATTTGCAAAATGTTATTACAGAAACGAAGAAAAGTTTTTTTTAACCAAAATTTTCAATCTTTTTTTTCGTTTATTTAGCAAAAAATGAAAAACCCAGTGGTTATTACACCAAAAGAAAGTGCTTTTTGTGTGAACAAAATGATAAAAATTTTGTTTGGGTACAGTGTTGCATGACCGTGCAATTGTCATTCAAAGAGCGATAGCGCTGAAAGGTAAAAATTGTCCTGGGCAGGAAGGGGGTAAAAGTGGCTTGTATTGAAGTTGTTAACCACTTGACCTCTGGAAGATTTACCCCCCCCCCCCCCTTCATGACCAGGCCATTTTTTGCGATAAGGCACTGTTACTTTACTTGACAACTCTGCTCTCATGCAAAGCTGTACCTAAATAAAAATGTTCCCTACAAATAGAGCTTTCTTTCACCACTGTAATTTTGGCTGACAATTTTGAAAAAACTGAATATTTTTTACTTTCTGCTATAAAACATATCCAATAAAAAATGTTTATAAAAAAAATTTAATTTCTTCAGAAATTTAGGCTAATTTGTATTCTGCTACATATTTATGGCAAAAACTAATTCTCAATAAGCAATTATGGGATATATACTGGAATTTCGTTTTTTACTAAGGGATGTGATGAACACCTACATGTAACATTCCCAGTAGGCTGCCACTTAATTATGCTGTCAATGCATTAAGAGGAGGAAGCCCTGTTTAAAGCAATCTGAAAAGTATTCACAATCTAAAAAAGATATTTGGCTAAAGATGCCATACAATTATTTGATCCCATCAAAAAAAACATAGGTTATTGGATGTTCGAAAGGCTTCAAGTCTTTGTAAATAGATGGTTATAATCCTGACCTAGATCAGTCTTGGTCCATTCTTGTTCTTTGGCAAGAACTTCTACAGTAAAAAGCTAGCAGAGCTGACTACCAGTTAAAACAGTAGTAAACCGCATCCTTCTTTAAAAGAAAAAATACATAAATCTGCAAGACAATGATACAATTTGCTAGTATGCATTGTATAATGCTTACCTTAGAACAAAGCTCTCCGCTGACGGGGCTTACATCTTCATCCAGTCTTCATTCAGGATTTGCGTCACAGAGCTCTGAAGCATGCTGTCCCTTCAGAGCACATGTGCCGGTAATGTCACTGGCTGCATGCAGTGTGATTATCTCCTAAACAGTGCAAGTGTTGGCAGATATTCACTGCACTTACAGGTTAGCCTTATTATAGGGTACCTGTAGGTACAAGTGAAAAAAAGGCATTACTACGACTTTAAAGTGAAAATTGGATGAGACCTTCTGCAGAAAGCCCGATAATGAATTTAGGACCCCCTTTCTGAAATTGTCATGCAGCATGGCTCTCTACTGGCGAAAGCCTTCATCTTTGGTCATTGTGATGACTGTTTTTAAATGCCATGAATAAAATTAGAAGTCTGAATAAAACGGCAGACTAGTAATAGCTTTCGTAACTATAGGTAATTCCCATTTAGGAAACATTGTCTTCATTTTATAGTTCACCTTTATGAATTGCATTATTATATATGTGAGGCCCACTGAATTTCAGAGCTGATATGGCTGACAACATGGATGGGAGTGATTTTAAGGGCACCAAAGTAGACAACCATTTTAAAAAGTAAACCAAAAAACATTATTTTATCAAGGAATAGAGATAAAATCCATTGACACAGGCCAAAACGTCACATAAAATTGGAGGCTTGGTTCCTTGCTAGGATTGCAGCCAGGCGTGGAACGCAGATGGTTTTGCGTGGTGCCGGAGTGACTTACCCTGACAATGGCAGTTATGATGAAACGCATAGGGAAGAGCCATCTCTTGTGATGTCACCACTCATCTCAGAACCAGGAAGTTGTTGGTTTGATTCCCAGGACTGGATTTTTTTTTTTTTTATTGATGAGCGCTTGTCATATTTTATCCTTTGTGAGTAATTAGAGATTTATTATAATAAAAAATGTTAATGCGGTTTCACACTGTGTGTGACTTTCTTGGCCTTTTTCCTTCCTTATGATTCCATAATGTTTGTCAATGGTATATGGATGTCATATTCATAAGATTGCAGTGGAGACTTCTAATCCTGAGTAGGAGACCAGTTTGATACTTAAACACATTTGACTCTTTTTACCCTAAAGAGTCCATTGGCTTTGGTAAGGGTTTTACTGTAACACAGGTGGCGGAGCATGAGGTGTCAGTGTCTTTAACTATAACCAATACTGTGGCATTCATTGTTTTGAATGTGATATTTGCCCCATTTGGGACTATCCTTTCTTCACTTTATTCATATGAATATTCACTGTCATTTCATGTATGTTTGATTTCATTATTACTTTAAGCATGGCACTTTTTGAGAATTATTATTATTGTTTTACACCAGTTGTATCATTGGTTGTGCCAGCAGGTCCATAAGCTCTTACAGCGCAATACAATAAGTCACATACCCCACATACAGAATAGAACCAAAGCTCAATTAAATATTTATTTATATATATATATATATATATATAGTGCATCCGGAAAGTATTCACAGCGCTTCACTTTTTCCTCGCTTTGTTATGTTACAGCCTTATTCCAAAATGGATAAAATTCATTATTTTCCTCAAAATTCTACAAACAATACCCCATAATGACAATGGGAAAGAAGTTTGTTTGAAATCTTTGCAAATTTATTAAAAAGTAAATATACATGTACATAAGTATTCACAGCCTTTGTCATGACACTCAAAATTGAGCTCATGTGCATCCTGTTTCCACTGATCATCCTTGAGATGTTTCTACAACTTGATTGGAGTCCAAATGTGGTAAATTCAGTTGATTGGACATGATTTGAAAAGGCACACACCTGTCTATATAAGGTCCCACAGTTAACAGTGCATGTCAGAGTGCAAATCAAGCCATGAAGTCCAAGGAATTGTCTGTAGACCTCCAAGACAGGATTGTATCCGGGTACAGAAACATTTCTGCAGCATTGAAGGTCCCAATGAGCAAAGGGTCCTCTATCATCTGTAAATGGAAGAAGTTTGGAACCACCAGGACTCCTGCTAGAGCAGGCCACCCAGCCAAACTGAGCGATCGGGGGAGAAGGGCCTTAGTCAGGGAGGTCACCAAGAACCCAATGGTCACTCTGACAGAGCACCAATGTTTCTCTGTGAAGAGAGGATAACTTTTCAGAAGAACAACCATCTGCAGCACTCCACCAATAAGGCCTGTATGGTAGAGTGGCCAGATGTATTGTATGGTCAGTAAAAGGCACATAACAGCCCACCTGGAGTTTGCCAAAATGCACCTGTAGGACTCTCAGACCATGAGAAACAAAATTCTCTGATTGAACTCCTTGGCCTGAATTGCAAGCATCGTGTCTGGAGAACACCATGCAACGCTCATCACCTGGCTAATATTATCCCTAAAGTTAAGCATGGGGGTGGCAGCATCATGCTGTCGGGATGTTTTTTAGCGTCAGGAACTGGGAGACAAGTCAGGATCGGGGGAAAGATGAATGCAGCAATGTACAGAGACATCCTTGATGAAAACCTGCACCAGAGCGCATATTGGATCTCAGACTGGGGCGAAGGTTCGTCTTCCAACGGGACAATGACCCTAAGCACACAGCCATGAACAAAAGAGTGACTTTGGAACAACTCTGCGAATGTCCTTGAGTGGCACAGCCAGAGCCCAGACTTGAACCCGATTGAACATCTCTGGAGAGATCTGAAAATTGTTGTGCACCGACGCTCCCATCCAACCTGATGGAGCATGAGAGGTTCCTCTAAAGAAGAATAGGAGAAACTGCCCAAAAATAGGTGTGCCAAGCTTGTAGCATCATACTCAAAAAGACTTGAGGCTGTATTTGGTGCCAAAGGTGCTTCAACAAAGTATTGAGCAAAAGCGTGAATACTTACATAATTGGGATTTATTTCCTTTTTTATTTTTAAAAAATTTGCAAAGATTTCAAAGTTCTTTCACATTGTCATTATGGGGTATTGTTTGTAGAATTTTGGGGAAAATCATGAATTTTATCCATTTTGGAGTAAGGCTGTAACATAACATAATCTGGAAAAAGTGAAGCGCTGTGAATACTTTCCGGATGCACTGTATCTTACATAGAGCTGATAGTTGCTTGAAACACATTCACAAAATAAAAAGATGTGAATTGTTATTTCTTATGTGGATAAGAAATTGGGGGTATTTTTATTTATTTTTTATTCATTTATTTATTTTCTGCACCTTATTGGATTTCTGTGTTTGTTTGCTGGTTTTTCTTTTCCACCCCCTGCTCTCCCTGCCCCGGACCATATTAAGCTTGCATTGAAAGTATTTTTAAATCATAATCATGGGCTATCACTGACATATGTTGTTTATTGCGCATTTCATCAGTTGGCAAGTAGTTACATTTACTACATCATGAAGTGGGTAAAACATCTGTGGGTGTATGTATCTCTCACTTCTCCAGCTTTACTATGAAGGTCCATCGAATTTTCCCTGAAGAAGAGCAAGTCTCTCAACGCGTCGGACAGTCGGGCATGATAATATCAATATTAGAAATATCTAGTTACCCCTTTTTGTTTTAGGGATATGTTTTTTTTTAACAATTATACACTCTATGTAAGATATGTAGATTTAATTGAGCTTTGGTTATATTTTTTATGTGGGGTATGTGACTTTTTGTTCTGTGTCAATGGATTTTATCACTATTCCTTGGAACAATAAAGTTTTGGTATCATTTTTTAAAATGGTTGTCTAATTTGGTGCCCTTAAAATCCCTGCCATCCGTGTTGTTTTTCTTTGCATTTAGACAAATTCTGGAATGGGCACAGATATAGTGTCAACCCACAAATTTTTCTAATTCCGACTGATATGGCTGACATTTGCACTTTCAAAAAATTTAAACTGAGACTTTTCTTCAGGACTCACTGCAGACGATCTAAGATGTTGGCAATCAATGAATTCAGAGGATAAAACAAATTAATAATTGAAGACTCAAAAAAACTCCTTCCATACATTATAGTAAATAGATTTAGTAGATGGTTCCCTAAATGTTATGATGCTGACCATTTAAAAAGACCTGGCCAATTTGCATAACCTGTTCCTCCTAACCTCCCTCCTGGGTTGGGAGGTCTTCTATAAGCAATAGCTGTGTTGCAGCTACAAGCATATGGCATAGCCATGAAAATCATGCCTCCTACACCAACATGGTAAAATGGAAATCACATAAACCCCCTATCTCTAAATATTTTTGCAGGATCCTGGGAATGATGGAAGTACGATGTAGACTGTCTTAACCACTTGCCTACCGGGCACTTACACCCCCTTCCTGCCCAAGCCATTTTTCAGCTTTCAGCGCTGTCGCACTTTGAATGACAATTGTGCGGTCATGCTACACTGTACCCAAACACATTTTTTATAATTTTCTTCACACAAATAGAGCTTTCTTTTGGTGGTATTTAACCACTGCTGAGTTTTTTATTTTTTACAAAAAAAAGACCAAATATTTTGAAAAAAAAATGTTTTTTACTTTTTTTCTGTCAGTAAATTTTTTAACTAAGTCATTTTTCGCCTTCACTGATGTGCGCTGATAAGGCGGCACTGATGGGCGCTGATAGGCTGAACTGGTGGCCATTGATGAGGTTGCACTGATGAGGCGGCACTGATGAGGAGGCACTAATATGCAGCACTTATGGGCACTGATATGTGGCACTGATAGGCAGCACTGGTGGGCACTGATAGGCGGCACTGGTGGGCACGGATAGGCAGTACAGATCGGCATTGATGTGCATTGATCGTCAGCAGTGATGGGCATTGATGGGCGGCACTGATTGCCAGCACTGACTGTCATCGCTAATGGGCACTGGCTGGTTGCAGTGGTGGGCACTGATTGCTGCCACTGGTGGGCACTGTTTTATTACACTGTATTTATTGTAATCAGGGCACTGATGATCAGTGCCCTGATTACATCCCTAGATGTCCCCCTGTGAGGAGATGCCACTGATCGGCTCTCTTCGCCACACACTGTCAGTGTGAGGCGAGGAGAGCCGATTACCGGCATCTCCTTGTTTACATGTGACCGGCTGTGATTGAACACAGCCGATCACATGGTTAAAGAGCCGTGGAGATCGGGGTCGCTCCGTGTCCTAGCAACACGGCGCGGCCGCTCTGGGACGCCATCATATGACATCGTCCCAGAACAAGTGTCGCACCGCCCTGCCGTCATTTGACAGCGGGGCGGGCGGCAAGCAGTTAAACTTCAGTCATAGAGGCAGAGCATCCTGGTCCAGTGTGTAGGGACAATAAAAAAATTAGAAGAAGCTAGGAATTGGGATGGGCCACCATTATTCTCACATTTGGAGCTCCCTGGGCTTGCAAATATTTCCTAGATGTAATAATAATTTAAAGCCCACTTGTTGCATTGATAGAATCTACAGATCTGAACGCCCTCAGCTGTGCTCTGCAGATCTAGGAGACGAGATGCAGTCAGATGTTTTCAGATGTCACTCTGCAGTAGCGGCTGGTGCTCAAAATTTCTGGGGGGTGCACGAACAAACTAAAAAATACTGGAAAAAAACATCAATTGCAGCCTCACTATGCCCATCAAATGCAGCCACTATGTCCATCAAATGCAGCCACTGTGCCCATCATATACGGCCATTGTGCTCATCAAATGCAGCCACTGTGCCCCATCAAATGCAGACACTGTGCTCATCATATGCAGCCACTGTGCCCCATCAAATGCTGTGACCCCTGCTCACCCGCTCGCTGTTTGACCGGAACTTACCCCATCTTGGTGGTGGGTCAGGCAGCGGGTGATGGAGGTGAGCTGTGGGACGGGCAGTGGGTCATGTGATGGCTCCTGTGTCCTCCATGCTTCCCTTGCGTCTCTTCCCTTCTGCTGGGCGTCCAATAGGATCGCCTGTGCCTTCAGCGTTAGTGTTTGAAAATAAAATATCCATTTGCTTTTCTAACACAACTGGGTGGGCTCCACCTTTTTTGAAGCCTATTAGAGCCTATGGCTCTAATCAGGTGCTTCAAAAAAACATCCCTGCTGCTGTATATTAGGCGCCCATCGTCCAAAAAGGGTCCGGATGCCTGAATAGATTGCAATGCATGAATTTATCCATTATGCATATAGGGGGGTGGCGTGATAGAGGGGATGGAGCCTGTGCGCCCTGAATGGACGGGCCGCCCCTGCTCTGCCCACCTAAACATCGGCCACGAGCGATCGCGGGCATGAGAGGCAGAACGTGTGTGTGTAAACACATACATCCCAGTTCTGTGAGGAGAGGAGAGAGAGATTGTGATTTCCTACGAGCTGGGAACCACGATCTCTCATCTCCTATAGTCAGTCCCATCCCCCAGAGTTAGAACACACACATAGGGAACACAGTTAACCCCTTGATTACTCCCTAGTGTTAACTCCTTCCCTGCCAGTGACATTTATACAGTAATAAGTGCATTTTTATATCTCTGATCGCTGTATAATTGTCAATCGACCCAAAAATGTGTCCGTCATAATGTCACAGTCTCGATAAAAATCACAGATCGCCACCATTACTAGTAAAAAAATTATAATAATACAAATGCCATAAATCTATCCCCTATTTTGTAGACGCTATAACTTTTGCGCAAACCAATCAATATATGCTTTTTGCGATTTTTATTACCAAAAATATGTAGAAGAATACGTATCGGTCTAAACTGAGGAAAAAATTGCTTTTTTTTAAAAAAATGGGCTATTTATTACAAATACAAAATTTTGTGTTTTTTTCAAAATTGTCGCTCTTTTTTGTTTATATCGCAAAAAATAAAAACCGCAGAGATCAAATACCACCGAAAGAAAGCTCTATTTGTGGGAAAAAAAGGACATAAATTTTGTTAGGGTACAGTGCCATACGACCGCGCAATTGTCAGTTACAACGACTAAGTGCCGTATCGCAAAAAATGGCTTGGTCATTGAGCAGCCAATTCTTCCGGGAGGCTGAAGTGGTTAAAGCATATTTTCACTTTTGCGGTCAGATATGGGAACACCATACTAAATGTTTGTTATGCATTCCTATTCACACAGCATGATCAGGATTTTTTTTTTTTTTTACACATTATGATTGTTTATATCAGTAAATTTGACTGGTATAAGCAACCATTTTTACTGAATGAAACTGATTAATTTGGTCTGTTTTGAAGTGATTAGTCACATCTGATCAGTACAGTACAGATGGGCTGTGATTGGCCCTGTCTGTACCATGTGATCAGTGTGACAAAACACAGCTAACAACACAATTGTACACAATGGATGGCATTAAACACTTGACCTCTGGAAGATTTACCCCCCTTTATGACAAGGCCATTTTATGCAATACAGCACTGCGTTATTTAACTGACAATTGTGCGGTCGTGCAACACTGTACCCAAATAAAAGTTATGTCTTTTTTTTCCCCACAAATAAAGCTTTCTCTTGGTGCTAGTTGATCACCTCTGTGGTTTTTATTTTTTTGCGCTATAAACAAAAAAGACAGACAATTTTGAAAAAAAACAATATTTTTTACTTTCTGTTATAAAACATACCCAATAAAAAAATTAAAAAAATGTATTTCTTCATCAATTTAGGCCAATTTGTATTCTGCTACATATTTTTGGTAAAAAAAAAAACACAATAAGCGTTTATTAATTGATTTGCGCAAAACTTATAGCTACAAACTATGGGATATATATATTTTTTTGTTGTACTAGTAATGGCAGCGATCAGCGGGACAGTGATAATGCAGTGGATAAATCGGATACTAACTGACACTTTTTGGGGACTAATGACACTAATACAGTGATCAGTGCTAAAAAAAAATATGCACTGTCACTGTACTATTGACTCTAGCTGGGAGGGGTTTAACGTGAGGGGTGATCAAAGGGTTAACTGTGTTCTTAGCCTGTGATTCAGTGTAGTTACATAGTTAGTCTGAAAAAATACTTACCTAATCCCATCTCAATCCAGCGATGTTGCAGGAGTGACTTCCAACATTGGATCAGCTAATCAAGATTTCCTTACCGTATCTTATATCTAACCTAATAAGTAATGTATATGTTAGATTAGAACAGAAAGGTAAAGGATATTCAAAGGGTGGTTCTAGGGAGGTCAGGAGGTTGGATGGTTATCACATTCAAGGGGCTATACAGAATCATCCCAGGCTTTCCATATCTTATCAAATAAGGGTAAGTTTCCATCGATCTTTGCAGTCATATGTTCCATCCTACGGATATCAGCTACTATAGAGAGGAAGTGATGCAAAGTGGGAGGGGAAGTAGAGAGCCAAAGCCTAGGAATGGCTCTTTTCGCAGCCAAGAGTAAAAGGACCCAAGTTTCTGTGATGCTTTATAGATACCCGGGATAGGGAGGCCTAAGAGAAAGTGAATAGGGTTCAATTGTAATTTTTGTAGAAGAGTCTGAATCTCAGTCCAATACGGGCCGATGACTGGGCACTCACAAAAGATATGAAAGTGAGATCCCACAGATTCACCACATCTCCAGCATAGGTTGGAGATAGTGGGGTTAGGGGCATGTAATAAGTCAGGGGTTCTATACCAAAAAAACTATATCTTAATGGCTGTTTCTCTCTGTGCTACACATCATGAGATTTTTGATGATGATTCCCACATTTTTCCCCAGTCTAATAGCGAGATTGGCCGGTGCAATATATGGGACCATTTTTTAATGTAATTATGCTTGGTATCCGTTAGAAGGGGAGTCTCGTGCAAGATTTTATATATAGATGAGATCAATCTGGGTTCATAAGGGCCATTGGCACATAGAATCTCAATCTGTGGGTTTCACTAAAGATAGTGAGGGCAAATTAGCGAGGAAAAAGTGTTTAACAAGGAACAACAACAAGGAAGCAGGGAGTTCATGTTTAGCTTGTAAATCTGAGACGGACAGGAGTCTACGTGTAACTGGATGTACCAGATGTCTCAAAAATCCCTGCCTTGAGAGTCCATGAGAGTGTCTGCATGTAGGACATGCCATCAGGTATGTCTGGATTAAAAAGTATATTCAGGAATGGAGAACAAGGAGAGGAGAGTGAACACCGGTCTGCACATTGTCTCCAGATAGATAGGGTGAAAAGCATCGGGGCTAAGCAAAGGGATCGCAATTGGGGCATAAATTTATTTGAGGAAGACCATAACATATAGCAAGGATGTACTGGAACAGTGATCCCCATTTCGATTTAAGCCCATCTATTTGGAGCTTTCCTAGAAATCCAGGAAGTCAGTATCCTGAGGTGGGAGGCGTAATAGTATTTAATGATATCTGGTGCAGCCAGCCCACCTTTAGTTCTAAGAGCAAAAACTACTGATCAAGCAATCCTATGGGAGGCATTATTCCATATAAAATTAAGGCATCTTCTCTGGAGGCTTGTTAGTTGCGACATTGGGACCGGGATTGGTAGTGTTTCAAATAAGTACAGCAATTTAGGTAGTATCGACATTTTGAGAATGTTGATTCTGCCAAGGAGAGAGATAGGGAGAGAGGACCAAAGATTCAGGAGTCTGGTTATTTCTGCAAACATAGGGGGAAAGTTGGCTTGATAGAGAGAGGAATATGAGGGGGTGAGATGGATGCCTAGGTACTTCAGTGTAGATAAGCACCAACAATATTTAAAGCTGATTTGTAGGGAGCTGAGCAAGTCTGAGGTGATGTTAATGGGTAGGGCTTCCGTTTTTGACTGGTTAATTTTAAAACCTGATAGAGAGCCAAAGGTGGATAAAGTGTCATGTAAAGAAGGCAAAGAGACGTTGGGGTGGGTGAGAGTCAGTAAGATGCCATCTACAAAAAGTGACATCTTTTAGCCCTGTTGTTGCAGCGGGACCCCCCCCAGATATCAGGATAAGATCTAATGGCCAATGCAAGGGGTTCAAGACTGAGCATAAAAAACAGGGGTGACAGAGGACACCCCTGTCTGGTGCCATTACTAAGGGTGAACCGATGCTACATATAGGAGGACATCTGAACCTGAGAGGTGAGGTTAGAGTATAGAGCCTGTAGGGCCTGTATGAAGGGACCAGAGAATCCATATCTAGCAAGGACCGCAAACATAAATGGCCAACTTAAATGGTCGAATGCTTTTTGTGCATCTAGGCTTAAAACAATAGCGGGTTGGTTAGTTGTAGTCAATAAGTCTAGCAGGTCTATTGATCTTCTCGTGTTGTCCCCTGCATGTCTTGTTGGGACAAACCCCACTTGATCTTTATGGATCAAAGTCGTCAGTAGGGGTGAGAGTCTATTAGCTAATATTTTAGTAAATATCTTGTAGTCCAAATTTAGTAAAGCAATGGGGCGGTAGTGAGGGATCTTTACCCGGTTTAAGAATGACGGTTATATATGCGTGTAAAAATTGTGAGTGTGGGATGATACCCTTAAGGAGAGAGGAATACAGGGACTGCAAGTAGGGGTTTAAAATCGGGGAGAAGGTTTTATAATAAACGTAGGGGAGACCATCCGGGACTTGGGATTTGTAAGCCGCAAGTTTTGGATCACCTCTGCTATCTCCTCTGTGGTGATAGGGGCGTTAAGTGTGGAAATTTGTTCATTGAACAGTTTGGGTAATATTAGAGATGACATGAAATCGTCAAACTTCGACTGTGAGAATTGGGAGGTCGAGTCAGAGCTTAAGCAATTATATAGTTGTTTGTAGAATTCACCAAATACTTTAGACATAGGTTTAGGACAATATGTAGGGGTACCATCTGTCTACATCAAGTGGTCAGGTATTGATAAAAAGGGACGTGGTTTAAGTCTATTAACTAGCATCCTATGTGGTTTATTTGCATATTCGTAAAATTTGTGTCTGGCCCATAACATAGATTTGGAAATCTTATTCATGTCAAATGATTTAATACGATTCTGGATTGAGGTAACAGCTCTCAATCTTTCCACTGTGGGGGATTCAAGTAGGTTCATTTCTGCAATCTGCAGTTGAGCAACGAGGTCAACTTTACATTTGGCGGAATCTCGTAGATATGCACTCGCCCCTGAAAAAAGCCTTATGGGCTTCCCACAAGGTGGAAATTTCCACAATCGACCCATCATTTAATTGAAAAAATTTGGTTAGCTTTTGTTGCAAGAGAGCTTGGGATATTGGATTTTTGATCAGGGACTCGTTGAGACGCCAGTGGCACGTCTTGGGGTTTGAAGCCATCAAAACAATGTCGAGTTCTTTTGGGATTTGGCACTGCGTCGCTTTAACTGACAATTGCACGATCATGCGACATGGCTCTCAAACAAAATTGACGTCCTTTTTCTCCCACAAATAGAGCTTTCTTTTGGTGGTATTTGATCACCTCTGCGGTTTTTATTTTTTGCGCTATAAACAAAAAAATAGTGACAATTTTGAAAAAAAAAACATAATTTTTTACTTTTTGCTATAATTATATGCAAGTAATTGGGCATACAATGGTTATAGGGATCCGGGTCCTTGTGAAAAACTTCATTTTTAAATGAGCAGTGATTTTTTGAATTTTAAAGTGAAAGCATAAAAATGAAAAATTCCTTCCAATATAGTGCATGGGGGGTCCCCTTAGTCCATCTGTAAAGTGTCAGATCTGTGTCTAGAATCTGCTGCAGCAATACTTGCATTTATAAAGCCAAAAAAATGAAATTTTCCCAGCAAGCTGCCTTTATTTTGCTCAGCAACAGCTGGGGGGCCAGTGAGTATGATGAGCGCACAATGTAGTGCACTGGGAACAAATTTAGAGATTTTTTGGATACATTCTGGTGTCACTTTTACTTTGGATATAAAAGCAAGAATTGGTCTTGCTGTAAAAAATTGCAATGATATGCATCTGTCAAACAGGTGCAGAAAAATTGGTCTTTGGGTGTCAGTGGTGCCTTCCCACCATAACCCTATAGAGGTAATCTTGATAAAAGCAAGAATTGGCCTTGCTGTAAAAAATTGCAATAATTTGCACCTTTCAAACAGGTGCAGAAAAATTGGTCTTTGGGTGTTGGTGGTGCCTTCCTACCGTAACCCTATAGAGGTACTCTTGATGAAAGCAAGAATTGGCCTTGCTGTAAGAAATTCAAACAGGTGCTGAAAAATTGGTCTTTGGGTGTTAATTGTGCCCATGAAATCTATACCAAAAACATTGTTCTAGATGAAATGATTGAACACCCTCAAAACTAGGCAGCCTCGAAGTCCTGCAGAGATTCCACATCCCAAAAAGACTTAATCAGTGACTGGCATGAGGGGCTTCATAGCTGGTAATCCAGGACTGATTAATTTTTATAAAAGTCAAACGGTCCATGGAGTCTGTGGACAGACGCATTCTATAATCAGTAACGCAACATCCTGCAGCACTGAATGCCCGTTCTGAAAGCACGCTAGATGCAGGGCAGCCCAACAACTCAATAGCATACTGGGCAAGTTCTGGCCAGTGGTCTATTCTCATGACCCAGTAAGTTAGTGGATCGTCAGCTGGAAAGCTCTCCATCTCTGTTTTGGCCCCCAGGTAATCGTCCACCATGTGATGCAGACGCTGCTGATGGGATGTGGAAGCTGACAGCCCTGGGCGGTGAGGACTAAAAAAATTCCAAAATGCCTCACTTAGGCAGACGCCTTCTCCAACGCTCCTCTCGTGACCAACAGAGGACTCAAAACTAAGTTTTTCACGACACTGTAACCTACTGGAGTCAGGAGAAACGTTCAATAAATTCCTCTTTAATGTGTCCTCAAGAGATTTTATCTTCTGCCCTCTCTGGGGGGATGGGATGACTTCTGAGACCTTCCCCTTATAATGGTGGTCAAGGAGGGTTGCCAACTTGTAATCATCCTTCTCCTTTATGACACGTATTCTTGGGTCCTTTCGCAGACTTTGAAGCATGAGGTTGCCCATGCGCCTCAAATTTGCCGAGGTTTGAAAAGCAGACTCTTTGGGGTCACTCAGGATGACAACATCTGGAACTTCCTCCTCCCAGCCACGTACTACTCCCAAGGGTCCTGGGGTTGGAAAGCCATTGCTTACAGATTGACGCATGTCTTCCTCTTCTTCGAACGCTATGAAAGTGCCAGAATCCTCCTCCTCATCCTCCTCCCCTCTCTCCTCCTGTGTGTTCTGTGACATAGGAATGATGGTGTCTGGATAAAGTGGGCCTTGAGAGGAAATGAAGTCCTCCTCTTCCTCCTGCTGCTCTGCCTCCAGTGCCCTGTCCATAATGCCACGCAGAGTCTGCTCCAGCAGGAACACAACAGGGATTGTGTCACTGATGCATGCACTGTCACGGCTCACCATCCTTGTGGCCTCTTCAAATGGTGACAATACAGTGCATGCATCCTTTATGATCACCGATTGGCGTGGGGAAAAAAAGCAGAGGCGGCCTGAGCCTGTCATTGTTGCCGTACTCGCACAGGTACTCATTGACGGCCCTCTGCTGCAGGTATAGCCACTGTTGCAGTCTGTTAAAGTCGAGTTCCACCTGGTGGGCATGTCAAAAATCAGGCGGTTTATGAGCAGGTTGAATTCCTGCTGAATTTCAGCCAACTGAGCACTGGCTGTGTATGACCGCCTGAAATGGCTACAGACTCTTCTGGCCAGCTTTAGCACATCTTGCAAACCTGGGTACGTATTTAGAAAACACTGCACCACCAAATTGAGGACATGTGCCAGGCATGACACATGTGTCAACTTTCCCAGTCTAAGGGCGGACAGGAGGTTTGAGCCATTATCGCACACCACCATTCCTGTCTCCAGCTGGCATGGTGTGAACCACCTCTGGGCCTGTCCCTGCAGAGCTGCAAGAATCTCTGCTCCGTTGTGGTTCCTGTCCCCAAAACACACTAGCTGAAGCACTGCATGCTTAGGGGGTACCTGATGTTCATTGGACTGAGAGGAGGGCATGGAGGTGGCGGACGAGAAGGAGGAGGTGGAGGGGGTAGAGCTCACAGGTCTGGCATCATCACCACCAGCTGTACGGAGACGTGAGGGCACAACAAGCTGCAGCACTGAGCCCTGTCCTGCATCCTTTTGAGTTGCAAGCAGCGTTACCCAGTGTGCTGTTTTTGTTTTTGTGTTATCATTCATATTCTCTGAAAAATGGCCAAGAAAGCATAAATTCTGCCAGGGTATGTATATATCCATATGGATGTAAACTTATGAGCACAACTGTATACACTAATGTAAAGATTACTGACACAGTCTCACTACACTGAAACTATATGAGCTGTCCCTACTCTTTTTTTTTTTTTTTAATTATTAAATTTTTATTGATTTTTCAACTGATAACATTTACAAATAGAAAAAGGCATTCAACACCGAGTCCGTAACCTCTTTCAGGGTAAACATCACTCGTCATGGTAGCTTATACATTAAGCAGCAACTAGCTTAGAAAATTTCCTGAGCGGGTGTGGTCCCCCTACTTAATTTAAACCCCCCCCCCCTCACCCTCCCCCCCCTCATCCCCCCCGTCAAGCCACAAACTGTTCTATCCCTTCCCCATGCCACTCCGAGCTGGGAGGGAGAGTCGCAAGATCGTCTCCTGAAGAACCAACAAGAGAGAGAAGCCTAAAAAAAAAAAAAATAAAAAACCAGGGGAGAAGAGCAACATAGTAGGAGAAAAAACTTGTAGACGCGGAGTAGTAAAAAAGAAGCTGGTGCTGAACTGTGAGTACGCCCATGCTAAAACTGAATTCACCTTTCGTCTGTGGGTACTATTGTCCAGGGTCCCCAGATCGTTTGAAATTTTCTATAATTGCCCTGCTTTGTAAAGAAAAATCTCTCATTATCCATCACCGTTTTTATACTTCTATTCCATTCCTCTAGTGTCGGGGGTAGCTGTGCCTGCCAGTGCTGAGCGATCAGCTTCCTGGCTTGGAAAAGCACCCGTAGAGTAGAGTCCGTGAGGTTGTACGGGATCCTCTCTCTCTCCATTAGGCCTAATAAGCAGGTTTTGGCCGTTGCCTCCAGATTTAGCCTCAAGGTCGTGTTAATTACCTCAATAATACTGGTCCAGTATCTAAATAGCTTTGGACATTTCCAAAACATATGGATAAAGTCCCCGACTCGGCCGCATCTGGGACATCGGTCATTATCCCGCCAATGCAGTTTGAACATTTTACTTGGGGTGTGATATACTCTGTACATAAAGTAGAGTTGTGACATCTTATGGGATGGGGATATTGATACCCGGTTCGCTTGATCCATGACCCCTTCCCATTCTTCCGATGATAGTGGTCCCAACTCATTCTCCCAGATTATCCTACTCTTGGTTGGTCCCCCCTCCTCTCTAGTCCTGTCCCCAAGTTTGGCATACAGCCCAGAAATTATCCCTTTAGTTGAGTCTGAAGACACAAGTTGCGCCAGTACAGGTATCTGGACCCAACCCGGTACCTGTAGTCCAAATTGCGTCTGGGCTGCATGCCTCACCTGGAGATATTTGTAGAAAGTGGAGTTTGGGAGGGAAAATTCCTGCTTCAAGGCAGCGAAAGTTTTCAAGTTATCGCCCGAATACATTTGGCTTAGTCGCATGAGGCCTTGTTTTTCCCATGCACTGGACTTAGTGATCTTGGCTAGTTCTTCTAAGTTGTTATTATGCCACAGGGGGGCCAAGTCTGTTATACCCTGGTAACCCAGCATGGATTTTGCTGTTTGCCAGAGCTTTGTTATCAGGGTTAACGTTGGGTAACGTGTGGAAAAAGAGCCAGCCTCAAGAGCTTCCATAAGTGTGCTGTGTGGACTACTTATCAAAAGTAAGTTATTGCCCGGATCTCTGGTGGCCCCCCTCCCTGCCAGATGCTGTAATTGGGATGCAACAAAATACCGTCCTAGGTGCGGAATCGCCAGTCCACCCTCCCCCAGAGGAAGTTGGAGCGTAGCAAGGGCAATTCTAGGTTGTCCTCTCTTCCAAATCAGATCTCTAAAGAGAGAGTCCATCTTCCTAAACCATTTCTGTCCCAGCCATAAGGGAGAGTTGTGAAGGAGATAAAGAATTTGTGGCAACCAAATCATTTTGATAAGGTTGCACCTCCCTGCTACCGAGAGGGGGAGGCGTGTCCACACCTCGGACTTGGCTTTAAGTTTTAATAATAACGGATCTAGGTTATACTTAGTAAATGCATTTATATCCCTGGTTATCCATATCCCTAGATACTTCAATTTATCAAGTGGTTTAAAGTTAAGGTTGTCGATGATTATGTCATCTGAGGTTGGATCCATCGGCATAAGGGCCGTCTTATCCCAGTTGATTAAGAGTCCTGAGGTCCTGCCAAAGTCCCCCATTGTTTGTATGGCTGCTTTTAGTGAGGAGTCTACATCTCCTAAGTAAAACAAAATATCGTCAGCGAATAACGCTATCTTCTCTTCCGCTGAGCCTCGCCTAAACCCACGTATTTCCCCGTTGGCTCTAACAGCAATGGCCAACGGCTCTATTGCTAAAGCAAAGAGGAGCGGGGACAGGGGGCACCCCTGCCTCGTTCCTCTTTCCAACCTAAAAAATTCTGAATGTTCATTATTAATCTTTATTTTAGCAGTTGGGTTTGTGTACAACAAGCGCACCCAGTTAATAAAGTTGGATCCAAAACCAAATCTACGCAGTACCTTAAACAAGTAGCCCCATTCTAGGCTATCAAATGCCTTAGCTGCGTCCAAGGCCATAATGGCCCTGGGGCCCTTGTTGTCTACTGGCAATTGTATGTTCAGGTAAGTTCTGCGTATATTTGTACTGGTTGACCTTGTTGGGACAAACCCAGACTGATCGGGATGAACCAAATTATGAATACAAACGTTTAGTCGAGCAGCTAAGACCTTGGCAAGAATCTTTACATCAGTGCACAACAGGGAAATCGGACGGTATGAGGCGGGGTCCATGGGGTCTTTTCCCTCCTTCGGGATAACGACAATGGTCGCCTCCGTCATTGAAGCTGGAAGAGACCCCATGGACTGCACCTGGTCCAGCAACTTAAGCAGTTCCGGAAGTAGAATTTCGCCGTATCTTTTGTAGATCTCCGTAGGGAGTCCGTCCGGGCCGGGTGATTTAGAATTTGACATGCCAGCGACGGCATCGGTTAACTCTTGTAAAGTGATTGGGGCATCCATTAGTTGCCGTTCCACCTCTGGCAGGGTTGGGAAATTTATCCCTTCAAGAAAGGGGGCCCTTTCCCCACTATCTACGTCTATCTGTGATTTATATAGGGTGGAGTAATAATCTCTAAATGTTCTCAGAATAGTTATTGAATCCGTCGAGATCGCTCCGCACCTGGTCCTCACTGCCGAGACCACTGATGGAGACGTATTTGTCTTTACCAATAGTGACAGCATACGACCCACCTTTTCACCCTCGCCATAATTTAATTGCCTCTGGAATATGCGTTTATCATCGCTAATCCTTTTTATGACTGTCTTGTAATCTTGTTGTCTCTCTAACCATTCCTTTTGCGTTTCCGAGTTTGGGTCAAGGATATATTTCTGTTCTGCGATCATTGCCACCCTTTTAGCTTCCCCCTCCCTCTCTCGTGTCATTCTTTTAATTCTCGCCACTTGCTGAATAAGGAGGCCTCTAAGGTATGCTTTCAATGAATCCCAGACTACCCCAATAGGGGCTGTATTTGAATTTATGTTAATAAACTCTTTCAGGGCCATTTTTATCTCTTCGGGGGTTTCGATTAGTTCCAGCCACACTGGGTCGATTCTCCACTCCCTATGATGAACCTTATTTCCTGTCTTCAGTGACAAAATCAGGGGGGAATGGTCCGAGACCCCCCTTGGGCCGTATTCTATTGCTGCTATCAAAGGTAGAGCTTCCTCATTAACCAAAGCCATGTCGAGTCTAGATAGGGTCAAGAAGGTGGCTGAGAAGCATGAATATTGCTTCTCCTGTGGATGCCGTGTTCTCCAGGCTTCAATGAGCCCGGTTTCTTGTAAAAATCGAGTCAACCTACCCTCCTCTCTGGCTATAACTTGCTTAGGGGTAGGAAACCTATCCATTGAACTGTCCAATACTTGGTTATAGTCCCCCACTGCTAATACCGGGATCCCAGCTTTATCTATTATAAATGCAATAAGTTCATATAAAATCTCCATTTTGAACGGAGGGGGAACATAGATATTTGCGAGGACGTACGGTTTATTCTCCCATGAGCAATGTAAAAAAATATAGCGACCTTTTGGGTCTATTTGAACCTTGTAGCATGAAAATAATATTCCCTTCCCAATAAGAATACTCACACCTCTTGAATAGGAGGAGTGCAATGAGTGGTACTGGGCCTGCCACTTCCGCCCACGGAGCAGTGGCACTGTGTCTTGCACCAGGTGTGTCTCCTGGAGACACAAAATGCCCGGTCCCCTGCCCTCCAGAAGGGACAGGACCAGATCTCTCTTGGCCGGGTCTCCAAGGCCCCGGACATTCCAAGAGATCAGCTCAAGTTTCTTCAACTGCATTTAGGTTTAATAAGTGTATAAGTCTTGTTGCCTAGAGTAATTATCAAAGGAAATATGGGCCCCTCCGGACCGTCCCAGTCAAAAAGTGAAGCCATATGCGCATCTCCTAGACAGCACCAAAGGGGTGAAAGAGAAAAAAAAAAAAAAAAAAAAAAAACAATGAACAAACAAATAAAAAAAAAAAAAAAAAAGAAAAAAAAAAGGGAGAAAAAATGGAAAAAAGAAGAACCGAAAAAAAAAAAAAAGGGGGGGAGGACCCCGCCTCATGGAGGCGAGTAATCCAGTCCCTCTCTCCTCTGCTTCTGGTCATATAAAACCTAAGTGTCACTTCTATTAAATTCGTGCATTTTGAAATAAGTACATAATAATCCTAACATCACTAGTGCCAGTGGAATTGCAATCAGGTATAAAAACAATAAACCACACAGGCCTTTGAAAAAATGGGCCATCTTGAATAAATAATTTCCCCTAGCTGTGTATCTCACCCAAATCCTTAGTATTATTGTAGGTTTCTCTCTCACTCCCCCCTCCCCCCACTCCCTCGTGACATATTTAACGTGCTTAGGTGATCCCTGTGTTTGACTTGTACCCCCCCCCCCGCAATCCCTGGTTGTCATCCCCCCCCCCCCCCCCATCCCCTCCCCCCAACCCTCCCTCCCCTTCCATCCCAGCCCATCAGGGCAACCCCCTACAGGTGCGATCGTGACCCTCCCCCCCCCCCATCCCACACATACCTACATACATTTGTTCTTCCCTATTACCCACGGACTCTCTCCATTCTCCCCCCTGGTGTTAATAAAATCTAATGTTAACACATACATATTCATTACATCGTGACCCCCCCTGGTCCCCTGCCGCCCCCCCCCCCCCCCCCAACCGTCAACAACACTCATATCAATTTCCAGGTATACAACAGGAGTGTCAGCCCTCTCCCCCCCCCCCCCATAAATTCAGGGGGGGGGGAGAGGGCGACAGACATCAGAACAAAAAAAAAAAAAAATAAATAAGAAAGGAGGGGGGGACACAAGAGAGGGGAGGAAAGAAAACCCCCCCACCCCCACACCCCTCTCCCTAAAAGTCTCTCTTGTTCTCTTCGAGCCATTGCTGTGCTTCGGTGGGTGAGTTGAAAAAGAGCGTTTTGCCAAGCGCCGTGACTCTCAGCCGGGCCGGGTATAGAAGAGCGTAGTCTATTTTATATTTGATCATGGTATGCTTAATCGGGGTAAATTCCGCTCTGCGTTTCTGCAGGTCGGGAGAGAAATCTGGGTAGAATGAAACTCTAGCGCCCTGAAACCTGATGTCTCCCAGTTCTCTAGCCCTCCGCAGCAATGCGACCTTATCAGTGTAGTTCAGAATTTTTAGCAGTATAGTCCTGGGGCGGTCCCCTCCATGCGGATTTCTTAAGATGGTACGATGAGCCCGTTCGATGGCAAATAAGGGGCTGAAAGAGGACCCCCCGAAGATCTCCCCAAACCAGACCTCTAGGAACTTTATTAGATTAGGACCCTCCGTACGTTCCGGTAGTCCTATAATTCTAACGTTGTTTCTACGGTTCCGGTTTTCCATTTCATCCAACTTGGCTACCTGTATGTTCATAGTTTTTTTGAGCCATTGGATATCTTGTTTTAGCGGGGTCAATTCGTCTTCTATTGCACTTACTCGGTCTTCCGCCTCCACCATTCTTTGCACTATTCCATTTACATCATGTTTTATGGTAGACAGTTCATCTCTAATGATCTTTAATTGTGAATCAAAATTTGCAATTGCATTTTTGCAATCATTTATTGCGTTTAGTACCTCCCGTAATGTAGGTTCTTTCTCCCTGACCTCCAGGGTGGTATCAGCGGGGGTAATTGACATGTGAGTTAGAGAAGAGCTGTCCTCCACATTTAAGTGAATGGTTGAGGTTTTAGTCCCGCCAGGTCCCTTGGTTGCGGATTTTTTAGTGGTGGAGGGGGTGGTTGCATTAGGTGCCTTTGCACCCTGGCTTTTTCTGTCTGTCATCGGGTTTTTATGGTCCTTGCCCTGCAAAGTAGGTTGGTTAGATGGTTGTGGAAGATTTGGGTTTTTTGGGGAGGGTGGAGCTGTTGGGGAGTGTGCAAACTTTTCCAATTTTGTCGCTGCAGCAACTGCGACCTGGTTATTTCTGTCCTTGGCTGATCGTGTGTTTTGGGGAGCTTCTGCAAGCAGGGGCTCCTCTGGTGCTCTTTTCCTTGACATCCTTTCCCCCTCCCTTTCCTCTCCCCCCTACTCTATCCCTGGAATCCTCACAGGGAGAGAAGTCTTCTCTGAGGGACCTCGCGGGTAAAGGGCTTGGCTCTGGGTAGTATGCTTACTCCAGGCTCTAAAAAAAAAAAAAAAAAGAAGTAGGAACAAATGGCAGCAGGAGAGCAGCAAAAAGCCCCTTTCTCTTTAGTTCTCCTCCTCCTCAAATATTATTGATGAATGGCCTTAGGATATAGTTCCATCAAAAAAAAGTAGGTTGCCGCCGAGAGGGGCGGGAGAGGGGGGGGGGGAGGGAAGCAAGGCCAGGGCAATAAAAAGCCAAAAGTAGATAAGGACAAGCTAACCCCAGTTGTTTGGGGTTAACGTAATAGATAGTCCGGGGTGTTCCACAGATCCCAACCCCCCTGCCAAATAGATTGTTAGTAGAGTAACAGCGGAGCATTAACGCAGTGTCACAATTTACTTTTGCGGGGTTGGCACAGCACAGTCATTTAAAGGTATTAAATGAGGAAGTAGAAAAGCCAGTAACTCACCAACCCCCTCCTTTCTGCTCCACACTCTGGGGCTTGACGCTGCTGTGGCTTTCCTCGTTTGCAGATTTAGTGCAGATCTCGGTGATGGCTGAGCCGTTAGGGCGTCCTGAGCTGAGGCACCAATCGATCGGTCGGGCGTCTAAGAAGCTCCGGTGCCGTTAGAGGCCAGCAGGTCTTCCGCTCTCACGCCGGCGCCCCGTCCTCCACCATAGGGGGGCTTTCTAGGTGCCGGTCTACTGCTCTCCGTCCACCGATCCCGGCGGCAGGTAAAAAAAAAAGCGCTGGGTGGATTGGCACTAAGACGGGAGATGTGAAGGGGGGTTGGGGCCAGATGACATCCGGCTCAATGGAGCGTGGTAGACGCCTCAGTCCAGCCCGCTATGCCCGGGCAGAGTCGGCAGGGGAAACCAAGATGGGGAGCTTAGAGGAGAGAGTCAGAGAGAGCCCTCGGCCATCCTCACACGTCCACGCTCACCTCTCTCTCCATACTCCTCGGCCTCTCACGTCCGGTCACGCTCCCGAGCTGTCCCTACTCTACACTAATGTACGATGAATGACGCAGTCTCACTACACTATGCAAAGCTAAATGATGGTCCTCCTCACTACACTCACACTATCCCTAGACTGACACTAAACTAATATTCTACACTGACAATTGAAGCAAAATAGTACAGTATAGCACATTAACTAACTGATAGCACTGAACAGAGCCCTGTTCTATCTCTCTCCACTCCAAAATCACACTGAAAATGGCTGCTATTGGAAAAATACTTTTATACTGTGGGGCGGGAATGAGCCATAATTGGATAAAGTCATGATAACAGTGTCCAATCATGACTCTGACAGTGCTCTGTGCCCTGATTGGCTGAAGCTTTCACTGCTTCAGCCAATCAGGGCTTGAAATGCACTGTTCAGCACTGCAATGCATTGTGGTTGGTTCCGGTGGGCCAAGCAATTGGTCGAACGACCTGTTTGTTCGGAAGTTTTGCCGATGTCCAAAACAGCGACAGTTCGCCCATCCCTAGTCACTGATCCCCAAAAAGTGTCACTTAGTGTCAGATTTGTCCGCCACAATGTCTCAGTCACGCTAAAAATCACTGATCACCGCCATTACCAGTAAAAACAATAAAAAATATAAGTCCATAAATCTATCTCATAGTTTGTAAACGCTGTAACTTTTGCGCAAATACATATCATGGTGGGGATGGTGTGTTCAGGGTGATGTGCAGTGTTAGTCTTCTGCCATACATAGCATTTTGCTTTTAGGCCAAAAAGTTCAGTTTTGGTCTCATCTGACCAGAGCACCTTCTTCCACATGTTTGCTGTGTCCCCCACATGGCTTCTCGCAAACTGCAAATGGGACTTCTTATGTCTTTTTTTCAACAATGGCTTTCTTCTTGCCACTTATCCATAAAGGCCTGATTTTTTGAGTGCGCGACTAATAGTTGTCCTGTGGACAGATTCTCCCACCTGAGCTGTGAATCTCTGCAGCTCCTCCAGAGTTACCATGGGCCTCTTGGTTGCTTATCTGATTAATGCTCTCCTTGCCCTGTCAGTTTAGATGGATGGCTATGTCTTGGTAGGTTTGCAGTTGTGCCATACTCTTTCCATTTTCGGATGATGGATTGAACAGTGCTCCGTGAGATGTTCAAAGCTTGGGATATTTTCTTATAACCTGACCCTGCTTTAAACTTCTCCACAACTTTATCCCTGACCTGTCTGGTGTGTTTCTTGGCCTTCATGATGCTGTTTGTTTACTAAGATTCGCTAACAAACCTCTGAAGACTTTACAGAACAGCTGTATTTATACTGAGATTAAATTACACATAGGAGGACTCTATTTACTAATTAGGTGACATCTGAAGGCAATTGGTTCCACTAGATTTTAGTTAGTGGTATGAGAGTAAAGGGAGCTAAATGCAAATGCACGGCACACTTTTCAGATATTTATTAGTCAAAAATATTGAAAACCATTTATCATTTTCCTTCCACTTTACAATTATGTGCCACTTTGTGTTGGTCTATCACATACAACCCCAATCAAATAAATGTACCTTTTTGGTTGTAACATGACAAAATGTGGAAAATGTCAAGGGGTATGAATACTATTTCAAGGCACTGTATTTCTACAGCTTTTCTTGGTAGCATTGGTAGCTCACTAATTTTCTTTTTCTTGTTCAAAGTAATTGCTCTTTAAAAAATGTAATGCTTTGCCATTAAAGTGAATCTAACATAAGCTATATTTTTTAGGTTAACTGCATGACTTATAAGTAATGTGTCAGTGTAGAAGTTTTTACTGGCTCTCACAGATTACCACCCCGACAATGCTTTCATCTATTTGAGAAAGATGCAAGGCGTTCTCTAAATGGCAGCCATGTCGAAGGAGCAACCTCGACACAATGACACAATGCCGGGCAAGCCGTTCGACACAAGATCGTGACCATCACTCTAGTAATTTGGGCTACTGCAGAGATTTATAGCTCCCACGGAGGACAATGAATCAGGTATCACTCATGCATACTTACATTGTGCCAAGCTAGCCTGATGAAGTATACAAAACATATCTTTCCTTGAGTTCAGGTTTATTGATAAAGGGTAGGGTTAAAAACTATTTTACAGTGCCTTGGACATACAGCCAGAGCTACAATGGAATGGTTTGCATCAAAGCATATTCATGTATTAGAATGGCCCAGTTAAAGTTCAGACCTCAATCCAATTGAGAATCTGTGGCAAGACTTGAAAATTGCTGTTCACAGATGTTCTCCATCCAATCTGACAGAGCCTAAGCTATTTTGAATAGGCAAACATTTCACTCTCTAGATGTGCAAAGCTGGTAAAGACATACCCAAAAAGACTTGCAGCTGTAATTGCAGTGAAAGGTTATTCTACAAAGTATTGAATACAAATGCACGCCACACTTTTTTTTTATTTGTAAAAACTTTTGAAAACCATTTATCATTTTCTTTCTACTACACAATTATGTGCAACTTTGTGTTGGTCTATGACATAAAATCCCAATAAAATACATTTACGTTTTTGGTTGTAACATGACAAAATGTGGAAAATTGCAAGGGGTATGAATACTTTTTTAAGGCACTGTATACTGTAAATGACATAAATGTATTCATTCACATTTAAATGAAGTCACTGAAAGGTCAACGTTAAGCTGTAGCAAATATTCTTGTTGTTTGTGTGTAGTGCAAAATTTGCTAAGTTTATCACCTAGATACTGTAACTGTATGGCTTCTTTTGTACAGGGGCTGACATCTAAAATGTAAAAACATAGCCTGAAACAGTCTTGATGGTGTTCTATTATCTAGAATGGAAATCTGCTTCATTTCCTACCTAACCTTTGCCAAATGGTTACAGTTTATTTCCTGATTCGCTTAGCTAAATATTCAATTTCCTTGACCACTGGTGAGAGCATACAATTAGATATACTCTGTTAAACTGCAACTAAGCTAGATAGAAGGTTTATACTGGCTTCTTTTAACATTTTAAACACAAACAAGACACAAGCCATTTTGGAAATACTTTTTTTTTTTTTTAGTTCCTGTCACCTAATTTTACACTTAACTGAACCATTAAAATACTTAGAGTTGAAATATCTGAGCCAAGTTCTTCTGGTAATTATAATTGTGCAGATATGTTTACGGCATTCTTAGAAGCCAAGCCCTCAGAAACAGATAGGCATGACTTCAGCTTTTTAGCAAATACTTAAGATCTGCAGAGCTCTTCTGCTCTTCTAAAATTGCTCCAAAGGGAAGAAAATTGGAACAGCATTTTAAAGAAAGAAAGCGCAGGAAACTAAAGGTTGTGGTTGACTAGTAAGGTTAATAGCTTGCTGTAACATTTACAGTTTTCCACTTCAGTGCGTTAGACATACTGCACAGTCTAAGTAACATGAGATTAGAAGTGACTGCTTGGCAATCTAAATTTTTGCCACTTTTCACCTGGGTTCACGAATGTAGAGGAACTCTAGCTCCCCTGGGTAGGTGCTGTGCATCATGGTATAAAATGTTATTACCTTTCATTCCATCAGTAGCATTACTGAACTGAGACTTCTGCTTTCTGCTCCAGCACAGTGGCACATTTTCACAATTTTGAAGGAATGTAGTGACAGTTCAGTCTAGCTTGCTAAATAATGATTGTTCTTGTAAACACCTATTAAGCAATGTAGAAGAAAGCTGGTATCTAGGGAACTTGCATTTTTGTACTTTACACAATGCTTAATTGACTTCAATGTATTCATCAAGTGTGAACATAGCTTGGAGGAAAAATGTAACCCAGATGATGAAGAACTGTCTACTAATATACATTCCTCCCAACAGTTAAAGATTTAGTCGGATTGTCCATGGACCCCAGGATGATCCTGCTGTGCCCTGTTAAAGTCCTGTGTCTTGTTGTTATAATCAGGGCACAGCAGGACTATTTCTCCTGATCTCATCCCCTATGGCACTGATCTTTGCAGTAAGAACTGCCAGGGGTTTTGTGTGGCTACTTGTGCTGCCAGGGCTGTGTGCAGGGAGCTGGTGTGTGTGAGTGTATGTACAGAATATATATATATATATATATATATATATATATATATATATATATGTATATATACAGTGTATATATACAAAGCTTAAAATGGTGGAAAGCACCAGCAGATAAATATAATTATCAATGCAAGTAACCAGGTGGATCCCCCAAAAAAGCACCAAAATAATCAATATACAGTTAGGTCCATGTACAGTATATTTGGACACAGGCACAATTTTCATACTTTTGGCTCTGTATGCCACTCTGAATAAAATTAAAATGTAACAGTCCAAATGAATTTGAAGTGTAGACTTTCAGCATTAACCTCCCTGGCGGTATGATTATGTCAGATTTTTGCATCTCAAAGCGGTACATTGTTTTGCTTGGAAATTTGGCGTTTTTATTGTAGGCCTGTAATTCTTAGGAATAACTCACTTAAAGCGTTGTTCCCACTAAAAAAAATTCAAATAAAAGTCAGCAGCTACAAATACTGCAGCTGCTGACTTTTAATAATCTGATACTTACCTGTCCCAGGGTCCAGTGATGCGGGGGGATCAAAGCCCCGCTCATCTGCCCCTCCGCTTGGCGGCGCTGGCATTTTAACTGTGGGCGCCCGGCTGTGGCTTCACAGGAACTGAAACCATTTTTATACACAGTCCCTCATTTTCAGGGGCTCAAATGTAATTGGACAAATAAATATAATCATAATTAAAATGTTCCTTTTTAATATTTTTTTGAGAATCCTTTACTGGCAATGACTGCCTGAACCCATGGACATTATCAAAGACTGGGTTTCTTCCTTTCTGATGCTTTGCCAAGCTCTAACTGCAACTTGTTCTTTGTTTGTGGGACTTTCTGCCTTTAGTTTTGCCTTCAGCAAGTGAAATGCATGCTCAATTGGGTTGAGATCAGGTGATTGACTTGGCCATTGCAGAATATTCCACTTATTTTCCTTCAAAAGCTCCTGAGTTGCTTTTGCAGTGTGTTTTGGATCATTGTTCATCTGTACTGTGAAGCGCCTTCCAATCAACTTTGCTGCATTTGGCTGAATCTGGGCTGACAGTATATCTCTAAACACTGCAGAATTAATCCGGCTGCTTCTGTCTTCTGTCACATCCTCAATAAACACCAATGACCTAGTGCCACTGGAAGCCATGAATGTCCATGCCATCACACTGCCTCCACCATGTTTTACAGATGCCGATGTGTGCTTTGGATCATGCATGAGCTGTTCCAAACCTTCTCCACATGTTTTTCTTCCTGTCATTTTGGTACAGATTAATCTTAGTTTCATCCCGCCAAAGAATGCTTTTCCATAACTGGTCTGGCTTTTTTAGGTGTTTTTTGGCAAAGTCTAATCTAGCTTTTCTGGTTTTCAGGCTTATGAACGGTTTGCACCTTTTGGTGAACTCTCTGTATTTGCTCTTGTGAAGTCTTCTCTTGATTGTAGACTTTGACAATAATACACCCACCTCCCGGAGAGTGTCCTTCACTTGTCTGGATGTTGTGAATGGGTTTTTCTTTACTACAGAGAGGATCCTGTGATCATACACCACTGTTGTCTTCCATGGGCATCCAGACCTTTTTGTGTTGCTGAGCTCACCAGTGCGTTCTTCTTTCCTCAGAATGTACCAAACTGATTTGGTCACTCCTAATGTTGCTGCTATCTCTCTGATGGATTTGTTTCATTTTTGAAGCCTTACAATGGCCTGTTTCATTTGCATGGACATCTCCTTTGAACGCATGATGTAGGTTCACAGCAATAGATTCCAAATGCAAATACCTAGGGATGAGCCGAACACCCCCGGGTTCGGTTCGCACCAGAACCTTCGAACGGACCGAAAGTTCGCTCAAATTTTCGAACCCTATTCGTTATAATGGACGCGAACGTTCGAAATCAAAATTGCTAATTACAACGGCCAATATGCATGTTAATGTCATAAAACAGGTTTGGGGACCCGGGTCCTGCCCCAGGGGACATATATCAATGCAAAAAGAACTTTTAAAAACTAACGTTTTTTCGGGGAGCAGTCATTTTAATGATGCATAAAGTGAAAAAAAAAAAGTGAAATTTTCCTTTAAATATGGTACCTGGGGGGTATCTAAAGTATGCCTGTGAAGTGGCATGTGTTTCCCGTGTTTAGAACTGTCCTTGCACAAAATGACATTTTTAAAGGAAAAAAAGAAGCCATTTAAAACCACTTGCGGCTTTAATGTCATGCCTTGTCCTGGCCGCCATATGGCTGAAAATCCTTGAGAAAAATGGCATGGCTACCCCATCACCCCCCCCCCACCCCAGCCCCTTTGGGTCTTGTATGGATATTAAGGGGGACCCGCACCCAAAATAAAACCCTATACCTACAACCCTATATACTCTGAACAGCAGTATATAGGTGGTGCAAACAAGACACGGACTGTAGGTTTGTTCTTAAGTAGAATCTGAACAGGTACATTATGAAGTGTAGCTCCATCCCAAAAAAATCTATTTTTAAGCTTTTTGGAGAACATAGGGAGGGGTTATCACCCCTGTAACATTTGCTGTCTTTGCACATCTGTTCAGCACATGTCACCTCACTTTCCGTCCCAATGACAAATGTTTTTGGAAAAGTGGGGTTTTAATTGAAACAAGGATTAGTGATAAAGCATCAGTAGAGAGGAGATACCTTTTTCCCAAATTAAATCTAACATGATAGAATTTCCCTTCCTAGGGGTAGATTTCCTCTCACTTCCTGTTTTCTCTTTCCGTTTGCAAGTAGGAGTCGTTTGTAAGTTGGATGTTTGAAAGTAGGGGCCTGGCGTATATACTCTGCAGAAATTTGCCCTATTAGATGTTGGTGTAGCCACAAGACTGGTGGGCACAGGAATGGGCCCTGCTGTGAGTTAATAGATCAAGATTTGTACTTGCATGCACCTGTTGAACCGGGCAGAAAAATTGGGCCTTTGGTGGTGGTGGTGGTGGACGGTGTTGCCACAAGACTGTAAGCCCTCACAGTTACTCTTGGTGGGCGCAGGAATGGGCCCTGCTGTGAGTTATTAGATCAAGATTTGTAATTGCATGCACCTGTTGAACAGGGCAGAAAAATTGGGCCTTTGGCGGTGGTGGTGGTGGACGGTGTTGCCACAAGACTGTAAGCCCTCACAGTTACTCTTGGTGGGCGCAGGAATGGGCCCTGCTGTGAGTTATTAGATCAAGATTTGTAATTGCATGCACCTGTTGAACAGGGCAGAAAAATTGGGCCTTTGGTGGTGGTGGTGGTGGACAGTGTTGCCACAAGACTGTAGGCCCTCATAGTTACTCTTGGTGGGCGCAGGAATGGGCCCTGCTGTGAACTATTAGATCAAGATTTGTAATTACACGACCCTGTTAAACAGGAGCAGAAAAATTGTGCCTTAGGCATTGGTGCTGGTGCCACAACACTGCAACCCCTCACAGACACTGTACTCTTAGCACAGCAATGAGACCTGTTGCAAAGCATTGCCTAAAAATTGTAATTACACGCCCCAACAGGGGCTGAAAAATTGTGCCTTAGGCACTGGTGCCACAACACTGCAACCCCTCACAGATACTGTACTTGGAGCACAGCAGTCACACCTGTTGCGAAGCATCTTTTTAAAAAATTGTAATTACACGCCCCTGTTAAACAGGGGCTGAAAAATTGTGCCTTAGGCATTGGTGCTGGTGCCACAACACTGCAACCCCTCACAGATACTGTACTCTTAGCACAGCAATGAGACCTGTTGCAAAGCATTGCCTAAAAATTGTAATTACACGCCCCAACAGGGGCTGAAAAATTGTGCCTTAGGCACTGGTGCTGGTGCCACAACACTGCAACCCCTCACAGATACTGTACTTGGAGCACAGCAGTCACACCTGTTGCGAAGCATCTTTTTAAAAAATTGTAATTACACGCCCCTGTTAAACAGGGGCTGAAAAATTGTGCCTTAGGCATTGGTGCTGGTGCCACAACACTGCAACCCCTCACAGATACTGTACTCTTAGCACAGCAATGAGACCTGTTGCAAAGCATTGCCTAAAAATTGTAATTACACGCCCCAACAGGGGCTGAAAAATTGTGCCTTAGGCACTGGTGCTGGTGCCACAACACTGCAACCCCTCACAGATACTGTACTTGGAGCACAGCAGTCACATGTGTTGCGAAGCATTTTTTTAAAAAATTGTAAGTACACGCCCCTGTTATACAGGGGCTGAAAAATTGTGCCTTAGGCACTGGTGTGGTGGCATGGATCATTGAGGAGGAGGAAGAGGATAGTCAGTGAACATAACAGGACAGTCACTCAGCATCAGCATAGGCAGTCTTGAAGGGATGTGACATTATAAATTATTCCGTTATATCCGCTTCAGGTGTCTGGTAGCTGGTGGTGATCCAAGACTGATTCATTTTTATGAAGGTCAGTCGATCAACCGAGTCGGTGGACAGGCGCACCCTATGATCGGTGACAAATCCTCCAGCAGCACTGAATGTGCGTTCGGAAAGAACGCTGGAGGCAGGACAGGCCAGTAGCTCAATTGCATACTGTGCAAGCTCTGGCCAGTGATCCATCCTCAGGACCCAGTAAGCCAGAGGATTTTCGGTGGGAAAGGTGTCCAAGTCTGACCTTGCCCCTAGGTATTCCTGCACCATGTATATCAGACGCTGGCGATGGTTGCTGGAACCGATCATACCTTGGGGCTGCGGACTAAAAAATTGTCTGAACGCATCGGTCAGACGTCCACCTTCCCCACCGCTCCTTCTGCTACTGACCGAAGCCTCAGCAACTCGTCGTCCAGGACCAGGAGTTTGTAACCTCCCAGTTTCTGGGAACGCGTTGCACAGACCTTTCTGCAAGGCCTCCCTGAGATGTCTCATCCTCTGCTCCCTCTGCGACGGCAAGATAAGGTCCGCAACCTTACCCTTGTACCGTGGATCAAGGAGAGTGGCCAGCCAGTAATGGTCCCTCTCCTTGATCCGAAGAACACGAGGATCCTTCCGCAGGCTTTGCAGGATCAGGGAGGCCATGCAGCGTAGGTTAGCTGAGGCATTCGGTCCAGAGTCTTCTGGGTCACTGAGGATGACATGATCGCCAGCCACCTCCTACCAGCCACGTACCAGTCCACTGGTTTGTTGGGACTGTACATCATCCCTAAAAGACTGCTGCTGCTGATGCTGAGTGCCAGGCTCCACCTCCATGCTCACACAATCCTCCTCCTCCTCCTCATCCTCTTCCTGTGTGATGGGTGGGACAGAAGGAACACTGTCCGGATAAAGGGGGCCTTGAGAGGCAAGGAAGTCCTCCTCTTCCTGCCTCTGTTCTGCCTCAAGTGCCCTGTCCATTATCCCACGCAGCGTATGCTCCAACGGGTGGACAAGAGGTACAGTGTCACTGATGCATGCACTGTCACTGCTCACCATCCTCGTGGCCTCCTCAAATGGTGAGAGGACAGTGCATGCATCCCTGATCATGCTCCACTGGTGTGGGGAAAAAAAGCCAAGCTCCCCTGACCCTGTCCTGGTGCCGTAGTCGCAAAGGTACTCATTGATGGCCCTCTGCTGCGTGTGCAGTCGCTGCAGCATGGCCAACGTTGAGTTCCACCTGGTGGGCATGTCACATATTAGGCGGTTCTTGGGCAGGTTCAGCTCCTTTTGCAGCTCAGTCAGCCGAGCACTGGCATTATAAGATCGGCGGAAATGCACACAGACTTTCCTGGCCTGCCTCAGGACATCCTGTAAGCCTGGGAACCTGCCCAAGAACCGCTGCACCACCAGGTTGAGGACGTGAGCCATACAGGGCACATGGGTGAGCTGCCCCTGTCGCAGGGCGGAGAGGAGGTTGGTGCCATTGTCAGAAACGACCATTCCTGGCTTAAGCTGGCGTGGCGTCAACCACCTCTCGGCCTGCCCCTGCAGAGCTGCCAGAACCTCTGGCCCAGTGTGGCTCCTGTCCCCCAAACACACCAGCGCAAGCACGGCATGGCATCTTTTTGCCTGCGTACTCGCGTAGCCCCTTGTACGCCTACGGAGCACCGCTGGTTCCGAGGACAGAGCACTGGAGGAAGAAGAAGAGGAGGGGGTGGAGGAGAGAGGTGTGTCACAACCAGTAGTAGCATTTTGGAGGCGTGGTGGCGGAACAACCAACAACACTACTGCACCTTGTCCTGCATCCCTCCCAGCTGCCAATAGAGTGACCCAATGGGCCATGAAAGAAAGATAACGTCCCTGTCCATGCCTGCTGGACCATGAGTCAGCGGTAATATGCACCTTACCGCTGACTGCCCTGTCCAGCGAGGCATGGACATTGCCTTCCACATGCCGGTAGAGAGACGGAATCGCCTTCCGTGAGAAAAAGTGGCGTTTGGGAACCTGCCACTGAGGAACCGCACATTGAACAAACTCACGGAAGGAGGGCGAGTCTACCAACTGAAAAGGCAGCAGTTGAAGTGCTAGCAATTTAGCCAAGCTAGCATTCAACCGCTGGGCATGTGGATGGCTGGGAGTGTACTTCTTTCGATGGTCCAGCAGCTGGGGCAGGGAAATTTGCCTGCTACAATCGGACGTCGGTGTACTGCAAGTACTTGGTTGTGACACACCTAATTCTACACCTTCAGTCCTCTCAGAGCAGCTTTCAGAGAGGACTGAAGATATAGTGGGGATGGAGATCCCAGCTGATGAGGAGCAAGGAGAGGTCCGCTTTGTTCTTTGGTGTGGGTCTTTTATGTGTGCTTGCCAACGAGCTGCATGGCAGGTCGACATATGTCTGCTCATGCTTGTGGTGCCCAAGCGGCTGATGTTTTGGCCACGCGAGATACGCTTGAGACAAATATTGCAAATAGCAGTGGTGCGATCTGATGCACTCGTCTCAAAAAAGGCCCACACCAAAGAACTTTTCTGATAACGTGCAGAGGCAGCGCCCTGCACAGGCGGAGCTCTGCGGTGTGGTACAGTTGCTGTGCTGGCCTCTAGCTGGCCTCCAGGGGGCATCCTGCCTCGTTGGACATGTGACGCCGCATCCTCCTCCTCCTCGTCCTCCTTCTCATCCTCTCTCCCTTCAGGCACCCACGTGGAGTCAGTGACCTCATCATCCCCTCCCTCTTCACCACTAGAGCAAACCTGGCAGTAAGCTGCAGCTGGTGGAACAGTACTGCCAGATTGCTGTCCTTCAGCATCCCCTCTCTCTGCGCGCACACTACGGACTTCCTCAAGCTGGGTATCATCATCCGAGCCTTCGAATCGTTGGGCATCCTCCTGGAGCATGTACCCAACACTGTGCTCAAAGAGTTCGGGGGACTCCTCAGGAGGACATGGTGGGTCTAGGGAAGGGGTGGCTGATGATGCCATTGAGTACGCGTTGGCAGCTGCTCTGCCTGTACCCTGAGCCTGTGTGATAGAGGATGAGGAGGATGAGGAGGGCTTGGTCATCCATTCTACCAAGCCTTCAGCATGATGCGGCTCCACATGTCCAGCTGCCGAAAACAAAGACAAGCGTGTCCCATGGCCACGTGCTGATGACGATGCACGACCACGTCCACGGCCAGCACTGTTGTCTCTAGAAACAGAGCCTGCCTGCCCTGTGTTCTTGCCTCTGCACGCTCTGCCTCTCCTTGGCGGTCTTCCAGCCATTGTAGTCGGTAGTGTATATAGTATAAAAAATAGAGCTCCTATGTGTGCTCACAACACACTGTAGGTCCTATGGGTGCTGACACTAACACACTATAGGTACTATGTGTGCTGTTGACAAGAAAATATAGGAGCTCTGTTTGCTGCCACTAACACACTAGAAGTCCTATGGGTGCTGCTGAGAAGAAAATATAGGAGCTCTGTGTGATGCCACTAACACACTAGAAGTCCTATGGGTGCTTCTGCGAAGAAAATATAGGAGCTCTGTGTGATGCCACTAACACACTAGAAGTCCTGTGGGTGCTTCTGGGAAGAAAATATAGGAGCTCTGTGTGATGCCACTAACAAACTAGAAGTCCTGTGGGTGCTGCTGAGAAGAAAATATAGGAGCTCTGTGTGATGCCACTAACACACTAGAAGTCCTATGGGTGCTTCTGGGAAGAAAATATAGGAGCTCTGTGTGATGCCACTAACACACAATTGAAGTCCTATGGGTGCTTCTGGGAAGAAAATATAGGAGCTCTGTGTGTGCCACTAACACACTAGAAGTCCTATGGGTGCTTCTGGGAACTCTGTGTGATGCCACTAACACACAATTGAAGTCCTATGGGTGCTTCTGGGAAGAAAATATAGGAGCTCTGTTTGCTGCCACTAACACACTAGAAGTCCTATGGGTGCTTTTGGGGTGCAATGCTGTGCTAACAGCACTGCGGTTGGTACTACTGAAATACTGTACTAACAGTAAAACACGCACCAGACTAATCCCCAGCAGCAGCTAATAACTCACTAACCAGCAGCAATGGACAATCAATGACAGGTAGCAATGGTTTAGCAAATAAATAGCCAATGGTTTAGCAAAGAAGAGCAAATCTTTCTGTAGCAATGAATCAAGCAAAGACACAGAATCAGCAGACTGATCTCTCCTAAAGCCGGAACTCATGTGATTGGCGCCGACGGCGTGGCGGCCTTTTAAATGGTGGGGCGTGTACTAAAGCCCCTGAGCTTTAATTGGCTACAGGCGTCCTGCCTGTAGCCAATTATTGCTCTCCGAGTTTCCGGCGCTGTGATTGGCCAAGCATGCGGGGTCACAGTGCATGCTTGGCCAATCATCAGCCAGCAATGCACTGCGCTGGCCGCGCCGGCCGCAATGCATTGCGGGGCCGCTCGCATCACACGAATGTGATGCGAACGGCCCAAATATTTCTGGGCTCGCCGAGCGAGCGAACGCCCGGTGCTCGATGCGAACGTTGGTTCGCATCGAGCACCGGGCCCATCCCTACAAATACCACACTTAGAATCAACTCCAGACCTTTTACCTGCTTAACCACTTCAGCCCCGGACCATTTGGCAGCCAAAGGACCAGAGGTCTTTTTTCAATTTCGCACTGCAATGCTTTAACTGGTAATTGCGCGGTCATGCAATGTTGTAACCAAACGAAATTTGCGTCCTTTTCTTCCCACAAATAGAGCTTTCTTTTGATGGTATTTGATTGCCTCTGTGATTTTTATTTTTTGCGCTATAAACGGAAAAAGACCGCAAATTTTGAAAAAAAAAAGATATTTTCTACTTTTTGTTATAAGAAAAATCCAATAAACTCAATTTTAGTCAAACATTTGGGCCAAAATGTATTCAGCCACATGTCATTAGTAAAAAAAATGCCAATAAGCGTATATTTATTGGTTTGCGCAAAAGTTATAGCGTCTACAAACTAGAGTACATTTTCTGGAATTTACACCGCTTTTAATTTATGACTGCCTATCTCATTTCTTGAGGTGCTAAAATGGCAGGGAAGTACAAAACCCCCCCAAATGACCCCATTTTGGAAAGTAGACACCCCAAGCTATTTGCTGAGAGGCATGTTGAGCCCATTGAATATTTTTTTTTTTTAGTCCCAAGGGATTGAATAAAGACTTTTTCATAAAGTTGTCACTAAATGATATATTGCTCACACATGCCATGGTTATATGTGGAGATGCACCCCAAAATACATTTTGCTGCTTCTCCCGAGTATGGGGATACCACATGTGTGGGACTTTTTGGGAGCCTAGCCGCGCACGGGGCCCCGAAACCCAATCAACGCCTTCAGTGTTTCTAAGGGTGCAAATTTTTGATTTCACTCCTCACTACCTATCACAGTTTTGAAGGCCATAAAATGCCAAAATAGCACAACCCCCCCCCCCAAATGACCCCATTTTGGAAAGTAGACACCCCAAGCTATTTGCTGAGAGGCATGTTGAGTACATGGAATATTTTATATTTTGCCACAAGTTGCGGGAATATTACAAACTTTTTTTTTTTTGCCCAAAGTTGTCACTAAATGATATATTGCCCACACATGCCATGGGCATATGTGGAATTACACCCCAAAATACATTCTGCTGCTTCTCCTGAGTACGGGGATACCACATGTGTGGGACTTTTTGGGAGCCTATCCGCATACGGGACCCCGAAAACCAAGCACCGCCTTCAGGATTTCTAAGGGCATAAATTTTTGATTTCACTCCTCACTACCTATCACTACCTATCACAGTTTTGAAGGCCATAAAATGCCAAGATGGCACAAAACCCCCCCAAATGACCCCATTTTGGAAAGTAGACACCCCAAGCTATTTGCTGAGAGGCATGTTGAGCCCATTGAATATTTTTTTTTTTAGTCCCAAGTGATTGAATAAAGACAAAAAAAAAAAAAAAAAAAAATGTATTCAAAAAGTTGTCACTAAATGATATATTGCTCACACATGCCATGGTTATATGTGGAATTGCACCCCAAAATACATTTTGCCACTTCTCCTGAGTACGGGGATACCACATGTGTGGGACTTTTTGGGAGCCTAGCCGCGTACGGGGCCCCGAATCCCAAGCACCACCTTCAGCATTTCTAAGGGTGCAAATTTTTGATTTCACTCCTCACTACCTATCACAGTTTCGAAGGCCATAAAATGCCAAAATTGCACAAAACCCCCCCAAATGACCCCATTTTGGAAAGTAGACACCCCAAGCTATTTGCTGAGAGGCATGTTGAGTACATGGAATATTTTATATTTTGCCACAAGTTGCGGGAATATTACAAACTTTTTTTTTTTTGCCCAAAGTTGTCACTAAATGATATATTGCCCACACATGCCATGGGCATATGTGGAATTACACCCCAAAATACATTCTGCTGCTTCTCCTGAGTACGGGGATACCACATGTGTGGGACTTTTTGGGAGCCTATCCGCATACGGGACCCCGAAAACCAAGCACCGCTTTCAGGATTTCTAAGGGCATAAATTTTTGATTTCACTCCTCACTACCTATCACTACCTATCACAGTTTTGAAGACCATAAAATGCCAAGATGGCACAAAACCCCCACAAATGACCCCATTTTGGAAAGTAGACACCCCAAGCTATTTGCTGAGAGGCATGTTGAGCCCGTTGAATATTTTTTTTTTTAGTCCCAAGTGATTGAATAAAGACAAAAAAAATAAATAAAAAAAATGTATTCAAAAAGTTGTCACTAAATGATATATTGCTCACACATGCCATGGTTATATGTGGAATTGCACCCCAAAATACATTTTGCTGCTTCTCCTGAGTATGGGGATACCACATGTGTGGGACTTTTTGGGAGCCTAGCCGCGTACGGGGCCCCGAAACCCAAGCACCGCCTTCAGGATTTCTAAGGGTGCAAATTTTTGATTTCACTCCTCACTACCTATCACAGTTTCGAAGGCCATAAAATGCCAAAATAGCACAAAACCCCCCCAAATGACCCCATTTTGGAAAGTAGACACCCCAAGCTATTTGTTGAGAGGCATGGTGAGTATTTTACAGCTCTCATGTGTTTTTGAAAATGAAGAAAGTAAAGAAAAAACAATTTTTTTTTTTTCTTTTTTCAATTTTCAAAACATTGTGACAAAAAGCGAGATCTGCAAAATACTCACCATACCTCTCAGCAAATAGCTTGGGGTGTCTACTTTCCAAAATGGGGTCATTTGGGGGTGGTTTGTGCCATCTGGGCATTCCATGGCCTCCGAAACTGTGATTGGCAGTGAGGAGTGAAATAAAAAAATTACACCCTTAGAAAGCCTGAAAGCAGTGCTTGGATTTTGGGGTCCCGTACGCGGCTAGGCTCCCAAAAAGTCCCACACATGTGGTATCCCCGTACTCAGGAGAAGCAACAGAATGTATTTTGGGGTGTATCTCCACATATGCCCATGGCATGTTTGAGCAATATATCATTTAGTGACAACTTTTTGTAAAAAAAAATATATATATTTTTTTTTTCATTATTCAATCTCTTGGGACCAAAAAAAAAAAATATTTAATGGGCTCAACATTGCTCTCAGCAAATAGCTTGGGGTGTCTACTTTCCAAAATGGGGTCATTTGGGGGGGGTTTGAACTGTCCTGGCATTTTATGCACAACATTTAGAAGCTTATGTCACACATCACCCACTCTTCTAACCACTTGAAGATAAAGCCCTTTCTGACACTTTTTGTTTACATGAAAACATATTTTTTTTTTGCAAGAAAATTACGTTGAACCCCCAAACACTATATATATTGTTAAAGCAAAGGCCCTACAGATTAAAATGGTGGGTGTTGCATTTTTTTTTTCCACACAGTATTTGCGCAGCGATTTTTCAAACGCATTTTTTGTGGAAAAAATACACTTTTTTTATTTTAATGCACTTAAACACACTATATTGCTCAAATTTTTGATGAAATAAAAAATATGATCTTAGGCCGAGTACATGGATACCAAACACGACATGCTTTAAAATTGCGCACAAACACGCAGTGGCGACAAACTACATACATTTTTAAAAGCCTTTAAAAGCCTTTACAGGTTACCACATTAGATTCACGGAGGAGGTCTACTGCTAAAATTACTGCCCTCGATCTGACCTTCGCGGTGATACCTCACATGCATGGTGCAATTGCTGTTTACATATGACGCCAGACCAACGCTTGTGTTCGCCTTTGCGCAAGAGAAGGGGGGGCAGGGGTGCTTTTTTTTTTTTTTTTTTTAGTTTTTCTTTTTATTTAGCTTTTTTATTTTATTTTTAAACTGTTCCTTCCATTTTTTTTTTTCTTAGTTGTCATTTTTATTGTTATCGCAGGGAATGTAAATATCCCCTATGATAGCAATAGGCAGTGACAGGTACTCTTTTTTTGAAAAAATTGGGGTCTATTAGACCCTAGATCTTTCCTCTGCCCTCAAAGCATCTGACCACACCAAGATCGGTGTGATAAAATGCTTTCCCAATTTCCCAATGGCGCGGTGGGTATGCCCACCATTAGAATACCTCCCTTCATCCACCCACTTCTAATGATGGGCATACATGCACCATTTATATATGCCGAAGCATGGGGGCATCCTCCCGCAAAAAAAGTTATGCCACGTACACATGGTCGGAAAAAGTTATTTTTTTTTGCCACGTACACATGGTCGGACTTTTTTCGACCGTATGTACGTGGCATTAGGAGCAAAATCGCTCCTCCGCCCTCTGCTGCCCCCATGCTTCGGCATATATGCTCTTTTTTTTAACTGTGGTGGTGAAATCACCTCCTACAGCATTGGAGTCGAGGCTTTATGTATCGTGGGAGCAAACGCTGTTGCTGTCAAGATAAATAAATCCACGCTGCAACTGAATGGCGTACCTGCTAAGCAAATAATGGTTAACATTAAAACAAAGTAACATTACAGTATAACAGTAAGACCTTACCATACCATACCTGCAAAGCAAATACCAAAAAAAAAACATAGTAAAAAATAAAACATTTTGTTAACGCAACCGGTGCCTAAAATATATATATGCCGAAGCATGGGGGCATCCTCCCGCAAAAAAGTTATGCCACGTACACATGGTCGGACTTTTTTCGACCGTATGTACGTGGCATTAGGAGCAAAATCGCTCCTCCGCCCTCTGCTGCCCCCATGCTTCGGCATATATGCTCTTTTTTTTAACTGTGGTGGTGAAATCACCTCCTACAGCGTTGGAGTCGCGGCTTTATGTATCGTGGGAGCAAACGCTGTTGCTGTCAAGATAAATAAATCCACGCTGCAACTGAATGGCGTACCTGCTAAGCAAATAATGGTTAACATTAAAACAAAGTAACATTAGAGTATAACAGTAAGACCTTACCATACCATACCTGCAAAGCAAATACCAAAAAAAACCATAGTAAAAAATAAAACATTTTGTTAACGCAACCGGTGCCTAAAATATATATATGCCGAAGCATGGGGGCATCCTCCCGCAAAAAAGTTATGCCACGTACACATGGTCGGACTTTTTTCGACCGTATGTACGTGGCATTAGGAGCAAAATCGCTCCTCCGCCCTCTGCTGCCCCCATGCTTCGGCATATATGCTCTTTTTTTTTAACTGTGGTGGTGAAATCACCTCCTACAGTGTTGGAGTCGCGGCTTTATGTATCGTGGGAGCAAACGCTGTTGCTGTCAAGATAAATAAATCCGCGCTGCAACTGAATGGCGCACCTGAAAACAAAAAAATGGTTAACAATAAAACATACCTGAAAAGCAAGCATGATAAAACATAATAAAACATTGCAGAATAGAATAGAGTAAAAAAGAGCAACAATAGAGAGAGAACAATAAAACGACAACTATTTTTGGTTTTTTATTTTATATTTTTTTTGGGGATTTTTTTTTTTTTTGTACTTTTTTTTTTTTTATTTTTATTTTTTACACTTTTTTTTTAAATTATAACTATAATTTTAACTGTAACGGTCGGGTCTCAAAATGCGATGGCATTCTTGAGACCCTGTGAAAGTGTATCCTAGCCTGTGAAATGCTGTACCCTACGCTAAAACCTCACTAGTGAGTGGTAGCGTTCAAAGCATTCACCAACGCAGAGACCAGGATTGTCAGGACAGAGTGGACAATAATAACGGGTGTCACGCCTACATCCGCGCTTGCTACAGACACGACATCTTCTTTGGGGGGCTCGTTGGGTAGGGGTACTCGGGAGGACATAAGGATAATGCCTCTCATGCAGCCGGCTTACTGCATTTGGTAGGGGATGTTGAGGTGTGGAACCGCCTGGATACAGGAGTTCCATGACAACCGCTCCCTGGAATTCAAGGAAGGGTAACGTCCCGCCTGAAGCTCCGTATAGCACATGAGCATTCAGCAAAGCCAATTGGAACAAATAAATAGACACTTTTTTGTACCAGCGTCTAGCCTTACGGACAACTAGGTACGGCGCCAACAACTGGTCGTTGAGGTCCACCCCTCCCATATTAAGGTTGTATTCGTGGACACAGAGGGGTTTCGTCACAACACCAGCCGCCGTACGAATTTGGACTGTCGTGTCTGCATGAAGGGAGGTAAGAACGAAAACATTCCTATTATCCCTCCACTTCACAGCGAGCAAATTATTACACTTGAAGCAGGCTCTCTCCCCCAGCCTAAGACGGGAATCTACAAGCCGCTGGGGAAAGCCCCGGCGATTAGGTCGCACGGTGCCACATGCTCCAATCTGATGATCAAACAAGTGACTAAACAGTGGCACGCTCGTGTAATAATTGTCCACGTACAAGTGGTACCCCTTTCTGAATAAGGGTGACACCAAGTTCCACACTATCTTGCCAGCGCTCCCTATGTAATCTGGACAGTTCTCCGGCTCTACGTGACTATCTTTTCCCTCATAAACCGAAAAGCTCCACGTATAGCCTGTTGCCCTGTCACAGAGCTTGTAGAGCTTGACCCCGTATCTGGCACGCTTGCTGGGAAGGAACTGTTTGAAAGACAAGCGGCCAGAAAACTTAATCAGGGACTCGTCAACGCAGACAACTTGACTGGGCGTAAACAAGGCTGCAAAACATTGGTTGAAGTGGTTTATGAGGGGCCGAATTTTGTAGAGCCGATCAAATTCAGGGTCTCCACGAGGACGACAAAGTTCATTGTCACTGAAGTGCATGAACCGCAAAATCATCTCGTATCGTGCCCTGGACATGGAGGCAGAGAACACGGGCATTTGGTGGTGCGGTGAGGTGGACCAATAAGACCTCAGAGTCGGGAATTTGTGTATGCCCATGTTGAGGGAAAGGCCCAGAAAGGTCTTAAATTCGGAAACCGTAATTGGTTTCCAATCTCTGGCAAGGGAAGGCACTTGGGGATTAGCAGCGATGTATTGACCAGCGTAAATATTACTTTGGTCCACAATAGATCTATAGAGATCTTCCGTGAAAAACAGCGAATAAAAATCGGATGGCTTAAAATCAGCTGTTTCCACCTGAATACCGGGTTGGCCAGTGAATGGGGGAAGTACGGGTTCTGCAGAAGTGGTGGGCACCCAATCAGGATTGGCGAATTCTGCAGGAAGGACACTATGTGATCGACGGACCTGCCTTTGTCTTCTTCTTGGTGGCAGCGGGACACTACTTGTGCTTGCCACCTCGCCAGCTTGAACTGCACTTATGGGACTCGCCACGTCACCAAGTGTTACTGCAGTGCTGGTTTGACTACGTCCAGGGTGTACTAGGCCGCTGGTGCTTGCCAGTTCACCAGAAGGAATAGCGGCGCTAGTACTTCTCTGCTCCATATGAGAGACCTGCGGTTCCTGCACCTCAACAACATCAGAAGATCGGGATCGGGTACGCCTGACCTTAGCAGGGACCACACCTTCGTCGCCAGAGCTATCTGTCATGGAGCCGCTGTCGTCTACTGGATCGTATTCTGAGCCTGATTGTGACAGATGAGTGACCTCCTCTTCACTATCTGACATACTCAGAAACAAGTAGGCCTGTTCACTAGTGTACTTGCGATTTGCCATTTTGGGCTCTAAATTTAGTAGTACACTAGTGAGATTCACAGGAAAAAAAGCTCCTAGGCTGCTGGCGACTGAATCAAAACGCTACCAAAAAAACAGTTAGCGATCGCAGGGATCAGGCCTGACTCTGCGAATGCTGCAGTTATGTGTGCTTAGTGTTTTGTAAGTGAGAGTGATCGATCGATACTGCACTTGTGGTGGGCTGGGCTGGGCTGGGCGGAGGGGGAAAACGCAGGTGCTAGCAGGTATCTGGGCTGATCCCGCTAACAATGCGTTTTTTGGAACCCTAAACTGCTGGGACGCTAGTATAGATCTGATCAGATCAGATATTGATCTGTTCAGATACTATACCACTAAGGGAGGTGTATGCTTTGCGCGTGGGTGTTTGCGGTACTGGCACTAACCTGGGGCGACGCAGACCTTATTTGACCCTAAAACCTAATTGATATCACCGCCGGGCGATCAGGGGGTTAAACCGATAGTTGGGTAATAAATGGCGGGTGCCCTGACAGTATAAAAAAACAAACTAACTAACCAGCGTCACCCGTAACAGTTATACGGTGATCACTGGTTAAAGGGTTAACTAGGGGCAATCAGGGGGTTAAAACCTTTATTAGGTAATATATGGGGGTACCTGACGATATATAAAAACCTGACGGGGAACCTAAATAACTAAATAACTAACTGGCTAACCAGTGACACTTATACGGTGATCACTGGTGAAAGAGTTAACTCTAGGGGCAATCAAGGGGTTAAAACCTTTTTTTAGGTTGTAATATGGGGGTACCTGACCTATAAACCTATTTATAATCCTATATAAACCTGGCGGTTACCTAAAAAAAAAACTGGCTACCTAGCGGCACCAGTGACACTAATACAGCGATCAGAAAAACGATCGCTTAGTGACACTGGCAAAAGGGGGTGAAAGGGTTACCTAGGGGGCAATCAAGGGGTTAAACCTTTATTGGGGGGGGGGGGGGGGTAGGGGGCTACCTAGGACCTAAAGGGGCCTAAAACTAACTGCCCTGACAGTTATTGCAGTCACACTGACACTAAATGCAGTGATCAGTAAAATAAATGATCACTGCAATCAGTGACACTGTGACTGGGGGGGCAGGGGGTGATCTGGGGGGTGATCAGGGGGGTGAAATATGTGCCTATGTGTGCCTGGTGTCAGTGTAGTGTTTGTGCACTAACCTGATGTCTTCTCCGCTCGGCGTCCCGGTCAGAAAGACCGGCACGAGGAGCGTGACATCACTTCCCCTTGCCTGTGTTTACAATTACACAGGAAGGGGAAGGAAGGGGAAGCATCTCATTGGCCAGAGCGATCGCGAGGGGGTGGCCAGAAACGACTGGCCGTCCCCTCGTCCCGCATCGCTTCTGGAGCCATCCCGACCGTCCCCGCCGGCGGAGGGGGTTCCGATCGGACACCCCAACCGCCGGAAGAGTGGCACGTACAGGTACGTGATTCTGCCTGTACGTGCCATTCTGCTGACGTATATCTACATGGGGCGGTCGGGAAGTGGTTAATTGATGAAGAAATAATGAAGTAGCCCACACCTGGCCATGAAACAGTTTTGATTCAATTGCCCAATTACTTTTGGTCCCTTGAAAAAAGGGTATGGCTATTCTTAAGAGCTTTAATTCCTAAACCCTTCCTCCAATTTGGATGTACATACCCTCATATTAAACCCGAGAGTATGCACTTTCAGCCCATATCAATTATATAAATATAGCTTGAATATGTTTTGGTAAATACCTGAAAAAAGGCTAAAATTGTGCCTGTGTCCAAATATATATGGGCCTAACTGTATACAGGCATACCCCACTTTTAAGTACACAATGGGACCAGAGTATGTATGTAAAACGAAAATGTACTTAAAGTGAAGCAATACCTTTTTTCCCTTCTGGGGTGTCAGGGGCTGTAGTGGGGGTGTCAGGGGCTGTAGAGGGGGGTCAGTGACTGTAGTTGGGGGGGTCGGTTAGTGTGTTTCCAAGTAGCGGGGAATCTGAACTATTTGTGCATGGATTACTCAGCTTTAGCCTTAGCTTGAGAGCCACTTTACATACACTCGCGGGTATGTCCGTACTCGCGAGTGTACGTAAAGTGAGTGTACTTAAAGTGGGGTATGCCTCACTATATACTAGTATATACTGTATATATATATATATATATATATATATTGTGACAGTACAGTTCCCTGTCCTAGTAATTGCCGCCCAGGGTTCTCAAATAGGCAGGTTGAGGGGCTCCAGGGGTATTTAATGTTGAGGAATCTGTTTTATCAGTTTCCTCCAAAGTTTGTAAAATCCAGTTGGGGACCTGGAGCTCGGAGATTCCATAGCGTTATGGGTGGGACGGAATCTCCAATCCTGGGACCGAGTTTTGGGAACAGCCAGGAGTCTGGCTGGTTGATTGAGCAGGTGGGTCCTGCGCTTAAAGCAGAGTCAGGATTAGGGTTCTGGGCTCCACCCAGAGAGACAGGAGGTCTCCAGGAGTCCAGAGAGTGCAGGTGTGCACTAGTGAAAGCCAGAGACCCAAGTCTGAGGATCAAAGCAGTGAGGGGCTGCTTTCTAAATAGACGCTGTGTGCGTTGAAGCTGTGTGCATCTAAGGAGACAGATGAGAGCCTGAAGTGAAAGGCCTGAGCAGCAAGGAAACTGAAAAGAGGTACAGTAGTTGTACGGAAACCCTGTTATATGGCCAAGGGCTGAAGCGTAAAGCTTAAGTGGCAGTACTGCTGAAGAGAGCCAGGTGGATTGGCATTTTTCATTTGTTATTGTTTTTGAGAGAAGAACCCCTGTGTGGGCATCCAAGTGCATGTATGAACTTTCCTTTATTTTGTTCCTTTTAATAAAAGTGGGCTACCATGCCCTTAAACTAAAGTTCCTGTTCGCTGTGAACTTACTGAAAAGGCATCTACCACTGAGCTAGACATCCCCCAATGTCACTATATATATATATATATATATATATATATATATATATATATATATATATATATATATATATATATATATCTATATATATAGATATAATATATATATTCAAGATAGGTGCGGTGAGCAGCACAACAGTTCCAGATAGAGTGCAAAAACAATCAGACCGTCCCACTGGACATATATAGAAAATTCAAACAAGGATTTCTGCACTTAAAATGTATTCTGAGTCCAAAATAGACAAAGGCATGTTATGTTCCAAATAGCTAGCTTTCAGGCAAAGTACAGAACGTCCTTCCTCAGGCTGGAACATCATCTGAATAACATACATGTTTCACAAGTGTATATATATACAGATTAATTAACAAAACAATTAGCTGAACAAGGAACCACTGAAGTAATTATCTTGTATCTGTAGCACATGATTCTTTTGTTATTAGTGGGTATTAGAAAGATATCAGACAAATGGCAATCGCTCCCCATTCCAAGGGGAAGAAATTAACCCTATTATAAAAAAGTAAAAAATTAAAAGTCAGCAGCTACAAATACTGCAGCTGCTGACTATTAAAATAAGGACACTTACCTGTCCAGGGCGCCCGTGATGTCCTCACCCAAAGCCGTCTCGTCCCTCAGCTCCGGGTGGAGGCACCGGCATTGCTATTAAGGGAATCAGGAAGTGAAGCCTTGTGGCTTCACAGCCTGGTTCCCTACTGCGCATGTGCGAATCGCGCTGCGAATTCTGAGTGGTCCCTGCTGTCTTCTGGGACCTGTGTGTCTTCCAGAAGACAGCAGGGGGAGGGGCGGACATAGCGTAGATCGCCGTGGATACTGCGGCAATCTTTTGCCAGAAGTGGGAGCAATTACCTGTATCTGCTCCCCCTAAAAGGTGCCAAATGTGACACCGGTGGGGGGGGGGGACTGGATTAGTCCATTAGTTCCATTTTTATGTGGAACTCCGCTTTAAACCTAAAACTATACAAGTAAAGAATGTTACAATATCAATTATCCATTTAATAAACCATCACAGTGACTTGTAAGTTGTTATCATATCTCTAAAATACACAAATATGTATCATTATATCACAAATATAAATGTAAATCAAAATTAGAGTTCAAACCCCTAGGAATAAGGGTATCTAAGCGATAGATCCATTCTACATCTAGTTTTTTAAATTCAATTCACAATCTCCTCCTCGCCTATTTTTCTTTGTCAATTACCATATATTTTAACTGTGAGACTGAATGTCCTTTTTCTACAAAGTGCCTGGCCAGAGGTAACTGGGTCAATTTATCCCTCACCGAATATTTATGTCAGGCGATTCGATCTTTAACTTTCTGAGTTGTCTCAAACCACAAGGACATTTGATTATATATATATATAACAAATGAAGTTTGGCATGTAAAACGTTGCACCCAAACAAAATTGACGTCCTTTTTTCCCCACAAATAGAGCTTTCGTTTGGTGGTATTTGATTACCTCTGCGTTTTTTATTTTTTGCGGTATAAACAAAAAAAGAGCGACAATTGTGAAAAAAACACAATATTTTTTACATTTTGCTGTAACAAATATCCCCCAAAAAATATATAAAAAACTTTTTCCTTAGTTTAGGCTGATATGTATTCTTCTACATATTTTTGGTCAAAAAAAAATCGCAATAAGTGTATATTGATTGGTTTTCGCAAAAGGTATAGTGTCTACAAAATAGAGGCTAGCTTTATGGCATTTTTATTATAATTTTTTTTTTACTAGTAATGGCAGCAATCTGCGATTTTTTTCAGGACTGCGACATTATGACGGACACGTCGGACAATTTTGACACATTTTTGGGACCATTGGCATTTTTACAGCGATCAGTGCTATAAAAATGCATTGATTACTGTAAAAATTTCACTGGCAGTGAAGAAGTTAACCACTAGGGGGCTATCAAGGGGTTAATGTGTGTGTGTTCTAAATGAAGGGGGGAGGGGACTGTGTAGGGGAAGAGATAGATCGCTGTCCATACTTTGTATGAACAGACGATCTGTCACTTCTCCCCTCAGAGAACCCGAAACTGTGTGTTTACACACACAGATCCCGATTCTCTGTGTGCCCCGAGCAATCGCAGGAGCCCGGCGGTGATCGCGACCACCGGGCACTCGCATCGGCTCCGTGGGCGAGCAGGGGGTGCGTTGTTTCGCCCAGTCGGCAAGTGGTTAAAATGTAATATTGTTTGGAGTAAAGAACAGATTTCCTTCCTAGACACGTCTTTGAGGATATATGAGAATCGAATAGTGAGTGATCTATATAATAAACCTTCTGATAAAAATCAATTGCTTTTTTTCATTCACCAAGTATATTTAAGTCTATCCCTAGGAGCCAATTTTCCAGGGTGACTAGAATAATAACAGATCCAGCTACACGGGAGATTAGATTGGGAGAAATGGAACAGAAATTAACATAGAGAGGATATCCATTATATATGGTTCAGAAAGAGAGGCGTAGTTTAACTAAATTGCATAGGAATACATATCTGGTCGGTGAATTCCATTTGTCTCACAGTATCATACTTTTTCTTTTAGAATATATAATATTTTAAAGAAACATTGGGCCATTTGAGTGGACATTATCCCTCCATTTTGGAGTTCTGTGCCCCTCCTTTACCATCTTACCGTAGAGCAGGGGTAGGCAACCAGTAGCCATCCAGCTGTTGTGGAAATACATTTCCCATGAGGCATTGCAAGGCTGGCAGTTACAATTACTCCCAGAGGCATGATGGGACTTGTAGTTCTGCAACAGCTGGAAGGCCCCGGGTTGCCTACCCCTGCCGTAGAGGGAGAACTATAGGTGATTGCTTAATTCGAGCAGATCAATTTTCTCCACCTAAAACTATTGCTACTTTTCTGGGACCCCACAAAACAGGTTCTTTCGTTCGTTTAAACTTTATTTATTGCAATTGTATGATCAAGGGGTCAATATTTTCTCACCCACATAGAGGACCTGACATTAGCATTAAGAATTATTTTACATGCCAATCTTCATTTGTTATCTATATTATCAAATGTCCTTGTGGTTTACTTTATGTGGTAGAGGCAACTCAGAAGGTTAAAGATCGAATCGCCCAACATAAATATTCGGTGAGGGAGAAATTGACACAGCTACCTCTGGCCAGGCACTTTGTAGAAAAAGGACATTCAGTCTTACAGTTAAAATATATGGTAATTGACGAAGCAAAGAAAAATAGACGAGGGGGAGATTGTAAACTGAATGTAAAAAAACTAGAAGTAGAATGGATCCATCGCTTAGATACCCTTATTCCTAGGGGTTTGAACTCTGATTTAGATTTAGATTTATTTTTGTGATATAATGATACATATTTGTGTATTTTAGAGATATGATAACAACTCAGTCACTGTGATGGTTTATTAAATGGATAATTGGGTTTAAGGTTTTTTGTTCTGTTTTATTTTATTAAATTTTGTCTTATTTTACTTTACTTTTTTACAAAAGGATCAGCATGGTTTAATTTATTCCCCTTGGAATGGGGAGTGATTAACATTTTTCTGCTATCTTTCTAAGCCCTGGTTCACATTGATGCTACTTTGAAATCGTGCAACTTCACTTGAAGTAGCTCGATTTCAAAGTAGCAAGGTCAGCGCAATTTCAGGTTCTACTTGATAGACATCTGTGTGGCTTCATGCACAGATGTCTATTGAAGTGGCACCTGAAATCGGCAAAAGTAGTCCAGGAACTACTTTTGCAAACCGGTGTGGAGCCGCAAAATCAGTGTCGCACCAATTGGAACAGTGCCATTGCCTCCAATAGGCTGCGACTTGTCATGCGATTTGATCTCTCAAATCACATGACAAATCGCTCCAATGTGAACCTAGGCTAATACCCACTAATAACAAAAGAATCATGTGTTATGGATACAAAATAATTACTTTAGTGGTTCCTTGTTCAGCTAATTGTTTTGTTAATTGATATGTATATATATATATATATATACTTGTGAAACATGTATGTTATTCAGATGATGTTCCAGCCTGAGGAAGGGCGTTCTGTACTTTGCCCAAAGCTAGCTATTTGGAACATAACATGTAACCTTTGCCTATTTTGGACCCAGAATTCCTTTTTAAGTGCAGCAATCATTGTTTTAATGTTATATATATATATATATGTAGCAGTGACACCTTTTAAATGTGTCCGCTATGTGTATATTTTGTTATTTTTGTCTCTCAGAACAGTAAAGGGGTTCTGAGAGCTAATTGGATAGGGAAGCTTTGGCATCAGTTTGGCTGGGCTGTGTTGGGGTTCTGCCTGATCATGTGTGCGGTTAGGTACACATGACAGGTTCAGAACCAGAACCAGGTGCGTTTGGCCCCACTGAGGAGTCTGGGGAGGGGTACTTAAGATGCTGGAGTCACGTGTTCAGGGTTCAGGGCCTCAGGAGGAACTTGAATATTAACGGCCGGGGAGGAAAGGCATATGCTGTCGTGAACCTCCAGGGGCACGTCAGGGCATCCACTGCCTCGGCTTGCGTGTGTGGAAAAATCTGTCCAATTTTGCATTCTCTGGAGTGGCAAATAGATCTACCTGAGGGGGATCCCACAGGTTGGAGATCTGATGGAACACCTGGGGATGGAGGGCCCACTCGTTGTTGTCTTGGAAGTTCCTCGACAGCGAGTCTGCTTCCGTGTTTAGCTTGCCAGGAAGATACGTTGCTCTGAGGTCCAGAAGGTTCTTCTCCGCCCAGAGCATGATTGGCTCTACCTCTCTGAGTAGCGATCTGCTGCGTGTGCCTCCCTGCCTCTGCAGATATGCGACAGCCGCCCTGTTGTCCAGGCGTAGGAGTATTCTCTGACCTCTGACTTGAGATGACAAGGTAGTCAGTGCCAAGAATGCTGCCCTCATCTCCAGGATGTTGGATACTACTCCCCGGGTAGGACATGACCATCTTCCCTGAATCCTGGTTTCCCCGCAATGGGCCCCCCAGCCTTGCCCACTTGCGTCGGATGTAACCGTGATCCAGGAGAGGGATCCCAGGTGATGAGGTTTGGAGAGGTTTCTTGGAATTGTCCACCAGCGCAGACTCCTGCGCATTACTCCCGTCAGCAGGATTGTCTGAGAGAGTCGCTGTCTCTTCCACTGAGCCAAGAAACCCGTCTGAAAATACCTCAGGTGCCAATGAGTCCAAGGAGTCAGGGGAATGCAGGAGGACATTGTGCCAATGAGGCTCAGGCATTGAGATGCCGTCAGATACTGGCTCTGGATGGTCTTGAGCATTCTGCGAATGATGATCCTTGCCTTCGAAGGAGGCAATGACACTGTCCCCTCCTGAGTGTCGAACATCGCACCCAGATAGACCATCTGCTGAGTCGGTGTTAGTTGACTTTTGTCCGAATTTATCAGCCATCCTAGCCTTCTCAGGGACTGTAGAAGGATCTCCCGGTGATATACCAACTGATCCGGACTGCTGGCTAGCAGGAGGATGTCGTCTAAATAGTGGTATATCCTCAGGCCCTTCTCCCGTAAGGGGGCCAGAGCGGATATCAGTATTTTGGTGAATACCCTGGGAGAGGTGCACAGCAGTTGCAGGTATGCATCCTGTAGGTCGACCGAGATCATCCAATCCATTGGCTGGACTGCTTGGATAATCGTTTGCAGGGACTCCATCTTGAAGCTTTCGGTGCGGATGTACAGATTGAGCTTCTTTAGGTCTATCACTGGCCTCCACCCACCGGTCTTCTTTGGTACCAAGAACAGGGTAGAGTAGAAGCCTGTGAAGCGTTCTGACAAGGGAACCGGCACAGCTGCCCCTGAAGCTGGAGGGTTGTTATGAACTGTAATAGGGCTTGGGCCTTTAACGGAGAAAATGGAATCTCGGTTCTCTTGAAAGATATGGGCGGTGGAGGATGAGAAAAACTCAAAAGTGTCCCCACTGGATTGTTGACAGAACCCAGGGGTCCTGGCAATGGGTGGTCCAGACTGGGACAAAGGCCCTTAGTCTGGCTCCCACCGGTGGTTTCTGGCCTAATCTGGCGTCAAAAGGACTGCTTCTGCTCCTGTGGGGCCCTAAGAGTTTTATTCTTCCTATTCAGAAAGGATGCCTGGGTGCCTTTCCAAGGCCTTCTGTTGTCTCTAAAGTGCCTTGACTGTCTGAAGTCCCTGGAGTTCGACTGGCGGAACCTAGACGAACCTCCTCTGGGTCCTCGCACCCTTCTGTCCTGGGGGAGCATACCGGATTTCCCCCCGGTCACCCTGGAGATAGCCTTATCCAACTTGTCCCCGAATAGTGCTTTCCCATCAAATGGGATCTTACACCAATTCTGCTTGGAAGCCAGATCAGCCGTCCAGGGCTTCAGCCACAAGGCTCTCTTCGCCATTACAGAATGTAGCATGGATCGGGCTGAGCACCTGATGGTGTCAATGGCTGCTTCTCCGACGAAATCTGCCGATAACCTAAGCTCCTCCAAGGCCTTTATTATGTCTTCCCTGGGGACATCCTGTCGTAAGGCCGTCTCGATGTTGTCTGTCCAGGTCCTGATGGCGTTTGACACGGAAGTGAGGGCAATGGCTGGCTTACAGGCTGCTCCTGCGGCCAAATAGCTCCTCTTAAGATCCAGATCGATCCGTCTGTCTAGAGGGTCTTTAAAGGAAGCGGAGTCCTCCATTGGGAGGGTGACATTCTTCGCTAATCGTATCACAACCGCGTCTACTACCGGCATGGAGTTTAGCGACTGCGTCTCGGCCTCCGATAAAGGGTAAAGCTTATTGAGCCGGCCCACGGAAAGCTTTTTATCGGTCTTCAACCACTCATTCTGGATTACTTCAGTGATCTCGCCCATCATAGGGAAGAGAATCTGCCTCCTTTTGAGGAATGGGAAGTAACTCCTGGATCTTTGAGGTGGCTCTTCTGCATCCTCCCAGGCGATCACAGTCTTGACTGCTTGTATGAATGGTGGGACCAGGGCATAGCTGAACCCAGAAGGCTCTGATTCCTCTGAAGAATCCCCTGAGGGGTCTTCGGGTGGTAACTTCTCGGCCAGTCGGCTTGACGGTGGTAGGGGGGTACTGACACCCGAAGGACCAGGGGCATCAGGGTCCGTCTCCCTTACCTGGGATGTCCGAGGGACTGGCTGAGCGGGGACTAAGGCTGCTAGCTCTGAGAATGAGTCCTTCATTTTCCGCTTTAGCAGATCTACGACCTGCTGACTTTCGAGCTCGCGGTTGGCCGCATAGTCCCTAAAGCAGTCTTTACAGACCAGCTTGTCCGGAAGTGGCGTAGCCCCACATGTCCAGCACTTCTTCTTTGCGCAGCCTCTAGAAGAAGGAGACCGGTCTCGTCTTCTGGATCTTGACCTCTCAGATTCATGTCGTGAGGAACGGGACACATGATGAGAAGAACGGGACCTGCGATCTGGGCTGTCATCATTGTCGCGGTGTCTTGAAGATTTCCTGGTGCTCTTGGAGTGGGCAGGGCTACGATGCAAGGAATCTGTGTTAGATTCATGCAGTGCACTTTTTTTTTTTTTTTTATACTTACGTACAGTTGGTCTCATACCTAATGGAAGTAGGAGGATCTTTGTTACGGGATGAATAACTCATTGCGCAGTTGGGCAGAAGGATCAGCTGCAGAAAAATAGTAAGATAGAGAGAGGAGGGGAAAAAAAAAAAGGCTAACTGTATGCATTTTTCCCCGGAACACAACACACATCTACATATGTAACTTGCGCCTCTGTACCCACCTGCGGGCCACCCGCCCAGCCCCCCTTCTCTATTCTTTCCTTTCTCTTCTTTTATCTTTTATTTTTTTTTATTTTTTTTCTGGACCCTTCATGCATGTCCCCAACAAAAAACAATCTATATATTTCCTCCTCTCTTTTTTTTTTTTTTTGGTATTTATTTATTTATTTGTACTTACCAGGGAGCAGGACAGCAAGGCTGAAGTAACACTGACGGCCCTGAGCAAGCCTGCTGGTCCTTTAAATACAAAAGGAGGTGGATGGGCTAATCCCAAGCCACCTCCTACCTGCAAAGGAGAAAAGGGCAACAAACTGGAGTTTTTCCAGTATCCAAAATGGCCGCCGGACGGCAAGGCAACTGCGCATGCGCACGCGCATGCGCAGTAGCTATCGGCGCTGATGGCTCTACACGGAGCCTTCGCCAGTCGGCCTCGCAGCACCGCCCCGGAATGCGCATGCGTCAATCCGGCGGCGAGGACGCCGACCCACGGAGGGAACAGTTTAGGGGATGATTAAGGAGTGTTCCCTACGGCCCCCAATGCAAAAATGAGACCCCTTCTTAAGGGAGGCAATGTGCACCAGAAGCCCGGATCCCTGGAAAACACATATATGGGAGGAAAAACGGGAAAGAGAGAGAGAGAAAGAGGGAGAAGGAAAGAGAGAGAGAGAAAACAAAAAAAAATAACCGGCCTGAGAATGTGAGCTGATCCTTCTGCGACTCCGCTGCGATTCATCCTTGAAAGTGGCAGACTGCGTTCCTGTGAGGAATCTCTGCAAACAGACCCCAACAGATCCACAGAGGGGTTCCCAGTCTTATCATTGAGCGACCCAAGAACAGGGACTGCGCACGGGAAAGGCTAAACCCGGCGGACGCTGCCAAAGGCAGAGGTATGGACGTACTGCTACTCTTCACCAGCACAAGAGGTATGAGGAAAAAAAGGAGAATGTTGGGGGAGGGACTACGCCTTTAATTTATGCTATTCACTAGTCCTGAGGGAGGAGTCAAGGCGGAGCTCTATCACAGGTATGCTGCCATGGAGGCACCAGGAAATTAATTTTTTCAGATCTTGATCTTTAAAGGTGACCATACACTGCAATCAGATATTAAATAAAATTAGATTTAGTGTAAGAGCCTGTTTGATTTCCTATAATTTGAATTAATTGTTCAAGTGCGTCTTCCTATTACCTATTTTGCATAAATATCGAGTTGTACACAGAGCGGCCAATCATATTACATAGTGCATGACCATCTTAAATGCCAAATTTGGAATGTAGATGTGCCATGACCCACTTGTATTTTCCAAATGATATTTCTTGTCAGTCCCCTTTCATACGGGTGTTCCGTATGTTGATGGAAAATGGGCAGCAATGCATTCCTATGGGCAAAAAAATGTATACGGATAATCATCCGTTTACATCAGTTTAAACCTGAATCCATTCAGATCTGTTTTTTAAACAGAACAAGCCTCTATTATTGCTTCATTCAAAAAACCAAAGTGGGCCTAAACGGATGTAAATGGACAATGTTCTGTTTTTGCATCTGTTTTGTGCATTGGTTGTTAGAAACAGGCACCCACCAGCATCCTAGCAACTCACTCCTGCTGTCAGCTAGCAACCAGTGACTCAAAACCTAACATTCTAACAACCAGTGATTCATCCCTGCTGCGATTGGGTTCCGTGGGTGGCTTTTATTTTGTATATGTCGGCGGCCATCATTCATCATGATTGACATTGAACTACATCTCTGGACGATGTGATTGGCGATTATTTTTTTTTAACTTTTGGCCTAAGAGCCCTCACAGCATTTTTTTTGGCATGAGTACCCTCAAACTCTTTACCAGACCCAAAGGGCCTGATAGGAATTGAGAGGGGGACCGGCACGGTGCTTTCTTTTTCATTTTGTCGGATCTTTTGTTTACAATCTGCTGTCAGTGGGGAATCACCCACTGACAGCAGGGATCAGTCATAGTTGTTAACCGCTTGCTGACCACCACACAAAAGATGTACGTCGGCAGAATGGCACAGGCAGGCACCTGTACCTGTACGTCCCTTTGAATTTGCTGCCTAGCGTGCCCACGGGTCCCAGGAACTCAATGTTCGCCGGTCAAAAGTGTCCGATGTGTCCACCATAATGTCGCAGTCACGATAAAAATCGCAGATCGCCGCCATTACTAATAAAAAAAAAATTATAATAAAAATGCCATAAATCTATCCCCTATTTTGTAGACACTATAACTTTTGCGCAAACCAATCAATATACACTTTTACCAAAAATATGTAGAAGAATACATATCGGCCTAAACTGAGAAAGAAATTCTTTTTTTTTTTATATTTTTTGGGGATATTTATTATAGCAAAAAGTAAAAAATATTGCTTTTTTTTTTTTAAATTGTCGCTATTTTTTTGTTTATAGTGCAAAAAATAAAGACCGCAGAGGTGATCAAATACCACAGACCGCAGAGGTGATCAAATTGGGTATAACATCGCATGACCACGCAATTGTCAGCTAAAGCGACGCAGTGCCGAATCGCAAAAAAATGCTCTGGTCAGGAAGAGGGTAAAATGTTCCGGGCTGAAGTGATTAAAGGACGCCGACAGGGGCTGTTAAAATGAATGTGAAAATTGATGAAAACTGTAAATACTGTATATAACTGTATTCCATTTTGTAATAATTTGCTTATGTATTGCACACTGCACACTGCACTGCACAAAACACTAATGCCCCGTACACACGGTCGGAAAATCCGACCACAAAATCCATCAGATTTTTTCCGACGGATTTTGTCCGACACTGGTGTTGCATACACACGGTCAGACAAAGTTGTCGGAAAATCCGATCATTCTGAACGTGGTGACGTTTGTTGCCTACGACGGGACTACGTAGAGGCTAGTAGCCAATAGCTTGGGTCTTGTAATGTGATCTGAGCATGCGTAGCACTTTGTCCGTCGGACTACGCTACACACGATCGGAATTGGTGTGATCGGATTTTTATGTCGGAAAATTTGAGAGCAGGAGATAAAACCTTGTCCGTCGGACAATCCGATGGAAAATGTCCGATGGTGCCTACACACGGTCGGGAATTTCCGACAACATTGTCCGATAGGACAGAATCCATCGCAAAATCTGACCGTGTGTATGGGGCTTTACAGGGATTTGATTAAGACCCCTTTCACACTGGGGCGTATTTCAGGCGTTTTTCAGGAGCTTTATTGTTAAAAAAAAGTGCCTGTAAAGCGCCTGAAAGAAGCCGCAACTGCAATCCCAATATGAAAAGCCAGAGTGCTTTCACACTGAGACCCCTTTCACACTATGCTTTAGCTTTAGCTTTAGCATTAAAATAAGTGCCTGTAAAGCGCCTGTAAAGCACCTGAAAGAAGCCGCAACTGCACTCCCAATGTAAAAGCCCGAGTGCTTTCACACCGAGTCGCTGCGCTGGCAGGGCGTCAAAAAAAGTCCTGCAAGCAGCTTCTTTGCATCGCTTTTGGAGCGGTGAATACACTGCTCCTAAAGCGCCTCTTCCCATTGAAATCAATGGGAAGCACCTGAAAAACGCCTGAAAAGCACCTGAAAAGCGTTTTTAGCAGCAGCGCTTTGTGGGCGCTTTTAACCCTTTATTTGGCCACTAGCAGAGGTTAAAAGCGCCCCACTAGCGCTCGAAAAACGCTGGTAAAGCACCGCTAGTTTAAGCGGCGCTTTACGAGCATTTTTCGGGGGCGCTGGCAGTGTGAAAGGGCTCTTAAAGCACTTGGGTTTTCACATTGGAATTGCAGATGAGGCTTCTTTCAAGTGCTTTACAGTCGCTTTTTTTAACACTAAAGCACCTGAAAAATGCCTGAAAAAAGCCCCAGTGTGAAAGGTGTCTTAGTGCATTATTTTGAGTCCTGATAAGAAATTAGCTTGGCTAAAAAAAGCCTCTTGTTACCTTAAGGCCACTTTCACACTGAAGCGCTTCTAAACTGCCAGTAAAAACACTCAGCGCTTTTGAAAAGCTTTTGAGGCGCTTTTGAAGAGCTTTCCATTCATTTCAATGGGGAGGGGAGTTTTTCACAGCCCTGACAGTACACTGTCCCAGTGTGAAAAGCGTTCATTGATTTTAATGGAAATACATTTTCGTGAGCTTTTTAGGCGCTGTTTTTAGCGTGAAAGCGCCTGAAAAGCGACTCAGTGAGAAAGTGGTCTAAAAGTAAAATTGTGATATTAATGTGTAAATAAACAGAACATTAATTTAGAAGAATGCTGCGTGTATCTTTTTGTGTCTGTTCCCTACTACAGTAGTTAGTATTAATTTGGAACCACTGAATAATATGGGGATAGTAGAAACTGAACTGTAAAAACTGATGTAAACTGCATCAGTTTTTTCTTCGAAAAAACATGACTGAACGAATAACATCCATGTGAAAGGGGCCTCAAAGTAACATCTCCATGAATGACAGGACCAAGGTTTCCCAGCAGAACATTGCCTATAGAATCACACTGCCTCTGCCAGCTTGCCTTCCTCCCATACTGTATCCTGGTGCCATCTTTTCCCCAGTTAAGCAATGCATATGCACCCCCAGCCATCCACATGATGTAAAAAAACGTAATTCATCAGACCAGGCCACCTTCTTCCATTGCTCTGCTGTCCAGTTCTGATGCTCACGTGCACATTGTAGGCACTTTTGGCTGTGGACACGGGTCAGCATGGGCAACCTGAGTGGTCTGTGGCTACGCAGCCCCATACACAACAAACCGTGATGTCCATTTTTTCTGCTTTCAACACTTGAACTTTGGGGACAGCATGTTTTCTTGCTGTCTAATATATCCCACAAATTTTCAGATACCATTGTAATGAGATAATCATAATGTTATTCATTTAACCTGTCAGTGATCATAAATAAATATATATATATATATATATATATATATATATATATATATATATATAATATATATATATATATTTATATATATATATATATATATACATATATATATATATATATATATATATATATATATATATATATATATATAGTGCCAAAGGCACTATGCATTACACACATAGGGGGTTATTTACAAATCCACTTTGCACTGCAAGTGCACTTGGAAGTGCAGTCGCTGTAGATCTGAGGGGGACATGCAAGAAAAATAAAAAACATAACTTTAGCTTGCACATGACTGGATGATAAAATCAGCAGAGCTTGCCCTCGTTTCAGATCTTTCTCTCAGATCTACATCGACTGCCCTTCCAAGTGCACTTGTAGTGCAAAGTGGATTTGCCTTTTCGTAAATAACCCCCATAGTCTCCTATAACTGCAGCCATGGCCATGTTCAGCGATACATTTTTCTAACCTGAGAGATCTGTCTTCAAACTAAAAGGAGTTAATTTGGACATCTCAAATAGATGTGCTTTGGGGAGAATCATACTGAAACAATTTCAGGCACAGTCAGCTAGAAAGAAAAAGCGCAGGCCTGGAGCATAATTGTGGATGATATCTCGCAGTCAATTCAGAATCCCCCAGTGTTATGCCCAAAAAGCCTTAGCTTTTTTTCATTTCGAGTTCTGAAACACATTCTAGAACAATCAAAGCAAAGATAGGTTGTGATTGTGAAACTGGAAAACATTGTAGAGTAAGGACTCTTGAGAAGACAGTCTGTATAATCCCCAAACCTACCGTACTTGCTTACCATTTGGCTAACCAATGTTCATCACTGTTGTGCTCATGTTAGTGCTTTTTTTTCTATTGTATATAACCTTGAATTTATATCTAATAAGCCAATGAGCAAGAAGCAGAAACATTTATTGTTTCCTCTGAAAAATGAAACCTGATTGCATTCTATAGGCATGTTTTTGCTCTTCTTCTTTATCCCAAAGGTGCAAATATCTAGAAGGTACAGAAACCCTTAGCAACTATTACGATCTCACCCAAAAAAGATTTTTACATAGACTATACATTTCTGATTGGCTGCTTTGAGTTATTGAACTGTGTTCCTAGCTTTATAAAAAAAAAAAATGTTTTTTTTTTTTTCTTGAGATATGTGTATTGTTCTATAGATATTCTTTTCTTAGAAGCTACATGCAACTGTCTAGCGATCAATAGCTGCTGTGAAACTGTGATATCTCTTCATTCAAACTCCTTTAATGAGCAGCAGAAAACTATTTCGGGAAAGAAAGCAGGATTAAGAAAAGAAGGAGGAGGGCGACTTTTATGGCAGTTCAGAAGGGAAGACAGATAAGAACAGATATGCAGAAGATATGCTTCTAAAATGTACTGAGATGTCCTGGCTGTGTGTGATAGACAAAGAGCCAGCAAATAAAAGGCATTGCTGTCAAACACAAGCCGAGGAACCCAAGACAGGCTGTGAGCTACCTTTGTCTGCTTTATATTTCACACAATTCACTAAACAGCCTCCATCAAAGCAGTCATTCTGGCTGCACTTTCATATCCACAGTCAAATTATTAAGCTGTAACTGACACTGCAGAGCAATGGCTGCTGGGTTAATGTTCCTTGATTGTTGACAATTACTTCTACCACTGAAGGGAATTTATAGTTCCACTATGTTAAATCATTTTTTAAGCTATTAATATTAGTCCTAACTGATATGTACATTGTCCTAGCAATACTTTCAAGCATTGTTAGCTTAAAGCGGTAGTAAACCGCCATGCTTTTTTTTTTTTTTAAACCTTCAAGGTAAAAATATAACATGCTAGTATGCATGTAGCTCTCCAGCGACGCACTGTCACGTTGACAGGGCTTCCATCTTCAATCACCCGTCTACCTTCTGGGTTCGCGTCATCCGGCCTTCTGATTGGCCGCGCCGCAATTACGTCAATCCCTCGCATGCGCTCCGGAGCCTCTATTCACGGCACGGGACTCTGATGGAACGGCCTGGGTGGCCGTACCTTCAGAGCGAATTTGCGCCGGTTATGTCACTGGCCCATTCACAAGTAAATATCACCTAAACAGTGCATGTTTAAGTGATATTTACTGTACCTATGGACCTCCCAACTTTCTGAGATGGGAATGAGGGACACCTGTGGCAGAACAGTGGTGTAGTGGGTAGTACTCTCGCCTAGCAGTAAAAAGGGTTGCTGGTTTAAATCCCAACCACGACACTACCTGCCTGGAGTTTGCATGTTCTCCCTGTGCCTGCATGGGGTTTCCTCCGCGTACTTCGCTTTCCTCCCACACTCCAAATACATGCTGGTAGGTTAATTGGCTTCTGTCCAAAAAATTGGCCCTAGTATATGAATGTGAGTTGGGGACCTTGGATTGTGGGCTCCTTGAGGGTAGGGATTGATGTTAGTGTGCGATTTATGTGTGGAGCGATGTGTAAATTGATGGCGCTATATGGGTATCTTAAATAAATAGGGATAATTGTAGACACGCACCCACACTCACTCAGGTTGAACTGGATGGACTGGTGTCTTTATTCAACCTTACTAACTATGTAACTATGTAACCTATTAGCAAAGGTATGTAGGCATAGGACACACAACCTGCAACGCCCCCTTAAAGTTAAATTGTACAAAAAAAAAGATTGGTTCAATTCACAAGTGCTTTTTTTTACCACTATTATCACTATTATTGTTTTATATTGGCTTTTGGAATTTACAAATGCAGCAATTTAGAAATTGGACAAAAGGTTTAGCACTCGGAAACACTTTTTGAAAGATAAAAAGTGCATTTTATATACAACCATACAGATCAGCCCAACATGAGGGACAAATGAGGAGGAAAGTGAGAAAGAGGGACTTTGTTCCAAATCAGGGAAAGTCCCTCAAAATCAGGGACAGTTGGAGCTATGCTATAGGTAAGCCTTATCTAAATGCAAATGTCAACCATGGGAGTTTACTCCCACCTTAAAAAAGTGTCATCATAAGAGTAGTAGAGTAGGGAAGGGTAAACCTGGCCATACACTAGTAGATTTTTGAATGAACTTTTATACAAACATTTGTACAAAAATACTCACCAGCACAGCGAATGCCATTTAAAAAAAGCTTTGTTTTAACATTCAATTTTGGAGTGAATTGATTTTCCTGAATGTCAACCACATTCACTCTTAAAAAAATTTTGAGAAAAATGTTTCATCCTGCTCCTCCAAATTTTCTTAACACTGTATTCAAAAACAAACATTGAATTGACCCCACTAACAGGTCCATCAATCCCTTGATTGACTTGGGTACAACCAGCATGTCAGATATTTAGCATGCGATTATTGCCAGTGGTTATAGCTTCTAGCAGTAATCACCTTGTTCTCCCAGCAGTAACAGCTCCCCGTGCCCCCCTCCTGCCCTGAGAACACAATAGATCCATGAGAGAGATATCTCCATCAACACTGACAGTGTTGGTGGGGGAAGCAACTGTTTTTCTTTCCTGAAAATCTATTGCCTGCTTTAGAAAACCAAACAAATGTTCTTAAAATAAACATTTTCAAACAAAATTCTACTAGTGTTTGGATAGCTTTAGACTTTGTGTCACGTTTTTATTGCTGTCTGTGTCCCTGCTGGGGAAATGTACCCTCTTGTTTGTCCTGGAAACCGTTGTCACTAAGACAGAAAGTGAGGAAAAATCCCAAATTTGAAGAATTCCTAGCATGTGCTATAAGTGTTTTGCCCCGTACACACGGTCGGAAATTTCCGACGGAAAATGTCCAATCGGACAATGTTGTCGGAAAATCCGACCGTGTGTGGGCTCCATCTGAATTTCCAATGGAAAAAATTTGAGATCCTGCTCTCAAATTTTCCGACAACAAAATCCGATCGGACTTTTTCCGATCGTGTGTAGAGAATTCCGACGGACAAAGTGCCACGCATGCTCAGATCAAATTAGGAGACCGAACCTATTGGCTAATAGCTTCTACGTAGTTCCGTCGTACGCAACAAACGTCACCACGTTCAGAATGATCGGATTTTCCGACAACTTTGTCCGACCGTGTGTATGCAACACCCGTGTTGGACAAAATCCGTCGGAAAAAATCCGACGGATTTTTTGTGGTCGGAATTTCCGACCGTGTGTACGGGGCATTAGAGTGCATAAACCTACTACAGGAAATTTTGTTTTAAAGACAAGATACTTGTTACCCCATACACTTAAAACGATCCTGTCACTATGTTAACCACTTGGCCTCTGGAAGGTTTACCCCCCTTCATGATCAGGCCGTTTTTTGCGATACGGCACTGCGTTACTTTAACTGACAATTGCGTGGCCATACAACGCTGTACCCAAATAAAATGTATGTTCTTTTTTCCCAAAAATAGAACTTTCTTTTGATGGTATTTGATCACCTCTGTGTTTTTTATTTTTTCACGCTATAAAAAAGATTTAAACAAATCTAATTTCTCAATCACTTTAGGTCAATTTGTATTCTGCTACATATTTTTAGTAAAAAATCCCAATAAGCATATATTGATTGGTTTGCACAAAAGTTATAGCGGGACTGCAACCATTCTGACACTAACTGACACTTTTGACACTTTTTGGGGACCAGTGACACCAATACAGTAATCAGTGCTAAACATATGCACTGTCACTCTACCAATGACACTGACTGGGAAGGGGCTAAACATCAGGGGCGATCAAAGGGTTAACTGTGTGGCTAGCCAGTGTTTTACTATACTGTGGGAGGTGCTTTTACTAGGGGAAGACATGGAATTTATTCCCTGCTTTGCAGGGACACACATTTCATCACATCCCTCCTGTCAAAATGATGATCTGCCTTGTTCACATAGGCAGATTGCAGTTCTGTGTCTTTTCCTCACAATTGGAGGGTGCCAGTGGACATCAAGTCCGCGGTACCTGCCAAGCGGCTCCTGCTGTGATTACACACAGCGGGAGCAAGCCACCAGCAGCGCGCATGTGCGCCTCCTACCCTGAAAAGTGTTAGATTACGTATATATACATGATCCAATGCACAGGTGCTGCCCTGTAGCAGTAAAACTGCTATGTTGTGGACCTTAACTGATTAAAGTTTCACACCAAAGTTATACCTGTTAAAAGAAAAGTTTAAGGCTCCATGCACACTGGCGTAAAAATTGTTGCTTCTACAGGAGTTTTGTGTTCTGCCTGTAGAAGCAACTCGTGGCCACGCGAGGTACGAGCGATCCCCAGCCAGCGTCATCCCGGGACTCATCGTGCTGATCCAGTCGTTGAGAACACCGATCATGGTGAGATTGATGCTGAGCGGTGTGATGCTGACATGCTAATTGTTAATGTTATTTCTGTAAGTGCAATTTGTATACAGGGGTGTGAGTTTTTTAATAAAAGGGTATAACACTATGCAAAGCCTTCGTTTTGTATCCTTACATGTCCATACCCACTGCTGTGACCCGGACCTAATCAGGAGGATTGAAGTGTCCATGTAAGCCAAGCTGAGTTGATTTTACAGGCTGTATTAAGTCATACCTCTGGTAAGCAGCTAACCATAGGTGAGTGCACGAGGTGGATCGGTGAAGGTGTAGGAAGTTGAGAACTTTTGCATCACAATATTTGGTGATTTGGAAGCCGTTTGTTGTCTTCAACTGAATTCCCATTGACCTATCAGGACTGTACTCAGTGGGCGAGGATATTTCTGGGACACCACTGGGATATTTCAAAAGACAATTTACTGCACTCTAGCATCTGATACAGCTGAGTGTTGGTGCATAGGACATATTTAGTCCACTGACAGTATTTCATTCCAGTTTTAACAACATATGTAATGTGTGTTTTGGCTGTATAAGTATTATTAGCTGATATCTTGTATATTCACATTCAGCAGGATATGTGAGCTAGTAACGTCTGCATCATATGTTAGTTGCATATAGGTGGAAAAATGAATCTTCACAATCACTTTAAATACTTATCTCCCTTTGGCCTTCATATCACTAAGCCACCGGTTCGCACTGATGCTGTGCAAGAAATGCAGCGATTCCTGTGCACTTCATAGCAATTGCACTTGATCTACTATCTGCTGTGTGTGTCAGTGGAAAGTTAACAACACCCCAAAATCAGGTTGCAAACATTGTGTGTTTGCCTGTACTGGATTGCCTGGGTATAAACACCCATGTGATCTGGTTCTATTGCAAATGTAAAAAGCTGCCTGCACCTTTTTGATGTGTATGCAGTGTGATTTGAGCCATTCAGAATGAATGTGCTCAACTTGTATGGCACAGAATTGCATGTAATTTGCACAGGAATGCGCTCTGATTCCTGTGCAATTCCCATGCGGTTCACAGTGTGAACCTAGGCTAAAGGAAACAATAGTGATATGGAGATTCAGCTGGCCATAAACTAGTAGAATATCATTTAAAGAATGTAATTTGAAGAACATTTTTTCTAATGGTTAGTGGGGTCAAATCAACGTTTGTTTTTTGACTGCTGTCATGAGAAAATTTGAAGGAGCAGGATGGAAAATGTTTCTTGAAGGAATTAATTTGTAACAGTGAATATAGTCCTCCTACAGTAAAGTTCATTTGTTTCGAAATTGGAATGTTAAAAGCAAACACAGTTTTGAATTACTTTTGAGTGATATTCGTCAAGTCATCAAATGTATTGAGAATTTTTGAATTAATATTTATATGAACATTGGTTAAAAAAGTACGAGGAACCAGTAAGAGCTGTTGGGGACCCAGGAGCATAATACCCTCTGAAGTGTCAGTTTGCCAGTAGAACTTGCGCTGCAGAAGGATTTCTTAGATATGAGCAGTAAGCAGTGGCATGGGCAGAAGCAAAGGTAAATATTAACACTCTTATTTTACAGGTATTGCCTTACTGGCAAACTTTAGTATCGTGACTAGAGATGAAAAATTTCCGGAAATATTGAAGCCATGGCAAAAAAACGTTTTCCCAGTTTTTTTCAAAAATATAAAATTTTTGGAAAAACTGAAAAAAAAATTCAGTGTAGTTTTACAAATTAAAAGTCGTTTTGTTACACTGGGGAAGTGAAATGCAGAGTATATAAAATTATTATGCTTGAAATAAAAGCACAGCTTCTTCAGTAAATAAACAAAACAATTTTTAAAATTGTATTTATTACAAATGGATTAACAAGCACTGTATATGTTAAGGACTTTTCAAATATACATCAGAACAGATAACTACCCCCCTTCCCCTCATAATAATTTAAAGGCTTCCTGCCAATATGCATTCTCAGTTATTGACAATGCTCATCCAGAAGCATATATTGCTATTGCAAAAGCTTGATCAATGTTCTCCCGATTTTTCAGGTGTAATTTTTTCTTTAAATTAAGAATATTTTGGGAGGCAGTGGTTTGCAACAATTCCTTACTTGAACATGCTGCTGGTGAAGAAACACTTTGTGATGATCCAAAATCAGCAGAAAGAGTTTCTGGAATGAGAATAATGAATAGTAAAGCCTTTTGCACTTTGGTTATGGTCCTCATCATTTAATTTCATAAAGTATTTTTAATGTCTTTAGGGCACCTCTGGCATGCCAGGATGTGTTTTGCCATCCTTGTACCATTTGGAAAAGAATATTTCTTCTAAAAATATTTGCAAATTGCAGCTTTGCTCTCAGCAGAAATTGCACTGTGGAAATGTTTCCAAACTCTAGATGTTGGTCTCACCATTTTACTTAGAGGTGGAAAAAGAAAAACCAAATTACTGAACAGACTATAGGGAAATATTATGCTGTGATGATGGTGAACATTGAGAGGAATCTCAGTTAAAAAAAATAAACAAATATGGCAGACAATTGAACACTCTTACCTGTCAATTAAGGCCTTAGAAACTCATCTACTGTATCCCAACAATAACCCAACTGTAGGAGGTAAAAGATGGAGCCCACAAGAAAATTTAACTGAGGCCTTTCCCCTGCAGTGACCCTAGTGGCAGGAATGCATATTTCTCTTTTTTGAGAATTGCATTGAGAAGTACAGTGTTACTTGAATTGTAGTCCAGGATTTGATTGTATTCAGCTGAGAGAACTTGCAATAATTTAAAACTTTACATTAAAGGAGTTGTAAAGGCAGACGTTTTTTTATCTTAATGCATTATATGCATTAAGATAAAAAAAAAAACTTCTGTGTGTAGCAGCCTCCCCAGCACTCCTAATTACTTCCCTGAGCCCCATCTCTCTTCAGCGATGTCCACGGGAGTCTTAGCCATCTGGGACTCTCCTCCTGATTGGCTGAGACACAGCAGTGATGACATTCACTCCCACAGCTGTCAATCAAAGGCAGTTAGCCAATCAGGAGAGAGAGGGGGGCCGGGTCAGGGCTCTGTGTCTGAATGGACACACAGAGCTGTGACTCAGCTTGGGTGCCCCATAGCAAGCTGCTTGCTATGGGGGCACTCGACAGGAGGGAGGGGCCAGGAGCAGCGAAGAGTGACCAGAGAAGAGGAGGATCCAGGCTGCTATGTGCAAAACCAACTGCACAGAGTAGGCAAGTATAACATATTTGTTATTTTAAAAAAAAACAAGACTTTACAATCACTTTAAGTCTCAGAAATCTCTAATTAAAGTCTGCATATTATATCATTTGAGTACCTTGTTATAAATATATTATTTATCATTTTAAAAGAACATATTCCACAATTTTTTTGCTATTTATTCAGCAAAAAAACAAAAAAATGGCTCAAAAATAAAAACAGAAAAACAGTTCTCTCATCTCTAATAGTGACAGGGTCACTTTTAAGTCATTGGCAATTATTCTTTTGGATGCTAAGGTCTAAAAATAAAAAATAATAATAAGTCAGATCTGATAGGACACAATGACAACCAAAATGCAGATTTTTCAAATGAGTGCAGTGACATACGAAAATTGCAGTCACGCGGTTAATACATAAATCCTTATCTTTGTTAACTAAGTCTATTGTGAAACAGAATATTCTTGTTTTGTGTGCCAGTGAGGTCTATCATGCAGATTTGTCCAAAGGCTTTTTGTGTAATAGTCATAGACCCTCTTTTTTGAGTAGTTTATCCCTACACTTTCTACGAGTCATTTTGCCAGTGGAACTACTACTTTGTAGAAGGAAGGTAAAAATGCTTATACAATTGTAGTGAATGTAAATAATATGTTTACTGTGCTTCCGAAAGGAATTTTCCTTGTTAGGCAACATCCACAATATGTTATGTTATGATGTGTGCTTATTATAAGATTGAAGGATTGGCAGACAAATGTCTCAATGCCCTATATAGCTCTTATGTATCAAAGCATTTTCATTGAGTACATAATGGTGATCTTAGATTCTTCTGTTTTTGTGAAATAGCAAAAGTAACCTTGGGGAAAAGAGGTTGTGATTTGAAAAAAAAAATACTAAGGAGAGAAATATATTGGATTTTTTCACTTGAGAACTAGTTCTCCATTAGGAATAAATTAGAGATATGATGTGGATTTGTTTCCTGCAAGATTAATATTTTTAGAGTTACTGTGTATCTATTCTGGCTAGTAAGTTATAATTACTTCCCTGTGGCTGGGGTTGAGAGTGCCTCTGTTTTTTTATTCATTTAATGTGCATTATTCCGAGATTCCCTCACCATGCTCAGGGTTTTGCAGTTTGTCTAGAGCTGCCTATCCCAAATGGAGCATTTTGCTCAATTTAATACATTGCTACATTTTATGCTCTGCTGTTATTGTTACAATGAAGTTTTGTTGTATTTATAAGGCCTCTTGCACATGATACTCCTGTTTGAGCATCTACTTTTGTAGACTTTTTTTTTTTTTATATATATACATATATGTATTTGTGTGTATTTATGTGCATTTTTTCTCTCGCGTTCTTGTTCTGCATAATATGTAAATAGGCCTTTTACAGTGATAATAATGAGATAAACAGGCATTTCAAATGCAAATTGGGAAGTGGTTGGAGGGACAGAGCAGGGTTTATGCAGATAGACCAAAATCCTGTCAATATTAAGGGCTCTGGGCAAATCTAGATATGGCTCTTCACTGATAGGGCTATCAACAGTGACACCATCTAAACATCCACAAGGGTAACAACATTGAGGCAACTTTACTGAATAAAGAAGAGAGTGTTGTCAACTTATCAAAGGAAGTGCCAATTCAATGGTCCTATTGGCAGAATTAATATGTCCCTTTAGGACATTTGGGAAATGGAGGGCTCAGTCTTACTGCCTGGTATTAGTAACCTACATCACATATGTGATGATATAGTTTGACCATAGTTCTACTTTATAACCAAGTATAGTTAAAACACATCAGTGATGTAATATTCACATTATATCTACAACAAAAATGCTTATTGCTCACTGTTTATTGCTGGTTTTACTATTGAGAAGTCTTACCTGGTGGCAATTGTTCACTTTTTGCTGTGTATGTTTGGAAAGTGCTTGGATCAGTATTTTCATGCAGTGGTGAGACAGGTTGGCATGGCTGACCTGTCATTTCTTTCTGGAACAGCACCGCTGGTTTCATGGGTCAAGATGGCCATAGAATTCCACAAGCCTGTGCGCTGTACTGTACTGATTACTGGGGCCAAGCCAAAGTTACTGTCAACACTTTCTAATTGAATGTGCTCATCCTTAGTGATTAATAGGAAAAGCAAAAGAGTATCAGATGCCAGTGTCAAGCAGATAGTATAATACAAAACAAAAGTTGATGTATCTGCTGTGTGGGACAGATAGAATCACAGCAGGTAAAGCACTTTTATCACAAAACCCTGGAAAGCTGGTTTCAAGTAAGAGTGTCAAGCATTCATCTGACCCCAAGCATGTTTATAATTCTTGGTACAAGAAGAGCAAGATAAGTGTATGATGTGGGAAAAAAAACGAATGAAAGAGGAGCTTGTGATCAAAATGAGTAATGGTGAACAATACTGGACTTTATGTTATTAAAGCATGTTCCCTGCCTGTGTGTTTCTTATTTGTTCCTGCCACAGTGTGTGTCTACTGTCTTAATGGGTCAATCTGCTAATGTAAATAAACTATGATGTGCAACCAGAATGAATGAATAATGAAGAAGGGGCCAAGGGCTGTGCATTGGAATGTGAATATTAGTATTAGTGAAGAAAGTTTAGCTGACCCTGTTGTCCAGCTGAATATACTAAGAACCCTGCTTGAGACTATATAAACTGATGTCCACATTACACGTCTCTTTTTTTTTGTGGTATCTGTGCATTACATTCTTCTAAACCCTATACTGCAGCTTAAAAATTTAATTTGTAAACTAACTGCAGTTTTTACGATCAGGTCACTATACACAAAATGCTATTTTCTTCAATATTCACAATTGCTTGCTCCAATATTTGAACTGTATTTTAGGATGTGTGCATGTGAAGGTTGTGGCATCTTTATTACAAAATAATTATTCTCAAACTATAAAGAGAGAATCTATTTCATACGATCACCTGTGAGTTATATGAAATCAGATCATTTGGATTTGAGTGGTTTTCCAATTAAATGTAATGTTATTCAATCACTCATAGCATATTCTAGAATTATAGTGCTGGCTGAAAGAAATTGTATCCCCCTTCTGAATTAGAAAGTACTAGATATCAACTTGTGATAAAATAAAAGCTCTGCATAAAGAAAAAACTTCACTTTGATGAAATTACACTTGGTGATTCAAGATGGACATCAGAAAGTTACAGAGCCTGTAGCATTTACATTTTGCAGAGAAGGTTAGGGACAGGCAATAGTGGGATTACTTTGACACAGTTGGCCAGCTGAAACATGTACTGCCATATATGTGAACTAAAAATCCCTGTTTTTTTTAGCAAAGCTTACTAGAAAGGGTATATAGCATTGTGCAGAGTTTCTAGTGTTAATTTCTAGTGTTAACATGTGGTCATACCCTTTTAGCACCTGATGGAATATATACATGCACAAGCTATTGGGATCTAAGCACAGGTATGTCTTATTTGTGTGAAAAAGCAGATGTACCTATTGTAAAAAGGGCAGACATTTTTTACTCCAGGAAGTGCCCAAAATGCATATTTTAAAAGATTGAAATAATAAAGCTTATATGAGATTTTAGTTATTATATTTACTTTAAGGCTGTCTGTAGATACACAGGGGTGGTTGAAATTGCATTCCACCCTCATACACAAGGATCACCTGCTGGCCACAAAAACATAACACCTCAGCTTGCCCATTTATCTAAGTACCTGCTCTCCCAAACAGCTGGTTCAGGGGCCTCCCACAGAGATGAGTTTGCAAGCAGGTGAAAACCCATGTAAATTAAATGCGCTGTACAACATATTAAGCCTGTGAATGGGGAGTGTCAGCACAAGGAAATATCTGTCATATGGTGGAGAATAGTGGGGCAGTGATATCACGGCCTACAGCTTGTCCAATCATTGATCATCTTGTAGCCATTAAAAAAATCTCAGTGCATTTCTATGAATGGCTTCAGTGCTGAGGAAGTGCAGAGGTCAAGGTCAAGGAAGGTCAAGGTCAAGGAAGTGCAAGGTCAGTGTGCAGAGGGGAAGCCACTTGCACAAAATGCGAACAGAACCAGGAGGAGTGCTGCCATAACTGTAGTAGTTCCAACTACTACAGTGAATTTCAGCTTACTGAGTGGCCCATCAAGGTTGAGACATGTTTACTTATAATATTCCAAGCTGAACCAATGTAAGTATGCAATTCAGATAATTCTGGAATTTAGTTTTAACACATATCAACACAAACTAGCTATTCTTTTTAAATTGTGCTAGTTCATAACTGTGTGATGCGCTGAACATTTTTTGATTTGTATGTGTGCATTATTGGGCCTGTTGATGACAATGACAGTACATAAAAACATATGATTGATGATAATGCACATAAAAACAAAAATCTAAAGTGCCATTACAGTCTATAGGTATCTATAGACATGAGTGGATCATTGCGCTATCCAGGAATTTACAAGCAGACTAGCCTAAAATCCCATTAGTGTCGTGTCAGTTGTTAGTTTGTAACAACATGAAACTTTAAGTATTTTGGAAATTGCTGTGAAGACTGTGTAAAATAGGAAAATATGTTTGCCTTTCCAAACTGTTGTCCATCTATATGAATTGTAACCATGCTCGAGAAGATTGAAAAGAGCCTCTAAAATCATCCACATAGTAATCCACTGGAGCCAATGGAAGACTTTCACAGTTTCCTTCCTCCAACCTTGGTGGATGCCAACATTGATAAAAATCCCTTGTGGAAGCCAAACTCAACGAGGAACATTTTTTATTATTATTCACGATTTATATATCACCAACATTTTGTGCAGCACTTTATTACATGAGGGCAGTCAGTACAGTTACTAGGTAATAAATGTAGAGGATGAACTGATGGAGAAAATACGAGTACAGTTGTTAGGTGGAGGCATGATAGGCTTCTCTAAAGAGAAGGGTTTTCAGGGATTATACAAAAGCAGACAGAGTAGGAGATAGTCAGACAGATTGGGCAGATTGGGGTAGGGAGTTCCATAAGGCTCAGGAGAAGTCCTGGAGTCAAGCATGAAATGAGGTGACAAGAGTGCTAAAGAGCAGGAGGTCTTGGGCGAAAGAAAGAGAATGATTTTTTCAGAGTTTTGAGACTAGGCTAGTGATGTAGCTGGGAGCAGAGTTGTGGATGGATTTGTAAATTGTTGTTAGTATTTTGAATTTAATATGTTGGGTGAGTGGAAGCCAGTGGAGGTATTGGCAGAGGGTGGTAGCAGACACTGAGCGGTTGATAAGGTGGATGAGTCTGGCAGCAGCATTCATGAAGGACTGAAAGGGGTAAAGGATATGTAGAGGTAATCCAATGAGGAGGGAGTTTCAGTAGTTGAGGCGAGAGATAATCAGGGAGTGAAATAGAAGGTTTGTGATATCACTGGTTAGGAAGGGGCATACTGTATTTTGAAGATGTTGTGGAGGTTGAGGTGGCAAGATTTGGTCAGTGATTGGGTGTGGAGCCAAAAGGAGAGTTTAGAGCACAGGATTACAGCTAGCATCCTGGCATGCGGGGGTGGGTTGATAGTTGTGCTATTGATCTTGACAAAGAAATGAAAAGGGCACATGGGGGGAACTATTATGAGCTTGGTTTTCGATAGATTGAGTTTGAGGGAGTAGTGTGACATCCAGACTTATATGTCTGTAAATTAGTGATGCATGTGAAGACTATTGGAGTGAGCTGAGGGGTAGAGAAATAGATTTTGGTGTCATCAACCTAGAAATTGTATTGCAAGCCATGGGAGGCTATCAGCTGACCCAGGGAGGAACTGAAGATCGAGAATAGGAGATGTACAAGAACAGAACCTTGGGGGGTCTCATTGGGAAAAGCAAGAGGAGAGGAGGAGGTAGAATTGTAAGTGACACTAAAGGTGTGGTGGGATAAGTAAGATGAGAATCAGCGCAAAGTACAGTCATGGAGACCAAAGGAGTGGTGTTTTTATAGGGGAAGTGGGTAGTCAACTAAATCCAAGGCAGCAGAGATGTAAAACATACAGAACACTGACAATTAATTTTAGACGTTAGTAAATTGTTTGTGAGTTTTAAGAGAGCAGGTTCTGTAGAGTGTTGTGGGTTAAATCTAGACTGAAGGGGATCAAGAAGGTTATTCTCAGTGAGATGGTAGCTCAGTCGGTTGTGGACCAGATGTTTAAGGAGTTTGGAGGAAAAGGGGAGCAAGAAGATGGGACATGATTTGTTAAGATTGGTGGGATCCAACAAGGGCTTTTTAAGTAGGGGTGTGACTAGTGCATGTTTTACAGAGTTGGGGAAGATACCAGAATAGAGGGTGACATTGAAGATTGTAATTTAGAGACTGCAGGATAGAGCCAGAGGGTGACCGTAGTATTTGCGAGGGAAAACAGTCCAGGGGGCAAGTGGTTAGGTGGGCACTTAAAAAAAGTTTAGCAACCTTGTCTAAAATATCAGGATGAATGAGGGAAGTATTGAGTGTACCTGTGGACATGGAATGTTAAGTGAGGGAGATATCTGTAGAGTGTGGATCTCATAACAAATTTTATCAGTCTTATTTTTTTATGCGATTGCCAATCCTGGGTAGTGAGTGAGTTACTGGGTTGAGGCAGTAAAGAACAAAGTAGAGAGATAAAGGTAGAGAAGAGTTGATGGGGACTAGAAAAAGGGAGAGGGGGTCCCCTAAGGGTTTGGACTTTTAAGGCATGTATAATATTTAACCCCAGATTAAACACTAGATGATATACATTAGAAAAAACTTTTATTACAAAAGTTATAAGAAAAAGGTTGACAATATGACAATATAAAAAACTTTTTGAAATATTCAAACAGTACTTGGTTTGTAGAGTACAATATATGAGTATATGTTGTAGGCGTTATCTCACACCTGACGCGTTTCGGAGGTTTTAAAGGTTTCCTCCTTCTTCAGAGGTAAGAGTATAACATTCCTAATATCTAGAAAATATCATAATGAAACGATTTGTCAAAAAGTGAACCTTGGTATAAGTAATAACACTTACAGCATCAAAAGGATTTTTATATAAAATATATATACAGAGAGAATGGACTCACATACCGTTTACAAGAACAATCCAGTATGGTTAAAATCAATGGCTGGGAGGAGGAGCTTCTTTGCCTATGCTTTCTTAGATGGTGTGATTTGGCAGGAAATGGGTATCCATAGATTGGTATCTCAAAAAGAATTGACGGATGCCCAAAGTTACTTAAATCGCTGGAATTGTTGCATCTATCTAGGCGTAGCAGCGAAAGGGGACGCCTGTGAGGCACACTGGGGTCGGGTATAGAAGATGAAAGCCCTATTGAGTTAAAACATTTATGAATATATATACGAGGAACTGAGTAGGTACACAGAGTAGTAGAGAGTGCCTCTCAAAGTATACTGCATGTATTTTACAGACCTGTATTGTGTATCTGTAGATGTATCTTCATTAGCTTGCACTAATGATTTAGGTGCCGTTAATAGTTCGATCGCTGGCTCTGAGAAGAAAATTAATCAAAGATGTCTAAGATAATAGATCGTAGTCACCAGTGAATGTCCCTCCCAAACGGTCCAAAAGTGTGTATCTTAAAAAGCATTGAGAATGTGGCTGAGGGGTATACGTTGTAACTTAAGTATAAATTAAATGTTGTTTAGCTTATTGTATATATATTTTTGTGTTCTTTAAAAATATATATACAATAAGCTAAACAACATTTCATTTATACTTAAGTTACAACGTATACCCCTCAGCCACATTCTCAATGCTTTTTAAGATACACACTTTTGGACCGTTTGGGAGGGACATTCACTGGTGACTACGATCTATTATCTTAGACATCTTTGATTAATTTTCTTCTCAGAGCCAGCGATCGAACTATTAACGGCACCTAAATCATTAGTGCAAGCTAACGAAGATACATCTACAGATACACAATACAGGTCTGTAAAATACATGCAGTATACTTTGAGAGGCACTCTCTACTACTCTGTGTACCTACTCAGTTCCTCGTATATATATTCATAAATGTTTTAACTCAATAGGGCTTTCATCTTCTATACCCGACCCCAGTGTGCCTCACAGGCCTCCCCTTTCGCTGCTACGCCTAGATAGATGCAACAATTCCAGCGATTTAAGTAACTTTGGGCATCCGTCAATTCTTTTTGAGATACCAATCTATGGATACCCATTTCCTGCCAAATCACACCATCTAAGAAAGCATAGGCAAAGAAGCTCCTCCTCCCAGCCATTGATTTTAACCATACTGGATTGTTCTTGTAAACGGTATGTGAGTCCATTCTCTCTGTATATATATTTTATATAAAAATCCTTTTGATGCTGTAAGTGTTATTACATATACCAAGGTTCACTTTTTGACAAATCGTTTCATTATGATATTTTCTAGATATTAGGAATGTTATACTCTTACCTCTGAAGAAGGAGGAAACCTTTAAAACCTCCGAAACGCGGCAGGTGTGAGATAACGCCTACAACATATACTCATATATTGTACTCTACAAACCAAGTACTGTTTGAATATTTCAAAAAGTTTTTTATATTGTCATATTGTCAACCTTTTTCTTATAACTTTTGTAATAAACGTTTTTTTCTAATGTATATCATCTAGTGTTTAATCTGGGGTTAAATATTATACATGCCTTAAAAGTCCAAACCCTTAGGGGACCCCCTCTCCCTTTTTCTTTACTATAGGATGTGGCATAGAACAAAAAATTCCCCTCCCTTCTATATGTGTGCTCTCTGCTAAGCCTACAACCTTTCTTGATGGGGACTAGAGGGTGAGATGTTGTTAATGACAGAGATAAAATATGTCTAGCAATGTAGAGCAGGAATTGTATTTTTGGAGGGCATATTTATATTATATAAGTTTTAGACTTAGTCCAACACCACAGACACTCAAGAGCATGGCTACATTTTTTGAGACTTCTGGTGTCATTTGTTCCCAAGGTTGTAGAGGTCGGGGCCTGATTCTGTGTGTAGTGAGGGGGGCTATTGTGTCCTTGGAGGATGGCAGTGAACTGTTGTAGAAGGAAGTGGCTAAGTTGGGGCAGGACTGGGTGAGATTTTGTCATAGAGGTGATCAGTAGCAGACTAGGGAAGAGAAGGGTGAAAGTGGCGAAGGTTTCTATGAGTAACTGTTAGACGGTTGGAGAGAGAGAGAGGAGGAAGACAAGGAGAGAATGAAACTAATAAGGTAGTGATCAGAAAGAGGAAAAGGATTGTCAAAGAGATTGCACAGATAGGAGGCTACAAGGTCAAGGGTGTTGCCATCACAGAGAGAAGATGCGTGTATCCATTGCTTCAGGTCAAAAGAAGAGGTTAGACTGAGATGTTTAGAAGTAGCAAGAGTGTTAGTATTAAAAAGGGATGTTGAAGTCACCAAGAATGATTATGGTAATTTCAGAAGAGAGAAAATATGGTAGCCAGGCAGAGAAACCAATAAGGAAGGTTGATACTGGTAGAACAAAGCAATTCTCAGGGAAACTGGAGAAAATAGATGAAAACAATGTGCCTCAAATGATGAAATGCATGAGATAGAAGGGGATAGGAGGGTTCTAACTCCACCCCCTTCTATCCACTGGGCCTGGGAGAGCGAGTCCAGAGAAGGCCACTATGGGCAAAGAAAGGCAGAAAAGCAGAGTCAGATTCTGGAAGCCAGTTTTCAGTTACAGTAAGTAAATTAAAGGAGTTAGCGATAAAGAAGTAATTGACAGAGGTAAGTTTGGGAGGCTGGTTTTGGGAAAAAGAGGAATAGAAACTAAAGTGTGTGGAATGTGGCTGCTGCCAGAGGGGATGAGGTAATAGGTGCATTGGCCACAGTTAAATGATGGAGGCCCAGGATCGGGGCTATATCTCCATAAGTTATGAGAAGCAGAATGGTGAGGGAGGTAATATGGGAGTGTGATTTATATGAAAGCACATGTGCCAGTGTCCTAGGGGCTTTATTAGCATCTCGGTTTAGAATTAGCAGGAGTTGATGAGTGCAGTAATAAGGAGAAGACAGAAGTGAGGGTGATATAGCTACACTTTGGGGTGGAGAAGGGGGTGAAGGAAAGAGAGTTTAAGGAGAGAGGACACAGCTGTGAGAAGGAGAGGTAAGGACTGGAGCCCATGTTACAGAGTGGAAAGATTAAGAAGAAGACTGGGTAAGACATGAAAGAGCTGAATGAGGAAACAGGGTCACCTGCAGTCCGTTTGGTGTTTGGCAAAGTATGCTGCTGTGGATTTTTAGTGAAATCACTGAAGTGCAGAGAGGAAGGGCCCACTTAATCCATAAAAACCCAGCCATATGCCTTAATCCCTTAATAAATATGGTAATAGGTGGCAGTAGAATTTACCATTTCATTTGATCAGGAGTTAATAAAAGACACATGGCTAGCAAAGAAGATGTTTCCAAAATCAGACTGCAAGATGAGAAAAAGAGCAGAGCTGTAAAGATTAGGATCAACCTATAATTTAGGTAAGACAATAATGAATGCAATAAACATCACAGTAATGTGGACCAGGCTACAGATGGTGAGAGCAGCAGCATAGATACTGACAGCTGAGCCTGACATGCAGAGGGGAAGGCCTCTTGTACAACCCCTATTCAGGACTCACGGATGTTGTAGCAGTGGCCTTGAGAGCACAGTGGTGTAGGGGTACCTGAACCATCTTATGTGTGATGGGTGCGTCACCAAGGTGGACCAGAAAGCTAGACAGCAGGCGTTGGCAGACCAGCAGATTCTGGGCTGGTAGCAGCAGGCAGCTGGAGCCAGACAGGTGTATGCCGAGCAGAAGAGACACCAGACGATCAGATGCAGGCATAGACGGCAGGCAAAGAATGGTCAAGGTACAGGCTAAGATCGGTAATCTGAGTTCAGGCAGATAAGCAAGAGACAAGAGGCAAAGTCCAGATACAGGCCAGGGTCAGGGTAGGAGAGGTTCAAAAGAGTCAGAGGCAAGCCAGATCAAACACAGGAATACGCAGGATCAGGTTCAGGAACACAGGTACAGCTGCAGATCAGACAGCAAAGCACTAGTGCAACTGCTGCCCTTATATATGGCATTTTGCGCCAACGTTAATGGCATGTGCACGCATTCCATGGCCATATTTGTGCACCTGAGCCTGGCACAATGGGCACTTGCAGAATTGCGTCTGCCTTTGAGCATTAGCTGTGCTGTGGCCAGCACGTCCCTGACAGATGCATAGTTTTCAATAGGGCATGGTGAGAGTAATCAGTCAGTTTCAATTTGAGGTGGATGTGAAATGCAGCAGCATAGATACATAGTTTACCATGGGGCATAGTGAGAGCAATCAGGCAGTTTAAAGTGATACTAAAGTCTAACTTAAAAATAACAAACATGTTATACTTACCTGCCCTGTGCAGTGGATTTTCAGCCCATATCATCCTCTTCTCGGATCCCTCTTTGGTGCTCCTGGCCCCTCCCTCCTGTTGAGTGCCCCCACAGCAAGCAGCTTGCTATGGGGACACCTGAGACAAACTGCAGATCCCTGTATCAATTCAGATACGGAAACCATTGCCTGGCCCTGCTCCATTTCTCTCCTCATTGGCTAAATGACTTTGACAGCAGTGGGAGCCAATGGGGCCATGCTGCTGTCTCAGCCAATGAAGAGTGCAGTCCCAGGCAGCCGAGACACTCCTACAACATTGCTGGATCTAGCTGGGGCTCAGGTAAGAGGGGCTGCTGCACACAGAAGGCTTTTTATCTTATCTTATCTTATCTTCTGCCTTTACAACCACAACCACATTATGTGAATGTGAAAAGAAGCAGTATAGATGCATAGTTTTATTTATAAGACAAAGAATAGATGTTTAGATGAGGCAGAGTGGAAGTGCCCACTTACTCAAAGAAACCTACTTCGATGAAAGGAACCCAGCCTATTCTACTCCAGCCATGTGCCCCCCAACCATGAATGGTGTTTCCTACCAAATCCTCCCTGAAGCTCAACCCATTGGGACTACTTTGCAAATAGAAAAACAAAAAAAAAGAGACTTTGTGGCCTCATCCAAAATAATTAGAAAAAAAATAGGTGAAAACTGGAGAAAGTGATCTCCAGCTACCTAAAAAGGCAGACTGTAGCGGCACAGCACAGGAGACACATGTGACTTAAGATAAAACATGATCTTTAATTTATAATATTAAAAAAGATAAAAACATACATAGTATACCCCATGCATATTGAGGAAGTAGTACTGTACACTCTTAATATGTATCAAGATAGCTCACATATACAGGCTAAGATGGTATCAGTCCAAAATTAATGGAGGGTACTTTTCCTAATGCCTGTAAGGTCAACGCGTTACAAATATGTAAAAAGAGAAGGTGTAACATTCAAGTGAATACTTCTCAAAGAATACACTAGTGTTTCTTGCTAGCCACCTTAAATAGATAAGAGGGATGTCCTGATTATGAGTGATCATCATCTTCTTTCACACAGTACTGTATCTGTGATAGGATCATAGAACTTCTCAGTAAGTCTTGGTATGAAAACCTGTATTAATCATTATTTTTTCCCCTCTGTCACATGCTGGAAGAATCCTCTCTTTTCTGTTCTCACTTCTCCGGCTCTATCAGCAATTAGACTTGTATTCTCGTATTGGCAGAGCATAGAATCTCTTGGGGCACTCTTTAGCATCTTAAAGATATTTATACTCAAGAGAGGGCAGATAGTGCCTGCATGTCAAAACACTCTCTAAATTCTCTGGCTAGCTTATGTCTAATAAGTAATTAGAACCATTAGTGAAGTACAGAGAGATTTTATCATTTCTGAATGTCTGAGAAGATTGACAAATTTCCACTGAGACAGATACAGTAAAACAATGTGCCACTTTACTAAACATGAACCCCCCGTGTACATAGTCATTAAATATTACTGTCCCCAGTACAAAATATTAAAAACATTAAACATTATTCAACATTAACAAATTTTAATCCATATGCTGCTAGCCTTAGTAAATACATCGGAAGGTATATTATATTTACTTGCTTTAAACTTTATTACATTTCTTCAATTGCTTTCTGTTTTTTGGCGTAGGCCAAAATGATGTCATACATCCCAGAAGTCTTCACGGGCACTTTTTTGCTAAGGGAAAATAGATTTCAGAAAGTAAATCGCCATGACTAGAAATGCTAAGGAGTGTTTTTTTCAAAGTGATGTTGTAACAAAATAAGCATGGAGACATGGATGGCTGAGTTTGTTGTATATATTAAAAATTTTAAAAAGTGTTAGTTTATGGTGCTCAGATTCAGTTACGTTCCACTTTACACACTTTACACACTTTAACCACTTGCCGACCACATGCCGTAAATATATGGCAGCAAAGTGGCTTTCCTACGCCGGATCACATACCTAGCACGTGATCCAGCACTTCCGGGTTTGGGGCACATGAGCGTTTGATTGGCGGGTATGGCAGACTAGATGTCCGCTGGCACCCACCGATGCTTCGGTACACTGACAGAATGGCGGTCTGCTTATGTAAACAAAGCAGATTGCCGTTCTGTCACTACAGAAAACATGGATCCTGTGCCTCTGCTGAACAGAGGCACCGATCCATGCCTTCTCCTAGTACAAACACCTCCCCCACAGTAGTAAAGCACATCTTTTGCACACAGTTAACTCTTTGATTGCCCCTGATGTTAACCTCTTCACTGACAGTGTCATTGGTACAGTGACAGTGCATATATTTTAGCACTGATCACTGTATTGGTGTCACTGGTCCCCAAAAAGTGTCAAAAGTGTCAGTTAGTGTCCCGACTGTCTGCCGCAAAATCGCAGTCCTGCTATAAGTCTCTGATCGCCGCCATTACTAGTAAAAAAAAATATCCCCTAGTTTGTAGACATTATAACTTTTGCGCAATCCAATCAATATACGCTTATTGGGATATTTTTTTACCAAAAATATGTAGCAGAATACATTTTGGCCTACACTGATGAAGAAATTCGATTTTTTTTTAAATTTTACTGGATGTGTTTTAAAGCAGAAATTAATATTGTTTATTTTTCTAAATTGTCGGTCTTTTTTGGTTTATAGCGCAAAAAATAAAAAACGCAGAGGTGATCAAATACCACCAAAAGAAAGCTCTATTTGTGGGAAAAAAGGACATGACTGCCCAATTGTCAGTTAAAGTAACGCAGTGCCGTATTGCGAAAAATGGCCTGGTCATGAAGGGGGGTAAACCTTCTGGAGCTGAAGTGGTTAAAAGAATGCTTAATTTAATTTGAGATGTGCAAAATCATACATTACATTTATGATGCAGTCTCTCACTAGCATTAGACAGCAGTCTTTATTTTTTAAGAGTATCCCTGTAACATAGTTGTACTACTTGTTGATCCAGCCAGTAAGTCTATTATTTTACAGCTTCCTTTAACAGACTAAGGTGTCTGGAAAAAATTTCAGCTACAAAGATGAGAGAAACCATTTAACACTAACAAGGGTGCTTATAATGTTCAGCTTTTATTCATACATTTAAATTGTTATTACAAAAGAAACAAGCTGTAACTGCATAAACGTGTTTGCTTGAGTTAGGCTTGCATGTGTTAGTCACTTATGTAAAGTATGTACTGTAAATCCACTAGTCCATCTAATCAACAGGTTGACAAAGCTGCTGTTTAAGAGTGGCTACATTGCTCCTCTGTATATTCAGTAGAATAGGCATAGCCACCTTAAGATAAGAGGCATTTTACTTGCAAGGTCACCAAGAAAAAATATAGGGACTTAAAAATAATGCAGCCACCACATCTAAGGACTGGTAAGTGAGCCAATAAGGAGAAAGCAGGGGCGGGGCTGAGCTGCGGCTCTACGTGTCTTATGGACGCACAGAACAGCGGCTCAGGAGTGAGCATGCAGCAGCTTTCTCCGGGGGCACTACTCAAAGGAGGAGGAGCCAGGAGACCTAAAAAGAAGAGGATCGGGGCTGCTCTGTGCAAAACCACTGTACAGAGCAGGTAAAGGTAACATGTTTGTTATTTAAAAAACAAAAACAAAGCTTTAATATCACTTTAATGCAATAAAAATGCGCCTGAGCAATTTTTAATACACCACAACAAAGGGAACATTATGTGGTTAAACTGCAGTGCACACGTGTTGCTTGCTACTGGTTACTGGTTACTGATCTTCATTACTGCGAAGTATGATTGTGATTGGGCCCTAAAAAGGCTATCATTTTCTGTTAACGAATTCTAGTCTTCCTGCAAACTCTAGTGTAGAAAGATTCTTTTCTTGCAACAATAAATGAGGGATTAGAAATGTTACCAGAGCTTTCCCAATGTGTTATAATTTGCCGTTTTCATTCAATGTGAATTTGCTAGTAATTTGCTAGCTTTTCTTTTTTTATTATTTGTCCTCTTTTTACCTCTCTTTAAAACCAATTTATCTATATATTTATATATTAAATTAAAAGTGCAATAATTATAAAGACTTTTTTTTTTTTTTCTAGACTGTTGACTCTGATGCTGTTGTCATACTGAACAGCTGTAACCTCTATAACAGGCTGTTTATCACTTGATGGAAGCGGTCAGCTCTCAGTCTGGTCTAGCAGATGAAAATACGCCATGCGCTGCCATTTGCCCTGCAGGAAGACACGCGTACTGCATGCATTCATGTGTTACTGGACTATTTATTTCTAGAACAGACTGAAAGTTAACCTGCAATTAATGAACTATAAAAATAGATTTGTTAATGAATCTCTGCTACAACCCTGCACAACCTTCCACTTTATGAAACTCCTACTGAGCTCACAGCTGCATAAATGAAATTGTACCTACAAGTTTGAGCAGTAATATGGCATAGTTGGCCAAAAGACTTGTGTGATCTAATTAATTTGAAGCTGGTCTCATTAATTTTGCCTGTTAAGACCTCAGCCAGCTAACACACACATATTAATCTCCATTGGAGTCTTTGCAACAGAGGTGCTTAGGAATAGTACTGTGTGAAACCTTGTTAAATTACCAAAAGGACGTTAAAATGACAGTTAGCAAGGTCATATCAAATATTAATATATAAGTGAAAAATTCTACACATTTAAAAGAAGAATTTAACGCTCACAAAAATGATATAACTTGTTTTCATTTAAGGCCTATTCACCCTTATGCTTTGTAGTAACATGCATGGTAAATGGGGTACTGCGGTGTAATTGATTTAAAAAAGACTTCTCAACACACTATTACAATGAAGCATCATTGCAGTGGACTACATCGGTCATGCTGTGTATTCTGGTTGGCTGTACCAAGTATTTTAGAGGTAGAGAAATTAAAAAAAATGGGATTTTTAGGGTGCTAAATTAAACACAATAAGTATATCAAAAATATTATTTTATGAATAAAAACATGATAGAATAAAAGTCCATCAAACATATAGAACAGTTACAGAATGTGCAGCTCAACAAATTCTCAACATGTTTCACCACGAATAGCTTCCTCAGGAGAATTATATTTGTCGGGCACTATCTACTGCATATAGATGGACTGGTCAAAGTTATATGAAGGCTAGCATAGAGGCAAAATTGGTCAAAAAGGAACCCCAACAAATGGATCATCTGGGGTAACCATAGAGCAAGGTATGCAAGGTAAAAACCTAGTAGTTGTTTATAGGATAGATAGGTGAGACACCTGAACCGCAGGCTCAATTCACTTGAATGAACATCCACAATAACAGTGGGTCATGCATTCAGAGAATCCCCAAACAAAAACCTAAATGTTCTATATGTTTGATGGACTTTTATTCTATCATGTTTTTATTCGTAAATAAATATTTTTTATATACTTATTGTGTTTAATTTAGCACCCTAAAAATCCCATTTTCTTTCATTTCTCTACTGATACATTTACGGGATGTGGTGCCAATATAATAATAGATGACAAGCAATTCTTTGCTCTCACAAAGTATTTTTCTAAAGCTCAGTATGACTAAAGATATGCAGATGATGAACCATTTCTTATTAAAGCACTGATATTATTAGGTGATCATAAAAAAGACAAAAAGGAGTGTGATGGGGAAACAAACATTTCTTCTGAACAGAAAAATAAATTAATTTGCAACAAAGTTTGCTAAAATCTCTGCAAAGTATATAGGTCACCTAAAGTTATCGTATTTTTTAGTTAGCAAAACTGAAATTATATTTTAGGAGCAATATTCCTTGCTGAATATCTCCCCTGTAAATGTAACACTGGTTGTTTGAAATTAGCTAAAATAAATGAGTGTCTATGTTATTATTATTATTTATTATTTAAGGTACTTATATAGCACCGTCAATTTACGCAGAGCTTAACATATACATTGAACATTCACATCGGTTCCTACCCTCAACGAGCTTACAATCTAAAGTCCCTAACTCACATTCATATATTAGGGCCAATTTAGACAGAAGCCAATTAACCTACCAGCACATCTTTGGAGAGTGGGAGGAAACCAGAGTACCCGGATGAAACCCAGGCAGGCACAGGGAGGACATGCAAACTCCAGGCAGGTAGTGTCATGGTTGGGATTCGAACCAGTGACCCTTTTTACTGCTATTGCAGTATTATAAAGAGAAAGGTGCTTCTTTTCTTTGTCCGAGGCACTTATCTTCCCCTGCAGCATTATTTGTGACTATTATATGACTCTGATTATATGATCACTCACTGCGCCTAAGCTACCTGGCTACCTGTTTCCTCCTTCGTTTTGTGAAACAGCAAGGTGCTAAATCCCAGACGCCTACTCAAGCTCCAGCTACTTAACAGTACAAACAAAACAGGCTGCACACCCGTGACATGTTCAAATCCAACTTCTTTTAATACACTGATAGCACACACTGCATTTTCCCACCTAGGACCACCCCACTAATGCGTTTCACTCATGCAGGGCTTAATTAGGTTTGGTCAACGGAAGAGGAGCTTAAATACATCCAGAGTGACTGAACATATTGATCAATTTAACTCTTAAAAATAAAAAAAATGAGGCATGCAGAAGTTATATCTTGGTCATGCACTTCCCAATACAGGACATAAAGACTACATCCGCTAAGGTCTCGGTAGAACCATCCATCTTAATGGATGCAAAATAGAAAGTTGTCTGGCATTGCAAATCTCTTTTAGGTAATCTGGGCCCTGAATAATTTACAAAGAGGCACCAGTGGGTTCATAGCTCTGTGACCTTGAAAGCTCTTGGCCATTGATTACATGACATTTCGGAATTGAAAAGGAAGTTGGTGTTGGCAGACTTCCCTCTACCAGATGCCCTCCCTGGCCATTGTTCCGGAGCTCCCCCAGTATCCATGCATGGCAAGCAATTCTTACACCATATACTCTAACACAGATTTACACCAAATACTTAAACACAGTTTTGCAATTAACAGACCATATGGCATTCTAATGAGTGCAAAATATTAAGAAGGCTAATGGCATGTGAAAAAGAACCTGCTGAATAAGAAAACATTGGGACTGATTTACTAAAACTGGAGAGAGAAAAATCTGGTGCACATCTGCATAGTAGCCAATCAACTTCTAACTTCAGCTTGTTCAATTAAGGTTTGACAAAAAAAAACTGGAAGATGATTGGTTACTATGCAGAGCTGCATCAGATTTTTCACTCTTCAGTTTTAGTAAATCAACCCCATTTTGATGTTCTCTATTATTTTCCACAGTTTTTTTTAGAAATAAGTTAAAAACACCTACCACTTCCTATAATGAACATCTTCTGTCTGGGCACGTCTAATGATAAAAGATTTCTCGAGGGTCTGATTACTTGTAACGCAGTAATATTTTTTCCTTAAGAAATTCCCAGTTTAATGGCAAACTACTGTATAGCATTTAAAAGGGATTTTAAGGTCATATTTGAGTGTGAAGATCATGGGGATTGTATGTTGCACATGCTCTATATAATTAAATAACTTAAGAAATAAAAGACACAACCACCAGTATGGCATTTAATTGGCCGCGGCACCTTTATTGGTATAATAAATAAATAATTTTATTTAATAAGATCAATCATCAGTAAACAATAAATTCTATTCAAAATATTATTTTATTAATAACTAAATTCGCTCAGTTATATAACTCGAGCATTAATGAAAAATTCATAAAACAAAGTCCCCCCTTGATTCAAGGGTGACATAACCACATAATGGTGCCTGCGACAAGGGTGGGAAGGGAGGGGAAGCAATTCCAGTCACTTCAGGTAAACTGAGAGCAGGCTTGTGACACAGGGGGTTTATATAGCCTCTCCACACCTGTAGCTCACGTTTTTCCCGCCCTGCTGCCCTGTGACAAGCCTGCACACTCTTTTTTTTTTTTTTTTTTATTTCAATATAATATAATAACTTTATTGTTTTTTTCTTTTTTTTAAATATAATCCAGACACTATCCTAATTCTTGCCATTAAAGAGGCAACCACAATCCCATGTTGCGGGCCCTTTAATTGTGCCTGCTTTCATGGGGATTGTATGTTGCACATGCTCTATATAATTAAATAACTTAAGAAATAAAAGACACAACCACCAGTATGGCATTTAATTGGCCGCGGCACCTTTATTGGTATAATAAATAAATAATTTTATTTAATAAGATCAATCATCAGTAAACAATAAATTCTATTCAAAATATTATTTTATTAATAACCAACTCTAAATTCGCTCAGTTATATAACTCGAGCATTAATGAAAAATTCATAAAACAAAGTCCCCCACCAGCCGGGTTTGTTGAAAACAAACCAAGGCTACCCCAGCACCGCGGCCTGCTCAATACAAGTCTGAAGGCCTAGATTAAATATTTCTAATCCAACATCTGAAAGATGAATACCATCTTGTCGATAGAGACCTGGGAAACCTCCTTCCAAGTCAATATGACGGAAAGAAAATCCTCCTAATAATGGCAAGAATTTTTCTAGAGAATGGTTAATTCTACGCCTAACTTTTTCAAGGGGTTTTCCACCAGCTGAATCCAACCAGTGCAAACGAGAAACCATTTCTGAAAAAACTATACATGTGTGTGGAAATGAAAGTTTCAAAATCTGTAAATCATGTTTAATCCGAAACATCAAATCTAAAGTTTTAATTCTTCCAACGTCATTACCACCAAGATGCAGAACTAAAATATTTGGAGAAGGCCAGGAATGAAATAAAGTAGAAAGGTGAAAGAAAAGATCAGTCCATTGTAGCCCTCTGATGCTTTTCCAGAGAATCTGAAAATTATGTGAATGTAAAGACAGGTTGGAACCATAGCAACGTTGAGAAGCCCTCTTATAAGCCCAGTGTATATATGACCAACTATCCAAATGAAAGATTTTGTACCTAAAATCAGAGAGATAGATTAGGGCGAATGTAAATATTAAATCTGCTAGATTCCCATCTACCTAAACGCATAATTACAGAATCACTCAGAGCCAATCTAGCAGCTTCAGTGGCGGCTCCAATCTGAAAAGAATGAGATGAAAATTTGAATGACGAAAGACCTAAATGATTAAAACAGAGTTTTAGAACTGGAGAAAACTGAAACTTTGTCAATGGAGAGGAGTCTAAATGAACTAAGAAATGACTTCCAAATTTTGGTCTGCCAGAGAAATATCTACTTTATCTACTGCAAAAAGGACCTACAAAACTTACAAACCATCGAAACTGTGTTTGTTGCTGGGCAACATCTCTGAAATACGTAACGCAGCAAAAAACATCAAAACAAATGCTGCATGAAAAAGTAAAGCCTCGTATTCAGATGTGCAAACCCAAGGTGTGGCCAAACACAGCCTAGACAGCACTTCGATAGTAATTGATCCTCCCTTTCTTAAACCTTTAAAGCCTGTCTAACAGAAAATAAACTATTGCAGTCAGGGAGGCCCTGCAACTTAAAGAAAAAGGAAACCCCGGCCATCGTTTTACTAATATGGTTAATAGAAAAATTATCCTGTAATAGAGAGCAGAGAAAAGCTAAAATGGAACTCTCCGTAGGCCGTGACCCCAGCAAATCAGAACCATCATTAAATGTTTTCCATTTTCCGAATAATCAGTCCATGTTTTTGGAGCGATTGAATTTTGAATAGCTCGAAAAAACGGATTCAGACTAGATCCCACAGATGACTCGGACAGTGAAAACCCATCATATCTGCCTTGGGCAACAGCTGCCTGAAGCGAACCATCTGTAACCGAGATAAAGCATCTGCGATGACATTGGATTCACCTGGTATATGTTTAGCTTTTATCCAAATATTAAATTTCAAGCCTAGGAGCACCAAGTATCTTAATAATCTTATGACGGGCAAAGATTTAGATAAAAGGCAGTTTAATGCAAACATAACGCCCTTATTATCTGTGTGAATAATAATGCGTTTATTCGCAAACTGCTGCCCCCAAATCTCTAATGCGATGACCACCGGAAACATTTTCAACAAAACTACATTTTTAATATAACGATTTGGGATCCGGAAAGGGGGCCACGTGCCACAGCACCAATGCGAACGAAAAATAGCTGCAAAGCCATGTGATCCAGCTGCGTCAGTAAAAAGCTCAAAATCAGCTGCAAACACAAAATCGCTCTGAAAAAGAGATCTACCATTGAAATCTATTAGAAATTTTGACCATACCATTAAATCGTCCTTCATCTCACAAGTCAATCTAATATGAGAAAAAGGAGATTTAAATCCCGACGTGGCCATCGACAATCGTCTGGAAAAGATTCTGCCCATTGGCATAATTCGTGTAGCAAAAGCTAAAAGGCCTAAAAAGGATTGAAACTCATTCAATAACACCTTTCTCCTACGAATTAAAAAAGAGATTTGTGATTCTAATCTACTAATTTTCTCAACTGGTAGTTTATATTGAAATAGCAAAGTATTGATCTCTATGCCCAGAAACTCAATGATAGGAGACGGGAGGACAGTTTTACCTCTAGCTAATGGAATACCAAAATATGTAGCCATACGGAAGAATAATTCTAAAATGAGGGAACATATAGAAGAACTCGGGGGACCAATAAACAAAAAATCAGCGAGATAATGAATTATTCCAGAATGTCCTGACTCAAAAATCATTACCCATTGGAGAAATTAAGCAAAAATTTTAAAATAATAACAATACAGCGAACACCCCATAGGGAGGCATTTGTCATAAAAGAAAAAACCTTCAAAGCAAAAACCTAAAGAATTATGCGATTCGGGAGCTATAGGCAACAGTCTAAATTCTGATTGTACATCTGCTTTAGCCAATAACGCACCACGACCAAATTTTCTGATTATGTGAATAGCGTCGTCAAAGGTAGCATATGTAACCGCAGCAGATGAAGTGTCAATTTCATCATTCAGAGAATTGCCAGAAGGGAATGAAAGATGATGGATCAGACGGTAAGAATTAGACTCATTCTTGGGAACTAAACCTAAAGGAGAAACCCGGAAATCCCTAAAAGGTGGGGTACTAAAAGGGCCAGCAATTCTATTCGATGAGATTTCTTTAATTAACTTATCCTTAACTATCTCAGAATTGTTAAAAAACTATTTTAAGTTATCAACCAACTGACAGCCAGAACCTTGAAAAATAGGCAGCTGAAAACCAGACGAGAAACCCTCAGTTAACATGCGTGCCTTCTTCTTGTCTGGATATAGCGCCAGCCATGGGAGCATTGCGGACAGCCTCACTGATGTGCAGACTTTTCGCATGCTCCCTATTGACTTGTCCTGCTGAAACTCTTTTAAAACATTTAACTACTGGATGATTGCCAAAACAGAAGGAACACTCATGTCGGTAATGACATGAAGCTAACCATTTGCATTGCGATTCATTGTAAGCATAGCATGTGCCTTTTTTGTAAGCTGAATTTGGGGTACTTGGTATAAATTGTGGCTGTGGTCTATTAAAATTTTGTTTTTGCGGAGTAATTAAATTTAACCACAAACCAACATCTTTGTTTCCCCATTTAAGACTAGGATAGATTGCAATTTTTTTGCGAAAGGATTCGTCATAATTAAACCAACTAATGCCGCCAAAACTTTTGTATGCCTCCAGAATATGTTCTAAATGTTGAAAAAGCCCTGCGCATTTCTCTGGGTGTCTCTCCCCCATTACAGCGGAAAATATGCAGAAAGCCTGTAGCCAATTAAAGAAAGACCTGGAGACAGGGCGCCGTCTAGCATCCTCCATGTTATCATCAGACCTTTTATCCAATTTAGATAAGAATTCTTTGGACACTGGTAATAATGATAACAAATCCAAAAATTCTCCTTTCCATATCTTTTCTTTAATAGCAACTGGGAAATGAAAACCTAATGGAGACATTTCACATGGCAATACCTCCTTAAAACAAGTTTCTGGTATAGCAGGAGCTAAACTGATATTTTTAGGAGTGTTAATAGACATTAAAGAGTTAATATCAGTTTCCGCAGGAATAGAAGACCAAACATTAGCAGGAGAAGGAGATGTATATTCAGGCTGAGTAGCAACTAGATGTTCATTAAACTTAGCTAGTGATAACAGCAATTGACTCATCAAATCATTATTAGCAGACTCACCATCCAGACTAGTCTCAGCAGGATTGCAAATAACTGGGATCTGGGCTCCAGCCGTTTCTGTCTGAATGTCTTCCACTGGACCTGTAAGGAGTGAAGAAGAAACAGGGGCCCTCCCCGCATCCAGCCTGGATGGCCTGGATGCGAGAGAAGCCGCAGCTCTAGTCTGTGATACTTGCCTGGAGTGCTGTCCGGATAGCTGGGGTGACCTCTCTGCCTGAGGCGGCAACATGCGCTGTGAAGCTGGCTGCAATGTAACATAACTGCGCTGTACCTGCTCCTCCCCCTGTCCATCATTGCCAGGGGATATGGACGAGCGCCGAGCCCGGCCTCTGCCTCTGCTAGAGCTGATAGGAGATGGCTAGAAGGCCCGCCTACTCCTCTTACCGCGCTGACTAGAATGCTGAGCCTTCTGCGCTGCCATCCCCCGCTCCCCTGAGGAGAGAGAGCTGCTTTCCTGCACTAGCGCCGACCTTACCACCGTTCGTTCTTCAGGTAAGCCTTGCTGAGTGTCTGTCATAGATAAAGAGCGCTGGCTGTCTGTGAGAATGACCTGCTGGAAAATGTCCTCAGCTTCAGGTGTACTCAGGCATAACTGCTGTTCCGCCGGTGTAGTCACTGCTGTATCACTCCCAGCTGATAAGGCTAAACACCTCTGCAGCCATTCATTACCCCCCTCAGCCTCAGCCCGCTCTAGTACCCTGCACACCAGTGACTTCATGCTGGCTATTTGCAAATTGCCGCTGACAGGCAGTGAAGCAATTCCAGTCACTTCAGGTAAACTGAGAGCAGGCTTGTGACACAGGGGGTTTATATAGCCTCTCCACACCTGTAGCTCACGTTTTTCCCGCCCTGCTGCCCTGTGACAAGCCTGCACACTCTTTTTTTTTTTTTTTTATATCAATATAATATAATAACTTTATTGTTTTTTTTCTTTTTTTTAAATATAATCCAGACACTATCCTAATTCTTGCCATTAAAGAGGCAACCACAATCCCATGTTGCGGGCCCTTTAATTGTGCCCGCTTTCATAATATAAATAATCATGTCTGATGCAAATGAAGGGTCAGATCTAAAGTAACCACATAAAATACAATTTTTTTTTTTTTTATATATATATTTAAAGAACTATAAGGCTACCCAGGTAGACCGCTAAATACACAGATGAAATATATATAAGGGAGCTGTTTTACTTGCTAAGGGATTTACAGTGCTGTCTATTTGGTACTGCAATCTACACAGCCCTGCTGCACAGCACAGTTACGCGGATGTTACGGATGTTTAGACTATAAGGCGGCATTCACACCTGAGCATTTTCAACTCGTAAAACACACATCTCAAATGTTCTTAAATGCCCAACAAGCAAAATGCCTTTAATTTAAATGGCCCCTGTTCACATCTGAGCATTTTGTCGCCTGAAGTAAAACACCTGTAGCTCAAAAAAGTACATGAGCTTCTTTTTAGGCAGATTACTGCGTTTTACTGCTTTTTACATTGGTGACCTTTGGACCTCAAAACGCCTGCACAAAAACGTTGCTAAGACTCAGCAAAAACGCCAAAAAAAAAAAAGCCCAACAAAATGCCAGAAAAACGCTTTTAAAAACATCCTAAAAAACGTCTAAAAACTATACGCTCAGGTGTGAATGTATCAAAGGAATACAGTGGCATCATCTCTCCACCCCTAGCCTACTAACTGAACAGTGAAGCAGAAGAGTGATGAGGTAATCTCTCTACTCACTCTGCCCTCTCCTCATGTCATAATGTTCCTTATCAATATTATTGTATGTAGCACACTGGATGAGGTTCCCAGTGCTGCCCTTCCCATACCCAATATAAACTCTCCTCTATGGGGAATAGAAGAAGATCACCTACATGCTTTACTGATAAAGATAGGACTGCCTTTTCCAATTAGCGGTCTGAATGCAGAGAGGTGACACAGGAAGCTAAGCTGAATTGTGCAAATTACAACATTTTATGTACAGACTTAGAAAAATCGCTGCTCTCCCAACCCAGTCTATTTAGTTAGCATGTGTCAGATCATACTGTATACATCTCCTCCCACACCCTATATGGCCTACGTGATCCCTGAGAACTACATTGAATCATACCTTCCCTTCTAAACGACAGAAATATGACTATAAGAGACCAGGATTCTAATGCTACTACGACATTTCCGAATTAATTAAGACTGTTATATACAAGTCTATCTATAAACACATTTTCACATCAGTTCCTTGAATACCAATCCAAATGTTTTATTGTTTACCTCACCACCTGTTTGTTTCTTTTCTTACCCCGGTTTCTGAACAATCATTGCTGGGGATGTGATTACTTATTTCTGTAATAGCTTGAACAGGACCAAACTGAATACACATGCTGTTTCACCAAAAAGTTTTTTTTTATAATATACTACTTGGCTACTGTCTATACTTGTTGTATACTCTTTTTTTATTTGAATAAAATTTGTTTGGACGAGGAGGCGCATGCGCGGATGCCTGAGCGAGCGGTTGTCTCGGCTTAGCGCTCCGCTCCGAGGGTGAAGAGAACCGGAGGACTACGGGTCCCAGCGGCGCCGCGAACGGCGCAAAACAGCAGGAAAAGCCACACTAGGACCCCAGGTGATATTATAATGGTCCTGAGGGGCCCTAAGAATAAAATTAAAGTGTCCATGGCTAAAGCAGCGCCGGCCAGGCAGGCGGCAAAAATGGCGGCGGCAGTCTCCTCACAGGCTCCCGCACAGCATAGCAATAAAGCGCCCCCTCTGACAACAGAAGATATTGTAGATTCAGATTCAGATGCTGAGATACCTCAGCATGAAAATACTGAGGACATGTTTAAAAAATTTGAAAGTATGCTAAATAAAGCCTTAAAGAAAACATCTGACAAAATAACTGGGAAACTGACAAAAGAGATTAGAGAGTTGGGCCAGAGAACAGCTGAACTAGAAATAAGAGTGGATGACCTAGATAGCTATACACAGCAAAACGCCTCAGAACTTGAAAACCTAAAGGAAGAAAATCTTATGTTACAATCACGTTTAGAAGACCAGGAAAATAGGGACAGGCGTTCGAACCTAAGAATTAGAGGAATTCCTGAGACAGTCCTAGATCTCCAAGCCACCATGACGGCATTATTTCAGGAATTACAACCTGACATACCTGTGGAAAGATTGGAACTAGACAGAGTGCACAGAGCCCTAGCCCCTCGCAAAACAAATGGCCCTCCTAGAGACATAATTGCTAAATTTCACTATTATAGAACCAAAGAGCAACTTTTGGCGGCTACTAGAGATAAGGAATCCCTGCAATTCCAGGGCTATACATATCAGCTTTTTGCCGATATATCCCCTCTCACGGTTGCTAAACGGCGGGCACTCAAACCCCAATTGCAAATTCTGCAACAACACCAAATTGCCTATCACTGGGGATTCCCATTTTCTCTACGTTTTACATTTCTGGAAACAAAATACGTCTGTAGATCTCCGGAAGACCTGCAATCTGCATTGATCGAAATGGGCATTGCTGACAGAGCCACATCCAACGACCATTCCCGCAGACGCTCAGCCTCCAGATCTCCTCAGCATAATATCACAACATCCTCTACAGGAGCCCCTTCATCTTCTCGCCAACATATACACAAACGGGGTCGGTTTGAAAACCCAACCCCCTCCAATGAGGACTCTATGGACTGATACTCTAACATAGTCCGCCCTGATTCTGTTTAATCCCAGCAATACTTGCTGGTTGAAAAATTGGAAAATCATCTCCACTCATCTTCCTAGTTCCATAAGGAAATTTCTTGATTAGACTGGTTCTCTTCTTTTTCAGTATGTTTCTTCCAAAACTCTGAATCCTAACAATAACCCCTAACCATTTTTCTTCCCTCTTCACTATACACTTATTAATGATTGACTGATATATAGGCATCTTTCTTTTTTCGGTCTCCCCTCGGTTTTTCTTTTTTTTTCAGCAAACCTTTATTAACAAATGCACTAATATACACAAAGAATTGCCTATATACCTCTTTTTACATCAGGGTCCTTAAGTATAGCGGTCCCTTTATTAAATTGTTTTCTAATTCCCGTGGTCCTCCGGTGCTGTTCTCCCCTCAGGAATTTCTTGTGCCCCCTGTACCATCTTCAGGTACCCGTCCAGATCATGCGGGTCCCTGGTGATGGCCTTGGAACCTCCCGGAGTATTTCATATATGCTCCGTAGACGTTCCCATACCCTGCTCTACTATCTTTCCCTAGGATTAATATATTACCATAACAGGGTCGATCGTTTTTTCTCTTCTTATTTTTTCTCTTTATGCTTTATTTTTTTCTTTGTTGTTTTCTTTACACTCTCCTCTCTCCAGGTGGTGAACATGAACCTAGAAGTAAGTCATATTTCTACTATCATAATATCTTATGCTATGCAGTTATGGCCCCTATAAATGTGTTATCTTTGAATGTACAAGGGTTTAATATTCCCCATAAACGCTCAAAAGCTTTACGCACTTTCCATGCTAAAAAAGCCAATATTATATGCTTGCAGGAAACTCATTTTATTGATAAGGCACATCCTAAATTCCTCTCATCAACTTATCCACAATTCTATGTTGCCTCAGCTTCGGTCAAACAACGGGGTACCCTTATAGGTTTCCACCGTAACACACCATTTACCCTTGTGTCACAACTTAACGATCCCGAAGGCAGATACGTATTGATTACTGGTTACCTATCTGACGCCCCTATTACGATTGTCTCTTACTATGCTCCCAATAAACGACCATTAGCTTTTATGTCTCATCTCCTCCAAATTATAGATAAGCATAAATTCGGTATGTTAATTCTTTGCGGAGACTCTAATACTACGGTATTCCCCTTCTTAGACAAGTCTCCACCCACCCCCAATGCAAACACTAACAAACATACTCTACAGCCACTGCTTACAGCACATAAATTAGTGGATACCTGGAGAGAACTAAACCCTACCAACAGACGTTATACACATTATTCATATCCGCACAAGTCATTCTCCCGCATTGACCATATCCTAGCCCCATCTAGTATGTTACCAGAAATAGTTTCCTCTAAAATAATCCCAATGCCTTGGACTGACCATTGTGCAGTTTTTTTCCACTTTTGCTTCAACAATTCCCAGATCTCATGATACTACTTGGATCATTAATGATTCATTATTAACTCACCCATCTCATAAACTACTGATTGAACAAGCACTCTCTGAATATATCTCCACTAATGATACAGACGATGTTTCTTCCATAACATTGTGGGAGGCCCATAAATCTGTTATTCGAGGACACTTGATTCGTTTAACATCAACACTTAAAAGGGAACGTAAACGTATGTTTGCGAAATTGGACAATGCTTTTAACACATGCCATTCAACTTTTCAATCTTCACCGACGATAGCCAACCACATAAAACTAGACAAAGCACGACTTGACCTAGACCTTTTTTTAACGGACTCTGCTGATAAAATACTACGTAAACGCCAACATATCCATTATCTCAAAGCCAACAAACCGGACACTCCATTAGCACGTTGTTTAAAGACGACACAAAATGTACAGTCCTCATATAGATTGAAAACTTCTCGTGACGGATATACCAGTAACCCAGTAAAAATACTTGAAGTATTTCACTCCAATTTATCTAAAATATACTCCCCTAACCAAGACTTTGATGCATCAAAAGCAGATTCTATGTTTGCTAATATTAATCTTCCCAATTTAGACCAGTCTCAGAGAGATACCCTTGAGTGCCCTATAACTACCTCAGAAGTTCAGATTGCAATAAAACATTTAAAACTCAATAAAAGACCGGGTCCTGATGGGTTCTCGGCACTTTATTATAAACAATATTCACATATTTTAGCACCTATTTTGTCTAAAACCTTTAACTCCATCCTTGAAAACCACTCTTTTCATACAGAAACGCTCAGCTCCATCATAGTAATGATTCCCAAACCTCACTCTGATACTACCTCCTGGACAAACTATCGTCCTATATCTTTACTCAACATCGATATTAAATTACTAGCTAAAATCTTGGCTACTCGCCTTAATAACGTTATAGGGCAGCTAATACATCGCGACCAAACTGGTTTTATGCCAAAAAGACAAGCAGGCGACAATATCAGACGCACTCTCCTACTCATACATGCAGCTAAAACTAGACGTATTCCCTCATGCCTTGTATCTCTCGATATTAGAAAAGCGTTTGACTCTGTTTCCTGGCCATATATGCATTACATGCTCCAAAAATGGGGATTTGGGAATCATTTTCTAAAATGGATCTCCTCACTGTATGATAACCCAAAAGCATATATTAAATATGCGGGATATAAATCAGCTATGATGAATATTTGTAGAGGTACTAGGCAGGGCTGTCCCCCTTACTTTTTGCCCTTCTCATCGAACCATTGGCACAACTAATTAGGACAAATTTGGACATTAAAGGTATTAAACTAGGAGGTTACCAACATAAATTATGTCTCTTCGCTGATGACATCCTCATCTTTTTATCTCATCCACATATTTCTGCTCCAAACTTGTTGAAGGTTCTAGACAAATTTGCTACGATTTCAGGACTCAAAGTTAACCCCACAAAATCTAACGTGCTTAATATCTCATTGGAACAAACTGACCTCTCATACCTGCAAACTATCTTACCATTCCATTGGGTTCCCACTCAGTTACCCTATTTGGGCGTTCAACTCACATCCTCACTCAAAGATTTATTTAAGGTTAACTATTTACCCTTATTGAAATTAGTCACTAACCAAATGAAACAATGGTCTTCCCTCCCGATATCTTGGTTGGGACGAATTAATGCAATAAAAATGACGATTTTACCAAAATTTTTATATTTGTTTAGGGTCTTACCCATCCCAATACCTGCATACTTTTTTAGGATAATACAACGTAGAGTCTTGGCCTTCATCTGGGGAAAAACCAAACCAAGGATTCCAATGACTACATTATACCTTAGTAGATTGAGGGGTGGACTCGGTTTACCAAATTTTGTTACCTACTATTCGGCTGCACAACTTTCACTTCTTATGAAATACCATTCAGTAGAAGAACCACCCCTTTGGGTGTCAATTGAATCGGTCGAATGCGACCCCATCTCTATTGCCAATATACTGTGGATTCATCCCGCAGATAGATCACATATCACTAACCCTATAACGAAGCATTCCTTTTCCGTCTGGGATAAATTTGGTAAACCCTCCAACCTTCAGTCCCCACATAATCCTCTCCTTTCCTTCCTTGGGAATCCGGCTTTTTACCCAGCCTGGAAATATCCAAAATCATTCTCCGCCTGGTCCACCTGCAATTTAATCCGGTTTCATCAAATATGTAATAGTTCCAATATACTAGAATTCCCAGAACTCTGTGACACCTATGGGCTCCCAAGATCAGAAATCTTCAGGTATCTACAAATCAAAAATTTCTTTACTCCTCTTCTTAAAGCGGGTACGCCACTTAATCAAATATCACAATTTGAACGCATATGTAAAAGTGATCCGCATGTTAGAGGCGTAATTTCCGTGTTATATCATCAACTTACTATTCTGTCTAATGATATATTGCCCTCTTATACGGATAAATGGGCTTCAGATATGAATCGTGCTCTAGACACTAATGACTGGTCCAGTATATGGTTAGCTACTAAAAATTCCTCTCAAAATTGCTTAGCTCTGGAAACTAACTTCAAAGTTTTGGCAAGATGGTACCTGGTACCTGCCAGAATAGCTAAATTTATTCCGACATATCCTATCAACTGCTTCAGAGGCTGCTTATCCCCAGGTACACAATTCCATATCTGGTGGCAATGTCCGGTGGTTCAAGAATTCTGGGAAAACATTTTCGCCATGGCTTCTAAAGCGTTGGAATGTTCTATTTCTCCTGACCCAGCCACGGCCCTCCTCAACTTGAAACCTCCATCGCTAACCCATATTCAGTTCAAATTATTTCTCCAGTTGAGTACTGCTGCTAAACAAACTATAGCTAAAGCCTGGAAATCCAAAACCCTAATAGTAGCAGAAGCCAAACACAGAATGAATAGAGCTCTGACCTTTGAAAAAATGTCGGCTATAGAAGATAATAGTATCAATTAATTCAAACTGATTTGGCAACCATGGGTTAAACATTACATGCCCCCTGACTTTGACCAGTCATTACTGTTACCCCAATAATTTACCTGTTAACAACGTTTAGCTCCATTAACCTGTTTATTAAGATATTCACCGCTTGGAGAGACTATCCTTTTCCTCCTCTTTCCTTCTTTCCCTTCTTCTTATACTTCCTTCTCTATTCTCTATCCCTATCCTCATTTATCTCTTTTAAGGTACACAAATTATATTTATGGGATTCTCCCACCTTATCCTCATAATTTTAATCCTTCATAACCGGCATGACATGTCTTTCAGGTTGAATAATCACATGTAAAAGAACGCTGTGACTATTAGGTTGTGATCTTATCTTGAATAGATACATTCTTCTCCTCTTTTCAATATATGCTCTCCATATATTCCTCTTTGTATATAAATTTAGCCTTTAATCTCTCACCATTACCTTGGTACTTGAATACCTATTTTTCTCATTGCCCCTACTTTACCACAGTTAGTACCCATGTGGGGTGGTAAAGTAGTCTGGAGGCATGTTGATATTGCTCCTGGGGGTGAGTCAGAGACAAGCCCCGTACTCCTATGACACAACCAAATAGGTTTCTTTCTCCACAGTGTTCTTCTGCTATAAATTACATGTTACATTCTAGATTGTATGGAACTCATGCTTTGAATATTCATTATTGCATTCAAGACATCCCATGTATGAATATTAATATATGTCATGTATCTTACTGTTTTCTTTTTTTTCTGTTTATGTATTGTTTCTGTTTCTTTTTGAAAATAAATAAAAAACTATTGAACGAGAAAATTTGTTTGGACGAAAAAAAAAAAAGGAAGGCAACTATGTGCACAGGTATAATGCCAGAGTGGAAAAGTGAGCCATGCAACAGGAAGTATTCAGAGGCAATTTACATGTAAAATATTGGAGTGTGTATTAAAAAGATTAAAGCTTTTGTGTGCTTGTATAAATCCTGTTTGCAATTATCTTTGAAACTGTATCACTACCAAAGTGCTTATTCGAGTTCTCATGTTTTACGATATTTCACTTTGTCTTACTGCCACATAACATGTGTGGGATGGCCCCAGCCTTGACCTACTCCACAAGCCTTGCTCTCTGACATGTTTCGCCCTACCCAGGTCAGTAATTTTAGAGCTGGGGTAGGGACAGTGGTGGATATTAAAAAAGGGAAAAAATAACTATATATATATATATATATATATATATATATATATATATATATATATATATATATTTAAATGCACCGTGGTTCTGTAAAAACTGTAGGTTTTAATATGCAGCACATATTTATTTATTTGTTATATATATATTATATAACAGTTTTTTTTATATATATAACAGTTGCATGGAACATTGAAACATTCATATCACAGTAGTCTTTATTCCACATCAAGAGAGCTTACAGTTTATGTGCCTAACAACAAAGACATGTGTGATGTGCTGGTGACCTATTTTTTTTTTTCTTTTATGAATTTCCCCCACTAAGAGAAAACTCATGCAAACATAAAATAAATGTTCAAAAGAACATATAATGTATTCACTACCATGAATATAGAATCCATTCTAGTGTAACCCTTAGTAAATAGAGTTGAAGGTTTTCTATACAGGATGTAACCATTAAAAAAGAAAAAGAAAATGGAGGCATTTCAACACATATAGGTACCTTTGACATGGCTACTTTATTCAGCAGCAAAGCAATTTTTTTTAATGGACATATAAGCAATAATTTTTTTTAACATAATAGATTCTGATGATAGGACGACCTGGAGAGAGCAGCTGTTTATACCTATAAAATGGAACTTGCCTATCAAACTTCAATGCCTGAATGAAGGACATAGAACACACTACACTATTCTTAATCCACTTTACATATGCATAGATGTCTGGTGAGATAAAGTCTGTTGTGCTTTGTATATTCATAGCAATGCTCCAAAACTGCACTTATAATGCAAGGGATGTATGCAATTTGTCTCTTGTATTACTGAGGTGCCTCCTCTCCTCCTACTGAGTTGCAGCTGGCTAGCTGCCTGTCTTCTTTTTACCTATCGATTTATGTGCAGCTGTGCCTCTTCCCCACTGACTAAGACAGCATACAGTTTGATGATGTTATGAAGTAGAATCTGAACTAGATCACTGGTTCTAATCTCAACTTGTAACACCAGAAAATACATTTTGTTCTATCATTTCCTGAGCTTTAGAGCAGCATTGCATCAATTTACGTGAGACTGACAGCACACAGCAAAGAAGGTCTTTGAACACTAAATTATATTAATGATTTTTATCTTGCAGCCTGGGTATTCGCTCTGCTTTGTGACAAGTTATGAGTTAGGGTCATTTCTTATTTGTGACTCCCAGGGCTGACAGACAATTGTTTTCATCTATATGCTGCTGTGGTAATAAATGTATTGCTGTAATATGCTGTGCAATAAAACTCTTCCAAGGCATGGTCCAACGTCATTTGTTTTACAAATCAGTTCCACTAGAAGAAGAAATGAAAAAAAAAAAAAAGTGCAATGTAAGAAATGAATGAAATAAATAATACCTTTACAGATAATTAACTGACGTTCTTAAGTAACTTAACTTGCTAATTTCCTTTTTGGTTTGGGGAATAATTAGAGAATCTTGCAACCAAAGGTAATTCTTATCTCAATATCCTAATAGGAACTAAAAATGACGTAAATGTGGTCTGTGACAAAGCCCAGGTAAACCATAGATGAGCTTTTTTTTGCCAGTGTTCCTGAGACTACAGTTCCACCCACCCTTCTGATGTTCTAGACACGGAGTCAGCCTCTTCACCAAGGTGCAGCAACAATGGTATCTCATCAACTTTTGCCTTTCATTTTCATTCTTTTTCTCCTGAGAACCTCCACCCTCCAAGCAAAATAGTAAAACAATAAATCAGGTCCTGAAGTTTGTCTTCTGTCTTGTCCTTGCCTTGCTGTATTAAGATAATTGAATTCATAATATTGAAATAAAAACGGATGACATTGTTCCTGAGATGCCAGGATGCGTGTCATATTCTCAGCCACATAAGGGCAAAGCAAAGGGTCCGTTTTTTTTTTTTTTTTTTTTCATGATTTTTATTTAAGAGCGAAAGACAGCTTCCAAATTGACATACATATACAAAAAAGGAAGTATACAAATGATCCAGTAGCATTAAAGTACAAATACAACCCATTAATGCCAGAGAAGTCAAAAAGAAGGCCAATGCTGGCCAGCAAATTGCAGCGGTTTATAACAAATATCATGCAGAACGTAAACCGAGTCAACAGGGTGTAGTAACCTGGCATGTCAAATTGCAATTCCAAACAATAATTCTGAAATAGGGTAACTTCCGTATGAACCAAATGCATAGTAGAAAACTGCCCAGTTTTTGCAGGCAAGTAGAAAAACAGGTAGCAAAGAAGCAGAAATAAGGGGGCGAAGGGTGGGGGAGAGGGAAAAAGGAGAGGTAGGAGTCAGAAGTTTGTGAGTTCAGTCTACTACGAGAGGGTCAGTTTTTTAAATTAAATAATGGTACCTTGTTTCATATTCTCCTACTCATAGAGTAAATCAACTTTTTATTCTGTATAAAGCCTACCATACCCCAGAGTTGTTGCACAGGGTAGGCAGGAGAGAACACTCTAAATTTACAAGATGTGCTCTATCTCCTGGCTCCTTTATGTAGCTCTTTTGGGAATGTCCAAAGCTATTTCAGTATTGTCAGGAAGTGGTGCATTTGCTAAACTTTGTATATGATACCAGGTTTACTCTAGACCCTGTTCTATGTCTCTTGGGTTATGTGAATTCTAATATTATGGATTGTGATCAGTTAGTGGCTATCATGAGATCACCTTTTATAGCACGTAAATTGATAGCCTCTCGCTGGGTTTCACCCAAGCCCCCTACCCTGAGGGATTGGATTCAGGAAATGGATAAATATCTAACGTTTGAAAAGTGGTCAACGTAACATTTCTTGGGAGTTTGAAAGGATCTGTAACAAAATTGTATTGATGCATTGTGTTCTAATTTTAAATCTTTGACAGACATTGGGGGTGATTTTTTTGGGGTATTTTCTTATTATTTCCCTTTTCTTTCTTTTTTTTTTTTTTTTGAGGGAGGGGAGGGAGTTGTAAAATATTTATATTTAACCTGCTCCCCAGTATTTGTGAATATCATGGGGGAATTAGATGTGGCTGTTTAGAATGATGGTTTAATTTTGATCTTTTTTGGTGTTATTTATTTGTTATAACATTTTCAAAATTGTTTTTAAAGTGTAATCTGAATGTAAAACAAATTATGGTACCTAAGTAGCCAACAATAAGGCTAAGCATGCTCCATGAATTTTTCTAAAGGCTGAAGTGTTAATATTCTAGAGGGCAATTCTAGAGGGCAATTACTACAATACATTGGTAGCAACATGTTGGTTTTGTTTTTAGATATGTGTAGAGTCTGGTGTTTTTACATTCTTTGTTGCTTCCTTTCTCTCATTCATGCAGAAATTGATTTTCAATCTATGGTCATAAGAAAAATAGCCACCTTGTAAAAAAAGTTTTGCACTGAGATATGGACTTATAAAAGTGAGAAGGATTGTAACATGGTGTTTTATTTGTTGTGTGGGGTTTTGAATTTCCAAGATGTGTGTATGGACAATCTACATACTGTATGTTTCAAACAGCAAAGACTATGTGGTCCAGTGGTGTTAAGAAACATTGCTAGACCATACGTGCCAACACAAATTGACTGCTACTAACAAAACTTCTGTAGTCAGAGTGTGTTGTTGGCCTGGCACCCAGGAAGAAGAAGCTCTAGAGTTTATCACTTTACAAGTAGTCATGGCTCCTGAAACTTTGCCTTTCTGGAACAGCTCGTCATCTTCCTACTACATGATTTTTGCAATCTGCCTCATAAGAACAAGTGGGTGTAGTATTAACTTCATGACTACTATCACTAATACACCATAACACCACCACCAGCATTACAATAATATTCTGTAATGTACACAGATCACCCAAGGGAATTGTCGACAATATAATTAGTCTTCTCTTTCTTTCTTTTTTTTGCATCAATAGCCGACGAGCTGTCCAAAACAAAAACAAAGACTGGTAAAAATAAGTCTGTCTTCGACAATCCTGTCCAAAACTAAAGTAGATGGACACTGTCCCCTACCTTCTGTGGTGGTGCTGTTTTTTTATTAGGGGCTTTCCCTAATAATTTCACTGTTCCTGATCACTAGGAACAGCAGATCTCTCTCTACTCTCCTGTTAGAACGGGGATCTGTTTGTTTACATAAGCAGATCTCCGTTCTGGCTCTCTGTGGAGCGATTGTGGGTGGCTGGCAGACATCACGGCTGCTGGCCATGTGCATTGGCTAGAGCGTCGCCCCCTACAGCTTCTTAAAGTGGCCGACGTACAATGACGCCGATTCGTGCAGCTGTGACAACCTGCCACAGTACAACTGCGGCCGCTGGTCAGCAAGTAGTTAAGGTGCCAGCCATGATATTGCACTGCTTCCCCACTGAGAGTGATTTACACTTCATAAGCTGCTAAAGACCAGCAGAAGGGCTCCCTGACAAATAATGTATTTAGCAGGTGAACACAGGGACCTCGTCCCAGTAGAGCAGCCTGAAGTTTATCCAGGCCAGGTAGGAGATGTACCAATTTCCTGAATCCTGCCAGCATATGAGGTTAAAAAGGTAAGGAACAGTGGCCTGGGAGAAGCCTGGCAGTTTTTAGCTACGATCCTGTCAGTGTAGGGGTGGGTAGGACCTACCCAAGTGTGCTGCCATGGAGCTCATCAGGAAAGAAAAATTGCGGTAAGTATTTGACACTCATTTTTTCATTTTTGACCTGCCACCACCACAAGTTTCTCATTCACTAACAAAGGTACATCATATTGACTAGAGACCAGTGGAAATTGAGATGAACTACCTGAAAGGCATGAAGACAAGAAGGACTGAATTGTATTTAGCCTCTGTCAGTTTATTTACTAAAAGCGATTATTCATATTCATAATGCAAGGAAACTTGCAGTTTGCAAGGGAATTTTGCTCAAACCTTAGTGAATGAGGTGAATTCTCACATTGCAAAGAATACTAAATCACATACAAGGAAAAAAAAAAAATACATTTTAGCTTGTGCATGTTTGGATGATGGAAATCTGCAGAGCTTCACCTCATTCACTACGCTCAGGGGACCTTTAGTGTATCACTCTCAAAGTTAAGAACTCAGGTTTCTTTTTTCTTCTGTGACTGCAAAGACAAATAAGCCAACCAGCCAAAAATAAATTAGATACTTGATTTGTAATGAATGAATAAGCTGATACCTTGTTGTGACAAGTTCAGGATGTGCCTTCTTTTGGCTCCTACTGCCCACAAAACTGCTGCTGGTATTATTTTCTGTTTCTCACAGTTTTACTGTGGGATTGGGGGACATTGGAATGCTGTTTCTCACATATGCTGCTACTGTTCTTTACAGAGTTTATAGTGGTTAGTTGCACTTCACAAGTAATGTTTATTAAAGATGAATTGTAGTCTTGAAAACCAAACAGTTGAGGTTACATACAAACATCTACAGTATTTTTAAATGTCCTATTTTTCTTTTTAGTAAATTGGGCTCCAGTGCTAACCCCAAATCTTTAGGCTGGGTTCACGCTGATGATCATTGGTTGCGGGTTTCCCCGCATCCAATTCGCATGACAGGAGACCGTGACCAGCTCTCAATGGAGCCAGTTCACACAGCTCCGGGGCGGCCATAGAGCGCACTGGAAAAGGGTCCTGTGTGCCTTTGGATCTGCTTAAGGTGCGAATTCAGCCAAAAATGCAGACCTGATTAATTCCTGAAATGGTGAACAGACACATATATGACCCCATGCTGCAGCTAGTGTGAACCCGGCCTTAATCCTGTCAGCAAGCTGGAGAGAAGACTGTGTTCTGTGTGTTTGAGAGCAGTAGTATGTCTGCAGGGGTCCAACACGACCCCCCCCCCCCCACGCCACCACCACTGAGGAATTCATATGGCTAGAATATCAGTAAACCTTATTTTGTGGAGGGCGGAGTTGAACTACTGCAGAAAGATAGCTACTCTCACACACAGGGTAATAGTACTCTTTCCAGATTGACTAAAAATACATGTTTGTATGCAACCTCAATCATATGGTTTGGTTTTCAAGCAGACTATCATTGGGCTTTATAACTGGTTAGGTATTACTGTGGCAAGAAAAAGTATGTGAGTGGGAAATTAACTGTTTTTCTGCAGTAATTTGCCATAAAATGTTATCTGATCCTCATCTAAATCACAGCAATAATCATGCACAATGCGCTGAATCAGATAGCACACAAACCATTCTAATTACTTGTTTCTTTATTGAACACACCCATTAAATATTCACAGTGATGGGGGTAAAAGTAAACAAACCCTTGTAATTAACAGCTGGATGAACCTCCTTTGGTAGCAATGACTTCAAGCAAGTGCTTTCGGTAACTCCAGATCAGATGCACAATGTTTAGGAGGAATTTTTGACCATTCCTTCTTACAAAACTAGGAAAAAGAGGCCAGGTGCGCCAAACTAAGTGCAGTATCTAAAAATCACTGTTTAATAAATGAAAAACCAAAGCCAAATGGCTACTCACAAAAACAGAATGAATACAGGCATATAATGGATAATCCAAAGGGCAAGTGCTTCAACGGTCCGAGTTGCTGTCCATTGTTGTGGAGGTGGCTGGATACAGATGGTATGTACCAGCTACGCTCGTGGGTTAATTGGTGGTATAGCTGTATAACCTCTCAATCTATCTGGAATGCCTGGAGGTACAGCGTCAAAGCGTCCTGTGCATCAAGCGGAAACCGGAACCAGAAAAGCGTTCCAGCCTGGGATGCAAACATCGAGGACTGGAGGTCCCGTGATACGGGATCTGAAGAAACAGCTGAGCTGTGAAACGCATCCTCCTATTGGCTACCCGTATGACGTGACCTCCAGTCCTCGATGTTTGCGCCCCAGGCTGGAACGCACTTCCGGTTCCGGTTTCTGGTTTCCGCTTGATGCACAGGACGCTTTGGAGCAACTCGGACCATTGAAGCACTTGCCCTTTGGATTATCCATTATATGCCTGTATTCATTCTGTTTTTGTGAGTAGCCATTTGGCTTTGGTTTTTAATCTATTAAACAGTGATTTTTAGATACTGCACTCAGTTTGCCACACCTCTTTTTCCTTGTCATTTCAGAGTTTTTGCTTCCACTCCCAAGGTTGCAGCCTACGGTGCTTTTGTGAACTTATTTGAACTTATTTGAACTATTTGGACTTATTTATTTGAACTTTTGTTGGATTTACCTCATGCATTATTTATTTTCCCTGTGTTCCCCATTTTCATAAATTTATTAATTTTAGGATACTCAGTTGATTTTTGCGCCATCCTTTTCCTTCTTACAAAACTGCTTCAACTCAGACACATTTGTAGGATGTCTTGGGTTAACAGCTCTCTTGAGGTCTACAGCATCTCTATGGGGTTAAGGTCTGGTCTCTAACTGGGCCAATCCAAAAGGCACATTTTTTTTGTCTGTGAAGGATTTACTTCAATGCTTAGGGTCATTGTCCTGCTGCATCACCCAACTTTTACTAAGCTTCAGGTGGCAGACAGCCACCATGGCATTATGCTGTAGGATATTTTGGTAAACTTGGGAATTCATTTTCCCCTAGATGATGGCAAGTGGTACAGCTCCTGAGGCAGTGAAGCATTCTAATATATGTGAATTCATATTTTGCTTTTTACAGAAAGATGAACATTTAAAGATAATTCAAGAAAATAGACAACAGGACTGAAGGTATTTCTGTCCACCAACAATTTTATATTTTATTTTTTTCTATTTTACTTCAGTGATGAAATAATTATTTGAAACTTTTCAGTGCAGGGTAGTACCAGTCAAGGAAATACTTCAGTAATTGTATTGTACACAACCCCAGGTGTTATTTATTGTCTAACAAACATGCAGTTAATTATTATCTGTTCTTTCTCTTGCTATCAGTAAGGACTGTGTATCATTTAAATTTGTCTGGAAAAATAATTTATTTGATTTGGCCTAAAACCTTGGGATTAAAAATACAAGACTTTAATTGGTAATGATTGCAAGTAGGGGCGTTCTTTCTTTTCCAGGAACAACAGCATAATAATATAATTATTCCTTCCTAAACAAGTAGTGGTTTTCTTTTCACTCATCTGAGAAGTAATTATATTAGTTTTTGATCAATTAAATTTATTTATTTATTTATTTTAGAATTTAACACGCTTATTAATTGATGTTCTATATTTATAGTATTCGTTTTGAGAAATTCTATTTATTTTTTAATTTAACAAGTTTATTAATAGATGTTCTATAATTACAGTATTTAAATGATGTATTCCATACATATTGAACCCCAATTGGATGGGGATGCTTTCTGTATTCTTAAAGTGTATTTTTAGGCAAACTCTTTTTTAGTTTTGGTGTGGGAAGGGGTTAGACCCCCTGTCAAATTTGTATTGTTGTATTGTTGTCCGTGTCCCTGATGTCCTGGTGACTATTTTCATTGAAATGGAAAGTAAGGAGAAATACAAACTTCAGAGTTATCCCCAAGACAAAAGTTAAGGGGAAATCTTCAATATTCCCTTACTTTGGGAAATATCTTAAACTTCTTACTGCATCTCTGGGAAAGAAATGAATGCAAATTTTTCTCACTGGTACACAAAAGACAAAAAATAAACTGACAGGGGTTTACCATTTCCCTTCTTTATCCAAAATGTAATCCAAAGATTTATTACTTATTGATCATGCCAGTAAGTCTTTTACTATTCCACTCCAGTTAACCTCTTCAGGACCGCTTCCACACATTTACTACAGCAACGCGGCCCAGCTGCTTGAAACAACGTACCTGTACCTCGCTTTGTTGCTGTAGTAGTTGATTGGACAGAGGGGGAGCCAATCAGCGGGTCTGGTGGATGCGATGTCTGCCCACCACCTGCGATCGTTCCCCAGAGAGGCAGAACGGCGATCTGCCTATATAAACAAGGCAGATCGCTGTTCTGACAGGGGAGAACATAGAGATCTTGTGTTCCTGCTAAGCAGGAACTCAGATCTCTATGTTCTCCTAGTCATAGCAATCCCCACACAGTTAATAAGCACCCCTGGGGACACACTAAACCCTTTGATTGCCCCTGGTATTAACCCCTTCCCTGCCAGTGTCATTAGTACAGTAACAGTGCATATTTTTAGCACTGATCACTGTATTAGTGTCACTGGTTTCCAAAAAAATTCAAAAGTGTCAGTTAGGTGTCCGATTTATCCACCACAATGTTGCAGTGCCACCATTACTAGTATAAAAAAAATGAAATCCCATAAAAATATCACATAGTTTGAAGACACTATAACTTTTGCGCAAACCAATCAATATACACTTATTGGGATTTTTAGTTTTCACCAAAAATATGTAGCAGAAAACATATTGGCCTAAATTAATGAAGAAATTAGATTTTTTTCAATTTTTTTATTAGATATGTATTATAGCAGAAAGTAAAAAATAATTATTTTTTTTCAAAATTGTCACTCTTTTTTTGTTTATTGCACAAAAAATAAAAACCACAGAGGTGATCAAATACCACCAAACGAAAGTTCTATTTGTGGGAAAAAAAGTACATCAATTTTATTTGGGTACAGCATCGCACGACCGTGCAATCGTCAGTTAAAGTAACGCAGTGCCGTATTGCAAAAAATGGGCTGGTCATGAAGGGAGTAAAACCTTCCGGGGCTGAAATGGTTAACAGACTAAGGTGTCTAACAAAAGTGTCAGTTCGCCATGATTAAGCTCTGGGGGTGGAGAAAAACACACTGGAAGCGTGGCCTGGTTTAAGTCCTGGCTGAGGTTGTCACTCTCATCACCATTGTAGGACTACATTAGGGATCACCTTTTTCTTCTCCCTTGAGCTATAGATTAGTGCAGGGATCCTCAAACTACGGCCCTCCAGCTGTTGTGAAACTACACATCCCATGAGGCATTGTAAAACTCTGACATTCACAGACATGACTAAGCATGATGGGAATTGTAGTTCCTAAACAACTGGAGGGCCGTAGTTTGAAGACCCCTGGATTAGTGCCTGGATGAGCTCCATCCCTTGCCAGCACTCCCTGCAGCAGAGGTGGAGGAGTCCACGCACATTCCCCATATTAGCTATCCTGAGCGGCACACAAAGCAACACCAGGGGTCAAAAGTGGCAGTTAGAAGGTTGAGCCAAACCATAAATCACTGACATGGGTGCTTATAATAGTCAGCCTATATTATTAAAGTTTAATGGTCCACTTAGACAGCAGCATGTGCATTAAGTGCAGGTACACACATGTGCATTGATGTGTCATGTTGCAGTGCATTGCTATTTAACATGCACTTTTCTCCTTTCTTCCTGCAACATGCAAAGGATCTATGGCTAAGCAGATGAACCAAACTTGTGCTGGCCTACTGTCTTGTCTCTGTCTTTTCTTATGCTTTTTCTCAGTAACGGTGATATGACATCTGACACTTTGAAATAGCCCTCCCTAGAACCTACCTTCCTGGCCCACTAGAGTGTCTGGTTGCTGTCTGTGAAGCCTTCTTTGCTCTACGAGAAACAATATGGAACAGGCAAAACTTTCTCTGCATGTGTGGATCACAAAAACAGCCACTCTCCCACACATCGGTTTAGGTATTGGAATCTGCACAGGCAGCAGGTGACATCAGTGCAGCGCCTACAGTACTGCAAAAAGCCACTGACACGTCAAGGGGCTTTGACTTTGTGCCAATTGCATACGTTTGACATTTGAGATCATTTAGCATTCATTTGCAGGTACCTGTGAGCTGCAGTTGATTTGCATCAAGCTGGTTTTGCATTTCCATAGACTTGTATGGGAATGCAAAACCTACTTGAAGGGAGCAAAAACCCATCAACACAGTGTCAGAGAGTGAAGAAAGCTAGAGGGCTAGTACTATTAAAAGCATAATGAATTGTTATAGAAAGCACATCATCAGTAAGTGCTAATTTGCAACATATTATGTAAACAGTCCAAAAAGTGTTACCTGATGACAGTATTTCTTTAGGCTCCATTCACACCTGAGCTTACTAATGTTTTTCAGGTGTATTTTTAGCATTTTTGCAGCTTTTTACAAGCAGTTTAGAAGTGTTTTACAGCTTCTGGCATTTCTATTTAGCCAATAGAAAGCAATAGGGGGAGGGAAGGGAGAGGAAATGAGGGGTGGAGAGCTGCTGTTTGAGGAGAAAACAAGATACAAAACAAGATACAAAACGCTCATAAAATGCTCAAGTCAGGCGTTTCAATTGAAGTCTATGGGCCCAAAAACGCTTGTAATCTGCAAAAAATAAGCTCATGTACTTTTTTGAGCCACAAGTGTTTTGCATCAGGCGAAAAGTACGTTTTTTTTTGAAGATCAACACTCACTATTTATTATCACAATACTGGGTATTAGGTAATGATCAAAGATGCCCGTGTGGTGTCCCTAAAAATTTCAGACTCAGCAGTATATGGTGTGGTCTCCGTGCCTAAATACAATAACTATAAAAAGAGGGATTACAGGGGAAAGGATCCCAATGAGAAGAGACACGGGCGGACCAAGCTGCTTAAACAGGGAATACATTTATTACTAAAATGTATTTAATACAAAAAAATGCCAAGACCAGGTACCCATTACCAACACCAAGATCATGTTAAAATTAGACAACGTTGTCTGTTTAAGAGCAGCTGCATCACGCTTTAACTATTACTACTACACACCTATAACCTATGCAGTGGTTAATTAAAGTGAATAGTATTTGTTGGACTAGACTAGAAATCCCAGTGACATGCACCATAGGAGAAAAAGTCCATCCTGTTACTAAGTTTAATTAGGTAAATCTCCTTCAGGGGGATAGCTTTGGTTAGAGGTTTAATAGTTGAGTTAAATTTCTAGTCCTGCAGGAACAATATTGATTGAAGTTGTAGCTGGGTAAAGCTGCCAGTGTAAAGAGATGGAAAGGATCCACGGTTTGTGGCTAGTCCAGAGGTACAAGTATACAATAATCCAGGATTGAATTAGATACTTTCACTGAAAGTTCCATCATTGGATAACAATAACAAGATGACACTATAGTGAAGCAGGCTAACACAGGCTGAGGTATAGCAAAATACCAGGGGCAAAACCAAGCAATTGGAGGACAAAGGGTCACCCGACCATGTATGGAACGATATGCTTACAGTCCAGATGGATGTATTGTCATTCTCCGGGCCGGGAGCTATGTATGTTGTCCTGTATGTTTTGTTTCCGTGGGGCTTCAGCAAGTGATTTCCTTCAGCTCTGTACTGCTCTGTACTGCTGTAGAGTCCTCTGGGCCACCGTCCGCTCACCTCAGCCAAGATGGTTGCCGTTAGCTTACATCAATCAACTATGCATGTGCAAGCGTGATGTGGTACATCATCCATGACACACGGAGCGTCTCTGTCGTGATGCAAGATCCGACATGTTTCACCAGATACACTGGTTTTATCAAGGACCGGAGAATGACAATACATCAATCTGGACTGTAACCATATTGTTTATCAATCAGTGGGATCCTTTCCCCTGTAAACCCTCTCTTTATAGTTTTTGCTTCAGGCGACAGAATGCTCAGATGAACAGGGGCCACTGAAATGAATGGGATTTGGCTTGTTGATTGTTTTAGAGGTACACAGCGGACAATAACTCAGGTGTGAAACCCTATTTAACCTACACGTTCATCCAGCAAACACAAAAGCCCACCAGCACTCACCCTAAACTACTACTATTCATTCATCAGGAATGTGTAATTTTATAAGTTAAAAAAGTATATACAGTATAGATGGTGAAATACCATGTTTTTATTATAACTAGTTTTAAATTATTGGTTTCAAAAAGCACTGGAGGGGCAGAGCAGAGAGGGGTGATTGACAGTCACTGATTTCTGTTCAAAGTGGACCCGAGAACTGAACGATCAGTGCTTAGGTGATTGCTCAATTTTCAGGCTTAGAGGCAGCGAGGGACAGCTGCACTATCAGAACAATGCTGCATCAGGTTGGTAAGTATGTTTTTGTTTTTTACAATACCACACTTCGCTCTTAATTACTGTGCCACAAGGGAGAGTCTAACAACGTACAAATAAACTATTCTTTTACACATACTTAACTACACACAGCCTACCTTAAGGAAGAACTTCACTAGTATATAACGTACTTAGAGTGCAGTGGTCAGGAGTATGTCCTATAAAGCTCATCGTACAGTGTCATAGTCAGGATTTTGATATGTACAATATTTTAGTTGAACTAGACAGACTTGTGTCTTTTTTCAAACTGACTAACTATGTAACATATTGTCTATTATCTATGGTGCATTGCTCACAGGAGAATAAAGTACAGAGAGAAATAGCTATGAGTGCATATTGCACAGAGTGCAGGGGTCAGAATTATGTAACACAGAGAGTGAAGCACTCAGTAATGTGCAATGCATAAAATGCAGGGGTTGAGAGTACTTAAAGCAAAGAGTACACGGCTCTGGAGTTTGTAACACACAGGTCACTGTACAGATTACAGCCCAAATGACCCCCTCCTCCCAGTACAACTCTCCATCCCCCACAGTACAGATCTGCATCAGCAGCCCCAATCCATTCCATTACAGATCTGCCCCCATAGCCCTATGGCCCAACTTCCAGCCCACCCCTGTAGCAGACCTTTCCAGTACTGATCCCTCTTCCAGCCTAATCTGTCAGTACACCTTCCCTCCCAGCCTAACTTCTCAAAACAGACCCCCAGTACAGAACCTCTCATCTAGCCTAGTCCCTTAGTGCAGACCCCCCTTTCCTAGTAGATTCTTCTCCCAACCCAACCCCTTAGTACAACCCTTCAGTACAGACTTCCCTTTAATACAGTTCCCCCTCCCAGCCTCACCCCTCAGTATAGACCCTCTCTCCAAGCCTAATCTTGCACAACAGACCCACCCTCCCACAACTGACTTCTCCTTCCCCAGCACAGACCCCCCCTTCAGTAAAAAACTTCCCTCCCAACTTACCACATGCAGCAGCAGTGCAGAAAGGGGGGAAGTCCTCCCCTCAGCTATGCCACGTGACCAGAGCAGAGAAAGAAACTGACCTTGGCAGAATCTAGTGCTGACTGTTTAAAATGTTACTTCTTACTGAAGAAGTCAATGCTTTAACGATACGCGTCTAGGGGACAAAGCCTGCATATTGACTTTACATCGTGGCCAATATTGAGACCTATTGTGTCTAAAATGTGTTTTCAGCTTGCATGGCTTACAGTGCCATCTTTGTGAGTTTATACCTTAGCTATTTTATATATTATTAGCAGTGTTGGTCATCTTACTTTAAAAAAGTAATTAGTTAAGTTACAAATTACTTCTCCCAAAAAGTAATTGCGTTAGTAACTCAGTTACTACATTGGAAAAGTAATTAGTTACACAGCAAAGTAACTGTGACTTTTTTTTTTTTTATATTCTATACGTGTAACTAAGGGGCGGGTCTAGTATTACTGTAACCAAGGGGCGCATTTATTATTATTGTTATATATCGTGTAACCAAGGGGCTGCTCTATTATTACTCTAACCAAGGGGCAGATCTGTTATAGCGTGTAAGCAAGGGGCGGGTCTATTATTATTATATCGTGTAAGGGGCGGATGGCTACAGAAGAGGGCGAATGTTAAATTAATGGGCAGAGCTCGATATATAACAATAATAATAAATGCGCCCCTTGGTTACAGTAATACTAGACCCACCCCTTAGTTACACGATAGATGCCCCTTGCAGAGTAGCACGAGCATCAGGAGCGTGCGGCATCGCCTCGTACAATTACATGTTAACTGCGCCTGCGCGGTGTAGAGTTCACTCAGAGCTGTTTAGGTTCGGCAATTTTCGGGAAGCTCCGTAGTCCTTCGTACTGTGCAAGCCCTGCGCCTGCGCAGTACAGGGGGTCCTTATCCGGCGGGGGAACTTTTTCGGCAGGACACCGGAATTACACTACTGCCATCTAGTGGCGGTAGATGTAATTGGGGTAACTAAGCCAAAGTAATGGTAACTGAGTTACCATGAGGGGAAAAGTAATTAGTTAGATTACTAGTTACCCTCTAAAGTAACTGAGTTACGTAACTCAGTTTATTTTAACTCAGTTACTTACATCACTGATTATTAGACATTTTAAATGGATAGCACTAGATTCTGCCTTGTTACTTTTGCATATCCATCATATTTGGTGAGATGATCTGGGATTTTATCCCATGTGAATAAGTGATTTGGAGGAGGAAAGTGATTACCAGCACCATGCCAGCCCTCTCTATTATCCCCAGAGGGGAACACTGCTGATTTGACTCAGATGTGAGGTGAGCAGCCTGTTATACTGGTGGAGGAAAGCTCAAGCATTTTGGATTTTTGCACCGTTAATGTATTAATTTGTTGAATTCACTTCAATCAGTCACAGATACTATATATGAACTTTCAGCAATATATGTTTATTGAATACCATTTTTACACTTTTATTATTATTGATGTTTTTTTATAGCGCAGCACTGTCTATTGATTATTTGCACCTTTTAAGTGAAGTGAGAACACTTGTTAGTGATAGCAGCTATTATTAAAAATCACCAAGCGGGGTATACAACCGCTTTAAGGATTTCTTTTAAGGTAGTCAGTTGCTGAAAATGTATTGTTATTTTTTTTTGATTGTTTTGAAGGAGCCCCCTCCTTCAACAATGCTTACCTACATGTTGGTGAAGTTGTCGAAATACCCTAAGGACTTTTTCTTGCTAAACAATACTCCTCTACTACCACCCATTGTCCCTGATAAAATTAGATGAACACTGTACTTTTACCTGAGATCTTATATTCTCTTTGGCACTCACAAATGTACTTGCAGGCAAGCACTTAAGGATCCTTACAAGAAGAAGGGGGGCGCCTCTGAATACGTGTAAAAGATTCAATTTTATTAAACAACAATATCCACTTACATAGCGGTGTAAGAAGTTCCATTCAGGTCCTGCATGCTGGGCTGAGGAGGTGAGGAAGCTGCAAATTTATAGCAAATCCACTTCACTTTTCTCTTCTTCCAGCTTTGAGAGAAAAGTGAAGTGGATTTGCTATAAATTTGCAGCTTCCTCACCTCCTCAGCCCAGCATGCAGGACCTGAATGGAACTTCTTACACCGCTATGTAAGTGGATATTGTTGTTTAATAAAATTGAATCTTTTACACGTATTCAGAGGCGCCCCCCTTCTTCTTGTATATTTCTAGCTCATTGGAACCCGCTTCCTGGTTCCCTTGGGAGGCTGCCCTGACTGACCAAATGAGACCTTTCCAGAGTATATATATGTATATACATATGTTATGACCATCCTTGGACTATCTGGTGATCCTATAAGAGGTATATACATTTGTACTGAAGCGCCTTTTTCTACTTGTACTTAAGGATCCTTAATACAAATGTATTCTCAATTATTTTGCACTCCACTGGTCCAATATCTGCGGAATTGCAACAAGCTTCCAGATTTCCACCCTACCTACCAGTACCATCTAGCTGGGTCCACGTTGTTGCTAACCCTGCATTGTTTGTACAATTGTTTGGACGGAATAGTCTAATGTGGACCTATAGCTCACCCTTTTTGATTTGTACACCTAGAACTCAATAGCTAGCTTAACTTTGGGGTTGATTTACTAAAAACAATTAGACTGTGCACTTTGCAAAGCTTAGAAAATGAGACAAAGTTTTATTTTGCAAAGAGTATCCAATCACGTGCAAGGAAAATAAAAAAAAAACAGCATTTTGCATGCACATGATTGGATGATGGAAGTCAGCAGAGCTTCTTCTCATTTACTAAGCTCTGGAGCAACTGGAAAGTGCATAGTCTATTTGTCTTGGTCTGTTGTTGTGTGGCTGTAAGATCTGATCTTGTTAATATGATTCTAGGAGAGTGATAGAAGACCTGAGGGAGAGTAAAAAAGTATAAATCCAGCCATGCTCATGTCAAATAGTATATTTTAAAGAGTACTTTATTATATCCACAGGACACCTCACTAAGCATTGGTAATACTTGCTGAATGCGGCTGCTCTATCACCTAGTATTACAGTGAAATAAAAGCAGACAAATGCAGAAAGCAATGCAAACATAATTGGACAAGTAAATACATTTTAAAGAAACTGGTTAGTATTAGATAACAAGCTTTTATGTTCTTTCTCTGCCACAACATGTACAGTAGTAGATGGAATCATTATAACATCTGTATCCTTAGCCTAGTAATTTATGTGCCCCAGGCTGAGTTGTGGAACAAAAATGTACTGAATTTTCTACCTGATGCTAGGGAAATGGCATTTCTCATTTTGTTTGAAAAAAGAACAACGGGGGGTGGGGGGCATACAAATGCCTGAATATAATTTTGTTCACAACTCTGATATACTGTTGCATTCCAATATGAATAATGGACAGTAAGCTTACTTCTGGCCTCCGTTTCTTATTTGAATTTCTGTTCATAGCAGCTACTGGCACCCCAAGGGTATGTGCACACTGGAGTTTGGAACTGTTTGCATTGTGAAGTGCCTATTCCATGGCTTACTTTGGAGATAATCACATTCTATTGCTGAGCTTAACTTGTGCCTTAATAAAACAAAAAAGCATTTGGGTGTGGTAAGTTAAACATAGTTATAGTAAAATGTGTTGAACCGCTATTCATAAAAAAGAGATTAATTATGTCTAAAGCATCCAAGAGCAAGCATATACAAGTGCAATACAAACACAATACAAATGTAAGATGCAGAGCAGTTCCCTTGTAGGAGAATTTCTCCAACTCCTGCAGAGCAGCAAAGAGGTGAATGTGTGAGAGGGCTTACATATCTGGACCGAAGGGTCATGGGTAAAGCCCACTATTGGAATAGGAAGAAGGATAAGGACTTTATAGGCACAGGTACAATGTGTTCATAAAAATATTGTTTTATTACAAAGAATTAAAATACATAGATAAAATCACATTAAACATGCAATGCCTAAGAGGATTAAAAAAAAACTTATAACCAAAAAACCACTACAGCCACCATAACCTCGTATAGATATTAAGGATGCGTCTAATGAACAGACGATAACTTGTGTCCCAAAAAGCCTTGGTGGAAGTGAATATGGTGTGAAGTTGCTTTAATCTACATGTTGCGCACCTCAGCGATTCTTCAGAAGCTTTAGGAAAATGTTAGATTGTATAACCCATACAGGAGTGGTCATCAGGTAGCTGATCACGGGGAGTAAAAAGCAGCCAGCAAGAGATAACGTAAAATGGTATAGCGGGGAAAAGTCAACTCCTAGGAATATCAGAAAATACAACTAATTGCCACTAAAAAGAAGGGGATGGTGGACTAGGGATTATAGCGGTGCAAGGGTAATGTACGAAGGTCGGGGTAGACTCACAGTTCAAGGCTCGTAGTACTCGTTAGTTAATAAAATAATTTTTATTACATATAAACATTAGTATCAATATACACAAATGGAAAAAATATATATAGATGCAAAAAATATTAGCAATATATATTTTTTTGAGGATAAAGCTCAATTCAATAGGTCAAGACAGGTAATTAAAATGTCACTTATAGCGATTTACAGTCATTGGTATAGAAGAAATACAAAAACAGCGACAGAGTCAAATTATGCTTATAGAGTTAAAGGTACAGTTCACATATGATGTGAGAAAGAGATCTGAGATGGATTAAATAAGTCTTAGTAGACTGTTCCGACATGTTTCGCCATAACAATGGCTTCCTCAGGGTATGTCTACTTTGCGTACTTGATGTATCTATTGAAAAAAGTATCATAATTAGTTCCATACTCAATGAGAGAAGAAATTGGAGCCATTTGGATGAAAAAATCAAATAAGAGGACAAGTGTAGTATAAGGTGGAATATCTCCAATTACCGACATAAAGGAAGTGCCTGTGCCCCTCCCTCCCAAGATGGAGAAAGGAGAGGGGAAGCATCCCCCCTAAAAGCATCTTTCCAAGCTTACCCTTATCGAGGTGTAGATCAGATTCAGCCGTAACCATAGGGTAGGGTAGTCATATAGGGTGCCTGAAGTGCCTAGTAGAAGGCGGGAGTCACCAGATTGGACATATGATATATTATCTAATTAAAGAGGAATAGACCAAATAAGTATGAACAGAAGACAAAAAGTAATTTAATAGTGTTGTGAGTCCATGAAGGATTGATTCATGGACATAGCGCCATACACTACATGAAGGACAATGTCTCAAATAGTTACTTACATTTCGTTTGTTTGGAGAAGTATTTAGAAGAAAAAAAATAGAAAATAGAAAAGAACCGAAGGGTTCTGAAAAAATGTAAACAGGAGGCACCTGAGAAGACAATGAATAGAGAAGAGATTATGTTGTTGATCAAGGAATTGATTAAAGATGAAGGAAGGAGAGATGTTAGATTGGGTAAAATTATAAATGAGAGTCAATTACCTGTTTTTAAAATTTAAGATACAAAAGACAAGGTCCAGTTCGGCTTGTGATATACAGTTACAAGCGCCCTTAAAACAAGGGAGAACGGAGAAGGTGTCTGGTCAATCAGGAGTCTACAAGAGGCTAAAAGGGAAGGATGATATTCAGATAGCCTAATAAGTATTCAATGAACTAGGAAAGATACCAAAGGAAGATAGTAAAAGGATTTGGTTGCTTACTTGGGTTCAGACAGGTGTAGTGCGTCAGGTGCCTCCAGAGTCCTGTGGTGGACTGAGATAGGAGACTGGTTTAAATACCGCCTTCCAGATCGAGGAGGCGTGGAGCCGCCCCTCGATCAGCGGACATGAGAGCCTAGGCGCATGCGCACAGCGCGTCATAGCCGGGAGCCTACAGAACCCATAGTTCCCGGCGATAGGCGCGCTGCGGGCGTGATGACGTCATCGCCGCTTGGCGGCGAGTGAATGGCTAAGGCTGGAGGTGGGCGGACTTTGTAGGTCCGCCCTCGGGTGTCCATACTAGGCAACAAGGCTAGCCCCAAACGTGACATATCCGCCCCCTGGGCGGCGGCCCGATCAGCACGCCGAATGATGATGGGAGGGCGCCTGGAAAGGAAGGGGAGGGGGGAGAAGAGGAGGGCTGGAGTGGAAAAAGGCCAATAATGGCTATATGTTGGCGACATTCCAATGGGTTGGAGAAGTTGGGGATATTATCACCTGCAAAGGGTCCAAGGTTATCAATACCAAGTCCAATAAAGTTAATGCATGTTTGGATCATAGCTCAATGGGGACCTTAGCTGGTTAGATATATAAAAACATGACAGTTTGAACAAAAGTATATTAAGGAATCAGACATACCAAGCCAAATTAAAGTTGGTCAAGCGTCTTTTACAAAAGTCAGGGGCAGTTTTGCAAGAGAAAATGTATACAGTCAGGATTCTATGCCCATACAGTATGCTTAAAAAGATTTCAAAATAGTTTCTATACATAATACAGAGCATAGTATATTAATTGATAGTAAGCATAAAAAACAAATTACATAAATAATGAAAGCAGACGAAACGGAGCAGGCTTTGGCGCATGGTGGTGGGGACCCCACCGGGCAGGACTCCAGAAGGGGGAGAAAAACCATTTATATCCAAGAAAGATAGTTCGTATTGAGGATGGTGATTGTTAGAGAAAAGATTTGAAACTGATGTACTCGTTCATACCTGGGTATCTGGTGGCATCTAGGGTGTATATCCACCTAGTTTCGAGTTGGAGAAGACGGTTGTCAATGTCCCCTCCGCGTATATTGAGGGGTAAATGTTCTAGGGCAGAAAATAGCATTGTGGTGGAATCAAAGTTGTGTTTTAAAGCTACATGGCGGTTTACCGCAGTTGAAATTTTCTTTTTGGATAAAGGTTTAATGTGATCCTGTATACGAATAGAAAAAGCTCGTTTTGTTTTACCGACATAGAAACAGCCGCATCGGCAAGTAGCTAAATAGATAACCCCTACAGTGTTACATGTAACCCGGTGTTTGGGCTTATGTAAGTTCCCATTGGGTAGTAAAGTATTAGTGGAATTGGACAAAAACAGACATGAGTCACAATGTCCACAGGGGAAGGTACCAGCTTGGTCCATTTTTTTTGGATCATCTGGGGCATAGAAATGACTAGAGGTGAGTTTATCGCTGAGGGATGATGGTCGGCGATAAGTGATTTCTGGGTATGTTTTCACATACTGTCCTATTATGGGGTCTGACGATAATAGGGGCCAAAATGTATTTATGGTGTTTCTAACTTGGGCAGACTGATTGGAGTATTGAGTAATGAGACGTACAGGTTGGTTTAGTTGAAGATTTTTGTCCCTAAAGATTAGTTCCTTTCGTTGCAAGCGTTTAACTCTATTAAATGATTGTTTAAGTAAATTATGGCTGTAGCCTCTGGATTTCAATCTTTGATATAGTTCAAAGGATGCTTGGTAAAAGTCTTTATCATTAGTACAATTTCTTCTTATTCGCAAATATTGACTGTACGGTATGCTTTTTATAAGGTTTTTAGGATGAGAGCTAGATGCATGCAATATGGTATTGCCTGCCGAGATTTTTCTGTATAACGAAGAATATAATTTACCTTCATTATCAATAGTTATAGTGAGATCAAGAAAAGTGATCTTTTCTTGGCTATACTCCAAGGAGAATTTAAGATTATATGTGTTGATAGAGATTTTTTCAAAAAAGCGTTGTAGTTCTGGGTAGGTACCAGTCCAAAAAATTAAAATATCATCGATGTATCTCATCCAGGAGAGGATGTGCTGAGTATAGTACCTCATCTCCGGATCCGAAAGAATGTCTTTTTCCCACCCCCCCAGATACAGATTGGCGTAGGAAGGGGCACATTTAGTGCCCATTGCTACGCCCTGTATCTGGAGGTAGTGGGAGGTTCCAAACGTAAAATAATTTCTGGTTAAGATGAACTTAAGCAAGGATAAAACAAAATTGTTATATGATTGTGCATTGGGGCCAAGACATTTTAGTTGTTTGGCTACAACTTCCACTCCTCTGTCATGAGGTATGGCGTTGTAGAGACATTCAACATCTAATGCAACAAGGTATGAGTTTACAGGTAGTTGCTGGTTTTCAAGGATACGTAATAGATGTATGGTGTCCTTAATATGTGAAGGAAGAGCAGATACCAATGGGGCAAGATGTTTATCTACGAGTTCACTAGCTTTTTCTGTGAGCCCTTCACAGCCAGAAACAATGGGTCTGCCTGGGGTTTTTTTTATTGATTTATGAAGTTTGGGAAGAGAGTAAAAGGTTGGGGTTTTGGGGTGGGTTACATGTAAGAATTTCCAAGTGTTGGTATCTATAATTCCCTTTTTAGTTGCATGAAAGATTAAATTTTGGTAGTCTAAAATGTAAGACTTGATTCTAGTGGGGCAGATGGGTCCCAGAACTACAACGCTTTTTTGAAAAAATCTCTATCAACACATATAATCTTAAATTCTCCTTGGAGTATAGCCAAGAAAAGATCACTTTTCTTGATCTCACTATAACTATTGATAATGAAGGTAAATTATATTCTTCGTTATACAGAAAAATCTCGGCAGGCAATACCATATTGCATGCATCTAGCTCTCATCCTAAAAACCTTATAAAAAGCATACCGTACAGTCAATATTTGCGAATAAGAAGAAATTGTACTAATGATAAAGACTTTTACCAAGCATCCTTTGAACTATATCAAAGATTGAAATCCAGAGGCTACAGCCATAATTTACTTAAACAATCATTTAATAGAGTTAAACGCTTGCAACGAAAGGAACTAATCTTTAGGGACAAAAATCTTCAACTAAACCAACCTGTACGTCTCATTACTCAATACTCCAATCAGTCTGCCCAAGTTAGAAACACCATAAATACATTTTGGCCCCTATTATCGTCAGACCCCATAATAGGACAGTATGTGAAAACATACCCAGAAATCACTTATCGCCGACCATCATCCCTCAGCGATAAACTCACCTCTAGTCATTTCTATGCCCCAGATGATCCAAAAAAAATGGACCAAGCTGGTACCTTCCCCTGTGGACATTGTGACTCATGTCTGTTTTTGTCCAATTCCACTAATACTTTACTACCCAATGGGAACTTACATAAGCCCAAACACCGGGTTACATGTAACACTGTAGGGGTTATCTATTTAGCTACTTGCCGATGCGGCTGTTTCTATGTCGGTAAAACAAAACGAGCTTTTTCTATTCGTATACAGGATCACATTAAACCTTTATCCAAAAAGAAAATTTCAACTGCGGTAAACCGCCATGTAGCTTTAAAACACAACTTTGATTCCACCACAATGCTATTTTCTGCCCTAGAACATTTACCCCTCAATATACGCGGAGGGGACATTGACAACCGTCTTCTCCAACTCGAAACTAGGTGGATATACACCCTAGATGCCACCAGATACCCAGGTATGAACGAGTACATCAGTTTCAAATCTTTTCTCTAACAATCACCATCCTCAATACGAACTATCTTTCTTGGATATAAATGGTTTTTCTCCCCCTTCTGGAGTCCTGCCCGGTGGGGTCCCCACCACCATGCGCCAAAGCCTGCTCCGTTTCGTCTGCTTTCATTATTTATGTAATTTGTTTTTTATGCTTACTATCAATTAATATACTATGCTCTGTATTATGTATAGAAACTATTTTGAAATCTTTTTAAGCATACTGTATGGGCATAGAATCCTGACTGTATACATTTTCTCTTGCAAAACTGCCCCTGACTTTTGTAAAAGACGCTTGACCAACTTTAATTTGGCTTGGTATGTCTGATTCCTTAATATACTTTTGTTCAAACTGTCATGTTTTTATATATCTAACCAGCTAAGGTCCCCATTGAGCTATGATCCAAACATGCATTAACTTTATTGGACTTGGTATTGATAACCTTGGACCCTTTGCAGGTGATAATATCCCCAACTTCTCCAACCCATTGGAATGTCGCCAACATATAGCCATTATTGGCCTTTTTCCACTCCAGCCCTCCTCTTCTCCCCCCTCCCCTTCCTTTCCAGGCGCCCTCCCATCATCATTCGGCGTGCTGATCGGGCCGCCGCCCAGGGGGCGGATATGTCACGTTTGGGGCTAGCCTTGTTGCCTAGTATGGACACCCGAGGGCGGACCTACAAAGTCCGCCCACCTCCAGCCTTAGCCATTCACTCGCCGCCAAGCGGCGATGACGTCATCACGCCCGCAGCGCGCCTATCGCCGGGAACTATGGGTTCTGTAGGCTCCCGGCTATGACGCGCTGTGCGCATGCGCCTAGGCTCTCATGTCCGCTGATCGAGGGGCGGCTCCACGCCTCCTCGATCTGGAAGGCGGTATTTAAACCAGTCTCCTATCTCAGTCCACCACAGGACTCTGGAGGCACCTGACGCACTACACCTGTCTGAACCCAAGTAAGCAACCAAATCCTTTTACTATCTTCCTTTGGTATCTTTCCTAGTTCATTGAATACTTATTAGGCTATCTGAATATCATCCTTCCCTTTTAGCCTCTTGTAGACTCCTGATTGACCAGACACCTTCTCCGTTCTCCCTTGTTTTAAGGGCGCTTGTAACTGTATATCACAAGCCGAACTGGACCTTGTCTTTTGTATCTTAAATTTTAAAAACAGGTAATTGACTCTCATTTATAATTTTACCCAATCTAACATCTCTCCTTCCTTCATCTTTAATCAATTCCTTGATCAACAACATAATCTCTTCTCTATTCATTGTCTTCTCAGGTGCCTCCTGTTTACATTTTTTCAGAACCCTTCGGTTCTTTTCTATTTTCTATTTTTTTTCTTCTAAATACTTCTCCAAACAAACGAAATGTAAGTAACTATTTGAGACATTGTCCTTCATGTAGTGTATGGCGCTATGTCCATGAATCAATCCTTCATGGACTCACAACACTATTAAATTACTTTTTGTCTTCTGTTCATACTTATTTGGTCTATTCCTCTTTAATTAGATAATATATCATATGTCCAATCTGGTGACTCCCGCCTTCTACTAGGCACTTCAGGCACCCTATATGACTACCCTACCCTATGGTTACGGCTGAATCTGATCTACACCTCGATAAGGGTAAGCTTGGAAAGATGCTTTTAGGGGGGATGCTTCCCCTCTCCTTTCTCCATCTTGGGAGGGAGGGGCACAGGCACTTCCTTTATGTCGGTAATTGGAGATATTCCACCTTATACTACACTTGTCCTCTTATTTGATTTTTTCATCCAAATGGCTCCAATTTCTTCTCTCATTGAGTATGGAACTAATTATGATACTTTTTTCAATAGATACATCAAGTACGCAAAGTAGACATACCCTGAGGAAGCCATTGTTATGGCGAAACATGTCGGAACAGTCTACTAAGACTTATTTAATCCATCTCAGATCTCTTTCTCACATCATATGTGAACTGTACCTTTAACTCTATAAGCATAATTTGACTCTGTCGCTGTTTTTGTATTTCTTCTATACCAATGACTGTAAATCGCTATAAGTGACATTTTAATTACCTGTCTTGACCTATTGAATTGAGCTTTATCCTCAAAAAAATATATATTGCTAATATTTTTTGCATCTATATATATTTTTTCCATTTGTGTATATTGATACTAATGTTTATATGTAATAAAAATTATTTTATTAACTAACGAGTACTACGAGCCTTGAACTGTGAGTCTACCCCGACCTTCGTACATTACCCTTGCACCGCTATAATCCCTAGTCCACCATCCCCTTCTTTTTTGATACTCCTATATTAAGGGATGAGGTGCTGTATTACTTAGTGGACCCTCTCTGCCTTTTTGTATATAACTAATTGCCACTATTATTTCTAATGCACTGACAGCCAGCAAGGTTAGGGATCCACTTGTAAATACAGTACTTAAATCTCCTTTCTTCCCCATTCTGATGCTCGGTTTAAACTTCAGCAAGTCATCTCCACCAAGTCTAGATGGCCAAATGCATTGAGTTGCTGCCATGTGATTTTGTGACTGAGGCTGCAGGTGAGTCAGCCCCTTTTTTTTCAGAGAATAAATCACTGATGCCAATCTTATTTTTATTTTTTTATGTTCTGTTCCTTTTTTGCAGTACTAGTGGCGCTTCTTGCTCAGGTTGTCATTCAGACGGTGCTGACTGTAATTTCATAATGTTTTGACATATAGATGTTTCATAATAATTACACTATATTGGTTTCTGGATGCAGAATTCTTTAACCCTTTTGAAGCTCACTGTAGCAAACTAATATACCTTCCTTAGCACAAGGTTCCCATTTGATATGCTTTTCTTTAGGAACAGGTACAGATGCTTTGCTCCCAAAGATTTTAATGTGTTTTAGATCAGGCTTCTTCCATTGCTCATATAGAATTTTCTCTTGTGCCTTTCTAGGGAAGCGGTTTTGGAGATAGCAGACTTTCATAATTATACACCACAAAATCGAACCCTTTCCCACAATATCAAGCGTTTAGTGATAAGTGAAACATCATATAATACCAAAATGATTGATAATATGACCGTTTGGTCTGAAGCGGCTACTGTATAAACCTACCAGTGGTAAGTATTATTAAACACATTTAAACTCAAAACATAAAGCAGCCCTAAAAAACACACACAATATCAAATAACAATAATAATAACAAGTGTGCATTGATGAATGAAAAAATGAAATAAAAATGTGCCATTAAGATAATTAAGTCCAAATATGCCACAGTCCTGCACTGTGTAACAGCACCGTTATAAGTGAGATCAGTCCGAACAGGGTTCATTTCCACCACTAGGAAGGAAAGCTGTCACCAACACCTCCACAAGTGAAAAAAAGGGGCCACTCCCTCTAAATGGAACTCTTACCAGATCTAGCTGGGTCAAAAGCATACACAACAAATCTTTGATCGCACAATCTCTCTCCGGATCAGACTGCAGCCAGGAGGGTGGATCACATGCTAATGAACTCATCAATAGAGAAAGTGATACAACTCCATAGCGTAATCTTGTTTAAAAGTTTTATTGTATTCAAACTTCCCCCCATTTAAGAATCACACTTACAAACAATTAAAATATACAAGCATATAGTGTATCCAGTCAGTGTACCAATAGAAATCCTGCAGGTGTCTCCTACCACACACATCACCGCTCTCTGGCGCTGCTGGTATCTCCGATTGGCGTGCTGACGTCAGTGTTGGTCGTTGTATGGCCTCACACTGACACATTTCGTCATCCCAACATCATCTGAGGGTGTGGCTATACGACACGACGTACCAACTTATATAGCCACTGATTGAACAGCATTAACTGTTTATAGCCCATATCGAACGTCTACTAATCGGGATGTCTCCACACATCTACTGATCATAATATCTGCACGCACCAGAGATCATTCAGATAATTTTACCCTCTATGTCTTGCACAGAAACTTCTCTGCATCAAGACAAGAGGGAAACTTTATGATTAAAACAGAGCATATGCCCTCGTCAATTTATATGACATAGCGCACTATACCCAACTCCAAATACAATTAACATAAATGGCAGCATTATATAGCTTGATTTAAACCCACATATATTAAATTCATAACATGATAAAACATAATAAAAGCATAATCATAAAATAACCTATGATAAACTCTCAAAGAAACTTTATAATCGACCTAAAGGTAATTTAATTGTTCCAGACATGGTATTCACTATAACTAATTAGTAATTGCTAATGAAACAATTAATGTCTATTTCTATATTCATACCGCCAGGCATTAATGTATACATTAGATATATTCATCTGGTTTCTCTCTTGGATATCTCCCTTATTAAATTTGACCCTCTTCAAATAGGGGGAATTCTATCCACCCCCCCCCCCCCCAAAATTTTAAACCAGATGGATCCTGATTGTGGCATTTCTTAAAATGCAAAGAAACTCTGTGATATTTAAAACCAATCTCAATATTATGAATGTGTTCTGAAATACTTTTTTTTTAAGGGTCCTCTTGATATGCCCTAAATAACATCAAGCCACATTGACATTGTAAAACGTATACTACATGTGATGTGCTACACATTATAAATTCAGAAATTTTCAGAAAAGGTCCTATTATTACCCGTAGATGTAAATTCTGTCTAACCCCTCGTCTGACTATTTATTTTAGAACACGCTTTACACAGGCAAAGAAAGGCAAAGAAACCTGTACGATCCCAAAACATGGGTGGAGGGGTTCTAAAACTTTTTTAACCACCTTATCGCCAAAATTAGGGGCTTTTCGATAAATGAAGGAGGGATTATTGTCCATACACAGAATATGCCAATGACGTTTTAAGATGCCTTCAATTTCTCTATACTGTGCATGGAAGTTGGAAATAAAACCCCACTCCTTTTTGGAGTTTCCCTGCCGTTCTTTATCTATCAAGCAGACTTCACGTGGTATTTCTCCCTGTCTAAAAACCTGTCTAAAAACACCCACATCCTGGTAGTGGATCTGTTCTTTATTTCACTCGTATTCTAGTTTTATATTATTACTATTGGTATTAAGTTCCAACATACATTCATGCAGAGAGTCCTCATTTCTTTCCCAAATGAAGAATAAATCCTCTATATAGCTTTTATAAAAGAGTTTTTTTGCCCTCTTTTTTGCCCCACAATGTTACGGGTAGGGGAGGCAGAGGGGCCCAAGGAGGAGTTAGACCTAGAGGAGGATCCCAGTATAGGTAACCGTTTATACTTAATGAGTATCAGTATCCTGTGCCCATTCATAACAGATTAGATCCCCTTATCCTTTATGATGAGTGGGGGAACATTAGGTCTCCATGCTCTTTTTTAGGGCGTTTTTCGGGGGATACCGGGGCAATCGTCCCTTCAGAGGAAGACGACTGGGTCCATTAGTTCCTCCTTCCAACTAGCATGAATTTTACCAACACCCACAGGAAACATTAAGAAGGGAAGGAGAGGGTGTAGGGCCGTCTGAAGGATCCAATTTAAACAAAAAAAGAAGGAGGGAGACAGAATAATGGGAATATACAATCTCAGTAAAGTAGAACTGACCCATAAAGAGATGCATATTTTAAATTCTGGATTAAAATGTGCCCCAAAAAAAACTTTAAATACAGTACATTTGATGTGTATGTGGATATACATAAATATATAAGAAAGATTAACCTAAATAAATACTTTTTAAGTCATAGATCTAGGGATATTAATATTGTAAACTATAGCTAGTATGTGGCTTCCTTTTGTGATAATACAGCTGTTATCTCTGAATGTCACTAAGGTGTCCTTTTATGAAGCAGTGAAATCTATTCACTGCTTCATTCTCCGGCATTCACAGAGGAGATCTTTCTCCTCTGTGTGCCAGTTTATGAAGCATAGTAGATCGCTTCACCCATGGAGGAGTGAAGAGATCTACAAACGCTTCAAACAGTGGAGAACGGCCCCTGATACTGGAATCTCGTGAGACTATACGAGATTACAGCACCAGAAATTCACTGAAACACTGAGATGTCCATTTATTAAGCGGTGATAAATTATCACAGCTCAATACATGGACAGACACCAGTGTGATTAATGTTAATAAAATAAAGAGTCCCCCCTACATTATATATACATGTATACACACACACACATTATATATACATGTATACACACACACACACATATATACATGTATATACACACATATATATATATATACATATACACATTATATATATATACATGTATACACATATATATGACAGGGGGACATGGTTACAGTGTTGGGGGGTCTGAACGAGGCATAAGGAAGTTAATAATCTTCCTCTTTCCTCCTCAGATCCCCCGGGATTCTCTCTTCACTCCCCGCTTCACCACCTCTGAGTTGGTGAATCGGGGAGGGTGAATTCTGACACAGATCGCCAGTGAAGCGCTGAGATCGCAGCTTCATACACTGGCCGTTACTGTGTCATTCTATGGGGATTCTCCATGTGCAGAGATAATCGGCGGGAGAACAAGTTCAAACACTTCTCCCCCCGATTATCTCTGGTTTATAAACTGTTTATGGGCTGTGATCAGTGGTGATCCTCAGGATCTCCGCTGATCACTGCTTCATAAAAGGACACCTAAATATCCTTGTTTGGTGAACTTATTCACTGACAGAAGAAAAGAAAAGAAACATATAATACACATGGATAGGTATCTTTCTGGTGACTGTTTGGGATAGAGGGATATTTCTTCTGACCATATTCTGTTCATTAGTTAATGTATTTTTTGTCTTTCTTTGATTAAGCTGTGTGAAGCAAATTTTATCATTGGTCATATGACGTGTAGTTCCAAAGTTATGGCACCACATGGAAAATTATGTGGTGCCCTTTTTGGAGTAAAAGGCACACTTAGTATCTGAAGCATCTTTTATTGCTTCTTTAAAATTTCTGGCCTTTTGTTGTTTATCCTGTCTTATTTGCTGATTCATTCTAGCTTTCCAAATCCTGCAGTTTGCCCTTAGCACCTAAAGTTTTTATCTTTCTCTGTACACCCATCTCTAGGTACATTTGGTTTAGGCTCTTGTACACTTCCACTCTCTAATCAACAGCATCTTCATTTTACATTTCCAGGACTGGATGTTCTGTTTTTTCAGGTTAGAATCTAAAGATTTTCATGAAACGCTGTTAGTAGCCATCATATTTGTGTTTTGACCTGAGCCCTTCTTGTTTTATTGGAAAATTACAGGAACACAGAGACAGGAAATTACTAACCATGTGATTCTGAAAGAAGAAAAAACAAATTAAACATGACACTACCACCTTGTGGCAGAACAAGTAACCACAGTATAATATATGAGAATGGTTGTTGCACCTATGACTCTATGAATAGCATGCTAATAGCCATGCTTGCTTCTCCCCCGCACCGAAAGGATTAAATACTTATGAAGCCTAGAGGGTTGCAGAAGACACTGTATTACTTACCTGGATCCCCACTTCAGCAGGCTCTGCTGCTCTCCTCTTCTCCCCGAAGCTCCCTTCTGCAGGCAAAGCCTTGGCATCACCATGTATAGTCGAGGGCTTTTAACACTGTGCGCTGTGGGGGCATTCATGCAGCTGTGTGTACAGAGGAGCCTATAGGAGACTGGTCACAAAGCCTGCTTGACTGGGGAGTCAGGTAAGTAATACAACCTCATTTTTAATTCCCTAGTTAAACAAACATTTAATTCCTGCAGTGTGGAAGTTATTTATTTATTTTTTTTGTTATCAGAGTTTTTAACTTGGATCACAAAAAACTTTGATCACAATTTAACTTCTTACCGTATGATTTTTTTTACACTTTAATATGGCAATTTAGTATGAAAAGGGACCCTTATGTAATAAGTGTACCTTACCTCTTAGTGCAAGTTCCACTTTAAGGCATGCTTGGGATTTGCTGTTCTACAGCATAGACTGTCTCTCTTAATTCCTACCCATCTCCCTATTTTTACACCTGGCTATGGAACAAAGACATTCACATTGCTTCTCAGGAGCTCATATACCAAGTGTATTTGAATAAGTGATACCCAGGGAGTAAGTTAGGGCTCAGTACAACATCTCCACAAAAGGCCCGACAGTCCTAGCTGCTCCCCTGATAAAATAAAAACAATTATGTTTCTTATCAGTTTATTTTTGTTCTTATATACCAGCATGTACAGATAGTTTTATAACATTTGACTGGTTCAATGTTTTATTGATGTAAGATGACAGAATTACTGGATATCTCCAAATACCAAGGGATATATGCACTAGATCATGCTGCTCTTGTCAAAGCAAATTTGTACACTGAAATAAAACCCACATAAATCCCAAAAATGAAAGACGAAACCCTCAATTCTAGCAATATAATTGATATATCCAACATGCAATTTCTCACAACCTTGGCAAATTATATAAATGGTACATGAAATACATTTAATGTGGAACACATGGTATGTATTTATTTGTAAATAAACATGAAAAAGGCAAATGGGTGTATAAGGAAGCAAATTACAGCTGATGTGATCCCATATTATTCACCCTATAGTGCTTCACACTGATTTAATGGTGTTGTATTGCAGTATTTATACTAGACTTATACAGTAATAATTAAGTGAAATTTTTTTTTACTGAGCTTTTAATGGAAGCCGTTTTTTAACATTTCTCAGTAAAGGGAAATTTTAGATTTCTGTAAAACACCTGCACTGAACGTTTGATTTAATTCCAATTTACTGTTAATACTACTTTAACAAGCAGATATAACTACATTAATTACTGGCTTCTAGGAAATGAGGACTGTAATCCGTAAAGCTTGAAATTTATTGTCCAAATTAAAACGTGCATCTTCTCATTTATATCAGCCAATGCAATGTTTAGGAGTGACATTAACTAGTTACCACTTTCCTAAGCTTTCTTTTCAATAATGTCATGAGACATTAATGCCTTAGGGACCTGTCCGAGTTTTGCAGTTCTGTTGTTGGTCAGATAAACAAAACATAATCTTATGATCTAGTGCACACAGGAGTCAAGACTGGCGGGGCTTACTGCACATATATAAAGCCCCCTAATGCCTGAAGGAGAGACTGTAGTAAATTGATTGGTTCAGTACACATAACCCAGGAAGTATTCCCATTGCTGTGCACTGAACCAAGCTCCAGCATCTATCTCCAAACACATTGCATCCTCATTCTCCTCAATACCAGTCTGAGTAGTCTTCTCTACACAAGGGGGAGAAATGTGAGCTGGCGTAATGACCCACGGTTTGTATGAAAGACCTTACATTGTATGTAAGTAATTGTTTGTGTAATATAAGTTTAGTGTATTTCACAACATATACCTACATATGTACATAAATATACAAATACAATACTGATCCCTAATTCTGTATTTTTGAGATGTAACTTATTTTTATCAGTGTCATAAACTACCATACTACATAAAGTGGTGTGGGATGTAGCTTCCCTGTACCCGCTAAGAAGAGTAGTGCCTGGCAGTACCACTAGCAATTACCTTTCAACCCTTTGGATGAACTTTTGGTTAAGGTCAACTATGAGTTTGACCTAAACCCTAAACCTAGATGTTTGCAGTTCTGTGAAAATGCTAATTAACTGGTCCACCAGCCCAAACCTCCGGAAGATGCAATACATTACTAATGTCTCTAAATGAACGACCCTGGACTTGTACAATGTGCAATGTGTTTGTTTTTATATTCTATAAAAAATTTTTGTAAATCAGTAAAAAGGGCAACCATGTACCCCTTACTCATTTAACTGGGTGGTGTGGCAGATAAATTTTGGGCCAGGAATGTGGGGATTTGCATCCCAAAGGGGTGATTTTGCTGCCCCCACTTGTAATGCACTCTCTTAATGTTGAGGACATGTAGATTAATATGATTCAGGAGTTGGGGTGCACACTAGCTGCTCCCCCTTTTCTGGCTAACCAGGTTGCACATCTGGATATAAGTCTGGCATTAATTTTGAGGGAAACTCCACATTGTTTTTTTTTTTTTTCTTAAAGGGAGAGTTCTCATTGTTTAACCACTTGCTGGCCAGCCTCCGTCATTATACTGGTCGGCTGGTTCCCACGAATCGCCATAGCTGTACGTCGGTCCATTTTACAACTATAGCAGGTGCACGCGCAGCATGGCGGGAGTGCTAATGTGCGTGGCCGGCGGCAGCGATGTCCGCCGGCCACCCGCGATCGCTCCATGGAGAGCCAGAATGGGGATCTGCCAATGTAAACAGACAGATCCTCGTTCTGACAGGGGAGTAGATAAAGAACATATGTTCCTAGTGATTATGAACAGCAATCTCTCTCTACTCCCCCAGTCAGTCCCCACCCCCCACAGTTAGAAACACCTCCCAGCGAACAAATTTAACCCCTTGATCACCACTAGTGTTAACCCCTTCCCTGCCAGTGTCATTTATACAGTAATCAGTGCATTTTTATAGCACTGATCACTGTATAAATGACACTGGTCCCAAAAAAGTGTCCAATCTGTCTGCCACAATGTCGCAGTCCCGCTAAAAATCGCTGATCACCGCCATTACTAGTAAAAAAAAAAAAAAAATTATAATAAAAATGCCATTAATCTATCCCCTATTTTGTAGACGCTATCATTTTTGAACAAACCTATCAATATACACTTGTGATTTTTTTTTTACCAAAAATATGTAGAAGAATACATCTTGGCCTAAACTATTGAAGAAATTTGTTTTTTTAATTTACTTTATTTAGACTTTATATATTTTATTTTTTATATTTATTATAGTAAAAAGTTAAAAAAAAATATATATATATATATATATTTTCAAATCTGGCAGTTTTATTTGTTAATAGTGCAAAAAATTAAAAACACAGAGGTGTTCAAATACCACCAAAAGAAAAGCTCTATTATTTTTATCCTCATTGGTTCAAAGCACAACCTGGCTGGTGTTTGCATGTTCTCCTAGTGCCTGCATAGGTTTCCTCAAGGTACTCTGGTCTCCTCCCACACTCCAAAGACATATAGGTACATTAATTGACTCAAGTCTAAATAGGCCTAGTATGTATGAATGTGAGTTAGGGACCTTAGATTGACAGCTCCTTGAGGGCAGGGACTAATGTGAATGTACATTGTTGATGCTATAAAAATACCTGTAATAAATAGATCTATACCAGACCCTTATCCAGGCATGAAGTCAGGCTGGTCATCCCCTTCCTGGAAAGGTACCTTTTTCCTTATTGATGCAGACAGGGGCCTCATCCCCACATCCTTGGCCCCATGAATGTAAAGGTCTGTGGGGAGGATTTATCAGAATCCAAAAGTCCCCTAAATATTGACCTCTCCAGGTGAATCAGTTTGTTGTACAGAGTATCCTATGGTACTCTTTCACAAACAAATTTAAATAGTAAAAAAAAAAAAACATGCAACATCTGATCAATTAGCAAACAAAACAATGTTGGCAGGGAGCTGTTGTCATTTAGCAGCTGTAGCTTTTTTTTAATGTTGCTTTTGCAGAAGTACCTCCTACTTGTGCACAATGTTAGGTGCAGGTTGAAGGCATCCCGAGGCATGTTATGTAAAGGATATGTATTTTTATTGTTGTTGACCTTTAGCCACATTAAAAGACCCTCTCCCAGCTGAAAATTTTTTTTTTTTTTACTTTTATTTTCTTTTGCATTGGCACACATCCCCAGCAACCTTGAAATAGGCCCTTAAAATGAACAAGATTCAGCTCTCAAAGGCTTAAATGGGCTTTGCTGCTATATTTGGATATAATGGATATTTTTTCAAGTGATCGTGAACTTTCAGAGAACTGAACTTTGCTTGGTTTGCACATCACTATTCTATCCATACACAAAGTGTAGGTAGAGCAGCAAGTTAGTTCTTAAGGTACTATTTTATAATTTATTTTAATCAAAATATGACACTTTATTATTATACATTTTATTAGATGCTCAGACAGCAAATACAAGAAAAAAAAGGATGTAAAGGAGGACAAAGGCTGTTTTATTCAGTAAGTCTGTACTGTCAATACACAGCTGGTAAAAAGGATAGGAGTAGATGTGATTGAGCCACGTAACCTCATGGGGTCAAAAGCAAATTTATATTTCTGCTCCCTTTTAGTGAAAACCTACATCAATGTATATCTGGCAGTAATATCTTAGAACAAGACTGACTAGAGGTACTAGATTCGAACAATACTTTCAAATTTTGCAATTAAAACAGATTTTGTTATTATTCTGTATTCTAGCATGGGATAACGGAGTGCAAATATTCCACAAAGCATAAAAAAGCTTTTGGGTTTCTCACGTGAAAGTGGTAATAGTAGATATTACTCATAAAATAAAACTAGCTTTCTTTTTTTTTTTTTGTAGTAAATTATCATGTTAAACAGGTTGCATACTCATTATACACTATGGCAATGTATTTTGCTGCTAAGGGAACATTTTAACTAATTTACACAGCTTTTCATGCTAGTCAGTCCCTGACCTTTCACCTTGTCATTGGCAATGAAATGTTTCAGCTGAATAAGATCTTAATGTTGTTGTTGTAACAAGACAGATGGCTCTTTTATCAGTATGTAGATACAGATGTTGCCAGCACACCTTTACGGAGTTCATGCTGATTTATTTGAATGTGTTAAAAAATAAACATCACCAATCACAAAAGATATGGAACCACGCAGACATTAATATTATTGGTTGTAAACCATGTATGTTTCAAAAATTATATTTTGTAATGGAGATTGTTTCAAGATAGGGCTGAGACTGCGGTTCGACTCAAACATCGTAAGTTCGACTCAAACATTGGGTGTTTGTTCTAAAATGAACCGAACATATGGGGAGCCGCGGAACGCTCCATAATGCGATGCGAGATCGCAGTGCATTGCTGTATGATGATTGGCCAAAGCATGCACCTGACCTGCAGTCTAGTGTGTATATATATATATATATATATATATATATATATATATATATATATATATATATACAGTATCTCACAAAAGTGAGTACACCCCTCACATTTTTGTAAATATTTTATTATATCTTTTCATGTGACAGCACTGAAGAAATTACACTTTGCTGCAATGTAAAGTAGTGAGTGTACAGCTTGTATCACCGTTAGACATGTGCATTCATTTTCGTCCGAATGCATTTTCGTCCGAATTTCAGGTATTTTCGTTATCGTTTTAACAAATGATAACGAAAGTGCAGAATCCAAAAAACGAAAGATCCGACATAAACAAATGCTTTATTTTCGTTGTGACAACAGTTCGATATAGATAGGAGATTCGACACTGACAATAACAATCTGTGTCCATTGAACCTGTGGTCGAATTATTATTATTATTATTATTATTATACAGGATTTATATAGCGCCAACAGTTTGCGCAGCGCTTAACAAAATAAAGGCAGACATTACAATTACATTACAATTTGGTACAAGAGGAATCAGAGGGCCCTGCTCGTTAGAGCTTAGGTCGAATGTGCCTAACCTTAACTCTATTAGTCCAAGATTATTCTACATAGAGAGGAAAGATTTGACGCAGAGAGGAAAGATTCGACGCAGAAAGGAAAGATTCGACGTAGAGAGGAAAGATTCGACATAGAGAGAAAAGATTGCTGCTGGAATTGGGTGGAATTGCAGCTAAACTATACAGAGTCATACAGTTTAGCTGCTCCATCGAATCTTCTTTGAACATTCGACAGACACCGTAAGCCTTCAATGACAGATTCGACCTTAATTCATTTGGATTTTCGGACGAATGCAATTTTAACGAAAAACAAAATAAATAAAAACGAATTTCGGGAGTAACTAAATAAATTTATTTTTCGGACGAAAACGAAATTACGAAACGAAATATTTCAGTGTGCACATGTCTAATAACCGTGTACATTTGCTGTCCCCTCAAAAACTCAACACACAGCCATTAATGTCTAAGCCACTGGCAACAAAAGTGAGTACACCCCTAAGTGAATATGTCCAAATTGGGCCCAAAATGTCAATATTTTGTGTGGCCACCATTATTTTCCAGCACTGCCTTAACCCTCTTGGGCATGGAGTTCACCAGAGCTTCACAGGTTGCCACTGGAGTCCTCTTGCACTGCTCCTCCATGACAACATCACAGACTTTGCCCTCCTCCACTTTCCTTGATGTCCTTGATGAGGACCAGACCATGCGTTCCAACAACTTGACCTGCCCCTCTACTCCAGGAGTTCTCTACCACCGACCGTGTGGTGGCAAAGACATTGCCAATGACCGTGTAGAGGCAAAGTTCCTTCGCAGTTCCTTCGCAGCTCTCCCTGGGTCTTCTCCTGTGATCGGTACACCCCCCCATAGGCATATTACCTCAGCTTATATAGGAGGCCTGCCCCCTGCCAATACCAATTGGAGATTGGTCAGGGCTCCCACATGAGCTGCCTGCCACTCCAGTTCCAGGCCCAGCCCCTCTTTCAAAATCTTCTCTCTGGAAGCAGGGGAGGCACCCCAGAACTAGAGCACAGGTGATCACACCCACTGCTACTCTGACCACTCCCAGATCAAAACAGACAGGCCTAGCTTACAGCATAGGCCTGCCTAAATTTGCCTGTGCTGACTGATCCTAGTAAAAAAACATTACTAGCACCTACCTATTGGTAGAGGGTGCTACATATACAGTCTAGTATATATATATATATATATATATATATATATATATATATATATATGTATATATATATACTCTGCATTCAGTGTAGCCTATATATATACAGTGTATTCGGTGGTGTATACTTTCTAATACACTTCAGGCGGTGTACACAGTGTATTCGATTAGATTTAGGCTACACTGAATGTGTTACAAAACAAAAAATACATCATGTCCGGAAGGCCACCAAGGAGAGGCAGACGCTCACAGGCCACTAAAAGAGGGCAAGCAGCCTCTGTGTCTACAGTCAACAGTGGTGGTCATGAACATGGTGCATCCTCTGCAGGAGGCCGTGGGGCATGCTTGTCCTTTTTTTCAGCTGCTGGCCGTGTTATTGAGCCACAACATGCAGAAGAGTTGGTGGAGTGGATAACAAAGCCGTCCTCATCCTCCTCATCCTCTGGCACCCAGGCTCAGAGTAGTTTGCTCTCCAATGCAGCTGCCAAATCGGCCTCTTCAACTGGCTCATTGTCCACAGTCACTCCTTCGGTAGACCCACCATCATGCATGGAGGAGTCCCCAGAATTATTCGACCACAGTGTCGGGTACATGCTGCTGGAGGATGAGCAGCGATTTGAAGGCTCCAATGTTGGTTTCCAGGTTGAGGAAGGGAGTAACGTGAGCCTAGAGAGAGGGGGTGCCACAGAAGGACAAGAAACTGTCAGTCATGTTTCCCCAGCTTCAGCATACTGCCAAGTTTGCTCCAGTGATGAGAAGGGAGAGGATGATGAGGTCACTGACTGTACTTGGTGGGTGCCCGAGAGAAGAGAGGAGGAAAGTGAGGAGGAGGGACAACTCCAACAAGGCAGGATGTCCTCTAGGGGGCAGGTGCAAGGCGCTGCTGACTCCCCACTGACTTTTAAAAGTTCCTTGGTGTGAGCCTTTTTTGACACGTGTGCAGCAGGTTGCACCATTGCTGTTTGTAACCTATGCCTGAAGCAGATCAAGCGTGGCCAGAACAGCAGCCGCTTGGGAACTACATGCTTGACCAGACATATGACGACCTGCCATGCAGTGCGTTGGGAACAGCTCTTGAAAGACCCACACCAAAGAAAAAGGCGGACTTCTCCTTGCTCCTCATCTGTGATCTCCATCCCTACTATACCTCTAGTCCTCTCAAAAACCTGCACTGAGAGGAATGAAGGTATAGCAATAGGTCCCAAGTACTTGCAGCCAATCTGCTAGCAGTACACTACCAATTCATTTTAGCAGGCAAATTTCCCTACCCCAGTTGCTGAACTGTAAAAATAAATTTGGTCCCAGACATCCACATGCTCAGCATATAAATGCTAGCTTGGCCAAATTGCTACCACTGCAACTGCTGCCTTTTCAGCTGGTAGACTCTGTTCCCTTTCATGAATTTGTAGAATGTGCTATACCTCAGTAGCAGGTTCCAAAATGCCATTTCTTTTCACAGAAGGCCATTCCTGCTCTGTACCGGCATGTGGAAGGTAATGTTTTGGCCTTGTTGGACAGGGCGTTCAGCAGTAAGGTTCATTTTACCGCTGACTCATGGTCCAGCATGCATGGGCAGAGATGTTACCTTTCCTTCACGGTGCACTGGGTAACTTTGCTGGCAGCTGTAAAGGATGCAGGACATGGTTCAGTGTTGTTGGAGCTTATTCTGCCACTACTCCTCTAAAATGCTAGTGGTGATTCTGCCACAGCTCTCTCCTCCACCCCCTTCTCTTCTTCTTGCTCTATGGCCTCTTCTGCAGATTTGTCCTCTGAAATAGGGATGAGCCGAACACCCTCCTGTTCGGTTCACACCAGAACATGCGAACAGTCAAAAAATTTGGCAGAACACACAAACACAGTTAAAGTCTATGGGATACGAACATGAAAAATCAAAAGTGCTAATTTTAAAGGCTTATATGCAAGTTATTGTCATAAAAAGTGTTTGGGGACCTGGGTCCTGCCCCAGGGGACAGGTATCAATGCAATTTTTTTTTGTAAAAACTGCAGTTCTTTGGGAGCAGTGATTTTTAATGCTTAAAGTGAAACAATAAAAATGAAATATTCCTTTAAATATCATGCCTGGGGGGGGGGGGGGGGGGGGTGTCTATAGTATGCCTGCAAAGTGTCCCATTTTTCCCGTGTTTAGAAAAGTACCACACCAAAATGAAATTTCTAAAGGAAAAATTGTCATGTAAAACTGATTGCGGCTGTAATGAATTGTCGACTCTTGGCAATATAGAAAAAAAATCATTGAAATAAAGAGCATGGGATCCCCCCTCAGTCATTGGTATGAATAATAATGGGAACCCCAAACCAAAATGTAAAAAAAAATTCCTTGGTGGTCCCCCTAAAATCCATACCAGGCCCTTCAGGTCTGATATGGAAATTAAGGGGAACTCTGCGCCAAATTTGAAAAAAAATGGCGTAAGAGTCCCCCCCAAAATCCATACCAGACCCTTATCCAAGCACGCAACCTGGCAGGCCGCAGGAAAATAGGGGGGACGAGAGAGCATCCCTCCTGAACTGTACCAGGCCACATGCCCTCAACATGGGGAGGGTGCTTTGGGGTCTGACCCCAAAGCACCTTGTCCCCATGTTGATGGAGACAAGGGCCTCATCTCCACGATCCTTGCCAGGTGGTTGTGAGGGTATGCGGGTGGGGGGCTTATCGGAATCTGAAAGCCCCCTTTAACAAGGGGACCCCCAGATCCCGGCCTCACCCCCTGTGTGAATTGGTAATGGGGTACCCAATCGTACCACTACCATTTCAACAAAAAAGTGTCAAAATGGTAAAAAAGAGACAGCTTGGGACAAGTCCTTTATTAAAAAATATAAAAATAAAAATCTCCCACTATGTAAGTTCTCGGCGCCCAAAGGACCGAAAAAATAAAAGTCCGCAACCGATCCGCCTCCATGGGAGGCTCCCGCCGACTGATGCGTCTTCTCTTTGAGCCCCCGTGGAGTCAGAGGGGGGCGGGGTCACTCGGTTACATCACTGGGTGGCCCGCCCTCAGTTATATAAGAACTGTAACAGCGAAGACCCGTCACTCGGCGGGAACCTCCCATGGAGGCGGATAGGTTGCGGATTTTATTTTTTTATTTTGTTTTCGGTCCTTTGGGCGGTGTGAACTTACATCGTGGGAGATTTTTATTTTTTTATTTTTTAATAAAGGACTTGTTCCAAGCTGTCTCTTGTCTTTTCACCATTTTGAAACCTTTTTTGTGAAATGGTATGGATACGATTGGGTACCCCATTACCATTTCACACAGGGGGGGAGGCCAGGATCTGGGGGTCCCCTTGTTTAAGGGGGCTTCCAGATTCCGATAAGCCCCCCACCTGCATACCCCCACAACCACCAGGCAAGGGTCGTGGGGATAAGGCCCTTGTCCCCATCAACATGGGGACAAGGTGCTTTGGGGTCAGACCCCAAAGCACCCTCCCCATGTTGTGGGCTTGTGGCCTGGTACGGTTCTGGAGTGGGGTAGCTCTCTCGTCCCCCCTCTTTTCCTGCGGCCTGCCAGGTTGCGTGCTCAGATAAGGGTCTGGTATGGATTTTGGGGGGGCCCTTACACCATTTTTTTTTTAATTTTGGCGCAGGGTTCCCATTAAAATCCATACCAGACCCGATTTTGGGGGGGACCCCTACACCATTTTTTTTTATTTTGCGCAGGGTTCCCCTTAATATTCATACCAGACCCAAAGGCCTGATAATGGACTGGGGGGGGGGGGGGTCCCATGCTATTTTTTTCAATGAGTTTTATCTATATTGCCAAGACCCGACAATTCATTACAGCCGCAATCAGTTTTAAATGACAATTTTTCCTTTAGAAATGTAATTTTGCTGTGGTACTGTTCCAAACACGGGAAAAATGCGCCACTTTGCAGACATACTATACACACCCCCCAGGTACAATATTTAAAGGAATATTACATTTTTATTGTTTCACTTTAAGCATTAAAAAAATCACTGCTCCCGAAAAAAAAGCATTTTTAAAAAAAAAAAATGTTGCATTGATACATTTTAAATGGGGCAGGACCCGGGCCCCCAAACACTTTTATGACAATAACTTGCATATAAGCCTTTAAAATTAGCACTTTTGATTTTTAATGTTAGTGTCCCATACACTTTAACAGTGTTCCAGCGGCTTTTGAATTTGCCGCGAACACCGCATAGTGTTCGTTGTTAGGCGAACAGGCGAACACCCGATGTTCGAGTCAAGCTTACACTCAAGTCGAACATCAGGCTCATCCCTACTCTAAACCAGCGGTGCTCCGTAAGCATTCAAGGGGCTATGCAAGCAGTCAGGCTAACAGATGCTTGACTTGGTCAGCCTAGGGGACAGGAGCCATCCTGGGGCAGAGTTTCTGTCAGCTCTGCGGGGACAGGCTCAGAGGGGGTTGAAGCCACGCCAACTTCAGCCAGGAATGGTTGTATGCAGGGCTCAAGTCCTGCGGAAAAGCATGGGAACGGAGTTCCTGTACTTTTTCCACAACAGGAACTCAGTTCCCGTTCGCAGCCGTGTCCTGCAAGACTTTGAAGTATGCGAGCTGTGTGGCAGGTGCTACACCAGCAGCTGCCGACACAGCTCGCAATAGTAAGTGCCGCATACCTGACCATTCAGGCATTGCCAGTAGGGGGCCCCATGACAGCTTCCACTTCGATCTACCTGTCAATCACAGCTAGTTGACAGGTAGATCAGGTCCCTGCTGCTAAGAGATTGTTTTTAGTCAGACCTCTCGTGATGCGCTCCTCCCCGCCGGCCCCTCCTGATTTTCTGTCTCCTCATCTCCCCCCCAGTCTCCTGCATTCTTGCTCTGTGTGTCCCGCTAAATCCCCCCTCCTCTATCTTCAGTGCCATATGATGAGAGAACCCAGAGGAGGAGCACAGCTATTCTGCTCACAGGACATGCAGGGAGAGAGGTGAGCTGAGGGAGGAACATCAGTTTGGAGTGGTAAGCTGAGCACAATACCTGGCAAAGTTTAATGCCAGGGGGGAAGTTTATGTGGAAATATGTGAAGGGTTGGAATAGCAGCGAGTGTGAGTTGGAGCCCTGCAGAGTTTGCAGCCCCCCAAGCTAACATACATCTCCTAAGCAGGAACACATTACTATCTCCCCAAGCATTCTGTCCAGATAATGTGCAGTTAATTTATGACCTTTCCGTTTAACCCTGTGTTATCCAAACTCTGTTCAATGAAAAGTGTAAACTCACCACATAAACACTCTATATACAAAATAAAATTCCCCAATAAAGATCAGAACATGATGTTCACATTTGCATGGAAGCACAATTGAATAAATGCTGATTATTCAGAGAATTACCATACTTATGTTTATTGAGGATTGTTTTTTTTATGTACTAACAGTTAAGCTTCATGCACACAATACGAAAATTGGATGAAAAATACCACTTTTGAAGCGTTCGTGCATATGAGCGTTTTTTTTTTGGTGGGCGAGTGGATCTTGGGTGGGAGTTCCCACACTTTTTTCCCCAGGACTTGACCCCTGGTTGTATGCAACAATGGCACCAACCTTCTCTCCGCCCTCTGACAGGGACACTTGACCCATGATCCATGTTTGGCACACGCCCTGAATTTGTTGGTGTAGCGGTTCTTGAGCAGGTACCCAGGCTTAAAGGATCTCCTGAGGCAGGCCAGAAAAGTCTGTGGTCATTTCCGCTGGTCATACAATGCCAATTCTCGGCTGGCTGACATTCAAATGGAATGCAACCTGCCCACCAACCGCCTCATTTGTGACATGCCCACCAGGTGGAAATCAACATTGGCAAAACTGCAGCACACACAGCAGAGGGCCATCAAGGAGTACCTGTGCGAGTATGGCACCAGGACAGGGTCAGGGGAGCTTGGCTTATTTTTGCCATGCCAGTGGCTACTGATCAAGAATGCATGTACTGGCCTGTCGCCATTTGAGGAGGCCACAAGGATGGTGAGCAGCGACAATGCTTGCATCACTGACACTGTCCCTCTAGTCTTCCTGCTGGAGCACACGCTCCATGGAATCATGGACAGGGCACTTGAGGCAGAACAGCGGGAGGAAGAGGAGGACTTCCTTACCTCTTAAGGTCCCCTTTATCCAGATAGCATTCCTGCGGGCCTGCCAAACACACAGGAAGAAGAGGAGGAGGATTGTTTCAGCATGGATGTAGAGGATAACACTCAGCAGCAGGGATGGTTTTCAGACTCCAGAAACCCAAGGAGTTGTACGTGGCTGGTGAGGAGGTAATTACAGATAATGTGATCCTTAGTGACCCAGAGGACTCAGAATCGAATGCCTTTTGCAAACTTGTGCTGAAAAGCGATTCTGAAGCGCCGCAAAACGAGCGCCTTTAACCCTTTCATCGGCCGCTAGCGGGGGTTAAATGTGCCCCGCTAGCGGCCGAAAATCGCCGCTAAAACTATGATAAAGCACTGCTAAAACTTTATCGCTAACAGGCCCGCCGCCCCAGTATAAAAGCAGTCTCAACAAAACAAAGTAACCGATGCCACGGACATTGCAAGGACCGATCACGGATATCAGTGTCCATGCTGCATATTACCCAAATTAAATGGGATTTGTGATCAACCTCCCCTCAGCCTCCTCCCCTCCCCCAATCAAGACAGCTCATTTATTAATCTGCTGCTGCAGCCTGCAGATGCAATCACTAATATCTTCTATTTTTCTTACTTTAATGCACAAGTACTGTCTGTAGCACACTTTCACACACTGCTTCCTTCCAGCTAGGCTCCTCGGCTCCTCTAGGACCCAGTGCCGCCACCACTCGCCAGATCTCTATGCTCCTCTGAGTCCTCCCATCTGCCTCTGGTCATAAGTGACATCACGCCAACGAGCCGGGACTAATGAGGCACCTCCGTAGGGGGGGTGCACAGTGAAGTACAGCGCGCTGACAGGGAAGGGAGGTGAAGGACTTATTGTGCCAGGTGCAGGAGCGCACTCTGCACACTTACAGATAGATTTTCAGGTACAGGCAAGCGGCGCTGGCTAGTGTGTATAGAGTGACACCTGCGAGTGTGCCCCCCCTCCTCCAGCAAATTGTACCACCCAGGGCATCCGCCTCTTCCGCCCCTGCCTTGTACCGGCCCTGTTCAAAACGCACTCAAGTGTGCGTCAAGCGCACATCAAGCACCTTTTAAACGCGTTTCAAATGCATGTACACATGCAGACAAAGATGCGCGGTTATGTGCAGTTTCTGGTGTGAATGGGCCCTAGAAAACTAGAAGACACAGCAGACATAAAACAGAAGATGTCCAAATACTGCATACATACTTCAGGAACTGGTCATAGACTTTAAGCATGCTATAGGAGTCTATAGGAGACTGGGGACATGCTTCAGGAGAAAATCATAGATTGGAGACACATAATAATTGAATGCTTCAGATCGCTGCTGTCACAGCCCATCTACAAATTTTTGCTTCCACATTTGTGCTCTCTACAGTTCACATAATATATACTTGAGCCACAGCAAGATCTATTGTACATTAGAGTAAAAAGGGAGAAAAGATGGACAGCACAGAAATGAGAGTGTTAAAGAGCTAAACCAAAAAAATGTAACTACCAGCACCAAGTGCAAAAAAAATATTTTTCTTTACTGATCTAATTAAAATGGTTCTAAAGGGTGAAGTTTGTTTACCTTAAAGTGGTAGTAAATCCTGGAATTGGAATTATAATAAAGCTTACCTGTAGGTAAAATGAATATCTTTAAAAAGTGCACCATTTAGGAGATATTCTTGTGAGCAGCAGCTGGTGACGCTCTGAAAGAACGGCATACCAGTGTCGTTCCTTTAGAGTTGTGACACATTATAATCTATCATCACATGGTGGCCAAACAGACGCCTGGAGTCCCTGAACCCGGAAGGAAGACCAGGTGAAGATGGAAGGCTTCCGCACCCACCGCTGGAGGGCTTCATTTTAAGGTAAGTCTTTCATAATGTGCTAATATGCGGTGCATACTAGCACATATGATATTACCTTGAAGGTGGAAACTCCTCATTCTCTGCATGAAGGTAAAAACTTTCTGAGTGCAGCTCCCTCCCTCCAGCCTCCCTTTTTACTTACCTGACCCAATGTTGATCCAGTAATGTGCGCGAGAGCAGCTGCTCTCTTGTCTCTCTCCCTCCTCATAGACTCAAAGAAATTGGCTCCCACTGCTGTCAATCATAGCAAGTGAGGAGAGAATGGGGACGGGGTCGAGCCGTGCTCTCTGTGTCTATGGACACACAGAGGTGGCTCAGGAGCAGGCCCGCACGAGTGCCACCATAGCAAGCGGCTTGCTATGGTGGGCACTTGATGGGGAGGAGGAGCGTCAACGGAGGACCTAAGAAGAGGAGAATAAGGGCTGCTCTATGCAAAACCAATGTACAGAGCAGGTAAGTATAACATGTTTGTTATTTAAATAAAAAATAAGCAATAAGGTAAGGAAAACACAGACTACCGTGTGTAGGGGCTCTATGGGCCCCACAATAAGTGAAATAAGGGCTGTAAGTTTGGAACTGGGCCCTAAGTGATCTGCTTTTTTTTGTCTCTCCTAAATCTATTTCCACACATTCAGTTTCCTAAAGGTGCTTCCTCATGTAACATTAAAGAAAAAAGCAGGGGGACAGCTCTACATTGCAACAATTTAGCCTGAGAAAATGATGCAGCTGGCAAAACTGTTTTGTGTATTTTAAAGACTAAATATACCCTGCTAATAACTGGTTAGGAGCAAGCAATGTCCCAAAAGGTACAGCTGTGAGAGGGAAATGCATGCCAGATAATGATCCAAGTCCAAGAAATACACCTGGTAATAGAGCCAATAATGGGAAGTCAATGCCTTGCTTAAGAATAATTAAATTATATTTTAAACCTAAGGAACCAGCTGTTAGTTATATTTGTAAGAGATTATCAAACCAACCTCACCCCATTTCATAAGTGGTAGTCACCTCTAGGCTACAGATATTACTACATATTTAATGCATTCATTCAATTGAATTCATTATTCAATTTTCAAGGTGAAAATTACAATGGAAGAGAAGAAGGTCCAGGTAACCAAGGCAAAGCATTACAGTGCACACAACAAGCACTGATACAGTCTACTGAGAAATCCCTGCTTTTTAAGAAAAGGTCAAATGAAGAGTCAACATGAAAGTGGCATACATACAGTATAATTGTGTAATAATTAAGTAAATAGGTAATATATAAGTATGGGCTCATTCACACCAGCAGCTGCACTGAATGCACGGTAATTGGTGTGCGCTTGGAGGCACAGTGCAAGTTGCACAGATTCAGACACAAAACAGGGGGTGGATAAAGTCCCAAAATCAGAGGAAGGGCAATCTACAGTATCTATGGGTTCAGCATGCCAAGCTATCAATGAAGAAGCAGGTGGTCAAAATTAGGGCCAAAACATGTTTCACCCAAGGGGCCCAGGTTCTTGACTTTGCAAAGGCTTAAGAGAATGAATGTTAGAAGTTTAAATTCAGATGAAGTGATACCCTCTGTTTTTTTATTAAAAGGGGTCTCATCACATTCCCTGCCCAATGGTTTCCCTGAACAAAGGGTATAACTTGCTATACTTTTAGCCAGAGTATGTAAACCACAGGACATTGCCACCAAATATATAAAGGTGTGCCCAGGTCTAAATATTCACAAAAGTATCGAGGAGAAATCTATGGAATAAATCCCGTTACTCTGGTGGGAACCAGAAACTATCATGACAGGAGTTCGAATTTAAACTCCAGCTGTTCACATTTTGAGAACATAGCTCAGTGGTCAACCAAATTTGCTGCCACACTTCCTCCCAAAATAAGGTATTTTTTTTACAATTTATCAACATACATAGGATAAGTGCAGAAAGGTATAAAATTAAAGTATACAAGGAACATGAACCCAGGACTGAGGGTCATCTGGATAAAAGTTCAAAATGCATTTTATTCATACTTGTATAATTCATATTTATAACAGCATGTGGTGGACGAAGCAATGGATGTAGGATTCTATAGGTCTGTCAGACAATGCTATTTTAACATTTTATTACAGCCCTCTTTAAGTGCAAAGGTGATACTAATGTGATAAAGCTGCATTGATAATGATTTTCTCTTACAGTTATGCTTTTGCTACATCCTTTTCAAGGAAATATAAAAAAAAAAATGCGGTCAGAGATGGTAAGCAGGCACATCCAGGTACCTACATCCAGGTACCTACATGTTAGATTTCTTTTCTTGTTTCTTGAATGGTTCTGAAGCCTCATGTGCCAGGGAGTTTTACACTTCAAATAGATGTCTCTGAAGAGAGGGGAACTCTCGGCCACATTCCCACACCACTAAATGGCAAGTGGAAGCAAATGTTAAACCCGCTGTAGACTGCTTCCTGCTTCTAGCCTCTCAGTCTACAGCAGCAGCGGGCAAAATGGCAGCCGCATCACAAAAGGTTGGCATATGTCTCAGCTGCAAAGGGGAATACAGGGGCACTGAACACTCCACCTAAACCTTCTCCATCTGTGAGTAAATCCTCCCCAAGGAGGAAGACCCCTGCTACCAATGAATCGATTGAAGAGACACTGGATGATATCATGCTCTCCCAGCAGACTGAGTCACATAGCAGCCCTCTCCTACATGATTCAGTCCTTCTCACATTGAAGATGTGGGCCACCATTTCATTATTTCAGAGACTCTCTGACCTGTTGGGCAAAGGTTTATCTAGCATGGCCCTGCAGATACCTACTGATATTAAACCTGATGTTAAGGAGCTAGGCTCTCAGATTGACTTTTTTGAACATAAGCTAAACGCTACAATCGCATCCACCAATCAGTATATTGAAGTGGAAGATCTGCAACAGAAATTAGATCAGGCTCTGGCTTAACTGGATGATAGGTCCAGATCCTGAGCGGCCCCACCCAGTGTGTCGAGATTGAGAATATTTTGGAACATTTCAGGGATAATGTTAGTGAAGGCATGTCTCCTGTAACAGTTTGGGCGGCACACAAGTTGACACTACCTGGGAAAATGAATCCAGATCTCTACCCTAATAAAATGTGAGCAACAGGCTAATATTACACCAATCAGATCTAACATTATGACTACTGACTACTGAATCGAACATCTGGTGTTTGCCCCTTCGGCGAGCCCAGAACTATTTGGGCCGCTCGCATCAAATTCGTGTGATGCGAGCGGCCCGCAATGCACTGCGCCAGTTGCAGTGCATTGCTGGCTGATGATTGGCCAAGCATGCACTGTGACCCCACATGCTTGGCCAATCAAAGAGCCAGCGGTGAGGAGAGCAATAATTGGCCACAGGCAGGAAGCCTGTGGCCAATTATAGCTCAGAGGGTTTAGTACACGCCCCACAGTATAAAAGGCCGGCGCGCCGGCGGCCTCGCATATTGTGTTGTGTTCCAGCGTCAGTGTCAGTGTTATGTGCTGCTGACTACTGAAATGATGTGCTATGATTCTGGGGATTAGTGTGTGCGTGCTGTTAGTACAGCATTGCAGTATCACATCTGGGGGGTGTCTATAGTATGCCTGTGAAGGGGCGCAGGTTTCCTGTGCTTAGAACTGTCCCTGCAAAAAGTGTAATTTTTGCAGGGAAAAAAAGCAATTTAAAATCACTCGCTGCTAATGTGAATTGACGACTCCCGTAACACAGAGAACAGTCATTCATTGAAAGCCATTCATAAAAAAAAAAGTCATTGATAAAAAATAAAAAAAATAAAAAATAAAGCGTGGGGGTCCCCCCAAATTCAATAACCAGGCCCTTCAGGTCTGCTATGGATATTAAGGGGGACCCCAGCCAAAAAAAAAATGGCGTGGGGTCCCCCTCAAAATCCATACCAGACCCCCTTAATTTGACAATTCCTTTATTAAAATCTTCTTTCTTCTGGTCTTCCTTCTTCCTCTATTCATCCTTCAGTTTCTTCATCCTTCCAGCATCTTCTTCCATCTTCTTCTTCCATCATCTTCTTCCTCCGATCCGCTTCTTCTTGCTCTGGTCTTCTTGTCCGGCATCTTCTTCCATGGCGTTGGCGTCTCTTCTGGGCCGCTCCGCGCAATGGGAGGCTCCCGCTGTGTGAGGCTTCGCTGCGTCTATAAGGTCTTTTATAACGGAGGGCGAAGATGGAAGAAGATGCCGGAAGGAGAAGATGAAGAAACCGAAGGATGAAGAGAGGAAGAAGGAAGACCAGAAGTAAGAAGATTTTAATAAAGGAATTGTCAAAGACCGTCTCCTGTCATTTTTACAATTTTTTGACACTTTTTTGGTGAAATGGTAGGGGTACTTTTGTACCCCCTTACCATTTCACACAGGGGGGGGTGGGATCTGGGGGTCCCCTTGTTAAAGGGGGCTTCCAGATTCCGATAAGCCCCCCGCCCGCAGACCCCCACAACCAATGGCCAGGGTTGTGGTGAAGAGGCCCTTGTCCTCATCAACATGGGGACAAGGTGCTTTGGGGGTCTCAGACCCCCAAAGCACCCTCCCAATGTTGAGGGCATGTGGCCTGGTATGGTTCAGGAGGGAGGGGGGCCGCTCTCATCCCCCCCTCTTTTCCTGCGGCCTGCCAGGTTGCGTGCTCGGATAAGGGTCTGGTATGGATTTTGAGGGGGACCCCACGCCTGTTTTTTTGGCCGGGGTTCCCCTTAAAATCCATCCCAGACCTCAAGGGTCTGGTATGGATTTTGAGGGGGACCCCACGCCATTTTCTTTTTTTGGCTGGGGGGTCCCCCTTAATATCCATAGCAGACCTGAAGGGCCTGGTTATTGAATTTGGGGGCTTTTTAAAAAAAAATAAAATTATTTTTTATCAATGACTTTTTTTTATGGCTTTCAATGAATGACTGTTCTCTGTGTTACGGGAGCCGTCAATTCATTAGCCGCGAGTGATTTTAAATAGCTTTTTTTCCTGCAAAAATTACACTTTGCGCAGAGACAGTTCTAAGCACAAGAAACATGCGCCCCTTCACAGGCATACTATAGACACCCCCCAGGTACGAAATTTAAAGGAATATTACACTTTTATTCTTTCACTTTAAGCATTATTAAAATCACTGCTCCTGAAAAAACGGTAATTTTTTTAAAAAAAAAAAATTTGCATTGATACATGTCCCCTGGGGCAGGACCCAGGTCCCCAAACACTTTTTATGACAATAACATGCATATTAGCCTTTAAAATTAGCACTTTTGATTTTGAAAGTTCGCATCCATTGTAACTAATAGGGTTCTTATGTTCGCACGGACTTTAGGGCCGTTCGTGGGTTCTGGTGCGAACCGAACCCGGGGGTGTTCGGCTCATCCCTACTACTGACAGGTAAAGTGAATAACACTGATTATCTCATTACAATGGCACATGAAAGTTGGTGGATAAATAAGGCAGCAAATGCACATGTTGTTCCTGAATATGATGTGTTGAAAGTAGAAAAAATAGACAAGCGTAAGGATATGAGCAACTTAGACAAGGGCCATACTGTAATGGCTAGATGACGGGTCTGGGTTCTGATATAAAGCTGTCAGAATACACAAGGCATCACAGTTTCTTGTATTTGGGGTTGTGCAGCTGCAGACCAGTCACAGTGCCCATGCTGACCCATGTCTTTGACAGATATCCTGTTCCCACTTCCAGGAGTTTGCGCCGCGGCCCATGACATCACTGTGGGGCTCCCTCCTCCTCCCCCTGTTGCCGGGCCAGTAGGAGAGAGCAGCGGGGCCTCACCCATGCGCAGTAGGGTTCCCAGCGTGAAGCCGCAAGGCTACACTGCTAGGTTCCCTTACCCGCAATGGCAGGGGCAGCACCCGACAGCTGATGGAAATCATCATCTGGACTCCAGAACAGGTAAGTGTCCTATTATTAAAAGCCAGCAGCTGCCGTATGTGTAGCTTCTGGCTTTTAATTTTTTTTTTGGGCGGACCTCCGCTTTAAATATAAAGTCCAGAGACCAGTATTTGGTAATATTCGGACAAGAACACATGAGGTGCATCAGTGTCCCTGGACCTCCACAATTCCTCCAGCATTCGGAGGATACCCCAGGCAAACTTAGATATGTGATATGGAGTAAGATATTAGCGCAATATAATCTCCCATAATTTAGCACTCTTGGTAAAAACATACGATTGCACCGTATACTAGCTCATTATGAAATACTTACCTTAGAATGATGCATCGGCAGCTCAACCCAGTTCACGCCGAGGGAGCTGACATTTCCCCTTGGCGTGTCCTCTGGGTTCGCTGCTCCTTCGCTGTGAGTAGCTGGAGCCCCCGACGCCAAAGTGTGAAAGTAACTTTAGTGTTAGGGACCACTCTCTACAGAGTGGTCTTGATGATGGCTTCCACATATATTTGCAAATATATGCTAACACTTCTAATTTTTAATACATGGGGGGCAATTATCAATTTGATTGTGTCTAAAAAACAAGTCTAAACAGCAGCAGTGAAATGCATCATGATACAGATTTATTACAAGGTTGCAGTCATAAATTCCTCATTTGACTGCTGTAAAGTCACACTACAACTAAATGAAACCTAAACCTGACCAACTCCAACAGCAGAAATGAGAGTGAGTGTAAAGTCAGACGGCTTGCCAGGCTGACATGAGGGTAATCAGTTGACTTTTGTTTTCTGACCCACCTGGTCAAAAATGCAGCTGGAGATGGGAGAGGGGGAATAAAAGACTTGATATGCCATAAAGTAAGCCTTAAACCCCTCGTCAGACTTTTCTTCCTACCATGTAAGGTTGCAGATGTTGCAGCAGGTCCAGATGGTAAATCTGGTGGAAGGGAGTAAAGATGTAAAGTGGGAAATAAGAATGAGGTGGAATGCAGGCAGGGCTGAGACGTGCATAGGCAGAATAGGTAGCCATCTTGGGTTTTTCAGTAAGAGGTGAGGTGCAAAAAGAGCAGAACATCATGGGGGAAGGAGGCACTGTGGCCTTTTGACCTTGGAAATTTAAGGACCTTGTCCGGACACTGAACTTGGGTCTTTTGCTGCCAATCGGTATCATTGCTGTTCTGCTGTTACCCAAACCTTTGTTGCATAGTCTGTTTTTTCTCTTAAAACGGAGGTCCGCCCACCACTGAAAAAATAAAAAAACAGCAGCTACACATACTGCAGCTGCTGGCTTTTAATAATAGGACACTTACCTGTCCTGGAGCCCAGCGATGTCCGCACCACAGCTGATGTTTCCATCAGCTGTCGGGTGCTGCCGCCGCCATTGCGGCTTCACACCGGGAACCCTACTGCGCATGAGCTCCGCTCCTCCCTCTTACTGGCCCGGCGACAGGGGGAAGAGGAGGGAGCCGAGCCGTGACATCAACATCCGTGGCTGTGGCTCCTGGATCAAAGACAGGTATCCTGTCCCCCCTCCCCCCTGAAAGGTGCCAATTGTGGCACCGGGGGGGGGGGGATAAATGAGCAAAAGTTCCACTTCTGGATGGAACTCTGCTTTAATGCATGTGGTATCCAAATGGCTGGCTCTTTTACCACAGATAATACACTACAGGCAGGGACTGCAGACAACAACATTGCTGTCAGCAGCACACACAGTAAAAAGAGACGTACATCTTAGACCTCTTTTAATTTGATGCCTATTCAAGTGCGCAGATACTGTCCTGATGCTAGCCAATTTCTACCAAACACATACCTGAAGTTAATATTTTGAATATTTTGAAGATAACTGGGGATACAGGGATGGAAGGGGGTTGGGGGACTAAATGTGGAGTTGTGGTTTTGTGGTTTTGAAGACATTCTTTTGAGATGATGCAGTGTGGTACTGCAAAAAAACAAAAGGCACACAAACTACACTATCAAACTGTTGTGCAGCTGGGCAATTGGGCAAAAAGTTGTGGGCCTAAGCTTTATTTTTTTGAGACTACAATTTTGTTTTAGATCTGGTGTGGCTGGCTGCTACTCCCACTGCAATATCAGCATGCTTGTTAATGGTGGTTAAAAAAAAATTAAAAATCAGGTGTTGCTTCAGCAACCGCCTACAAATATTTTTTTTTTCCAGTTGCAATAATGAATCTGATTTGGGTGCTGCTGCTGCTGCTATAGTAAAGCCAAGTAAATATATAAAAAAAATGGATTACACATGCAAATTATGTGATGCCAGCATGGAGTGTCACTGACCCTACCTTGAGAATCTTAAACATTCTGTAACATCACATATAGCCAGGGCCGATCCCAGGGTCACAGACGCCTGGGTGCAGAAATATTTCTGGCGCCCCCACATGGGCGTGGTCATCTTACTAACTCCCCCCCCTTTACAAATATTTCTATGGAAATGACTCAAACATGCTCCCCTAAGGATTCCCATGACCGTGGTGCTCCATCTCTGGTGGTGCAGGTACAGCGTGGTGCTCTCTCTGGCTTTCCCCAGCACAGTCCTCTCTTTTTCCTGTAGCACTCACTCACACAGCTTTTTCCTGGGTTTCAGGCTCAAAATATTTCCCCCAGCAGAGTGCATGCTGGGGGCTGAAGTCTGCAGCCTGTGGACAACAATGGGGCTGACAATGTTCCGGGATTACATGTCCCATAATGCTCCACTAGCCTCTTCTGATTGGCCCTTTGCTGTGGCCAATGGGGAGGGAAGCAAACTGGGCACCAAGCTGGGTGAACAAGATGAGAGCCGCTCTCTTTTCCCTGCTGACAGGAGAAAGGGGGGGGGAGAGCGGGGAGATACGCTGACATCCCTCAGCTCCCCTCTCTCTTGTCACAGCGTGGCAGCTTGTGTTCACTGGCGGACTGCACCCCCCCCCCCCCATAGCGATGCCCAGGGCTGCTGTTAGAAATCATGGGCCCCATACAGCCTACATGAGACCCCCCCCCCCCTCCGAAAAATAAAACCAATATTTTAACAAAAAATACACGACAATCATTATTAGAAGACACAAACACAACAAATTTTCCAAATTACAGGTGGAACAGGATGGTACAGTACAGAGGGGGCAGGAAGGTACAGAATGGGGCAGCAGGAGGGCACAGTACAGAGGGGGGCAGCAAGGTACAGTATGGGCAGCAGGAGGGCACAGGAAGGAACAGTGTGGGGCAAAAGGAGGGCACAGTACAGAGGGGGGCAGGAAGGTACAGTATGGGGGGGGCAGGAAGGCACAGTACAGAGGGGGGCAGGAAGTTACAGTATGGGGGGGGGGCAGGAGGACATAGTACAGAGGGGGGCAGGAAGGTACAGTATGGGGGGGGGGGGGCAGGAAGGCACAGTACAGAGGGGGGCAGGAAGTTACAGTATGGGGGGGGGGGGCAGGAGGGCATAGTACAGTATGGGGGGCAGGAGGGAACAGTACAGTAAGGGGCAGCAGGAGGACACAGTACAGAGGGGGGTAGGAAGGTACAGTATGGGGGGGCAGGAGGACACAGTACAGAGGGGGGCAGGAAGGTACAGTATAGGGGGGGGGGGCAGGAGGACACAGTACAGAGGGGGCAGGAAGGTACAGTATGGGGGGGCAGGAAGGCACAGTACAGAGGGGGGCAGGAAGTTACAGTATGGGGGGGGGGGCAGGAGGGCATAGTACAGAGGGGGGCAAGAAGGTACAGTATGGGGGGCAGGAGGGAACAGTACAGTATGGGGCAGCAGGAGGACACAGTACAGAGGGGGGTAGGAAGGTACAGTATTGGGGGGGGGGGGGCAGGAGGACACAGTACAGAGGGGGGGCAGGAAGGTACAGTATAGGGGGGGGGGCAGGAGGACACAGTACAGAGGGGGGCAGGAAGGTACAGTATGGGGGGCAGGAGGAGACAGTACAGAGGGGGGGCAGGAAGGTACATTATGGGGGGCAGGAGGACACAGTACAGAGGGGGAAGGAAGGTACACTATGGGGGGCAGGAGGACACAGTACAGTGGTTAGGAGGGTACAGTACAGGGGGAGCAAGTGGGCACAGTACAGGTGTAGGGGCACAGTATAGGGGGGCAGGAGGGTACAGTAAAAGGGTAGGGGCATAATATGGGGGGGGGAGAGGGTACAGTACAGGGTAGAGCAAGTGGGCACAGTTTAGGGGGGGAGGGCACAGTACAGGGAGATGGTAAGTAAACACAGTACAGGGGGGGCACAGTACAGGGAGAGGGTAAGTAGACACAGTACAGGGGGCAGGAGAGTACAGTATAGGGGTAGCAATGTATACTACAGATATGGTGTCCACAAGCAGAGCTGCTCAGGGAAGTTGCTGTTACAGATCCCACCTATTCTGGCAGGCTGTCACTGGACTAAATCAAAACTGGAATGACATCTCCCCCTCTACCTTCCCCTGCAGAGATTCTGGCTCTCTTCTTTCACTTTGCTGGGGTTAAGGAAGAACCCCGAGGCCGAGCATCTTATTACTGTTGCTGCTGGTGGGATGTGTACTGCACCGATCCATGCTGACCCTCCTCTCCTATTCATTGCATGTTATTGGTGCAGTACACATCCCACCCATACAAGCAGCTGCTCCACTTCAGGGTTCTTCCTTAGCCCCTGAAAAAAATGCATGGAGGCGGGGGATGGGGCAGTGAGTAAGAGATAGGGGGTGGGTAGAGGAGAACTGGAGTGAATCGGGGGGATCCTGGTCTGTATAGGGATACAGAAGGAGGAGGATTTGTGCTGGAATGAGGGAAGGTGGAGGAGAGGCAAATAGATGGAGGTCAAGGGGCTGGAGAGAAATGGATTGTGGCCATTTGCAATGTTTGTGTATGGGGGGTGGGGGGGGGGCACCTGTGTGAAGGTGAAGTGCCTCCAGAGAAGAAGACTGGGAGGGGGAGGGGAGTGAGGGGCTATTGTTGGGAAGGTGTCAGGAAGAGAATTCCAGTCACTTGGGAAGAGGCTAAATTAGCATGGCTGATAAATGTTGGCAAACTAACTGGCTGGGAGAAGGTAGCGAGGGGTTAACAAGGACCTGAGAGGGAAGCCGTGTGACCTGCAGAGATGGATGAAAGGGAGGAGGACGAGATTGTGGCTGCTGCGGGGAGGGAGAGACAGCTGGAGTCTGGAGATATGAGAGACGGATAAGGTGACTGACCTGACATCCAAATAGCCGACCACAGCGAGGGAACTGTTGGCAGGACAGTGACTGCTGGGAGGAATCTTCAAGACCCCTCCATGCACCTAGGACCCCTAGGCAGTTCCTAGAGGTGCCTGTACATAAAGAGCCCCAACTCTCATTGGAGACACATCCACCGGGACAGGAAAGCGCCCCAGACACACACAGGGGGATCATAGAGAAGCAAGCAGATCAGTGTGGTGTGACAAGTACAGGAACGATGCCCTGTGTGTCTCTCCCTCCAGCATTCAGCTGATAAAAGGAGAGACACACAGGGCATCGTTCCTGCACTTGTCACACCACACTGATCTGCCTCACTGTCCTGGTCCTCCTGTGTTTCTGGGACCCCTATTAGCAGCCCTGCTGACGCCACTGCACACAAGGAGAGGAGGAGGGAGGGGAGCACTCTGGCACTTCGGCGCCCCCCCTCTTCAGCGCTCGGGTGCAGAGCACCCCCTGCACCCCGGCCAGGATCGGCCCTGCATATAGCTTTAAGGCTTCTCCCAAACAAGTAATTGGATTGGTGTTTTTAAAATGTCACCCTCAAAAGAAGGACCCTTTCCCCTCTGAATGGTACTTTTTCAATTTCCAGAATAGCCCCAACATAGACTTTAATATAATTTGGATTCAAATTAAAAAATAACTGGAATTTGCGATGCATTTAACAAACAGCCCATGAATCAAACCTAGCCCTATTTACTCATCACTAATACTAATAACTAATAAAGCACAGCAAAGTATGATATCTTTTTTTCTTAACATAGCATTTCAAGTTTTAAAGTGCAATTTATTGTAGTAAGTCAGTAATTCCTCATACCAATGTCCCCACATACATGGGTAGATAAAGAAATGTCTATATGGTATATTGAGATAAGAGAGAAAGCTCACTAGAGTACTGCAAAAGTGCTACTTACAGACTCTTTAAAAACAATTTTTCTAAATAACAGATGTGAAATGCAGAGAAAACATCTCCCCGACACTTATCACAGCATCTGTACTCAATAACAAATGAGACAGAAGGCACTAACAAAGTGGAGAATGGCAACTCAGGTTGCCCTGAACGCTGTTATTTAGCATTTAACACCATTCGAAAACCTATGAACTCCATGCACTCTGTAATCATTCCCTGATGCTAGAGAACAGCAAGGAAAGGAGCTAATGCAAGTAAAAGCGAGATTAAACACTACAGTGTTTTATTTTAAGAAGGTGCCTAGCATAACTCTGTACTTCACAGTGACATTTAAAATATCTTCTTATCAGGCATACAGTGTCTCTCAAAAAAGGACATAGGCTGCGTTGACCCTGAAATCTGCTCTCTGGGCGTTTGAATTTTGAAAGTCATGCTAGACAGTGTAAGTCGATAACAATTAAAGAAATTTTAAACATAAATCAAGCAAATCACTTTTTTTTTTTTTTTTGACTGAGCTGATTTATTGTCTCCTGAAATGGACTACCTGGGCACATTTATTGATGCAGTGATTTATAAATGGGAACATTTAGATTGGATAGTCATACATAAGAGATGAACACTTGTATGAGTATAGGCAGAAATCAATAGATAAATGTTATTCAATCCATAATGTGTCAGCGACAGCGCACCCCTACGTATTTGTAGATTTGTATTAGGTCTAGAAGGCCAAACATTTTATTCCAGTCCACAGCAAATGAATTGCAATTTATGGCTATAACAAGCATGAAACAGAAGTTGCATCCAGTGCAAAATTCCCTAAGCATTCAAAACTGATATCAAGCAAAGGAGACCTTTTTAAAAGCTGGGTTTAATTTTAACTAAAAATTCTCAGTTGCACGCAATTTTAAATATACTGTATGTGCCAGCTCCTTGTCGTGCTAAAGTGCCTCTGTAAAGGCTGGGAGTGCACTAATCTATGGGTACGCTACTGTAGGTCATATATAGCAATGAATAATGAGCAAGCTCACCTGTAGGCTACCCCAAAAAGGTACAGCGGAATATGAGAGATCCAGACTCGCACAGAGCAGACAAATACCTCTTGCATACCAAACATAAGAAAAAGAAAAAATATCAGCTGCACAATCAATTTATAACTATAAAGTTCACACGGAAGGTGAAAAAATCATGTAAAAAGCCCCTTGTTTTCTGTAATCTAATATACAAACTGCACCTTTTGTAATAATATGAATGAACCATCATGACTCCATTTTAGTATACCCTCGCCATCTCATGTGAAGTCTCTTATTGTGTAAGAATGTGTAAGAATGTTTGCACAGCATCCCCCCCCCCCCCCCATTGTGCTAATTGTGGTAAAGCCCGTTTTCGGAATGCATATCCTGTTTAGCCTTAGGCAATCAGCTAAGATATGTGACTTATGACCAGGTGTCCTATCTAACCTAACCACCACCCCTCCTTTGTTCTATACTGAATATAGGCTACATTCATGCTCAATAAATTCAGACATATGAATGTACAACCTGCCTCTCGTTCATTCTGTGTCTCCAGATATCTGAGGGCTCTGTTGTTGTACCTACAAGAAGGGTGGTCATCTAGAATAATATATATTTCCTTTCAGATGGGACAATTTACAGTTATGCCGCATACACACGATCTGACTTTTCGACAGACTAGGTACGACAGTCTTTCCGACGGACTTTGCAGCGGAGGTCCATCCAACTTTCAAACAAACAGACTTGCCCACACACGATCACTCCAAAAGTCAGACGGATTCGAACGTGATGACGTACAACTGGACTAGAATAAGGGAGTTCATAGCCAGTAGCCAATAGCTGCCCTAGCGTCGGTTTTCGTCTGTTGGACTAGCACACAGACGACTGGAATTTTCGACCGGACTCGAGTCTGTCGGAAAGATTTGAAACATGTTTTATTTCTAGGTCCATCAGACTTTTGGGAAAGAAAAGTCCGCTGGAGCCCACACACGATCGAATTGTCCGACGGATTCCGGTCCGCCGGAAAGTCTGATCGTGTGTACGCAGCATAAGTGTACAGTACAAAATTTCCCACAAATTTACCCTATTAGCTATTAAGAAATAATTAAAACCCGTATCTAACATATTAATAAAAACTAAGTTCTTTGTTTAAAGCAAACAGACAAAATAAATGAATCAGACAACTAAATTTATTGCATCCTTTCAAATGACCTTAGGACAAATAATATAAAAATAAATCTTGGGTATCTTTTCGCAGTCAAGTGGAACAGAATTTGGAATGGAATGAATCTCTGTAAGTCTGAGCCCCGAAGTGCTGCTTGAGATGTCTGAAAGTTATTACTATTTCAATAAACATCGAGGCTACAATCAGCGCCAAGCAGGAAAGATGAACAATTCTTATAGATTTGCACCTGTAGTTCAATATAGCTCCAAAAAAGCTATTGAAAAAGTCTTGTGCAGATTTCTCTGCAATTATCTGTATTTAGCCTGTCTTCATTTTTCTTCATAATTGCTACACCAGAAAAGACTGAATTAATTGCTGAAAATAGACACAGGCAGTGAAAAAAAAATCAGAAGTATCTGTCAAAAGAGTTCTGTCCAGGAAGCTGGTATCAAACTAAATGTCTGCCTTAAAAAGGCCAAAGAAATAAAAAAAACACATACTTTGGTCAACTGAAAAGCGATTCTTGTATTTATCTCAGGATATGAGATATTAAATCTCTTTTAATTTATAAAAGATAATACAGAATGGCAGCTACTTAAAGAGGAGTTTCGCCCGGCCCTTAAAAGTCAGCAGCTACACATACTGTAGCTGCTGACATTTAACAATAGGACACTTACCAGTCCTGGAGTCCGGCGCCACCATTGCTGGTAAGGGAACCCGGCAGTGTAGTCTTTCGGCTTCATGGCCATGTCCCTACTGCGTATGCGCGAAGCGCGCTGCGCTCTCTCACTGGCCTGGCGGAAGGGGAGGGAGGAGGGAGGAGGAGAGGGGCCCAGCTGCTGACATACTTTGCCGTGGCCCAGTTTTCCGGAAGTGGGGAAGGGGACCTAACAAAAACAGGTCCCTATTACCCCCTCCCCCCTTAAAAGTGACAAATGTGGCACCGGAGGGGGGGGGGGTAGACAAACAAGCGGAAGTTTCACTTTTGGGTGGAACTCTGCTTTAAAGTGGTTCTAAAGTATAATATTTTTTTTCCTTAATGCATTTCCTTCTTCCCTGCACAACTTGTTTCCCCCTCTCCTCCCTAAACACTTACGTGATCCATCTGTGCTCATCTGCAGAAGCGCTGGTCTCCCTTCCTGCTCTCAAAAGAACAGAGAGCAGCAGTAACAATTGGCCCTTCTGTTTTCAGTCAAATCCTGTGAGGAGGGAGCAGGGGGCATGGCTAAGCAGTGCTGTGCATGTCTATGGACGCATACAACTCAGCTTAGGAGCACACTTGCATGGGTGCTCCCATGGCACATGGCTTGCTATGGGGGCATTTGCAGGAAGAAGATTCAGACAATGCTGTTTGGGGACTGCTAAAGAAGAGATAAGGGACTGCTCTGTGCCATAATCATGCAGGTAAGTATAAACCTCTTATTTTAGGAAACAAACAAATTTGCCTTTAGAACCATGTTAATACTGAAATATAGATACAACTAAAGCATTTAAATAGAATGCCCAATTTATAAAATTAATCTTCCTCATTGTCTGAATTCCTGTTAGAACAAGATGGTAACATCCTATCAAGCAACGATTGCCTCTACATACAGTAAATGGGACAGTTAAAGAGGCTGGAGCCAACACACCACATCATTCTGTGCGAGAAATTTTTGCTATACAGCGGCTTGCCTTTATTACCCTGTCTCCTATGGGAATACTGTCATCATATAAATTAAGCTCTTGGACTGTCCATGTTTGAGAATCCATAATTATATATATACATAAAGGAACTTCAATTGTAAAACACATAAGGAGCTGACACTCAATCTATCATTGAATTAAGGTGCATGTGTGGGCCCATCTCACTTTTGTCCCACTCAGCAGATGTGGCTCAATGTAGGCTCAATTTGGGCCCTGGTGTGTCTCCTTGTTGGGTGACCGTTCTGCTACCCACCTGCTTGGGTGTTTTTTATTATGTTCTGGTCACCTGTAACCTCTCCATTAAAGATGTCCTTATCCCCCTGAGGAAGATTTGAACTAGCATAAATCAAAACGCGTTGGATTTCTGAGCAATATAAAAAGTTTGAAAAAATGTTCATGTATATAATGTTGTTTATCTATGCCATTAGGACATCCTGTGTAGTATGGAGGGTACATAGACCAGAGCTCATGTTTTTATAATTGAACTTTCGTTATCTAATTTTGTATCAATAAAATATATTTTTTATATACCCAATTTACTTATTTTGTATTTTTTTGCTGCCTAAAAGCCCCTGGCAGCTTTTTGTCTCTGTTTTTGGTTTTATGAAATTAACCTTCCTCATTGTCTGAATTCCTGTTAGGACAAGATGGCAACATCCTATCAAGCAATGATTGCCTCTACATACAGTAAATGGGACAGTTAAAGAGGAACTCCTTTCTAGTTTTGGATAGCATGGGGAGAAGTTTAAACATGTTTTCAGCTTTAATTGTTTGTTCCTTGATGTGCATTTATCAGAACAGGAAGTGAGGGTAATTTTCTTCAAATGGGGATACAGATGGCCATTATTATTATTATAATACAGGATTTGTATAGCGCCAGCAGTTTGTGCAGCGCTTTACAACATGAGGGCAAACAGTACAGTTACAATACAGGAGGAATCAGTTAATTACATTTACTAGCAGGTTTCCTCATGTTTTCTGGCATTAGCAGTAAGTTTACCAGTAGTTACCAGGAACCAGCTATTTTTCAATTTCCATTAGGAATTATTTGGCATACTGAGTGTTTAATACATTTGCAGTACACGGGAAGCTTATTATTATAATTATGAAAAATAAAAGATATTAATTTGAAAAAATAAGACTATGCTAGGTTCTATAGAAATCAGTTGCTTGAATGCCAAAAATAGTAGCTCACTTAAGATTTGAAGATTCACACTGTTTTATCCTAAGAACATGCTAATCTTTTTAGGCACTTGATAATGATGAAAAACAAGTTTTGTAATATCATAGTGGTTTTCACTAATATATAAGACATGGTTTCACACTGTTTTCATTTTGTTAATGCTCTAGATTATTTTGTTAACTCCTAAGGTAAAAGTAATTTTCTGTCCAACTCATGTACTGACTTGCATTCAAAACTTATATTATTGTAGGGTCTGTAAAAATGGAATACATTTCTCTGGGAAGAACTGTATTGATTATCAGGAAGTGATACAAGGTGCACATACTAAACATAGAAAAAATATCCTGAAGCAGAAGAAGAGAGAAGTTTGCTCTCTTTAGTTATTTTAACCAATTCAGCTGCTCACATGAGTGTATGTACTGTACAATGTAAGCAAATCACAATTGAACACCTAGACATAATCCAATGCAAAAAGAAGTGAAAATACATTAATTATTTGTTCCTCAAAATAAAATTGCCCAAAAAGAACCATTTTGACAAAAAAATATATGATAAGCATAAGTAGGGTGAATTTGCTTATGGAGTCATACATTTTTTCTGTTTTTGTGATAGCTTTGCTTGAGAATACAGCCACATTTTAGTTCCAGAGGCATACCAAGGATGATGAGTTGGGGAGGTAAGACCTCTCCAACCGATATGCAGACAGTATGGCAGTGCATTGTCTTTAGATAATGGCAATGCAGACAGTTCTGGAAAGATTGATCTCCTGCACAAGAGGTGCTCCTCTCTCAGGCAAATCATGCAACTGCCAAAGTAAATGTAATGGGACTTTAAATACCCCTTCAATGGACAAACATGCATGACAAAATGTGTTAAAAAGTATACATATCTTTATTAAATACAATTAAAATCTCATATAAAAACATATTTTTACAGAGACTTCAATTCTACCACTTGTCTTCCACTTGGGGAAATAAAGGATGTATACTTAGTCCTCTAAGATTATGATGTGTAGGTCGACGTGTTTCAAGGACTAAGGACATCGATTACTGGAACTGGAACCATGTCCTGTGGTCTGATGAAACCAAGATAAACTTATTTGGTTCAGATGGTGTCAAGCATATGTGGCGACAACCAGGTGAGGAGTACAGAGACACATGTGTCTTGCCTACAGTCAAGCATGGTGGTAGGAGTGTCATGGTCTGGGGCTGCATGAGTGCTGCTGGCACTGGGTCGCTGCAGTTTATTGAGGGAACCATGAATGCCAACATGAACTGTGACATACTGAAGCAAAGCATGATCCCCCTTTGGAGACTGGGTTGCAGGGCAGTATTCCAACATGATAATGACTCCAAACACATCTCCAAAATGACCACTGCCTTGCTAAAGAAGCTGAGGGTAAAGGTGATGGACTGGCCAAGCATGTCTCCAGACCTAAATCCTATTGAGCATCTGTGGGGCATCCTCAAACAGAAGGTGGAGGAGTGCAAGGTCTCTAATATCCACCAGCTCTGTGATGTCGACATGGAGGAGTGGAAGAGGACTTCAGTGGCAACCTGTGAATCTCTGGTGAACTCCATGCCCAAGAGGGTTAAGGCAGTGCTGGAAAATAATGGTGGCCACACAAAATATTGACACTTTGGGACCAATTTGGACAGTTTCACTTAGAGGTATAGGCACTTTTGTTGCCAGCAGTTTAGACATTAATGGCTGCGTGTTGAGTTATTTTGAGGGGACAGAAAAATTGCACTGTTTTACAAGCTGTACACTCAATTTACATTGTAGCAAAGTGTAATTTCTTCAGTGTTGTCACATGAAAAGGTATAATAAAATATTTGGGATGTACTCACTTTTGTGAGATACTGTAAATCACATACAATATAGTATATCTAGTGTGTAGCAGTATTCACTTACATATAACTAATAGGGAATAGTTCTCTATTACTTATACGTAAGTGATTACTGCTAGATACATTAGATACACTATATTGTATGTGATTTATATGTATTTTTGTTTTTAGTGTTACCTTAGTGTCCAGTTGTACTTTTACATGAGATTTGAGGTCATGATGAAGCCATTTTTTTGCAATATGGCACTGTGTAACTTTAACTGACAATTGCGTGGTCGTGCGACCCTATTCCCAAATAAAAGTTTTGTCCTTTTTCTTTGCGGCTACAAACTACAGGATATATTTATGGAATTTTTATTTCATTATTTTTTTAATACTAGTAATGGCGGCAATCAGCGACTGATAGTGGAACTGCGATATTGCAGTGGACATTCCGACACTAACTGACACTCTTGATACTTTGCCTGGAAACAGTGCTAAAAATATGCACTGTCACTGGCTGGGAAGGGGTTAAAATCTAGGGCAATCAAGGGGTTAACTGGGTACCTAGCCAGTGTTTGTGTGTTAACTGTGTGCTGCTTTTACTAGCGGAAGCAATGGATTCTAGTACCTGCTTTGTGGTAACAGAATCCATTCCTTCCCCCTTGTCAAAACTGAGATATGCCTTGTTTACATAGGCATATCTCAGTTCTCTGTGTATCGCCGACGATTGGCGGGTAATGGAAGACATTGAGTGCCCGGCACCCACTGATCGGCTTCTGCTGTAAATTATCATAGCAGAAGCGGCCCGCTGGTTGCACGCGCAAGCCCCCTGCAGGTGGAAGTCCGGAATCACGTATATACACAGTATACCAGATCTGGCACACAGCTGCTGCCCTGTAGTAGTAAAACTGTTATAGGGTGATCGGCAAGTGGTTAAAAAGATTATAATACAAACCAATACATTAGTATATATTACTGGTTTACAAATGCAGCAGATGTTTCATATAGCTGCCTTTCCAATTGGATAATTCTTAAATTCAGATGTCAATGAATTTTGTTGGATCTTTTTGGAATCCATGTTTCAGACAGCCAGATCAATATCATATTTGGCCAAACATCTACCATCCCCAACACATGCATTTACAGCATGTCCCTGTCTGTACACATTTAGATACCATATGGTCATCTAAGCAGACTAGTAGCAGAATTTGTCTGTGTCAAATATGGTTCAGTTATAACAAATTATATTTAACATTCCAAATAAGTAGTCTGTGTATGGACAAGTTTAGTTATAGTGTAGCTGTCTTTACCAAGAGCTACATAGGAACTCTCTCTGCTTGCCACATCTACCAATCAGATTCCAACTTTAACTATAGAAGAATCTTTTTAGTAACTGCAAGCAGCACATAATGATAAAAAGGCTGCATTGTGTATGTAGATTGGCATGACTTTATATAAAATAGAAATAAAATATTACTTTTCTGCTTATGTATATTTTAAGATACTGTATTTAATATAAGTAATTTCCAGCAGAATGTTATATATTAGTATTATAGTAATGAAATTATTAAAACAATAATACAGTTGCTTGAAGTTTTGTTTGAAAGTTCAGTCTTTGCAACCCCTTGTGATTTGAAATTCAGATCCTTATGGTCTGGCCTTTGGAATCATAGCATAATATATTTTTAATAGGCTCCCATAAGGTTGGCAGCCTTGGACAGCTTCATAAAAAATGTACATTAACACATTTCCAGTTCTAAGTAATTACAAGCAAAGTCTTATTACTGAGCCATCATGGATTGCCGTGAACTATAAAGAGTTTACTCCTAAGAACATAAGATCCATGCAAAGAACTCAGATAGGTCAAATCTGCTGGTTTTGTGCAGTGTACAAGATATAATCAGGTAACAAAAATATCTTCAGCTTGATGAGGCTAGGAACTGGAGTTATAAGAAGCCTATGTGGTCAAGACACCGCAGTCTTAACATGAATAAAAATATAATAATAATACATCATATCAGACCATAATCCTCATTGTGGTAGAAAAGCCCTATGTGTAAGGACAGATACAAGTTTGCTGGATTGAAAACAGTAAAGAGCATGGCACTAATCCAATTTAGTCTCCAAGGCTGTTAATAATATAGCGGTACCCTTGTGAGGGTTGCTGAGTGTTGTAGTCCACCTGTCACCCTGCCCAACCAGGCACATGATTTCCAGTCACTCTTATGCCCCGTACACACGGTCGGATTTTCAGACGGAAAATGTCCTATCGCACCATGTTGTCGGAAATTCCGACCGTGCGTGGGCTCCATCGGACTTTTTCCGTTGGAATTTCCTGAAAGAACCTCAGATCACATTACAAGACCAAAGCTATTGGCTACTAGCCTCTACGTAGTCCTGTCGTAGGCAACGAACGTCAACACGTTTAGGAAGATCGGATTTTCCGACAACTTTGTCCGACACCTGTGTCGGACAAAATCCGAGGGATTTTGTGGTCGGAATTTCCGACCTTGTGTACGAGGCATTAGACAGAAAACAGTCCATGCACTTTGTTTTATATTTCTATTGAGGGGAATTAACTTGGATAGGGTAAGGGTATATGGGATGCCCAGTTGATTGAAGAAAATTTACATGGGACAAACTATAAAGACTCTCTGTATATACACTACGGTCTTCATTCCAGCACAACACTTGCTTGCAGACTATTACTCCTCAATACCTCCAGCACTTTGTTCCAGGAACAGCTAGCACTGGTTTGTAGGCCGGAACTGACTCAACCAGACCTAAGGTGGATGCCCTTTGCAGGCAGGGACCACGGCCCCTTTTAGTGTAGCAACAAAAATAAGATAATTCTTTAGTGGTAGCTGTCCACATGGCTACAGAGCCCAGTACCACATTTTCAGGCCCTGCCAGCCCGCATGGCTCAGCTGCCTCTCTACACTTCCCATGTTTCCACAGTTCTCTCACTTGGTTCTGCAACCATCTCAGACTGCAATCTCCCAGTCCTCTCAGACGTGCCTCCCCAGTCCCCTCTTCTGGTTCTACACCCATCTCAGACTGCTCTCTATCAATCCTCTCAGGCATGTCTCCCCAGTCCTCTCAACTGTGCTTCACTCACCAGCCCTCCTGGCTGCGACCTGTTGTTCCTCCTTGGAGATTTGCCTGGCAATGCTTTCTCCTGCTGTACTCTCCTTGCTCCTCTTGGCTAGGACACCTCTGTTGTTGTAGGAGGGTCCAGTCTGCACCCGAGCCCAGGCCCAAGGTCACCACCCCAGACTAGAGAGTCACGACAGCCTAGCTCTCCATCTCCAACTTACACCTGAGCAACTCCTCCTTCAGCTGGGCTGACCCCAGGTATTTAAGGAGGCCTGCCCCCTGCCAATCCAGATTGGGGATTGGTCAGGGCTCCTCAGAATACCCCAGGCAGCTCCACCTCCCCTCCCCACCTCTCTTTCCAGAAAAAAACAAAATGTTCTGTATAGAACTAGAAGGTCCAGGTGATTCTGCCCGTAAGTCACCCAGCACTACCCTGAGCCACTCCAAGCCCAGATCAAAACAAACAGGCCTGAATGCCAGCCAGGCCTGCCTAAATTTACCTACTCTGCCAAACACCTATATACATACTCTAGCAACCTAGAGGGCACTACATTAATATTACTGTTTTCTTTGCAGTGTAATATTTTGCTAGTGTCACTATATAAAAAAATGTAATAATACAAACAGTTAGGTGGATTTAGCTATGCCACGTGAAACAACTTAATGCTGATTACATTTAAGTATGACTACACTGTAAATTTTTCCTTTCTAATTTTGTTATCCTGCTGAAAAAATATATTTTTTGAGCTGTTCAGGGGTATGTTTCCCTTATATCACAGTTCTGCTATCAATATGGAAAACAAAGCCAAAATTCCCTGAACCAACAAATGCTGTGCTAATCCTATGATGTGCAAGGTGTTTAATTCTTATCTTACTGCTGCTTGCTGAATGTCTTGCTGGTGGTGGAACATTTAACTTCCCCCGTTATGGGGGCTATTGGATAAGCCTTCACTATAAAGTGCCAGTGTATTGGAAGCTGCTGTAGGCAAAGCATAGGGAAAGCTTACAAACGGCATAGGGAGAGAATATGGTCATTTAAATAGCTGTGCTTTAATTTTTTATTTTATTTTTGCTTTGCACAGTCAGTCCCTTTGCTCATTTTTGTTTTGTTCGTTAAGGGTCTTATATATCTTTCATTTTATTTTGTGGTCGATTTAAGGTTCATGTTTTTCTGAAGCCTCTTTCCCATTCATAGCAAACTGTCTTTTTTTTTACTGCAAGACTTTCCTTGTCCATCCTTCCTTGTCTTGCTGGTGGTGGTGGAACACCCCCATTATGGGGGCTATTGGATATTCCTTCGCTATAAAGTGTATTGAAAGCTGCTGTAGGCAAAGCATAGGCAAAGCTTACAAACTTCATAGAGATTAGGGTCAAATAAACAGCTGTACTTTAAAAAAAATGTTTTTGCTCTACACATTAACTCCTTTGCTCATTTTTGTTTTGTTCATTGAGGGTCTTTTATATCTTATTTTATTTTGTTCATGTACTCTTTCCCAATTATAGCAAACTGTTTTTTTTTGTTTTTTTTTACTGCAAGACTTTCCTTTAAAAAAGGATTTTGTTTCAGAAGGTATTTTGTGGTTCTCTGTTAAATATTTTTTTTATTGTTTTTTAAGGCAGCAGATGGCGAACCATTAAACGACATAGTAATTATGAGTATGGCACCCAGGTGAATAATACAAAGGGGTCATCTACCATTGGCTCACTATAGTAGAATACATTAGGAAGAAGGCAGTATATGACCAAAGGGCTCTTTTGTACTGTCAACATAAATCTACAGAGAAAGACAGTACAAAAGAAAGAAAAAGTTAAGAGGGAGGAGAGTTGAAAGGTAGGGAGGAGCATTGCAGAAGTCGTGTAGGCATCAGATGAGGGGAGTTGCTTCTCATAAGCGTAATAGTCAACAGTTAAAATCTGATGGCACAAAGATGGAGATCATATGTTTATATCAGGGTTTTCATTTATTTTAATGGTGTATATTTTTATTCTATGTTGCTAGGGACATTATATTAATTAATTAGTTCAACCTGTGTGGGTGTGTGTGTATGTGTTTATATCAATAGTAAATCATTCATCCCTGAATGTTGTGATTGTTTAGATGCTCATCTAATAGTTCTTTAAACTATTGATGCTCCCTGCTGATACCACTGCTTGTGGAAGAGAATTCCACACCCTTACCGCTCTGACAGTAAAGAACCCTCTACACAGATTAAGGTTAAACCGCAACTCTTCCAATTTCAGTGAATGTCAACGTGTCCTTTTAAACTCCCTTCCAACTCCCTGAAAAGTTTTGCTTGTTTGTTTGTAAAAAACATCATTTTTAAATGAGCAGTGATTTTTTTGATTTTTAAAGTGAAAGCATAGAAATGAAAAAATCCTTCCAATATAGTGCCTTGGGGTCCCCTTAGTCCACCTGTAAAGTGGCAGATCTGTACCATGTCTAGAATCTGCTGCAGCAATAATTGCATTTATAAAGCCAAAAAAAATTACATTTCCCCGCAAGTTGCATTTATTTTGCTCAGCAACAGCTGGGGAGCCAGTGTGTATGATGGGGCCACAATGTAGTGCACTGGGAACAAGATTAGACATTTTTTGGATACATTCTTGTGTCACTTTGACATTGGATAAAAGTAACGGGAGCGTAAAAATTGGTCTTTGGGCGCCTTCCCACCGTAACCCTATAGAGGTAATCTTGATGAAAGCAAGAATTGTCCTTGCTGTAAAAAATTGCAATGATATGCACCTGTCAAAAAATTGGTCTTTGAGTGAGAGTTTATATATATATATATATATATATATATATATATATATATATATATGTGTGCTTTAAAATGTATGGTTTTCCCTTTTATGAACAAGAAAATAATGATGTTATGCTGTTGGGCTGGTATAAAAATACTATGGGGCTGGTGTGAAATATTTTACCAGGGCTGGTTTTTATTCCCAGTCCGGCCCTGCCTATGGTCCATGACAAAATAACAATTTTTTTTTTTTATTGTATGTTGATAGGACCCTTTTAAGTTTAAGTTTAGGGTGCTCAACTCAAACTTGCTACTGAACATTTATTCATTAGGCTATCTTTTATTGGCAATGTGCTGCGGCATCGTTTTTCAATACAAAACACATCACATCACTCACATTCAACATATCCTGCGATCTGCATAAATAAAGTTAAAGTAGAAGTGGCCTGCTGTTGGACAATTTTACACTGCTGTATACTCTGCGCTATGTTACTTCTTTTAGTAAAGCCCCAGAATGTGCTAATTTTCGCTAGTACATTTTGGCCAATTCTCTTTTAAAAAATATCCTGCTCCGACCATTTTTACACTGCTTTGTTATCTGCAGTCTTTTCTTTCTTAGTTTAATAGAAATTGGCCACAACAGTTTTGCATAAGCGAGAGCAAAGACAGTCACAGTAAACTACTTTTTAGTTTCTTTCTTCCAGTCAAAGTGAACTTATTGCCTTAGATGAAAAGGTTTGCATTGCTGATAAAACTACCTGAAAAAAAGCCTTTTTTCAAATCGAAATTAATCAGGTCGGGTTGTAGTTGTATGTAAGCCAAGCTAATTCCAAAAGGAAAACATCGATTTTATGACCAAATATAAGCTGCCAACTTTTGCTGGTTTTGAGACTGTCTGTGATAATTGTACTATTGTGTAACACCACGTACAGATTTTTGGCATCTTCCAAGCATGTTATTAAAGGATTTATGTATTTTTAATGTTTCCCTCAAATCCACATGAAAATAATCTTTACCTGGAATATGGTATTTTTATTTTACATTTTATTTTAATGAATATATTTATATTTACATTGGTTTGTGTCTCTCATGGAAGTTCCTAGCTCCCAATCCCTTTTTTAGACTACTTTTTCTATTAGCTGTATAACAACATAGACATTGCCCCCATATTCAGTGTGATGTACCTCTCCCCAGCCAGATTCACCCTTTAACCACTTCAGTCCCAGAAAGTTTCACCCACTTCCTGACCAGGCCATTTTTTGTGATACAGCGTTGTGTCGCTTTAACTGACAATCGTGCAGTCATGCGACCATGTACCCAAATAAAATTGATGTCCTTTTTTTCCCTTAAATAGAGCTTTCTTTTGGTGGTATTTCATTGCCTCTGTGTTTTTTATTTTTTGCGCTATAAACAAAAAAAGAGCAACAATTTTGAAAAAAAAAAAACAATTGTAAAAAATAATTTCTTCATCAATTTAGGCCAATATGTATTCTACTACATATTTTTGTTAAAAAAAATCCCAATAACTGTATATTGATTGGTTTACACAAAAGTTATAGCATCTACAAAATAGGGGATAGATCTAGGGACTTTTATTTTTTTTATTGTTTTTACTTTATTTTGTTTTATTTTTAGCGGAACTGCAACATTGCGGCAGACAAATCGGGCCCTAAGTGACACTTTTTGGGGACCAGTGACACTAATGCAGTGATCAGTGCTATAAAAATGCACTGATCCCTGTATAAATGACACTGGCAGGGAAGGGGTTAACTACAGGGGCGATCAAGGGTCTAAATGTGTTCCCTGGGAGGTGCTTTCTAACTGTGGGGGAGTGGATTCACTGAAGGAAAAGAGAGATCATGATTCAGCTTAGCTGAAACACGATTTCTCTCTTTTCCTCCCTGACTTGCAGTGCGACTTGTGTGCTGAGAATCTTGAAGTGAAACCCTGCGAAAATGTAAAACATTTTTTTGCGTGACGGTCCCCCCCAAGACGATACCAGACCCTTTGGTCTGGTATGGATCTTAAGGGGAAGCCCCACGCTCAAAGAAATGGTGTGGGTGTCTCCCCCAAGATTCATACCAGACCCTTATCTGAGCACGCAGCCTAGCAGGTCAGGAAAGGGGGGGCACCAGGACAGGGGCATCTTCTTGGTAAGGGAAGAGGACAAGGGCCTCTTCCCGACAACCCTTGCCCAGTGGTTGTCGAGGTCTGCGGGTGGAGGCTTATCGGAATCTGGAAGCCTCCTTTAACAAGGGGGCCCCCTAGGTGAATGAGTATGGGGTACATCATACCCCTACTTATTCATCTAAAAAAAGTGTCAAAAATAAACACACTACACAGGTTTTTAAGCTCCGCCTCTTCTGGCGACGTCTTCTCCCTCTGCCGGTCCTTCTCCCCGGTCCCATTCTTCTCCTCCTCTCTGCGCTGTCTTCTCTCTCCGCTGTCTTCTCGCTCTTTTGCCGGGTTTTCTCGCTCTTTTGCTGGGTCTTCTCCCTCTGTTCTTCTTCTGAAGTTGACTCGACGTGATCTCCCAGTGTAATGCTGGGTCCGCCATGTGCCATGACTTATTTGGCAAGGGGCGGGGCCACCTGATTATGCAATTTGGAGGCCACGCCTCCTTGTGACATCATCACCCCACCATGGCCCAAGCGGTGACATCACAAGGGGCGTAGCATCCAAATTGTGTCATCTGATGGCCCCACCACCTGCCCCAAAGCCCCCACCCTCAAAGGCATGTGGCCTGGTATGGTCCAGGGGGGGGGGCACTTGCTCACCCCCCCTTTCCTTACCTGCCAGGCTGCATGCTCAGATAAGGGTCTGGTATGGATCTTGGAGGGACCCCCACGCCATATTTTTGTGAGTGGGGGTTCCCCTTAAGATCCATACCAGACCGAAGGGAACCTCACACAAAACCTTTTTAAACATTTTGGCGGCGTTCCCCTTTAAGATTCTCAGCACACAAGTTACACCGCAAGCCAGATCATCTTGATCCGACTTCTGGTGCGACTTCTATTCAACTCAATGGGCTCCCATAGGGAATCATTGATAGAGGCAGAGAAACGCTAGATGAGGCTTAACGCTGTGTATACAGCGTTAAGCCTCGTTAAACTGCGTTTAATACCCTTTACCGGCATCTGGCGTTTTTACAGCTCTAGCGCTGGAGCCTCAGAACCCGCTGGTCCTGGTCCTTTTTTTGGAGCTTAAAAATGCCAATGCATGTTACAGCTCAAAAATGCCATGGTGGAGTGGCATTTTCAAGCTGCAAAAAAAGCTCAAAAACCTAAGGGTGTTAATAAGGTTTAAGAGGGCAATATTTTCATTATGAAAATAAGATCACAAGGACATGATCTCAAATAAGGATGAGCTCAGGCGTGTTCGCAACTCCATGTGCCTGCGCCCGACAGGAAGCTGACACTCCGCAGTGCTAATCACAGGCAGTATGACATTTCCCGATTCACGGCTGCACAGAACGGAAAATGTCTCACTGGCTGTGATTAGCACTGCAGAGTTTCAGCTTCCTGGCGGGCGTGTGTATTTAAACATGCTTGGGATAAGCATAGATTATACCCAAAAAGGTTAAAAAAAATTGAAAATTGGACAGACTTAATGGATCACTTGCCCTTTTTTACTCTGGCATGTTTCTATTTCTCCAAAATAATTTACCTGATTTGTATCCAGTCCATTGTCCCCTGTACATTATATTATTGTATATTTTATGCTTTTGTTTAATGCTTTATTTTAACATTTGTAAACCCCCAACAATAAAGTTCTTTGTTTGCTACCTTTTGATCTGTTATTTTTAACCTTTTAGTCTGTTTTAATTCTTTGAAAGCACTTTAGTTTATCGGTTTAATAAGGGAAAATAATACCTAATTCTCCTGCCAGAGACATAGCTGTCCCTTTTCTTGTGCCTTGTTAGCTCGATCAGTGTTATCAACCCTACCCAGTACCCCTCTGCTAACGACAGAACTCCTACCCCAATGAAAGGGGGAGATGGGGAGAGGGAAGGTGATTTTTTAGACCTAACACACTTCCTGATCTAGGGTGACAAGACAGCTCCCCCATAGATACAGTACAGTAAGTGTTGTCACCCATTGACAGGAAGTGTGTTACTTGTGGGATCACCATATGATAATAAAGGAAATTAAGCCTAAAAGAAGAAATCTAGAGAAACAAACGCATCTTGGGGCTGGTAAGCTGTAATATATTACACTTCTGTTGATGGGTTTAAATACACTTTAACACAGCAGTAAAAGTAAAAACCGATATGTTGCCCACAGCCATTGCTACAACCTTCTAGAATTGCTAGAATTATATTCACCCACCAGAAATAATCTTCTTATTTTTACATGCTACTGACATGCTGTGAAAATTTTTTCCCTCATACGAATAAACTGTATGAAACAGGTCAGCCAAAAAAAAAGTCATTTTTACAGTTATGCTACAGAATCCCACTGACCAAATATCTATACTTATCCCGATGGCAGATATTAGATGACAGAAGTTTTTAGGGTAGTGATGCTGAGGCACAGTGAGCCATTTACACAGCTTTCTTATCTGTTACATGCAGACTCTAGTGCATACCCATCAATCTACTTGTACTCTAAAGTCTTTTTCCTAAATTATCACAAATAATACTCTTTGTCACAATTGAAATAGTTCTAAAAGGTCCAAAGGCAGCTATCAAAATTCTCTGCAGAGCAATTTTTTCCCCAGCTCCCAAGAATATACGCAATCACCCTCACTGCAACATAAAACTTTTAAGATGCTTCTAGTATCTATCACTATTCCCTAACAACTTCTTCTGATTGTTCTATGATAAATTTAATTCAAATGATATCTATAAAGCTCCCTTTTTCCACTTTGAATGGACTGGTAGGGAAAACTATATATTGTAGCTATGATGAGGTCAAATGAATGATTCACGATCAAGCAAAACCATGCTCTTTTCTCAGGAATCAGTAGCTCTTTCTATGCTCAATAAAATCTTTATAACCTTTGCTCATCCAAGCTGAACACTTTTCACTTACACCTCTTTATAATCTTTCTTTTTCCATCTACGAACAAAAGTTTTCAAAGTCCATTTAGTTTTGTTGCACTCACTAGATAGCACATAGATAGAACGATTAACTCTAATCAGCTATTGTCTAAAACAAGAAAATATGTTGTTTTTTGTTTTTTTTACCACTGTGCATATACTACATCTTGTAATGTTATAACATTGAACAGAATCATCTACTTAATTAAAGAACTTGAAAACTGTGACCCCTGCCTCCCCCCCCCCCCATATCTGTTTTAAAACTTCACAGCCTACCCAAACCTTTCAGGTTGCACCGTTTTGTACACCTTATAAGAAAAAATACATGTATTGTATATGTATATGGATCTTGGTGCTATAATAACTGGAATGTAAGAATTTTATATCGCTGCTCACAGAGCATAGGCTCAGGACAAGGTGAGTATATGCTGCAAAAGGGTTCACTTAATGTTAGGGATTATTATATTCATGTTCATTTTGTGTTGAGCCAAGGGTTATGGTTTAGTTTAAAGTGTTACTAAACCCAGGACCTTGCATTCATTATATCTGGTCTCCCACAGTACACAGAACATGGAAATGCAATAGTTTTAGTAAATACAAACTGCTAAATACCATATTTATCAGCGTATAACGTGCACTTTTTTCCCCTTAAAAACAGGGGAAATTGTGGGTGCGTGTTATACACTGATCCCTGCTGTCTGTGAGGGAAGAGGAGCGAGCGCCGCTGAATTACATAGAGCCACGATCTCCTGTGTACCCAGCGCTCCGTCACTCACAGCCACGCCTCCTGGCCCCGAATTGGGCCACTGTTCTGTCTATCATATGAGCAGGGCCGGGAGGCGTAGCTGTGAGTGATAGAGTGCCGGTTACACAGGAGATTGCGGCTCTGTGTAATTCAGTGGCGCTTGCTCCTCCTCTTCCCTCGGAGGCAGCAGGAATAATCCAACACTGGCGAGGCTGCAATGATGGGAAAGGTGAGGCTGCAGATGGGCACTGAACAGGCTGCATTGTTGGTCAATTTATAAGCTGCTGATGGGCACTGAGCAGGGTGCATTGATGGGCAATTTAGAGGCTGCAGGTGGGCACTGAGCAGGGTGCATTGATGGGCAATTTAGAGGCTGCAGATGGGCACTGAGCAGGGTGCATTGATGAGAAATTTAGAGGCTGTGGGCACTGAGCAGGGTGCATTGATGAACTGTGACCCTAATTTTGCTTCAAAGTTCTTTATTTAAAATGTACGTTTTTTTCCTTAAACTTCCCTCCTAAAATTGGGGTGAGTGTTATACGCCTGTGCGTGTTATGCACCGATAAATATGGTACCTTTTCCAATCAGCGGTATGTAGCAGTCTTGTGACTTCTATCAGTGTCTGGATAAAGCTTGTAGGAGGAGTTTTCATTGTCCCCCGATTGTCTTATGAGGCTGCATGACCCCTGACCCTCTGTCTGAACAGTGCTGATTGGCCCTGTGATGATCACATGCACTCTCCCAAGAAAAAAAAGAACTCTCTAGCAATGCACACCAAACTGAGCATGTGCAGCTTGCCCCCAAGGCTCTGTTCTAGCTGAGATGGATTGGGGACTGTGGAAGAAGTGGAGGATCAGAGAAGACAGAATCAAACAGCCTTTTTACACAATGCAGAGGATTAACCCCTTTACAGCGGGTATAACAAGCATGCTTTACTGCATTTACAGACTGATTTTACTGTCGTGAGTTTAGTAACACTTTACGGGTTAGAGTTAGGATTACATTTTAGGGGGATAATTATTGCAAACCCAAAGAATAAAATTCCAAATAAGCTATAACATATTAAATGAATTTCATTTTTTTTTTTTTTTAAAACATCTGCAGCTTTTATTAAAATAATACAGTACCAGTGATCCTGCCACTTTTCAGGCATTTCATTTAATAGGGTGACAGTGCTATGTCCCTGCCTCTCAGTTGTTCCACTGCATTGTCACCCTGTCACATGGGCTTCCAATAGACAAGAAGTGTCAACACACATTATGTAGGCATGGACCACTGTTATCAGCATCAGAAAACCTGTCCTAAGAAGTCCCATGCAGCCACCACTGGAATGCCTGCATGTAAACAGGACATGGTAGCAAAAAGACTGCAGAAAATCTTCAGCACATAAATGCAACAAAGGATAGAACAAAGATAAAAAACAAGCATTTTATTTGGGGAAAAAATCTATTCTTTATAATACACAGCACTTTAGCAAACTCAATTTCATCCAGTTAGGGTTTACATGTATCGTAAGGCTTTAGTGACTTTTAAGGGCTTACTTTAAGGATTATTGTAGGTGTATAGTGAGGATTAAAGTTGGCTAAACATTGATCAAAATTTGATCTGTTCAACAGCAACTGGCTGAATTTTGATCAGTGTATGGCCATCCCTGCTGGACAAAACTTGATTGTTGGATAGACTTCTGTCAAAGGGACATGTTGTAAATGTTTTATTGATTAGTGCCTGCAGCCAATCAGTTGATCAGTGTAGTCTGACAGCAGTGTGTGTGATGCTGTCAGAATACAATGTCCCAGGGGATGGTGTGTGATGCTGTCAGAATACAATGTCCCAGGGGAGGGGGGGTGGAGGTTAGTGGGATTCCCTCATTCACCTAATTTGTGTGGGTGGAGGAGCCTATTCATTTTGTTTTATTTTTATTTTCCTTCAGCCCATTGGCTGATTGGAAAAAAAAGTGTATAGCCAAGTTTCAAGGTGGGTTTTAGGTGATAGAGTGGAGGTTAAATGTTAAGACAATATATTGGGGTTTGATAAAAAATTATTAGGTACAAGGAGGGTTAAATAGTAGGAAATGTGGCTTTTTAACTTACTGTCAGTGTCAAAAGCCAAACACCAAAATTACATAAGAGGTTTCAAGCTCTGAGCATAATAGACCACTTCTGCATTCATGTTTAGTGTTTTAATGTTCTACTGTTAATTGTTACTATGGTAATATAATAATGCATATGAATTTTAATGTAGCAATTAATATTACTATTTTAATATATCAATATTAAAACAACAGTCAGTGTGCTAATATGTTTGTATCCTCTCCACAAATTCAGACCTGCTTTTCCTGTTTAGAGAATGGAAGCAGTCAAGAATGTAAAGTATCTAAAATACTCACAATGATTACTATGGGACTGGGAGAGGATTATGCTGGTAAGCAATATATGCCTGCAGCCTCACAAAATCCCAGACAGTCCTGCTTCAGAAGTAAGCTGAAAACTCTTGAAAACTGCATCATAACTTCCATAGACTGTAATCAAAAAAGGATATGTTACAGCGCCACTAGCACAAAAGCTAGCACAAAGGCTTTAAGACATTTGTGATGATCCAGCAGGCACAGAGAACGGATTACAGAATAAATACTGGCCCAGCTTCAGATGTCGTTGTAAATGCCTTAGGTACTTACCTATGATGTGAATATCTATTTGAATTTCCAAGTACATTGTTCACCAAAGTAGCTCAGTCATTTCCTATATAAATTAAATGGTGTAAATATGGCTTCGAAGAGAGATAAAGCTGAGCAAATGGTAAAGAGTCTTATGTTTATTAAAATGACTGGGGAAAGATTTTCTTTTGTTGCATTTATTAAAATGCAACATTAATTACATAACTGTTTTTCCACTATTTTGATACATTTAATAGTGTTAGGAAGGGCAATCAGATAAACTATTAGAAATGACATTAATTAAGGGACTTGTCCTATTTTACCAATACAAGTATCCATAAACAATAAACTGGTTATATTCTAATTACAACAACCCTAGTCTTCACAAAGCTTTAAATGTAATAAACTAACCCCAAGAAAATTACGTTTTTTTTTAGAAAAATCCTCTAAAGAGCTGGCTGTAATGATAAGACATGACTAATGTCCATATTTGCAGATGAGACACAATTTGCGTAATCCTGGATTTGATCCCGTCATTCCTATTAACTCAAAGGAGATATTTTCAATCGTTTAGACCTTCATGCCACCTAACATGAGTCTGTTAGGAGTTACAATCCAAATGTTAATAAAAATGAATATGCAATGGTACTGGATACGTCTTCTTACTGTGTAAAGTAAGAATACGTGCCAATCATACCATTACAGTTCAAAAGAAGCTGCCCTCATATCATGATCATATTCATTTTAAGTGTAAGTGTTATTTAGTAGCATAATCTACAAACTGACACCAATGTTTAAATTTTCTTAGCAAATCAGAATCACCATTCACCATTGTTATACACACAGGCTAGTCTAAAGGTCTAAATTCTTGGTCTGTTAGAAAATAGGGATTGAAGTTATAATGTGAGAATTAGCAGATCAAGGACTGTTTTAAAAAACTTTTTCTTCTCCTACATTTGGTTTAATCATGATCACTAAAGAATCCATTATCCAACGGTTTTCTTGAAAGTGACTGGCCGCATTTTCTAATTTAACCTGTTATTTAACTACTGAGGTTGACCAGCTAAAAAAAAATACTTTCTGCTTTTTCTAAATATATAGCAAGCTATTACCCTTATATTTATTGTGACTTAATTGAGCTCTGGTGAACATTTTCTGTTTCAATAAATGTTATTAAAGTTTTTGGAAAAGTAATTGTACAGTTAAAAAAGACATAGAGTATTTCACAATGGCTATGGTGAACATTTTACTTGCAGTATTTATCATGCATGAATCTTAAATGTTTAGGTTTTTAGATGGCTGGGAGTCCTCTTACTTGTCAGGAGTGTGTAACGCTCCTGTTTCTTGGCAGCTGCTGGCCACATTCCAGCATCCTGGTTTGAGCTGAGGTGCTCTCTCCTTGTCTGACTGTCCACCTGTGATTAACCACTTGCTGACCAGCCGCCATCATTATACTGCGGCAAGGTGGCACGATCCCGCAAATGGCCGTAGGTGTAAGTCGGCTCGGGAACTCGCTTTTGTGGGCATGCACGTGCTACCGGAGGTGAGCACATGCTCCCATTGGCCCCGATCTGCCTGTGTAAAAGGGAGCTGCTATAGGTGAAGAACACAAAGCCAGTTATAGTGCCTGATAATCAATGCTAGGGATAGGCATGACATTATAATTATATAATGCACTTTGTGGTGGATCTGGTGCCCCATCAGCCAATGTACAAAAGACATTCAATGTACAACAAGGTACAAAATGCAAACTTTAAAAATTTGTTTTTACAGAAATGAACATCATATAAGATCCTAAAATCATGGATGTTCATGGCAGTTTGTATATAACCAAAACCCTTATTTACAAACATTATGATACATGTGTATTTTGCATATCATAATGCTGGTTCTGTAATGAGATGGGGGCAACAAGTTTGATGCATTCCACACCAATAATATTTCTGTTTCTTCAGAAGAATTTTGTAGTTAAGTAATGACTGCTCATCCAACAAGCTGTACCAGTACTGCAAATGTGTGCCCTCCCAGAGGCAGGTATAAAAGTACTCAGAGACGCAACCCCACACTTTCAGTTGATAGCAAACTCAATTTGTAGTAGTGGTGGGAACTGTGAAACATTAACCATAGATGGCGGTAATTTGGATCATGTCATATCCCAAATACTACTTACTGGAGCATTTTAGATGCTTCTACTTAATAAGAAAGGCTTAATTTTAAGTATTAATGACCCAGTACAAAATCCAAAGGCAAATGCTTGATAATGGTCAAGGCCCATATGTACAATATGTACAATAACTGGGTCACTATGGATGACATGCGAAATGGCAAATCTCAAAAGGTCCATAAAGGTGAGTCATAACATACAGATTGAAGCATCAAACAAAAATGCCCAAAAAATTATTTTAAATGAACCACAAAGGGGTTTAAATAGGTCCTCTTACAAAACAGTGTAAAAATTGACATTACACTTCAACACACACCACAATTAAATTGATTAAAGTGGTTGTAAAGGCAGAAGGTTTTTTATCTTAATGCATTCTATGCATTAAGATAAAAAATCTTATGAGTGGAGCAGCACCCTAATACTTAAAGTGAAAAGTCTGGATAGCCGCACTCCCATAAAATCACCTTTATTGATCTATGATAGAAAAACGACAATCCATACAGCAATGGGGGTACAAATAAAGCACAGATAATGCGTTTCACACCTTCCCTGGTGCTTAGTCATAGCTAAAATAATAAGCTGAAACTGTATACATACATTGACATATGTAAATAGCTGATATGCAATTAATGTTGGAATCAAGATAAACTATGTGCAGCTAATAGAATACAAGGTGTGAGTAATTAGTCATTATTCCGAAAAAGCAGGACTACTCATTTAACCCTTTAGTAAAAGAACCTGAAACAGATTCAAAACCCATACGATATAAAAAACATGACAAATACTAATATGTATTCATTAAATAAATGTAGCAGTGGCACGTGAGTCAAAGAAAAAACAAAACACACCCGGAATTTTTGAAATATATGGTATATATTAAGTAAATAGACCACACGCATGTATACACATTTCAAATAACGCTGATGTGCTGATATAATAAACTTCAAAAATACGAATATGTGTGTGGTTTAATATGTACACAAACCATGCCACCTAAACTTGTTTTGTTTACATTTCTTCAGTTACTTCCTGGTTTCTTGCCTTGACAAATTATGTCATACATCCCAGGAGGCTTCAGGAGGGGAAGAGAGGAAGAGGGGTTTTCTCAGCTAAGCACACTCTCCTGCATGCCTGAGCGTAGGGCAGATAGATTCCAGAAAGTAAATGCTACATGGATCATTTGCCCTTAGTCAAGTTTGCCACAGCCAGAAATGCTAGGGGGTTGTTTTTCAAGGTGTTTTCTCAACAAAATAAAGCATGACATGGATAGAGTTTGCTTTGACACTTAAAATTTTAATAAATGGGGTTTTTGTTTTGTGGTGCTCAAATGCATTACAGATCTGCTTTAAACTATTTCAAATAATCAAGATTCAGAGGCATACACAGTGGAAATTCAATGCAAATCTTTACTTTTTCTTGTTCAGTCTAGGGCTTTTAGGTCACTTTTAACCCACCTTACCATAACATGTTACTTTTCCTTTATAAGACAAGTTTGGCCCTATTTAGCTCCGTCTTCCCAGTTCCCAGGTGTTCCCTTTGATCAATAAGGCTGTCCATTACCTTGGATAATAAGACAGAAACTTGGTAGGCAAATGGGAAAGGAGCCAAACTCATATTTTACAATAAAAGTAAAATTTGCATACAACTTCAGCTCCCTATATTTCTGAAGATACTAATCATTTAGACATGTAGGTTTTGCTAAAGATAACCTCTGTTTATACAGTATATGTTTTATTATATGAAATATATTTTTATTACATTCTCATCTTTTGATTTTAAAATTTTTACTGTAATCAGTGATATTTTTAAACCAATGTCCCTGCCCATTTCAAGATGTTGATAGCAAGGACGTTGTTATTTGACAAAATACTAAATATAATTTACTAAAATGCCCTTATCAAAATACATTTTCGTTGTATACAATTTTCATCTGTTACTTTTTCAAATGTGAAGTCAAGAGGTAAAACTTGCACTTAGGAAATATAATTTTCTCACCTCCACAAAACTAACCATATACAGCACATTGTCATAATGGGAGAATTGTAATTGATTTCAACTTGGAAAGTGGATATTGGGATTGAATGTAGCCAGTAGCCAGTGGAATGGATTTAAAGAGGTTCACTCATCTATAGCCATGGCCTGTCAATGCTATTACACATGATGAAAAAGCAGAAAGAACTAAATGTGTTATAATATTCTATGGGCATATGAGAGTTGTCAGGAAGGTGGGTGCTGGAATTTAGGTTTAATCCAGCCTTTTCAACCACACTGGACTCATTATCAATAACAAGTTCCAAGGAATCATATGATATGAGAGGAGAAGAGAATGACAACCAGCTCTGGCTATTATGACAGCTAACAGTGCCTTCCTTTGTATTACACAAACTCTATGGCCTAGTTGATACAGACTGGCTAGGTAGCATTATTCAATCTAGATAAATTGTTTCATTTTCATGTACATCATAACAGGACAGATACTATTCAACTTTCTTTCAATCTAAGCAAGCATTATCTGTAATCATTGTTTCTATTCCAATCTGCTGTATATAGCATGCCCAGCTCTATTCTGTATTCACATCATCAGTATCATCATCATCTCCCATCTTCTGTTAAATGTGTTGGGGAGAAACATGATTTATACTTGAATGAAACTAAAATACATATATTTTTATAGCAAAGAAATCTAAGTCATAGAATAGAAATCTTCTCATTTGCTGTCAAATAATACTGCTGCAGTATTGCAGCTATTTAAAAATGAACTTTGGTTCCAGGTCTTGATGAGCATTTCATGAAAAAGAAAATAGGGAGACATTTTCATGCTGTTTCAACATAGGTATTACAACATGAAGCTGAAATGGATCTTAGAGAAACAGATGGAAAAGGCAATCTATGCACTTCAAAGAAATGTACATAGGAAAAGCAAATCACAACACATCCAAATTAGCTGATTAGAGAAATGCAGCAAGAAGATGGTGCCCATTAAACCTGACACTAACACTCAATAACACCTGATAAATCAATACTACTTTGAAATCATCATGGCTAAAATGTTTCAACTTATGTTTAAAACCTCAGCTGATCTTTGTATTGCATTCCAATTGTTATCTTTAAAGAAACACTTTTCTGTGCATTTTCATTGCTGTCCAAGTAATTGTATGTCCCTCAGATGACAACGACAGAAGATTTACAAAGGATGGATAATGTCAGAAATAAATCAATTAAGCAAAGCTGACATCCAAACTTCAGTGCATACCCTCAAACTATAGAAATAGTCTTTGAATATATGCAAGCCATATGCTAAACCATCATATGGATCTACCTTATGAGCTAAGAAGTGGCACAATTTAGGGGGCATTTTTCTACTGATCTAATAAACTTTTTCAATCGAATTAGACATGCTAAGCCAAAGAAATGCTGCTCTAGGTGAGCAACCAACTCTCACATGTTGTGAACTGAAACCCAGCTTGTCTGCAAGATTTAGTAATGCAAAAATCCAGAATATTGCTGCACTTTTTGGTATCTTTATTGAAGCATCAAAATCACATCACAGGTTTGAGTAAGTGCTGACTTTAGCGTGAAACGTGTTACCTTTTATGTTCCTGTCATACCTGTGATGTGATTTTAATGCTTCAATAAAGATACCATGGAGTGCAGCAATATTCCGTATTTTTGCATGTTACTGAATTAGAGATGTTAGCGTAAATCAAATTGGACATGCTCAAGACTAATACTCTCATTATTATGTAATCTAAAACACTGATAAATTACCCTAATATGCAGAAAACTAAAGTAAATAGTACAAAAAACAGGGATAATTTCATGGAGAAAAATTTCTAGGAACAACATTTTTAAGACTTTACAAAGTCTGTAAAAATCATAATTGTCACCTAAGTACACACCATACCAGGTAAAAACAAGATTATGTTGGTAAGGGCCAGTGTATGGTAAAAGAATTACATGATTACACCTTTGAGATATTACACAAAACGTTAAAACTGTTATCTGTGGATAAATGACATGTATTCTGGATGTGTATCTATGTCTCAACCTTTCTGATGCCAAGTGTTCTACTTCATGCAGGTTAGTTTAGATTTCAGGGGACCTAAAACTCCGGAAGTTGGTCTACTTAGTCTGACAGATGATCTAGAACTTTCAATAACCATAACATCCTAATCCACTCTCTACTGTTCTATACAAAGAAACATATTCTTTTAATTTAGAAGGTCACCTCTGTGGTTTACTCAACTACAGAGGCTTAATGATGATATTCTACCCAAATTCAAAACAAAATATATAATAGCAGGGCTTGCCCCCAAACATTCTAAAAGATCTGGCAAACATGGATGGATGCACTTGATGACCCAACCTCGCAGTCTGACAATGGGAGAGAGTTTCACCGCTATACCTGGAAAACTGTTAACTTGTCCCCTGTAAAGAGTTTTGCCAACTAATTGTAAATAGGTGCAGGATGCGTGTAAGTGTGTATGACTGTACTATTTGTTTTTGTAAATTAGCACACCTGTGATTGTGTGGGTTGCCTACTAGCAATTATTTACGAAATACATAAATGAATGCGTTCTTTTGTTTAAGTCATCTCTCGCGTACCTCAATTGGACAAATGATTTGACTCTTATGCCCACATATTACATCTTTTGGTCAGGTTTTATGATAGCACCTGCACCATCTAGCAGCATTGAATACCAAATACAAATTCTGCTCGGTGCACTGACACGGCATCTAATCAAAAGTATACTTTTAGATCTTTTGTGGAGTTTTGGTGGTAAACTGCATATACAACTTATGATCTGGTTCTGATCCAGAAAGTTCTGCTGACATTCACCTGTTTGCTTATTCTCCATCATTTAGCTTTGCACTTATTCTTAACTGTCTGCTATCACCCCCATTACTGCTAATGTCAAGACTACCTAAATGTTAATTGTCCAAAATCGTACTTGTTATATTGACTTTGCCCATTATACACTATATTGTACAATATATAATTTGTGGATATATATACAATTTGTGGACACATTGTGGACATCTGACTATAGTGCCTTGTTGCACATCCAATTCCAAACCAATAGGAAATAATTTGGAGTTGGTGACAATAACACAGTGGCTAAGTGGTTAGTGCTTCCACCTAGCAGCACTAGAGTTGTTGGTTCCAATCCCAACCACGGCACTACCTGCCTGGAGTTAGCATGTCCTTCCTGTTGTTTCCTCCCAACCTCCAAAGACATGATGGTAGGTTATTTGGCTCCTGTCTAGGCCCTAGTATGTGTATGTATGAATGTGAGTTAGAGACCTTAGATTGTTAGCTCCTTGAGGGCAGGGACTGATGTGAATGTATAATAAATATAACAGCATACTCTCTTTTGGAGTGTACCTGTGGCAGTTGTAAAGGTCAGGTACTGATGTTGGTTGAGAAGACCTACCTCACAACCACGGTCCAATTCATCCCAATTGTGTTAGGTAGGGTTGAGGTAAGAGCCTTGTGTAGGCCAAGTTCTTCCACACAAAGCATGGCTTTTTTGTTCTGGCTGGATGGGCTACATAGTTAAAACATGGTTGAAAACAACAAAGTTGGAAACACATAATTGTTCAAAATGTTTTTTGGTTTTGTATGCTGTAGCATGAACATCCAGCATCATCTACCCCTTTCTCCCTAGCTGAGCCATTCCCGACCCATTGCTTTCATGCTTTCACTCATTGGATTTCAGTTCTTCAATAATGGAAGCTCATCTAGACTGACATCCACCCATCACGGCATTTTTGCCTTTGCATAAATCCTCCTGTCAGGGCTCTAACCGCCCTGGGCATGTCAGCCTGAACGTGCGCAGGCACCCAGGCAATGCTGGCCCCCGTGGGCATCAGCGCGCGCTCCCGTGCGCGATTAGCGGGCGCGCGCGCCCCCGTGGCCTTATTTAAAGGGGACAGCTGCCTGCATGCAGCGCTGTCCGTCTCAGCTCCCCACCTGAACCTGTCTGCTGACCTCATCTGTGACCCGGCCTGTCTGACCTTGCTGCCTTCTCCGTTCCTTGACCCCGGCTTGTTTGACCCTGCTTCGGGACTGTTTACTGTTGCTGAACCACTGGCCTGCCTTCTGACCATCCCTCTGCCTGCCGTCTCTGCCTGATTGCCCTGCCTGTTGTGACCCGGCTTGTCTTACCATCCCTGCTTCCAAGTGTCCCTGCACAGGTCCTGCTGCTGCTGCCGTTTGCTGTGTTCCTGTTACCGGTCGTCCTCCTGCGTTCCTGTTTGTCTGCTGAACCATCATCTGCAGTCCAACCATCCGGACAGACCTGCATCTACCCAGCACTAGTCACCTGCACCTACACGGACACTCCTACCCGCTGTGTTCCCGGCTCCGCTGTTCCCAATCCAGCAAGCCCTGAACCAGAGTTGTAAGAGAGGTCTCCAACCGTCAAGCCAGGCTCAGCACTACCAGGTACCTAACAGTACGGACAGCCCATAATGACTGAGCCTGCGGAAGGAGCCTCTGCCATGCAGGAGATCTGTTCCCACCTTGCAGCTCTTACACAAGCGGTGAAGTCCCTGCAGGAGGGATATACCAAGTTGGAAGGGCAAGTGCAACAACTCGCCGGTCCCATGGCCACTGCACCTCCTCCACCTCCAGTGCAACCCGCCTCTCAACCTACAGTGGTGATGCTTCCTCCCGAGCCAAGGGTCCCTGTTCCAGAGAGATTCTCAGGTGACCGATCCAAGTTCCAGGCCTTCCGAGATGCTTGCCAGCTGTATTTTGCTCTGCAACCTAGGACCTTCTCTCTGGAGGCCACCAAGGTGGGATTCGTGGTGTCCCTACTGCAAGGGGAACCCCAATCTTGGGTCCACCGCCTATTGGGTGCTAACAGCATCATGACCCAGACTTTAGCCTCCTTCTTCCAGGCAATGGCACAGCTGTACGACGACCCCCAGCGTACAGCCATAGCTGAATCTGCCCTATCCGCACTCCAGCAAGGCCGCAGGACGGCCGAGGACTATATCACGGACTTCAGGCGTTGGAGCGCGGATACGCAATGGAATGACTCGGCCCTCAGACACCAGTTCCGCATGGGTCTATCTGAGGGCCTGAAAGACGAACTTGCCCGTGTAGGAGTTCCAGAGGGCCTTGAGGATCTAATCACCCTCACGATACAGCTGGGAACGGGAACGCCGAGCTAAAACGCTCTTCTCTGCCAAACCGCCCAGCCTGGATGGTCGCAAGAGCCCCTACTCCTGCCACTCGCTTCTTTCCTGCTCCCTCCGCAGCTCCGGTGGGACCTGCTCCTGATGGCTCCGGACCAATGCAGATCGGACTTTTGCGTTCTCCTTTGACGCCCGAGGAACGGGCCCGACGCCGCCAGTTAAACCTGTGCCTTTACTGTGGGGGCCCCGGACATTTCGTGAACAATTGCCCTGTCAAGACACGTAAGTGCTTGTCATCCGTTTCTTCTTCCTCTGCATCCTGTCCAGCCAGTACCACTCACCTTACCCTTCCTCTGTCGTTGCAGTGCCGGGGAAGGACAATACTTACCAACGCCATCGTTGATTCCGGAGCTTGCAGTTGCTTCGTGGATGCCACCTTTGCCAATACACACGCCCTGCCCCTCCAGAAGAATATTCAAGGACTCTCCGTATTCCTGGCTGATGGGTCCCGCATTAAGTCAGGCCAGGTGACACAAGAGACTCTGCCTTTACCCGCTACTATTCTTTCCCAGCACCAGGAACTCCTAACCTTAGACGTGATCTCCTCTCCCTTGTTCCCGGTGATCCTGGGCATACCATGGCTCCAGGCCCATAACCCTCGGATCCACTGGTCCACGGGGGAGGTTGAGCTCCAGTCCTCCTACTGTCAAGAACACTGCTTCCCCACGAGCTCCAGGATACCGTCTACCTTGCTTTGCCTAGACTCAGACCAGGACCTATGCCAGTCTGTACCCCAACCTTACCACGATCTCCTGGACGTGTTGAGCAAGCGGGGAGCAGACTCCCTTCCGCCCCACCGTTCCTATGACTGTCCCATCGAGCTCCTCCCAGGGGCCGAGATCCCGCTTGGTCGCATATTTCCCCTATCCGAAAAGGAACAAGAAGCGTTGAAAGTCTACATTTTGGAAAATCTGAAAAAAGGATTCATCCGCCACTCCACATCCCCCGCAGGCGCAGGAATATTTTTCGTCACCTAGAAAGATCAGACCTTGAGACCCTGCGTAGACTACCGGGAGCTCAACAAGGTTACGGTCAAAAACCGGTACCCTCTGCCCTTGATACCAGAACTTTTCCAAAAACTGAGATCGGCAACGATCTTTACTAAGTTGGACCTAAGGGGAGCATACAACCTGGTCCGCATTCGGGCCGGAGATGAGTGGAAGACAGCTTTCCGGACCCGCTTCGGCCACTACGAGTACCTGGTCATGCCCTTCGGCCTCTGTAATGCCCCGGCCACATTCCAGCATCTCATCAATGATGTGTTCAGAGACTTTTTGGACATTTTCGTAATTGTCTATCTGGATGACATTTTAATCTTCTCCCAATCCCTGGAACAGCATCGAGGGCATGTGGGCAAGGTACTCCTTCGCCTCCGACGGCACGGCCTGTATGCGAAGGCCGAGAAATGTAAGTTCGAACAGCAAGAGATCCAGTTCTTGGGGCTTGAAATTTCCCCGGCGGGCATCAGAATGGACCCTCAAAAAGTGTCTGCCGTTCTTGACTGGCCAACAACTGTGGACAAGAAAGGCATCCAACGGTTTGTCGGGTTCGCAAACTTCTATAGGAAGTTCATTAAGGGGTTCTCTGCCATCATCACCCCCATCACCCAGCTGACCAAACAGGGCACACGTTTCCACTGGGGTCCAGAGGCTCAAGGAGCCTTCGACCAACTCAAGAGACTATTTACCTCCGCTCCCATCCTCAGCCATCCTGACCCTGCCCTCCCATACATCCTAGAGGTCGATGCATCAGAGGTAGCGGTTGGGGCAGTAGTGTCACAACGGCAAGGCAATAAGGACGCTATGCACCCTGTGGGGTTTGTCTCCCGGAAACTTTCTCCAGCCGAGAGAAATTATGATGTCGGGGACCGTGAACTCCTGGCCATTAAGTCAGCACTAGAAGAATGGAGGTATCTCTTGGAGGGCGCAAGTCACCCAGTTCTTATTTATACTGACCACAAAAACTTTGAGTACCTGCGAACTGCCAAGCGACTCAAACCCCGACAGGCCCGCTGGGCCCTATTCTTCTCAAGATTCTGCTTCCACATCACGTATCGTCCCGGATCCAAGAATGTAAAGCCTGACGCGCTCTCGCGCATGTTTGACAACCCCAAAGACTCTGCCACCCCAGATACCATCTTGTCAACGGGCAACTTTCTGCTACTGCAACCAGATCTGCTTTCACAAATTAGGGAGGCATCCGCCAATTCCCCGGGACCTCCTGGGGTTACTCTAACATCCAGAGATGGGCTCCTCTGGAGGGGAAGCCAAGTTTTTGTCCCTGAAGCGGTCAGAGTTAAAGTCCTGACCCTGCTGCATGACCATCCTCTGGCAGGACACTTTGGAGGCCGCAAGATGGTGGAGCTGGTGCAACGCACCTTTTGGTGGCCAGGACTGAGGGAATTCTGCAAAACCTATGTTAACTCCTGCCTTGTCTGCAACCGCAGCAAAACCTCAAGGAACCGAACCTGGGGCCTTCTGAAACCTCTCCCTGCACCTGACCGACCTTGGAAGATGATAACGATGGACTTTATAGTCGAGCTTCCATGCTCCGAGGGGTGCACTGCCATCTTTGTGGTGGTAGACCGGTTGTCCAAAATGGCCCACTTCCTGCCTTTAAGGGGAACTCCATCTGCTGCGGAGACAGCCCACCTCTTTATTAAGGAGATAGTTAGGTTGCACGGGGTCCCGGCCAATATAGTCTCGGATAGGGGGGTTCAGTTCACTTCCTGTTTCTGGAGAGCCCTTTGTGAGATTCTAAAGATTGAGCTGGCCCTTTCTTCTGCTTACCATCCCCAAACCAGACTTTGGAGCAGTACATTAGGTGCTTCACGTCCTTTGTGCAGGACGATTGGGTGTCCCTATTACCTTTAGCAGAATTTTCATACAATAATGCCAGCCATTCTGCCACAGGGCAATCCCCGTTTTTTGCCAATTATGGTTTTCACCTGTCTTTTCTCCCCGATTTTCTCCCAGAATCTTCAGTCCCGGCAGTCCAGGATACAGCAACTTTCCTCAGTCGCAACAACCGGATACTACAAGAAGCGATAGCCAAGGCCCAGGAGGATAGCAAGAGAATCTTCGATCGGAAGAGAAGGGGAGGACTGAACTTACAAGTGGGTGACCAGGTATGGCTATCTACGACTAACCTTAAACTTGCCTGTCACTCTAAGAAGCTTGCTCCCAAGTTCCTAGGACCCTTTCCAGTGAAGAGGAAGATCAATGAGGTCTCCTACGAACTGTCCCTGCCCGACTCTATGAGAGTCCACCCGGTCTTCCACGTCTCCCTGTTAAAACCCTCTGTGCCCGATCCCTTTCCAGATAGGGGAACAAGACCGCCTGGACCTGTCCTTGTCCAGGGTAACGAGGAGTACGAGGTAGAGGCCATCCTTGACTGCAGGAAGCGGAGGGGGGAGAGACAGTTCCTAATCAAATGGAAGGGGTACGGGCCCGAGAGCAACTCATGGGAACCAGACTGTAATCTTCATGCCAAGAGACTAATCCGCACCTTCCTTTCTTCCCATCCAGAAAAACGGAACCTAGTGGGCACCCGGAGGTTGCCCCTTGTGAGGGGGCAATGTCAGGGCTCTAACCGCCCTGGGCATGTCAGCCTGAACGTGCGCAGGCACCCAGGCAATGCTGGCCCCCGTGGGCATAAGCGCGCGCGTCAGCACGCGCCCGCCGGACATGTGCGCTCGCTCCCGTGCGCGATTAGTGGACGCGCGCCCCCGTGCGTGTGCACGTGCGCGATCGGCGCCGCTTTGGCGCCAGTGGCCTTATTTAAAGGGGACAGCTGCCTGCATGCGGCGCTGTCCGTCTCAGCTCCCCACCTGTACCCCACCTGAACCTGTCTGCTGACCTCATCTGTGACCCGGCCTGTCTGACCTTGCTGCCTTCTCCGTTCCTTGACCCCGGCTTGTTTGACCCTGCTTCTGGACTGTTTACTGTTGCTGAACCACTGGCCTGCCTTCTGACCATCCCTCTGCCTGCCGTCTCTGCCTGATTGCCCTGCCTGTTGTGACCCAGCTTGTCTGACCATCCCTGCTTCCAAGTGTCCCTGCACAGGTCCTGCTGCTGCTGCCGTTTGCTGTGTTCCTGTTACCGGTCGTCCTCCTGCATTCCTGTTTGTCTGCTGAACCATCATCTGCAGTCCAACCATCCGGACAGACCTGCATCTACCCAGCACCAGTCACCTGCACCTACACGGACACTCCTACCCGCTGTGTTCCCGGCTCCGCTGTTCCCAATCCAGCAAGCCCTGAACCAGAGTTGTAAGAGAGGTCTCCAACCGTCAAGCCAGGCTCAGCACTACCAGGTACCTAACACCTCCAAAGGGTCAACCCCCTGTTTGCATCAGGGCTGAGTGCTCTTCAGAGGAGTGCTAAGGGACAGTGCAGTTTTCAGAAAGCTATGAGCAGCACTCTGCTGACCAAACCAACCAGCCATGATCTGCCTGCATTAAATAGGAATGTATAGAGACCCAGTGATGGTAACACTAAGTCCAAAATAAGGTATGTAATGGAATAGCAAGGTTTTAAAAATTAAAAATACCTCCTTTATTTTAGCCTCACCTGCCACTTTAAGCAAAGGAGTCCTGGGATCAATTTCTAGCAGTGCACAATTCATATGGATTCCCCGTGGCCGCATGGGTTTTTTCCCCACAAAGCAAAATCATACTGGTAAGTTCATTGACTTTCACACAAATCAACCACTGAGTTAGTATGCTAAAAGTAGAGACATAAAACTTTGTTTAGGGCAGGAAATTGAGTGGATAACTGTGTATACAATGCAGTTCTGTATAATATGCCAGCTTACATAAACAAAGTAAAATGGTAGATGTAAGAAATTACACACTAATTTGTTAGACTTGTTAAAGTAAAAATCAATGTTTGTGATCTGAATGGCCTCAATTTACGATGCTTGCAAAGAAGTTATTTTACAAGGAACAATTTATAGATCTTGCTACACTTACCAATGCCTCAAACATGAAGTCTTTGCCACTCTGATCCCATATTCAAATTAGACATTTCTGGACCACTTCAGGCTCATGCCCTATTTTTGCATACCACCCTTTGAATCCATTTGCACTGGGAATTTACTGCAACAACATTTATATGTTGTTGCAGTATTTACTGTATTTACTGTATACATTTCAGTTTAACTCCCAGCCGGCAAACATAGGGCCAGCATGTAAGGCTTGGAAAAGTGACAAGAGTTCATAAAAGATCCCTGAATGTCACGATTCAAGAGAATGGTTATAAACTTAGGTCAAGATGGGACAGGATGCCCATCCTGCTCCATAAAATTTCATCAGCGAATTCCCCATTTTGCTGGAGATGCGAGAAGGAAGAGGGCAGACTGATCCATGTGTAGCGCCCACACTTTATTAAAGTGTGCGCTATCAATGTAAATTTAGTTTTTCCAGAACTGTAACAGAGTTCTGGGGGTTAATTTTGCAGGTTATTACTTTGGCATTAGATTGGCTGGGCTGTGCTGGAGTTCTGCCTGGTCATAGGTGCAGTGAGGCACCTGTGACAGGCTGAGAACCAAGCCTGGTTGGACGTGTTAGGTACCCATCTTTCTCTGAGCCAATCAGTGGGTGCGTCTGGCCCCACTGTGTAGTCTGGGAAGGGGTATTTAAGATGCTGAAGTCACGTGTTCAGGGTTCGGCTTGCTCTTTGATTCCTGGTTCCGGTCCGGACCGGCTCCGTGAGGGGTCCCGGACCCAGGAGTGTCTGCCGTCCCCGCAAGCATGGTCACGATGACCAGCCCCAGAGGCCCTCATGGTCTGGGGTGGGGATCCGTCCATTCCCGAGCCTCGACTAGTTCGAGGCCCAGTAACTGAAGTAGGATTCGGAGGTGTCTCGTGTGCTCTCGGTATTGGAGGGACACGGCAACTCGTACAAGCGACCAGGGGAGGACTCTTCGGAGGAGGGTCAAGAAGCTGGCTGCTCGGTAAGGGCCTGGGAGCTGAGTTGACTGGACACTAGAGAATCCACACTTCTCACAGTATCGCCAAGAAGGCTGAGAGATCCAGGTACTGTGGGAAAGGTTCCTAATTATCTTCAGTTACAATCTAGTCTGTGGCAGAGACTTTGCAAACTTTCCGGATCACATGTTGGCTGCTAAATCTATGGTTAGAGGGTTATCCAGCAGTGAAGCGCCCAGTTGCCAGTACATAACACTGACAAGAGGGTACCTACACTTAGGATGGAATATTCTCTAGCATCCTATCTTCTCCTCCACATGGCTATTTCTGTTTAACTTTATCATAAGTCTCTTGCAATGCACATAGTTTATGCAGCCATACTTTGTGTGCCAATGTACTGGAGGTCGATACATATCCCCTCCATGAGAAAGCGGCTCGAGAAAATAAACAGTATAGCTGAGATGGAAGAGCTGATCCATACTGTATATCCCAAGATAAACTTTCTAAATTTACAAAGACCTGGGCATGCTGGATGCTCTTTCAGATGTCAGCAACATATCACAGCCTCATCTCCACTGTGTATTGAGAGGGACAATGAATACTGTACATGCTAAGACAGCAATCTGCGGCCATATGAATATCGGTAACATGGCCTCTAGAATCCAGCTGTCGTACCAGGGAAGTCTGACATAGGGAGGAGAGCATGAAGCTGTGGTAGATCTGTGTGGTGTTTTCACTCCAGCAGTTGGCCACGCTGACAGATCTTAATGAGTGTCTATGCGATACTCTACAATCAGTTTTTTAATAGTTCAGCTTAACTATGAAGATGTTATTAAGAGGTTAATGAAACAGACAGACAGCATCATACGTGATTACATGCACTTGATGTTGTGTTGAGCTGAAAGTGGTTTCCACTGGCCGAATAGAAAGGAGGAGAATATTTTAGCTTGGTTGCCATGCCATGTTGCCACTCCCTGTGACGAAGTCGGAAGTGATGAAACACGCCAGGACATGGCTACACAGCAACTGTATGCTGATGCTGGGAAGGTTATCTGATGGCTAGCGAGTGAAGGAGTGGTGAGATTGAACCTCCTGGCATGTCTTGTTTAATGTAACATGAAGGCTTGTCTTACTTGTAGCTGATGTACATGTACTATATATTTTAATAAATTTACAATCCTAAGTGATTTTACACTATCGGAGTCTTTGTCTCAACTTTTATTCCTACATATGGAGTTTAAAGTCAAGCATTTGAACAGAGTGTGTCGTTTAACAACGGCTCTTCAATTTAATTCCTGAGTTAATTTGCCAAACACAAGAGTGTATGGCAACAGCATATGGTGAGCCTGTTTCCTAAGGGAGATGAACTCCCATTTATCACTTTGGTGGAGGCATTGGTGTCATTATATTCGTTTTTTGCACTTTTCAAGAGAACTGTAATTTAGGTTTTGTGTGAAATTACAAGCTACTTTCACGTTTTTTTCATTTTATTCATGGACATTTATTTATGATTAAACTTATTTGGACACATTTATAGATGTTTACATATATATTTTTTAGCGCTACTGTGAAAAAGTTATATGTGTGCATTTTCTTTTATTTATTTTTTCACCTGTTGGTATATAGTCATATACCCCTATTGCCCCTTTTAATATATTTCTTTCTGTTTTTCTTCCCCTATACACAACTTTGTTAGGCTCAGAAGTGCTCCAGAATAAAGCCTTCCATATCGATATGCTCTTCATAACAGGAGCCACTCATTAGACAATGACTTATTAGAGCTAATAGGTCAAACCAGTACAACCCCGGAAATCAGATACCTACCATATGTGAAGATTACCTCTTAGATAGGTTGGTTATTTTCCAACATGGTAATTTCCTCTGGTGTTCTCAAATGCTGATGGTATGCTGTTGTGTTGCAGATACTTCACCAGCATTTTTATTATACAATGTGTATTATACTTGTTGCATTATGTATTGTACATGATGTTTTTCTATGTAAGACACATATGAAATAGTTTTTCCTATGATCTATATTTGCTTGAATTGTATTCTTGTTAAGTTATTTATTCCATATAAAAGAAAAAAAAAATCAATGTATGTGATCATCCAGGAAAGAAAGGCAGCCTTCTGTGCTTTTTCACAATCTATAGTGGCCTTCATGCAATAGAGTTGAAAGGTTACAAAGGCAAATAAATCATCTGTGCACATAGAAGAAATTAAAAATAAATACAGTATCTCACAAAAGTGATTACACCCCACACAATTGTGTAAATATCTTATTATATCTTTTCATGTGACAACACTGAAGAAATTACACTTTGCTACAATGTAAAGTAGTGAGTGTACAGCTTGTATAACTTGATGTCCCCTCAAAATAACACACAGCCATTAATGTCTAAACCGGTGGCAACAAAAGTAAGTACACCCCTAAGTGAAAATGTCCAAATTGGGCCCAATTAGCCATTTTCCCTCCCCGACGTCATGTGACTCGTTAGTGTTACAAGGTCTCAGGTGTGAATGGGGAGCAGGTGTGTTAAATTTGCTGTTATCGCTCTTACTCTCTCATACTAGTCGCTGGAAGTTCAACATGGCACCTCGTGGCAAAGAGCTTTCTAAGGATCTGAAAAAAAGAATTGTTGCTCTACATGAAGATGGCCAAGGCTATAAGAAGATTGCCAAGACCGTGAAACTGAGTGCACATGCTCAGCGTCATATCCAGAGGTTGTCTTTTGGAAATAGACTTATGACTGCTGCCAGCATTTCTTCAGAGGTTGAAGGGGTGGGGGTCGGCCTGTCAGTGCTCAGACCAGACGCCGCACACTGCATCAAATTAATCTGCATGGATGTTGTCCCAGAAGGAAGCCTCTTCTAAAGATGACGCACAAGAAAGTCCACAAACAGTTTGCTGAAGACAAGCAGACTAAGGACACGGATTACTGGAACCATGTCCTGTGGTCTGATGAGACCAAGATAAAGGTATTTGGTTCAGATGGTGTCAAGTGTGTGTGGCGGAAACCAAGTGAGGAGTACAAAGACAAGTGTGTCTTGCCTACAGTCAAGCATGGTGGTGGGAGTGTCATGGTCTGGGGCTGCATGAGTGCTGTCGGCAGTTGGGAGCTACAGTTCATTGAGGGAACCATGAATGCCAACATGTACTGTGACATACTGAAGTAGAGCATGATCCCCTCCCTTTGGAGACTGGGCCACAGGGCAGTATTCCAACATGATAACGACCCCAAACACACCTCCAAGATGACCACTGCCTTGCGAAAGAAGCTGAGGGTAATGGTGATGGACTGGCCAAGCATGTCTCCAGACCTAAACCCTATTGAGCATATGTGGGGCATCCTCAAATGTCCACCAGCTCTGTGATGTCGTCATAGAGAAGTGGAAGAGGACTCCGGTGGCAACCTGTGAAGCTCTGGTGAACTCCATGCCCAAGAGGGTTAAGGCAGTGCTGGAAAATAATAGTGGTCACACAAAATATTGACACTTTGGGTCCAATTTGGACATTTTTACTTAGGGGGTGTACTCACTTTTGTTGCCAGCGGTTTAGACATTAATGGGTGTGTGTTTTGAGGGGACAGTAAATTTATACTGTTATACAATATGTACACTTACTACTTTACATTGTAGCAAAGTGTCATTTATTCAGTGTTGTCACATGAAAAGATATAATAAAATATTTACAAAAATGTGAGGGGTGTACTCACTTTTGTGAGATACTATATATACATTTTATTTTATTGTTATACATACAGGTGGGGCAAACTCTGTATTGGTCTTTTTTTTCTGCTATCACTCAATTTCAGTTTTCCACAATTTTTTGTTATGCAACACTGAAAATATAACAAATAAAAAATATTATGTTGTAAGGTTTCTTTAAGTGATTTCATATGCACACTACAGGCCACACCTTTGATCTACATATGAATAAAATAATAAAAACAATAAAATAATTAGTTGATTCATTGTGTTTACTCAATATATACTCAATGACACCTGCAGACATCTGCAAGTTTAAAATTACACAGGAACAACTGCATTTTGATAGCTATTCTTGCTGTGTAATACAAAGCTATTATTTCTGCTATAATACATATTCCAAAAAACATATAAAAAAAATAAAAAATTTGTTCATCAGTTTAGGCCAATATGTATTCTTCTACATATTTTTGGTAAAAAAAAATCGCAGTAAGCATATATTGATTGGTTTGCGTAAAAGTTGTAGCGTCTACAAAATAGGGGCAAGATTTAGGGACTTTTTATTGTTTTTACTGGTAATGGAGGTGATCTGCGATTTTTAGCAGGACTGTCACATTGCGGCAGACAAATCTGACTCTAAATGACACCTTTGGGGACCAGTGACCCGAATAAAGTGATCAGTGCTATAAAAATGCACTGATCACTATATAAATGGCACTGGCAAGGAAGGGGTTAACACTAGGGGCGATCAAGGAGTTAACTATGTTCCTTGGGAGGTGTTTCTAACTGTATGGCTGATGGGATGCCTGGGAGAAGAGAGAGATTGCTGTTCCTGATCACTATGAACAGCAGATCTCTCTCTCCTCCCCTGTCAGAACAGGGATCTGTTTGTTTACAATAACAGATCCCCGTTCTGGCTCTATTTCCCGTGATCGGGGGTGGCTGGCAGACATGGATTCAAGTCAGTCACGAACCGACGTACCAGTACATCGATTCGCACAGCCAAGCTACCTTGCCGCAGTATAACTGCGGCGGCTGATCAGCAACTGGTTATGGAGGTGATGTATGGATGTCGGCGTACTAGCATCCTCTGAAGATTGGGGCAGGAATGCTTGGAACTGGCACCGTTTTATTTGTTATGACAATTGTTTTACTGGCATTTGGATGAAGCCTTTTTTTATTTCTTATGTGGAATCTATACTTTTTAATAAATATACTATAGTATATGTGGTCCTCTGCTTGTGGCTTCATGTGGTGAGCGCTTTTTTCCCAGACAGTATGGAGCAAACCTTCTGACTGTCTCCATTGCGAGAATGGAGCTGGTTGACCACATGTGTAGGATCCTGTTGACACAAATGCACATGTTGCTGCTTTCCTCTGGCAACTGGAGGTTACTTTCACACTGGGGTGGTAAGGGCGTCGACCGTAAAGTGCCGCTAGTTTTAGTGGCGTTTTACCGTTGTTTTAGCTGCGCTTTTTCGGGGAGCTTTTAACCACTGTTATTGGCCAAAGAAGGGGTTAATGGCACCTGTGTAGCGCCACTGCCAAAGCGCTTTGCAGATGCTTTGGCAGCTTTGGCAGCTCTGCCCATGCATTGCAATGGACAGGGGCGTGGAGGAGCAGTTTATACACCGCTTCTAAACCGCCCCAAAGATGCTGCTTGCAGGACTTTTTTTAACGTCCCGCAAGCGCACCGCTCCAGTGTGAAAGCACTCGGGCTTTCACACTGGAGTGACAGGAGAGGCACTTTACAGGCGATTTGCGGGCGCTATTTTTAGCACTAAAACGCCTGTAAAGCGCTTCAGTGTGAAAGTGGCCTAAGTGTCAGTGACTGCATTTTAGTTCTGTTGCTCACGTATGGTAGAGAGGATTTTCATTAGATTTTCATTAGCATATTTTGGACTTTTTTGCATTGGACTTTATTCACACTGATTTATTTATTTATATATTTTCTTATTAATTTTGAAAATAAAAACTACTAATTATTTTTTTTTGTCATTTTTGAATATTGTGGATGCTGTTTGCACATTACGAATGCTTTAATAGCACATGCTTTAAGTTAGTAATATTCTATATTTGGAGGCACTGCATTATTTTCTTTGTTGGTTTGTTTGGGTACTGTAAATTTACATATTGCAAGCTGACCATTTCTTTTCTTTAGCGCTGACCACCTTTTATGTTTTCATATATTTATATGGAAATGTGAGGCCTATCATTTTTACCTTCAATGATAATCAGCATTAATAAATGGACATACAATATGGCTTAAGTGCTAGTTCACACCAGACGCAGTTCCGTTCAGTTCCTTCCGCTTTTTTTCTGCACAAAATGCATGCACAGTGTTTTCCATGTATTCCAATGGCTCTAGTTTACACAATGCAGTCAGTTTCAGCACTGGAAACTGACTACATGGTGTGAACTAGAGCCATTGGAATACACGGAAAACACTGTGCATGCATTTTTAGTGAAGAAAAAAAGCGCACAGAACTGCGTCTGGTGTGAACTAGCACTAAAACAATATGTCAGAAAACTGCCTGGACATTCTGTGAACATCTGACATCATAAAACAGCTCTGGTATGTTATCCAGAGTTCGTATCTGGGAAGCTCTGTTTATATTGTCCACTATACTAAAGATGTATGACCTCTGACTGAGAGTGGTAATGTTACCAAACATATTTTACTTAACTGCTTGCCGACAAGCCGCCATCATTATAATGCGGCAGGTCATCTCCTTCCTGCAAATCGGTGTAGCTGTAATGCCACGTACACAGGATCGGACTTTTCGGCCGGACTATCCGGCGGTCTTCCCAGCGGAGGTCCGCCGGACTTTCCGAACGTGCGGACTTGCCTACACACGCCCGGACTTTTCCGGCAGACAATCTGCCAGAGTTTTGGCGGCGGTCCGCCGGACTTTTACACAGGGTAAAGTCCGTTAATTTTGAACGTGACTCCAGGTAGACGGGACTAGCGAAGTTAATCAATGCCGCCTCGATCGGCGAGATTGACACCTTGCTAGCCCCGTCACCTGGTATGGATTTAAAGGGGAATCCCTACGCTGAAAAAACGGCGTGGGGGTCCTCCCCAAATCCATATCAGACCCTTATCCGAGCACGTAGCCCGGCCGGTCAGGAAAGGGGGTGGGGACGAGCGAGCGCCCCCCCATCCTAAGCCGTACCAGGCGGCGTGCCCTTAACATGGGGGGTGCCTTGGGGAAAGGGGGGCCCTGCGGCCCTCTCACCCCAAAGCACCTTGTCCCCATGTTGATGAGGACAAGGGGCTCTTTCCGACAACCCTGGCCATTGGTATAATAAGGGGGCCCCCAGATTCCGACCCCTACCCATTCACCTAGTGAAAAAAGTGTAAATAAAAAACACAACACAAGTTTTTAAAATACTTTATTACACAGCCCGGGGGGTCTTCTTCCGTCTTGGGGGGTCTTCTCGCCAGACTCCTCCGCTATCTTCTGCTAGCTCTTTTACTAGCGTAAAGTAGCCCGGCTTTCTCCTTCATTGCCACCACCATCTGGGGGTCTTGTTCCGACTTCGTTGGTCTTGTCCCGCTCCGTCGCCGCCGCCTTCTGCTTCTTGTTCTTCTTTCTTCATCTGATTCTAATGGCCCAGACGTGTTTTGCAGCCAGTTATATAGGGACAAGGGGCGGGGCCACCGGCTCATGTCACATGGTGACCCCGCCCGTTATGATGTCACAGTCCCAGCATCCTCCGGGACTGTGACATCAGTAAAAGAGCTAGCAGAAGATAGCAGAGGAGTCCGGCGACAAGACCCCCCAAGACGGAAGAAGACCCCCGGAGCTGTGTAATAAAGTATTTTAAAAACTTGTGTTGTGTGTATTTTCACTTTTTTCACTAGTTGAATGGGTAGGGGTACGATGTACCCCATACTCATTCACATAGGGTGGGGGGCGGAATCTGGGGGCCCCCTTATTAAGGGGGCTCCCGGATTCTGATAAGCCCCCCGCCCATAGACCCCGACAACCAACGGCCAGGGTTGTCGGGAACAGGCCCTTGTCCTCATCAACATGGGGACAAGGTGCTTTGGGGTGGGGGGCCGCAGGGCCCCCCTTTCCCCAAGGCACCCCCCATGTTAAGGGGACCTGGCCCGGTACGGCTCAGGAGGGGGGGCGCTCGCTCGTCCCCACCCCCTTTCCTGACCGGCCGGGCTACGTGCTCGCATAAGGGTCTGATATGGATTTGGGGGGACCCCCACGCCGTTTTTTCAGCGTAGGGATTCCCCTTTAAATCCATACCAGGTGACGGGGCTAGCAAGGAGTCAATCTTGCCGATCGAGGCGCTGACATTGACTTCCTTCACTAGTCCTGTCTACCTGGAATCACGTTATAAATTATAAATTAACAGACTTTACTCCATGTGTGGGGCAAGTCCGTTCATTTCAAAAGTCCCGTGGACTAGCACACAGACAGCCCGATTGTCCGCCGGATTTCCAAGCCCGGCAGATAATTTTGAGTCAAAACTTCTTACTAAATCCGCCGGACTTTTGGGAAGAAAAAGTCCGCCGGAGCCCACACATGGTCGGATTGTCCGGCGGACTCTAGTCTGGTGGACAATCCTGCCGGATAGTCCGTTCGTGGGTACGGGGCATAAGTTGGTCCCTTTAACAGCTAAAGCAGGCACAGCGGGGAGCTGATGCGTGTGGCCGGCAGCCGCTATGTCCACCGGCCACTAGTGATCACTCCACAGAGAGCCAGAATGTGAATGTAAATAAACAGATCCCCATTCTGACAGGGCAGTAAAGAGTGATCGTATGTTCCTAGTGATCAGGAACAGCGCTCTCTCTGTGCTCCCAGTCAGTCCCCTTCCCCCACAGTTAGAAAAACCTCCCAGGGAACATATTTAACCCCTTAATCATCCCTAGCATTATCCTCTTCTCTGCCAGTCTCATTTATACTGTATTCCGTGCATTTTTATAGCATTGATCGCTGTATAAATGTCACTGGTGCCAAAAAAATGGCAAAAGTGTCCGATCTGTCTGTCACCATGTCGCAGGTATGGTATGCTGTTATGTTGCAGATACTTCACCAGCATTTTTATTATACAATATGTATTATACTTGTTGCATTATGTATTGTACAGGATGTTTTTCTATGTAAGACACATATGACATAGTTTTTCCTATGATCTATATTCGCTTGAATTGTATTCTTGTAAAGTTATTTATTCCATATAAAAGAGAAAATGTCCAAATTGGGCCCAATTAGCCATTTTCCCTCCCCGGCGTCATGTGACTCGTTAGTGTTACAAGGTCTCAGGTGTGAATGGGGAGCATGCACATCATGGCAAAATACTCTCTGAAGATATGAAAAAAGAATTGTTGCTCTACCAGTGCTGTATTTAGGCCTAGGCCGACAAGGCCCACGCCTAGGGCGGCACTTTGCGGGGGGTGTCGGAAAAGCCTCCCTCTTCCCGTTTCCCGCGGCCTTCTGCCGCACAAATGCAGGCTCTGCTGGCCGGCTTGCTTGGCGGAGGGGGCGACTCGCGCCCCCATAAGCGGGCGGTGTCTAGCTGCATGTAATTTGGACAGGCGAAGGCGGAGCCTAAAGCATGATATTGCAATAAAGTGATCCATGCTAAAAACTCATTAAACAGTCCACCTTCAGTGAAAGTTCATGTACTGCAAACTTTGCACTACATGAACTTTCACTAAGACCCCTTTCACACTGGGGTGTCGGTGGTAAAGCGGCGCTTTTAATGTAGTTTTTGCAGGGGTTTTCGGATGCTAACAGGGCGCTTTTAACCCCCACTAGCGTCCGAAAAAGGGTTAAAACGACCCACTGAAGAAGCACTTTGTCAGCGGTGCTGCCGATTCATTTCAATGGGCAGGAGTGGTTTAAAAGCGGTGCTCCTTCAGTTTTTTTAACATGCTGCCAGCGCATCACCTCAGTGTGAAAGCACTCAAGCTTTCACACTGAGACTGCAGGGGAGCCATTTTTCAGGCTCTTTACAGGTGCTATTTTTAGCCCAAAAGCACCTGAAAAATGCCTCAGTGTGAAAGGGGTGTAAAGGTGGACTGTTTAATGAGTTTGTAGCATGGATCACTTTATTGCAATATCATGATCTGTATATTAATGACTTTCACTGAATGTGAACTGTTTAAAAAATTTGTATTGATTTAAGCATGTGCAAAGTGCTCCGTGCATGCTGAAATCAATGCAAACTCATTAAGACCCCTTTCACACTGGAGGCGCTTTTCAGGCGCTACAGTGCTAAAAATAGCGCTTGCATAGCGCCTGAAAAAAGCCTCAGCTGCAAACCCAGTGTGAAAGCCTGAGTGCTTTCACACTCGGGCGCTGCGCTGGCAGGGCGTCACAAAAAGTCCTGTCAGCAGCTTCTTTGCAGCTGCTCCTGCCCTTTGAAATCAATGAGGCAGTGCTGCAATAGTGCCGGCAAAGTGCCGCTGCAGCAGCGTTTTGCGGGCGGGTTGAAAAAGTGTAAATACTGTATGTTTATTACTTTAGGTGTTATCTTTTGAGGCATTTGTGAATTTTTAAAACTTTAAATAAAAACGGGATTACGCTATGTGCAAAACTCTCTCTGTTTTTATGGTGGTTTTATTGGGAGATTCTATGCCCCTGGACCCCTGATGCAGTGCTTAACCCTGGTGATGATACATATTGAGAAGGCTACCTTGCTGGTTTAACCTATCTTATCTGTGGATCGGTGGTGATTAGGGATGAGCCGAACACCCCCGGGTTCGGTTCGCACCAGAACCTTCGAACGGACCGAAAGTTTGCGCAAATTTTCGAACCCTATTAGTTATAATGGACGCGAACGTTCGAAATCAAAATTGCTAATTACAACAGCCAATATGCATGTTAATGTCATAAAACAGGTTTGGGGACCCGGGTCCTGCCCCAGGGGACATATATCAATGCAAAAAGAAGTTTTAAAAACTAACGTTTTTTCGGGAGCAGTCATTTTAATGATGCATAAAGTGAAAAAAAAAAGTGAACTTTTCCTTTAAATATGGTACCTGGGGGTGTCTAAAATATGTCTGTGAAGTGGCATGTGTTTCCCGTGTTTAGAACTGTCCTTGCACAAAATGACATTTGTAAAGGAAAAAAAGAAGCCATTTAAAACCACTTGCGGCTTTAATGTCATGTCTTGTCCTGGCTGCCATATGGCTGAAAATCCTTGAGAAAAATGGCATGGCTACCCCATCATCCCCCCCCCCACACCCCAGCCCCTTTGGGTCTTGTATGGATATTAAGGGGGACCCCGCACCCAAAATAAAACCCTATACCTACAACCCTATATACTCTGAACAGCACTATATAGGTGGTGCAAACAAGACACGGACTGTAGGTTTGTTCTTAAGTAGAATCTGAACAGGTACATTATGAAGTGTAGCTCCATCCCAAAAAAATCTATTTTTAAGCCTTTTGGAGAACATAGGGAGGGGTTACCCCTGTAACATTTGCTGTCTTTGCACATCTGTTCAGAACATGTCACCTCACTTTCCGTCCCAATGACAAATGTTTTTGGAAAAGTGGGGTTTTAATTGAAACAAGGATTGGTGATAAAGCATCAGTAGAGAGGAGATACCCTTTTCCCAAATTAAATCTAACAGGATAGAATTTCCCTTCCTAGGGGTAGATTTCCTCTCACTTCCTGTTTTCTCTTTCCGTTTGCAAGTAGGAGTCGTTTGTAAGTTGGATGTTTGAAAGTAGGGGCCTGCCGTATATACTCTGCAGAAATTTGCCCTATTAGATGTTGGTGTAGCAACAAGACTGGTGGGCACAGGAATGGGCCCTGCTGTGAGTTAATAGATCAAGATTTGTACTTGCATGCACCTGTTGAACCGGGCAGAAAAATTGGGCCTTTGGTGGTGTGGTGGTGGTGGTGGACGGTGTTGCCACAAGACTGTAAGCCCTCACAGTTACTCTTGGTGGGTGCAGGAATGGGCCCTGCTGTGAGTTATTAGATCAAGATTTGTATACTGTACTCTGAGCACATAAAATGAGCCCTGTTGCAACGCATTGCCTAAAAATTGTGGCTACACGCCACCCTGTTAACAAGGGGCTGAAAAATTGTGCCTAGGCACTGGTGCCACAACACTCAACCCCTCACAGATACTGTACTGAGCACAGCAATGAGACCTGTTGCAAAGCTTGCCTAAAAATTGTAATTACACGCCCTCACAACACTGCAACCCCTCACAGATACTGTGCTTGCAGTCACAGAAAATATAGGAGCTCTGGTTGCGAATCATTGTTTAAAAAAAAATTGTAAGTACACAGCCCTGTTATACCAGGGGCTGAAAAATTGTGCCTTAGGCACTGGTGGTGCTGCTGAGAAGAAAAATGAACATAGGACATGCTCTCGTCAGTGATGCAGTCTTGAAGGGAACACAAACTAGTATAAGGTCCTATGGAGGTGCTGATTCAGTTTTATGAAGGAAGTCGAAACCGAGTACTGCCTGCCCTGTATCCTGCCTCGCAGCTCTGTGTGATGCCACTAACACACCTTGATAGTCCGATAGGGTGCTGGCTGAGAAGAAATATAGAGGCTTCATGTGCGCCTGCCACTAACACACTAGAAGTCCTATGGGTTGCTGACATCTAACACACTAGGATGTGTGCTCTGACAAAAAGAAAATATAGGATCTCTGTGTGATGACACTAACACACGAAAGTCCTATGGGGTGCTATCAATAGGAAGAATGTGTGCTGCTGTCAAAATATAGGAGCTCTGTGTGCTGGGCCACTAACACACACGAGAAGGTCTCCTATGACACAATAGGTGCTGGCTGCTGAAGAAAATATAGGAGCTCTGTGTGCTGCCACTAACACACTAGAAGTCCTATGGGTCTGGTAGGTACAATATGTGTGCTGCTGAGAAGAAAATATAGGAGCTCTGTGTGCTGCCACTAACACACTATAAGCCCTATGGGGTGCTGCTGACACACTAGGAAGTCACTATGGGTGCTGCTGAGAAGAAAATATAGGATCTCTGTGTGAATGGCCCCTAACTCACTAGACATATGGTGCCTGAGAAAAAATATAGAGGTGCTGCTGACACAATAGAAGTCCCTAATGGGTGCTTCTGTCAAGAAAATATAGGAGCTCTGATGTGCTGCCACTAACACACCTAGAAGTCCTATGGGGGTGCGTGAACAAAGGTAAAATATGTGTGGCAGCTGTCAAGAAAATATAGGAGCTCTGTTTGCTGCCACTAACACACTAGAAGTCCTAATGGGTGCTGCTGAGAAGAAAATATAAGGAGCTCTGTGTGCGGCCACTAACACACTAGAAGTCCTATGGGTGCTGCAGAGAAGAAAATATAGGAGCTCTGTGTGCTGCCACTAATACACTAGAAGTCCTATGGGTTCTGCTGTCAAGAAAATATAGGAGCTCTGTGTGCCTGCCACTAACACACTAGAAGTCCTATGGGTGCTGCTGAGAAGAAAATATAGGAGCCTCTGTGTGATGCCACTAACACACTAGAAGCCCTATGGGTGCTTCTGAGAAATAAATATAGGAGCTCTGTGTGATGCCCTAACACACTAGAAGTCCTATGGGTGCTGCTGTAAAGAAAATATAGGAGCTGCTGTCAAGAAAATATAGAGCTGTGTGATGCCACTAACACACTAGAAGTCCTATGGGTGCTGCTGAGAAGAAAATATAGGAGCTCTGTGTGATGCCACTAACACACTAAAGTCCTATGGGTGCTGCTGATGAGAAAATATAGGAGCTCTGTGTGATGCCACTAACACACTAGAAGTCCTATGGGTGCTGCTGAGAAGAAAATATAGCTGCTCTGTGTGATGCCACAACACACTAGAAGTCCTATGGGTGCTGCTGAGAAGAAAATATAGGAGCTCTGTGTGATGGCCACTAACACACTAGAAGTCCTATGGGTGCTGACACAGAAAGAAAATATAGGAGCTCTGTGTGATGCCACTAACACACTATAAGTCCTATGGGTGCTGCTGAGAAGAAAAGATAGGAGCTCTGTGTGATGCCACTAACACACTAGAAAGTCCTATGGGTGCTGCTGAGAAGAAAATATAAGGAGCTCTGTGTGATGCCACTAACACACTAGAAGTCCTATGGGTGCTTCTGAGAAGAAAATATAGGAGCTCTGTGTGCTGCCACTCAACACACTAGAATCCTATGGATCTCTGTTTGCTGCTAGAAGTCCATGGGTGCTGCTGAGAAGAAAATATAGGAGCTCTGTTTGATGCCACTAACACACTAGAAGTCCTATGGGTGCTGCTGAGAAGAAAATATAGGAGCTCTGTTGCTGCTTGCCACTAAACACACTAGAAGTCTATGGGTAAGCTGGCTGAGAAGAAAATATAGGAGCTCTGTGTGATGCCACTAACACACTAGAAGTCCTATGGTTTGCTTCTGAGAAGAAAATATAGGAGCTCTGTGGTGATGCCACTAACACACTAGAAGTCCTATGGTTGCTTCTTTCTGAATAAAAATATAGGAGCTCTGTTTGCTTGCCCCTATAAACTAGAAGTCCTTATGGGTGCTGCTGAGAAGTAAAATATAGGAGCTCTGTGTGAATGCCACTAACACACTAGAAGTCCTATGGGGTGCTTCTGAGAAGAAAATATAGGAGCTCTGTGTGTGCCTGCCACTAACACACTAGAAGTCCTATGGGGTGCTTTCTGATAAGAAAATATAGATCTCTGTGTGATGCCACTAACACACTAGAAGTCCTATGGGTGCTGCTGAGAAGAAAATATAGGAGACTCTGTGCTGCTGCCCACTAACACAGACTAAAAGTCCTATGGGTGCTTCTGAGAAGAAAATATAGGAGCTCTGTGTTGCGATGCCAACTAACACACTAGAAGTCCTATGGGTGCGGCTGAGAAGAAAAATATAGGAGATCTGTGTGCCAGCATGTCCACTAACACACTAGAAGTCCTATGGGTGCATGCTAGAGGAAGAAAATATAGGAGCTCTGTGTGCTGCCACTAACACACTAGAAGTCCTATGGGTGCTTCTGAGTAAGAAAATAATAGGAGCTCTGTGTGCGTGCCACTAACACACTAAAGTTCCTATGGGTTCTGCTGAGAAGAAAATATAGGAGCTCTGTGTGCTGCCCTAACTAACACACTAGAAGTCCTATGGGTGCTGCTGAGAAGAAAATATAGGAGCTCTGTGTGATGCCACGAACACACTAGAAGTCCTATGGGTGCTTCTGAGAAGAAAATATAGGAGCTCTGTGTGTTGCCACTAACACACTAGAAGTCCTATGGGTGCTGCTGAGAAGAAAATATAGGAGCTCTGTTGTGATGCCACTAACACACTAGAAGTCCTATAGGTGCTGCTGAGAAGAAAAAATATAGGAGCTCTGTGTGCTGCCTGCCACTAACACACTAGAAGTCCTATGGGTGCTGCTGAGAAGAAAATATAGGAGCTCTGTGTGATGCCACTAACACACTAGAAGTCCTATGGGTGCTTCTGAGAAGAAAATATAGGAGCTCTTGTGTGCTGCCACTAACACACTAGAAGTCCTATGGGTCTGCTGAGAAGAAAAAATAGGAGCTCTGTGTGATGCCACTAACACACTAGAAGTCCTATGGGTGCTGCTGAGAAGAAAATAATAGGAGCTCTGTGTGCTGCCACAAACACACTAGAAGTCCTATGGGTGCTGCTTAGAATAAAATATAGGAGCTCTGTGTGATGCCACTAACACACTAGAAGTCCTATGGGTGCTTCTGAGAAGAAAATATAGGAGCTCTGTTTGATGCCACTAAGACACTAGAAGTCCTATGGGTGCTGCTGAGAAGAAAATATAGAAGCTCTGTGTGATGCCACTAACACACTAGAAGTCCTATGGGTGCTGCTGAGAAGAAAATATAGGAGCTCTGTGTGATGCCACTAACACACTAGAAGTTCCTATGGGTGCTGCTGAGAAGAAAATATAGGAGCTCTGTGTGATGCCACTAACACACTAGAAGTCCTATGGGTGCTGCTGAGAAGAAAAATAGGAGCTCTGTGTGAATGCCACTAACACACTAGAAGTCCTATGGGTGCTGCTGTGAAGAAAATATAGGAGCTCTGTGTGCTGCCACTAACACACTAGAAGTCCTAAGGGTGCTGCTGAGAAGAAAATATATGAGCTCTGTGTGCCTGCCACTAACACACTAGAAGTCCTATGGGTGCTGCTGAGAAGAAAATATAGGAGCTCTGTGTGATGCCACTAACACACTAGAAGTCCTATGGGTGCTGCTGAGAAGAAAATATAGGAGCTCTGTGTGCTGCCACTAACACACTAGAAGTCATATGGGTGCTGCTGAGAAGAAAAATATAGGAGCTCTGTGTGCTGCCACTAACACACTAAGAAGTCCTATGGGTGCTGCTGAGAAGAAAAATATAGGAGCTCTGTGTGATGCCACTAACACACTAGAAGTCCTATGGGTGCTTCTGAGAAGAAAATATAGGAGCTCTGTGTGCTGCCACTAACACACTAGAAGTCCTATGGGTGCTTCTGAGAAGAAAATATAGGAGCTCTGTGTGCTGCCACTAACACACTAGAAGTCCTATGGGTGCTGTTGAGAAGAAAATATAGGAGCTCTGTGTGCTGCCACTAACACACTAGAAGTCCTATGGGTGCTTCTGAGAAGAAAATATAGGAGCTCTGTTTGATGTCACTAACACACTAGAAGTCCTATGGGTGCTGCTGAGAAGAAAATATAGGAGCTCTGTGTGATGCCACACACACTAGAAGTCCTATGGGTGCTGCTGGGAAGAAAATATAGGAGCTCTGTGTGATGCCACTAACACACTAGAAAGTCCTATGGGTGCTGCTGAGAAGAAAATATAGGAGCTCTCTGTGCTGCCACTAACACACTATAAGTCCTATGGGTGCTGCTGAGAAGAAATATAGGAGCTCTGTGTGCTGCCACTAACACACTAGAAGTCCTATGGGTGCTGCTGAGAAGAAAATATAGGAGCCTGTGTGATGCCACTAACACACTAGAAGTCCTAATGGGTGCTGCTGAGAAGAAATATAGGAGCTCTGTGTGCTGCCACTAACACACTAGAAGTCCTATGGGTGCTGCTTAGAAGAAAATATAGGAGCTCTGTGTGCTGCCACTAAACACACTAGAAGTCCTATGGGGTGCTGCTGAGAAGAAAATATAGGAGCTCTGTGTGAATGCCACTAACACACTAGAAGTCCTATGGGTGCTGCTGAGAAGAAAATATAGGAGCTCTGTGTGATGCCACTAACACACTAGAAGTCCTATGGGTGCTTCTGAGAAGAAAATATAGGAGCTCTGTGTGCTGCCACTAACACACTAGAAGTCCTATGGGTGCTGCTGAGAAGAAAATATAGGAGCTCTGTGTGATGCCACTAACACACTAGAAGGTCCTATGGGTGCTGCTGAGAAGAAAATATAGGAGCTCTGTGTGCTGCCTGCCACTAACACACTAGAAGTCCTATGGGTGCTGCTGAGAAGAAAATATAGGAGCTCTGTGTGATGCCACTAACACACTAGAAGTCCTATGGGTGCTTCTGAGAAGAAAATATAGGAGCTCTGTGTGATGCCACTAACACACTAGAAGTCCTATGGGTGCTGCTGAGAAGAAAATATAGGAGCTCTGTGTGCTGCCACTAACACACTAGAAAGTCCTATGGGTGCTGGCTGAGAAGAAAATATAGGAGCTCTGTTGCTGAAAATATAGGTGATGCCACTAACACACTAGAAAGTCCTATGGGTGCTGCCTGAGAAGAAAATATAGGAGCTCTGTGCGATAGAAGCCACTAACACACTAGAAGTCCTATGGGTGCTGCTGAGAAGAAAATATAGGAGCTCTGTGTGATGCCACTAACACACTAGAAGTCCTATGGGTGCAAGTGTGCAGCTGAGAAGCCACTAACCACACAAAAATATAGGAGCTCTGTTGTGCTGCCACTAACACACTAGAAGTCCTAAGGGTGGGTGGGTGATCTGCTGAGAAGAAAATATAGGAGCTCTGTGTGAATGCCCTAAACCACTAACACACTCAGAAAATATAGGAGTCCTATGGGTGCTGTAGGACAAAATATTGCTCTGTGTGATGTGCTGCTGGGAAGAAAATATAGGAGCTCTGTGTGCTGCCACTAACACACTAGAAGTCCTATGGGTGCTTGCTGAGAAGAAAATATAGGAGCTCTGTGTGCTGCCTGCCACTAACACACTAGAAGTCCTATGGGTGCTGCTGAGAAGAAATATAGGAGCTCTGTGTGATGCCACTAACACACTAGAAGTCCTATGGGTGCTGCTGAGAAGAAAATATAGGAGCTCTGTGTGCCTGCCACTAACACACTAGAAGTCCTATGGGTGCTTCTGAGAAGAAAATATAGGTTTTTGGCTCTGTGTGATGCTGCCACTAACACACTAGAAGTCCTATGGGTGCTTCTGAGAAGAAAATATAGGAGCTCTGTGTTTCTGCCACTAACACACTAGAAGTCCTATGGGTGCTTCTGAGAAGAAAGCTCTGTGTGCTGCCTGCCATTATAGAAGGAGCTGCTGAAAAATATATAGGATCTCTGTGTGATGCCACTAACAACACTAGAAGTCCTATGGGTCCTATCGGGGTGCTTCTGGGGAAGAAAATATAGGAGCTCTGTGTGCTGGCCACTAACACACTAGAAGTCCTATGGGTGGCTTCTGCAGAGAAGAAAATATAGGAGCTCTGTGTGATGCCACTAACACACTAGAAGTCCTATGGGTGCTGCTGAGAAGAAAAAATATAGGAGCTCTGTGTGATGCCACTAACACACTAGAAGTCCTATGGGTGCTTCTGAGAAGAAAATATAGGAGCTCTGTGTGATGCCACTAACACACTAGAAGTCCTATGTTATGCTGCCACTAACACACTAGAAGTGCCTAAGCTTTGAGCTCTGTTTGCTCCACTAACACACTAGAAGTCCCTATGATGCTGCCACTAACACACTGAGAAGAAAAATATAGCCCACTACACTAGAGCTCTGTGTGAAAGAAATGCCACTAACACACTAGAAGTCCTATGGGTGCTGCTGAGAAGAAAATATAGGAGCTCTGTGTGATGCCACTAACACACTAGAAGTCCTATGGGTGCTGCTGAGAAGAAAATATAGGAGCTCTGTGTGCTGCCTGCCACTAACACACTAGAAGTCCTATGGGTGCTGCTGAGAAGAAAATATAGGAGCTCTGTGTGATGCCACTAACACACTAGAAGTCCTATGGGTGCTTCTGAGAAGAAAATATAGGAGCTCTGTTTGATGCCACTAACACACTAGAAGTCCTATGGGTGCTGCTGGAGAAGAAAATATAGGAGCTCTGTTTGCTGCCACTAACACACTAGAAGTCCTATGGGTGCTGCTGAGAAGAAAATATAGAGCTCTGTGTGATGCCACTAACACACTAGAAGTCCTATGGGTGCTGCTGAGAAGAAATATAGGAGCTCTGTGTGCTGCCACTAACACACTAGAAGTCCTATGGGTGCTGCTGAGAAGAAAATATAGGAGCTCTGTGTGATGCCACTAACACACTAGAAGTCCTATGGGTGCTTCTGAGAAGAAAATATAGGAGCTCTGTGTGATGCCACTAACACACTAGAAGTCCTATGGGTGCTTCTGAGAAGAAAATATAGGAGCTCTGTGTGATGCCACTAACACACTAGAAGTCCTATGGGTGCTGCTGGGAAGAAAATATAGGAGCTCTGTGTGATGCCACTAACACACTAGAAGTCCTATGGGTGCTGCTGAGAAGAAAATATAGGAGCTCTGTGTGATGCCACTAACACACTAGAAGTCCTATGGTGCTTCTGGGAAGAAAATATAGGAGCTCTGTGTGTGATGCCACTAACACACTAGAAGTCCTATGGGTGCTGCTGAGAAGAAAATATAGGAGCTCTGTGTGATGCCACTAACACACTAGAAGTCCTAATGGGTGCTTCTGGGAAGAAAATATAGGAGCTCTGTGTGATGCCACTAACACACTAGAAGTCCTATGGGTGCTCTGAGAAGAAAATATAGGAGCTCTGTTGTGCTGCCACTAACACACTAGAAGTCCTATGGGTGCTGCTGAGAAGAAAATATAGGAGCTCTGTGTGCTGCCTGCCACTAACACACTAGAGTCCTATGGGTGCTGCTGAGAAGAAAATATAGGAGCTCTGTGGTGATGCCACTAACACACTAGAAGTCATATGGGTGCTGCTGGAAAGAAAATATAGGAGCTCTGTGTGATGCCACTAACACACTAGAAGTCCTATGGGTGCTTCTGTGAAGAAAATATAGGAGCTCTGTGTGCTGCCACTAACACACTAGAAGTCCTATGGGTGCTTCTGCGGAAGAAAATATAGGAGCTCTGTGTGATGCCACTAACACACTAGAAGTCCTATGGGTGCTTCTGGAAGAAAATATAGGAGCTCTGTGTGATGCCACTAACACACTAGAAGTCCTATTGGGTGCTGCTGAGAAGAAAATATAGGAGCTCTGTGTGATGCCACTAACACACTAGAAGTCCTATGGGTGCTTCTGAGAAGAAAATATAGGAGCTCTGTGTGATGCCACTAACACACAAGAAGTCATATGGGTGCTGCTGAGAAGAAAATATAGGAGCTCTGTGTGATGCCACTGACACACTAGAAGTCCTATGGGTGCTGCTGAGAAGAAAATATAGGAGCTCTGTGTGATGCCACTGACACACTAGAAGTCCTATGGGTGCTTCTTCTGAGAAGAAAATATAGGAGCTCTGTGTGATGCCACTAACACACTAAAGTCCTATGGGTGCTGCTGAGAAGAAATATAGGAGCTCTGTGTGATGCCACTAACACACTAGAAGTCCTATGGGTGCTTCTGAGAAGAAAAATATAGGAGCTCTGTGTGATGCCACTAACACACTAGAAGTCCTATGGGTGCTGCTGAGAAGAAAATATAGGAGCTCTGTGTGATGCCACTAACACACTAGAAGTCCTATGGGTGCTGCTGGGAAGAAAATATAGGAGCTCTGTGTGATGCCACTAACACACTAGAAGTCCAATGGGTGCTACTGGGAAGAAAATATAGGAGCTCTGTGTGATGCCACAAACACACTAGAAGTCCTATGGGTGCTGCTGGGAAGAAAATATAGGAGCACTGTGTGATGCCACTAACACACTAGAAGTCCTATGGGTGCTTCTGAGAAGAAAATATAGGAGCTCTGTTTGCTGCCACTAACACACTAGAAGTCCTATGGGTGCTGCTGAGAAGAAAATATAGGAAGCTCTGTGTGATGCCACTAACACACTAGAAGTCCTATGGGTGGTGCTGAGAAGAAAATATAGGAGCTCTGTGTGATGCCACTAACACACTAGAAGTCCTATGGGTGCTTCTGGGAAGAAAATATAGGAGCTCTGTGTGCTGCCACTAACACACTAGAAGTCCTATGGGTGCTTCTGAGAAGAAAATATAGGAGCTCTGTGTGATGCCACTAACACACTAGAAGTCCTATGGGTGCTTCTGTGAAGAAAATATAGGAGCTCTGTGGTGATGCCACTAACACACTAGAAGTCCTATGGGTGCTGCTGAGAAGAAAATATAGGAGCTCTGTTTGATGCCACTAACACACTAGAAGTCCTATGGGTGCTGCTGGGAAGAAAATATAAGGAGCTCTGTGTGCTGCACTAACACACTAGAAGTCCTATGGGTGCTGCTGAGAAGAAAATATAGGAGCTCTGTGTGATGCCACTAACACACTAGAAGTCCTATGTGTGCTGCTGTGAAGAAAATATAGGAGCTCTGTGTGATGCCACTAACACACTAGAAGTCCTATGGGTGCTGCTGAGAAGAAAAATATAGGAGCTCTGTGTGATGCCACTAACACACTAGAAGTCCTATGGGTGCTGCTGAGAAGAAATTATAGGAGCTCTGTGTGATGCCACTAACACACTAGAAGTCCTATGGTGCTGCTGAGAAGAAAAATATAGGAGCTCTGTGTGATGCCACTAACACACTAGAAGTCCTATGGGTGCTTCTGAGAAGAAAATATAGGAGCTCTGTGTGATGCCACTAACACACTAGAAGTCCTATGGGTGCTTCTGAGAAGAAAATATAGGAGCTCTGTGTGATGCCACTAACACACTAGAAGTCCTATGGGTGCTGCTGAGAAGAAAATATAGGAGCTCTGTGTGATGCCACTAACACACTAGAAGTCCTATGGGTGCTGCTGAGAAGAAAATATAGGAGCTCTGTTGATGCCACTAACACACTAGAAGTCCTATGGGTGCTTCTGAGAAGAAAATATAGGAGCTCTGTTTGATGCCACTAACACACTAGAAGTCCTATGGGTGCTGCTGAGAAGAAAATATAGGAGCTCTGTGTGATGCCACTACAACACACTAGAAGTCCTATGGGTGCTTGCTGGAAGAAAATATAGGAGCTCTGTGTGATGCCACTAACACACTAGAAGTCCTATGGGTGCTGCTGAGAAGAAAATATAGGAGCTCTGTGTGATGCCACTAACACACTAGAAGTCCTATGGGTGCTGCTGAGAAGAAAATATAGGAGCTCTGTGTGATGCCACTAACACACTAGAAGTCCTATGGGTGCTGCTGAGAAGAAAATATAGGGAGCTCTGTGTGCTGCCACTAACACACTAGAAGTCCTTGGGTGCTGCTGCCAGAGAAGAAAATATAGGAGCTCTGTGTGATGCCACTAACACACTAGAAGTCCTATGGGTGCTTCTGGGAAGAAAATATAGGAGCTCTGTGTGATGCCACTAACACACTAGAAGTCCTATGGGTGCTGCTGAAGAAAATATAGGAGCTCTGTGTGATGCCACTAACACACTAGAAGTCCTATGGGTGCTTTCTGGTGAAGAAAATATAGGAGCTCTGTGTGATGCCACTAACACACTAGAAGTCCTATGGGTGCTGCTGAGAAGAAAATATAGGAGCTCTGTGTGATGCCACTAACACACTAGAAGTCCTAGTGGGTGCTGCTGAGAAGAAAATATAGGAGCTCTGTGTGATGCCACTAACACACTAGAAGTCCTATGGGTGCTTCTGGGAAGAAAATATAGGAGCTCTGTGTGATGCCACTAACACACTAGAAGTCCTATGGGTGCTGCTGAGAAGAAAATATAGGAGCTCTGTGTGATGCCACTAACACATAACACACTAGAAGTCCTATGGGTGCTGCTGGAAGAAAATATAGGAGCTCTGTGTGATGCCACTAACACACTAGAAGTACTATGGGTGCTGCTGAGAAGAAAATATAGGAGCTCTGTGTGATGCCACTAACACACTAGAAGTCCTATGGGTGCTTCTGGGAAGAAAATATAGGAGCTCTGTGTGATGCCACTAACACACTAGAAGTCCTCCTATGGGTGCTCTGGGAAGAAAATATAGGAGCTCTGTGTGATGCCACTAACACACTAGAAGTCCTATGGGTGCTGCTGAGAAGAAAATATAGGAGCTCTGTGTGATGCCACTAACACACTAGAAGTCCTATGGGTGCTTCTGGAAAGAAAACATAGGAGCTCTGTGTGATGCCACTACAACACTAGAAGGCCTATGGGTGCTGCTGAGGAGAAAATATAGGAGCTCTGTTTGATGCCACTAACACACTAGAAGTCCTCTGGGTGCTTCTGGGAAGAAAATATAGGAGCTCTGTGTGATGCCACTAAAACACTAGAAGTCCTATGGGTGCTGCTGAGAAGAAAATCTAGGAGCTCTGTGTGATGCCACTAACACACTAGAAGTCCTATGGGTGCTGCTGAGAAGAAAATATAGGAGCTCTCTGTGTGATGCCACTAACACACTAGAAGTCCTATGGGTGCTTCTGAGAAGAAAATATAGGAGCTCTGTGTGATGCCACTAACACCATAGAAGTCCTATGGGTGCTGCAGAGAAGAAAATATAGGAGCTCTGTGTGATGCCACTAACACACTAGAAGTCCTATGGGTGCTGCTGGGAAGAAAATATAGGAGCTCTGTGTGATGCCACTAACACACTAGAAGTCCTATGGGTGCTGCTGAGAAGAAAATATAGGAGCTCTGTGTGATGCCACTAACACACTAGAAGTCCTATGGGTGCTGCTGAGAAGAAAATATAGGAGCTCTGTGTGATGCCACTAACACACTAGAAGTCCTATGGGTGCTGCTGAGAAGAAAATATAGGAGCTCTGTGTGATGCCACTAACACACTAGAAGTCCGATGGGTGCTTCTGAGAAGAAAATATAGGAGCTCTGTGTGATGCCACTAACACACTAGAAGTCCTATGGGTGCTGCTGAGAAGAAAATATAGGAGCTCTGTGTGATGCCACTAACACACTAGAAGTCCTATGGGTGCTGCTGAGAAGAAAATATAGGAGCTCTGTGTGATGCCACTAACACACTAGAAGTCCTATGGGTGCTGCTGAGAAGAAAATATAGGAGCTCTGTGTGATGCCACTAACACACTAGAAGTCCTATGGGTGCTGCTGAGAAGAAAATATAGGAGCTCTGTGTGATGCCACTAACACACTAGAAGTCCTATGGGTGCTTCTGAGAAGAAAATATAGGAGCTCTGTGTGATGCCACTAACACACTAGAAGTCCTATGGGTGCTGCTGAGAAGAAAATATAGGAGCTCTGTGTGATGCCACTAACACACTAGAAGTCCTATGGGTGCTGCTGAGAAGAAAATATAGGAGCTCTGTGTGATGCCACTAACACACTAGAAGTCCTATGGGTGCTGCTGAGAAGAAAATATAGGAGCTCTGTGTGATGCCACTAACACACTAGAAGTCCTATGGGTGCTGCTGAGAAGAAAATATAGGAGCTCTGTGTGATGCCACTAACACACTAGAAGTCCTATGGGTGCTGCTGAGAAGAAAATATAGGAGCTCTGTGTGATGCCACTAACACACTAGAAGTCCTATGGGTGCTTCTGAGAAGAAAATATAGGAGCTCTGTGTGATGCCACTAACACACTAGAAGTCCTATGGGTGCTGCTGAGAAGAAAATATAGGAGCTCTGTGTGATGCCACTAACACACTAGAAGTCCTATGGGTGCTGCTGAGAAGAAAATATAGGAGCTCTGTGTGATGCCACTAACACACTAGAAGTCCTATGGGTGCTGCTGAGAAGAAAATATAGGAGCTCTGTGTGATGCCACTAACACACTAGAAGTCCTATGGGTGCTGCTGGGAAGAAAATATAGGAGCTCTGTGTGATGCCACTAACACACTAGAAGTCCTATGGGTGCTGCTGAGAAGAAAATATAGGAGCTCTGTGTGATGCCACTAACACACTAGAAGTCCTATGGGTGCTGCTGGGAAGAAAATATAGGAGCTCTGTGTGATGCCACTAACACACTAGAAGTCCTATGGGTGCTGCTGAGAAGAAAATATAGGAGCTCTGTGTGATGCCACTAACACACTAGAAGTCCTATGGGTGCTTCTGGAAGAAAATATAGGAGCTCTGTGTGATGCCACTAACACACTAGAAGTCCTATGGGTGCTTCTGAGAAGAAAAATATAGGAGCTCTGTGTGATGCCACTAACACACTAGAAGTCCTATGGGTGCTGCTGAGAAGAAAATATAGGAGCTCTGTGTGATGCCACTAACACACTAGAAGTCCTATGGGTGCTTCTAGAAGAAGAAAATATGGAGCTCTCTGTGTGATGCCACTAACACACTAGAAGTCCTATGGGTGCTGCTGAGAAGAAAATATAGGAGCTCTGTGTGATGCCACTAACACACTAGAAGTCCTATGGGTGCTGCTGAGAAGAAAATATAGGAGCTCTGTGTGATGCCACTAACACACTAGAAGTCCTATGGGTGCTGCTGGGAAGAAAATATAGGAGCTCTGTGTGATGCCACTAACACACTAGAAGTCCTATGGGTGCTGCTGAGAAGAAAATATAGGAGCTCTGTGTGATGCCACTAACACACTAGAAGTCCTATGGGTGCTGCTGGAAGAAAATATAGGAGCTCTGTGTGATGCCACTAACACACTAGAAGTCCTATGGGTGCTGCTGAGAAGAAAATATAGGAGCTCTGTGTGATGCCACTAACACACTAGAAGTCCTATGGGTGCTGCTGAGAAGAAAATATAGGAGCTCTGTGTGATGCCACTAACACACTAGAAGTCCTATGGGTGCTGCTGAGAAGAAAATATAGGAGCTCTGTGTGATGCCACTAACACACTAGAAGTCCTATGGGTGCTGCTGAGAAGAAAATATAGGAGCTCTGTGTGATGCCACTAACACACTAGAAGTCCTATGGGTGCTTCTGGAAGAAAATATAGGAGCTCTGTGTGATGCCACTAACACACTAGAAGTCCTATGGGTGCTGCTGAGAAGAAAATATAGGAGCTCTGTGTGATGCCACTAACACACTAGAAGTCCTATGGGTGCTTCTGGGAAGAAAATATAGGAGCTCTGTGTGATGCCACTAACACACTAGAAGTCCTATGGGTGCTGCTGAGAAGAAAATATAGGAGCTCTGTGTGATGCCACTAACACACTAGAAGTCCTATGGGTGCTGCTGAGAAGAAAATATAGGAGCTCTGTGTGATGCCACTAACACACTAGAAGTCCTATGGGTGCTGCTGAGAAGAAAATATAGGAGCTCTGTGTGATGCCACTAACACACTAGAAGTCCTATGGGTGCTTCTGAGAAGAAAATATAGGAGCTCTGTGTGATGCCACTAACACACTAGAAGTCCTATGGGTGCTGCTGAGAAGAAAATATAGGAGCTCTGTGTGATGCCACTAACACACTAGAAGTCCTATGGGTGCTTCTGAGAAGAAAATATAGGAGCTCTGTGTGATGCCACTAACACACTAGAAGTCCTATGGGTGCTGCTGAGAAGAAAATATAGGAGCTCTGTGTGATGCCACTAACACACTAGAAGTCCTATGGGTGCTGCTGAGAAGAAAATATAGGAGCTCTGTGTGATGCCACTAACACAACTAGTGAAGTCCTATGGGTGCTGCTGAGAAGAAAATATAACTCTGGGTGATGCCACTAACACACTAGAAGTCCTATGGGTGCTGCTGAGAAAAAAATATAGGAGCTAATCTGTGTGATGCCACTAACACACTAGAAGTCCTATGGGGTGCTGCTGAGAAAAAGAGAAGTCCTGGGTGCTGTCTGAGAAGAAAATATAGGAGCTCTGTGTGATGCCACTAACACACTAGAAGTCCTATGGGTGCTGCTGAGAAGAAAATGCCACTATAGGAAGTCTATGGGTCTGTGTGATGCCACTAACACACTAGAAGTCCTATGGGTGCTTGCTGGAAGAAAAAAATATAGGAGCTCTGTGTGATGCCACTAACACACTAGAAGTCCTATGGGTGCTTCTGGAAGAAAATATAGGAGCTCTGTGTGATGCCACTAACACACTAGAAGTCCTATGGGTTCTGCTGAGAATAAAATATAGGAGCTCTGTGTGATGCCACTAACACACTAGAAGTCCTATGGGTGCTGCTGAGAAGAAAATATAGGAGCTCTGTGTGATGCCACTAACACACTAGAAGTCCTATGGGTGCTGCTGAGAAGAAAATATAGGAGCTCTGTGTGATGCCACTAACACACTAGAAGTCCTATGGGTGCTGCTGAGAAGAAAATATAGGAGCTCTGTGTGATGCCACTAACACACTAGAAGTCCTATGGGTGCTCTGAGAAGAAAATATAGGAGCTCTGTGTGATGCCACTAACACACTAGAAGTCCTATGGGTGCTGCTGAGAAGAAAAATATAGGAGCTCTGTGTGATGCCACTAACACACTAGAAGTCCTATGGGTGCTTCTGAGAAGAAAATATAGGAGCTCTGTGTGATGCCACTAACACACTAGAAGTCCTATGGGGGTGCTTCTGGAGAAGAAAATATAGGAGCTCTGTGTGATGCCACTAACACACTAGAAGTCCTATGGGTGCTGCTGAGAAGAAAATATAGGAGCTCTGTGTGATGCCACTAACACACTAGAAGTCCTATGGGTGCTTCTGAGAAGAAAATTTACGAGCTCTGTGTGATGCCACTAACACACTAGAAGTCCTATGGGTGCTTCTGGGAAGAAAATATAGGAGCTCTGTGTGATGCCACTAACACACTAGAAGTCCTATGGGTGCTGCTGAGAAGAAAATATAGGAGCTCTGTGTGATGCCACTAACACACTAGAAGTCCTATGGGTGCTGCTGAGAAGAAAATATAGGAGCTCTGTGTGATGCCACTAACACACTAGAAGTCCTATGGGTGCTGCTGAGAAGAAAATATAGGGAGCTCTGTGTGATGCCACTAACACACTAGAAGTCCTATGGGTGCTGCTGAGAAGAAAATATAGGAGCTCTGTGTGATGCCACTAACACACTAGAAGTCCTATGGGTGCTTCTGGGAAGAAAATATAGGAGCTCTGTGTGATGCCACTAACACACTAGAAGTCCTATGGGTGCTTCTGAAAGAAAATATAGGAGCTCTGTGTGATGCCACTAACACACTAGAAGTCCTATGGGTGCTGCTGGGAAGAAATATAGGAGCTCTGTGTGATGCCACTAACACACTAGAAGTCCTATGGGTGCTTCTGGGAAGAAAATATAGGAGCTCTGTGTGATGCCACTAACACACTAGAAGTCCTATGGGTGCTGCTGAGAAGAAAATATAGGAGCTCTGTGTGATGCCACTAACACACTAGAAGTCCTATGGGTGCTCTGAGAAGAAAATATAGGAGCTCTGTGTGATGCCACTAACACACTAGAAGTCCTATGGGTGCTTCTGAGAAGAAAATATAGGAGCTCTGTGTGATGCCACTAACACACTAGAAGTCCTATGGGTGCTGCTGAGAAGAAAATATAGGAGCTCTGTGTGATGCCACTAACACACTAGAAGTCCTATGGGTGCTTGCTGGGAAGAAAATATAGGAGCTCTGTGTGATGCCACTAACACACTAGAAGTCCTATGGGTGCTGCTGAGAAGAAAATATAGGAGCTCTGTGTGATGCCACTAACACACTAGAAGTCCTATGGGTGCTGCTGAGAAGAAAATATAGGAGCTCTGTGTGATGCCACTAACACACTAGAAGTCCTATGGGTGCTTCTGGGAAGAAAATATAGGAGCTCTGTGTGATGCCACTGACACACTAGAAGTCCTATGGGTGCTGCTGAGAAGAAAATATAGGAGCTCTGTGTGATGCCACTAACACACTAGACGTCCTATGGTGCTGCTGAGAAGAAAATATAGGAGCTCTGTGTGATGCCACTAACACACTAGAAGTCCTATGGGTGCTGCTGAGAAGAAAATATAGGAGCTCTGTGTGATGCCACTAACACACTAGAAGTCCTATGGGTGCTTCTGGAGAGAAAAGAAAATATAGGAGCTCTGTGTGATGCCACTAACACACTAGAAGTCCTATGGGTGCTGCTGAGAAGAAAATATAGGAGCTCTGTGTGATGCCACTAACACACTAGAAGTCCTATGGGTGCTGCTGAGAAGAAAATATAGGAGCTCTGTGTGATGCCACTAACACACTAGAAGTCCTATGGGTGCTTCTGAGAAGAAAATATAGGAGCTCTGTGTGATGCCACTAACACACTAGAAGTCCTATGGGTGCTGCTGAGAAGAAAATATAGGAGCTCTGTGTGTGATGCCACTAACACACTAGAAGTCCTATGGGTGCTGCTGAGAAGAAAATATAGGAGCTCTGTGTGATGCCACTAACACACTAGAAGTCCTATGGGTGCTGCTGAGAAGAAAATATAGGAGCTCTGTGTGATGCCACTAACACACTAGAAGTCCTATGGGTGCTGCTGAGAAGAAAATATAGGAGCTCTGTGTGATGCCACTAACACACTAGAAGTCCTATGGGTGCTTGCTGGGAAGCTCTGTGTGATGCCACTAACACACTAGAAGTCCTATGGGTGCTTCTGGGAAGAAAATATAGGAGCTCTGTGTGATGCCACTAACACACTAGAAGTCCTATGGGTGCTTCTGGGAAGAAAATATAGGAGCTCTGTGTGATGCCACTAACACACTAGAAATCCTATGGGTGCTTCTGGAAGAAAAATATAGGAGCTCTGTGTGATGCCACTAACACACTAGAAGTCCTATGGGTGCTGCTGAGAAGAAAATATAGGAGCTCTGTGTGATGCCACTAACACACTAGAAGTCCTATGGGTGCTGCTGAGAAGAAAATATAGGAGCTCTGTGTGATGCCACTAACACACTAGAAGTCCTATGGGTGCTGCTGAAGAAAATATAGGAGCTCTGTGTGATGCCACTAACACACTAGAAGTCCTATGGGTGCTGCTGGAGAAGAAAATATAGGAGCTGGGTGCTATGGGTGCTGCTGAGAAGAAAATATAGGAGCTCTGTGTGATGCCACTAACACACTAGAAGTCCTATGGGTGCTGCTGAGAAGAAAATATAGGAGCTCTGTGTGATGCCACTAAAACACACTACTAGAAGTCCTATGGGTGCTGCTGAGAAGAAAATATAGGAGCTCTGTGTGATGCCACTAACACACTAGAAGTCCTATGGGTGCTGCTGGAAGAAAATATAGGAGCTCTGTGTGATGCCACTAACACACAATTGAAGTCCTATGGGTGCTTCTGGGAAGAAAATATTGGAGCTCTGTGTGATGCCACTAACACACTAGAAGTCCTATGGGTGCTGCAGAGAAGAAAATATAGGAGCTCTGTGTGATGCCACTAACACACTAGAAGTCCTATGGGTGCTGCTGTGAAGAAAATATGGGAGCTCTGTGTGATGCCACTAACACACAAGAAGTCCTATGGGTGCTTCTGCGAAGAAAATATAGGAGCTCTGTGTGATGCCACACTAACACACTAGAAGTCCTATGGGTGCTGCTGGGAAGAAAATATGGGAGCTCTGTGTGATGCCACTAACACACAATTGAAGTCCTATGGGTGCTGCTGGGAAGAAAATATTGGAGCTCTGTGTGATGCCACTAACACACTAGAAGTCCTATGGGTGCTGCTGAGAAGAAAATATAGGAGCTCTGTGACAATATGAGAGTCCTATGGGTGCTTCTGAGAAGAAAATATAGGAGCTCTGTGTGATGCCACACACACTAGAAGTCCTATGGGTGCTGCTGGGAAGAAAATATGGGAGCTCTGTGTGATGCCAACTAACACAATTGAAGTCCTATGGGTGCTTCTGGGAAGAAAATATGGGAGCTCTGTGTGATGCCACTAACACACTAGAAGTCCTATGGGTGCTTCTGGGAAGAAAATATGGGAGCTCTGTGTGATGCCACTAACACACAATTGAAGTCCTATGGGTGCTTCTGGGAAGAAAATATAGGAGCTCTGTGTGATGCCACTAACACACTAGAAGTCCTATGGGTGCTTCTGGGAAGAAAATATAGGAGCTCTGTGTGATGCCACTAACACACAATTGAAGTCCTATGGGTGCTTCTGGGAAGAAAATATGGGAGCTCTGTGTGATGCCACTAACACACTAGAAGTCCTATGGGTGCTTCTGGGAAGAAAATATAGGAGCTCTGTGTGATGCCACTAACACACTAGAAGTCCTATGGGTGCTTCTGGGAAGAAAATATGTGAGCTCTGTGTGATGCCACTAACACACTAAATGTCCTATGGGTGCTTCTGGGAAGAAAATATGGGAGCTCTGTGTGATGCCACTAACACACTAGAAGTCCTATGGGTGCTTCTGGAAGAAAATATAGGAGCTCTGTGTGATGCCACTAACACACTAGAAGTCCTATGGGTGCTTCTGGGAAGAAAATATGGGAGCTCTGTGTGATGCCACTAACACACAATTGAAGTCCTATGGGTGCTTCTGGGAAGAAAATATAGGAGCTCTGTGTGATGCCACTAACACACTAGAAGTCCTATGGGTGCTTCTGGGAAGAAAATATAGGAGCTCTGTTTGATGCCACTAACACACAATTGAAGTCCTATGGGTGCTTCTGGGAAGAAAATATAGGAGCTCTGTGTGATGCCACTAACACACTAGAAGTCCTATGGGTGCTTCTGGAAGAAAATATAGGAGCTCTGTGTGATGCCACTAACACACTAGAAGTCCTATGGGTGCTTCTGGAAGAAAATATAGGAGCTCTGTGTGATGCCACTAACACACTAGAAGTCCTATGGGTGCTTCTGGGAAGAAAATATGGGAGCTCTGTGTGATGCCCCTAACACACTAGAAGTCCTGTGGGTGCTTCTGGGAAGAAAATATGGGAGCTCTGTGTGATGCCACTAACACACTAGAAGTCCTATGGGTGCTTCTGGGAAGAAAATATGGGAGCTCTGTGTGATGCCACTAAACACACTAGAAGTCCTATGGGTGCTTCTGGGAAGAAAATATAGGAACTCTGTGTGATGCCACTAACACAGTAGAAGTCCTATGGGTGCTTCTGGGAAGAAAATATAGGAACTCTGTGTGATGCCACTAACACAGTAGAAGTCCTATGGGTGCTTCTGGGAAGTAAATATAGGAACTCTGTGTGATGCCACTAACACAGTAGAAGTCCTATGGGTGCTTCTGGGAAGAAAATATAGGAACTCTGTGTGATGCCACTAACACAGTAGAAGTCCTATGGGTGCTTCTGGGAAGAAAATATAGGAACTCTGTGTGATGCCACTAACACACTAGAAGTCCTGTGGGTGCTGCTGAGAAGAACATATAGGAACTCTGTGTGATGCCACTAACACAGTAGAAGTCCTATGGGTGCTTCTGGGAATAAAATATAGGAACTCTGTGTGATGCCACTAACACAGTAGAAGTCCTATGGGTGCTTCTGGGAAGAAAATATAGGAACTCTGTGTGATGCCACTAACACATTAGAAGTCCTATGCGTGCTTCTGGGAAGAAAATATAGGAACTCTGTGTGATGCCACTAACACAGTAGAAGTCCTATGGGTGCTTCTGGGAAGAAAATATAGGAACTCTGTGTGATGCCACTAACACAGTAGAAGTCCTATGGGTGCTTCTGGGAAGAAAATATAGGAACTCTGTGTGATGCCACTAACACACTAGAAGTCCTATGGGTGCTGCTGAGAAGAAAATATAGGAACTCTGTGTGATGCCACTAACACAGTAGAAGTCCTATGGGTGCTTCTGGGAATAAAATATAGGAACTCTGTGAGATGCCACTAACACAGTAGAAGTCCTATGGGTGCTTCTGGGAAGAAAATATAGGAACTCTGTGTGATGCCACTAACACAGTAGAAGTCCTATGGGTGCTTCTGGGAAGAAAATATAGGAACTCTGTGTGATGCCACTAACACAGTAGAAGTCCTATGGGTGCTTCTGGGAAGAAAATATAGGAACTCTGTGTGATGCCACTAACACAGTAGAAGTCCTATGGGTGCTTCTGGGAAGAAAATATAGGAACTCTGTGTGATGCCACTAACACAGTAGAAGTCCTATGGGTGCTTCTGGGAAGAAAATATAGGAACTCTGTGTGATGCCACTAACACAGTAGAAGTCCTATGGGTGCTTCTGGGAAGAAAATATAGGAACTCTGTGTGATGCCACTAACACACTAGAAGTCCTATGGGTGCTGCTGAGAAGAACATATAGGAACTCTGTGTGATGCCACTAACACAGTAGAAGTCCTATGGGTGCTTCTGGGAATAAAATATAGGAACTCTGTGTGATGCCACTAACACAGTAGAAGTCCTATGGGTGCTTCTGGGAAGAAAATATAGGAACTCTGTGTGATGCCACTAACACAGTAGAAGTCCTATGGGTGCTTCTGGGAAGAAAATATAGGAACTCTGTGCGATGCCACTAACACAGTAGAAATCCTATGGGTGCTTCTGGGAAGAAAATATAGGAACTCTGTGTGATGCCACTAACACAGTAGAAGTCCTATGGGTGCTTCTGGGAAGAAAATATAGGAACTCTGTGTGATGCCACTAACACACTAGAAGTCCTATGGGTGCTGCTGAGAAGAAAATATAGAAACTCTGTGTGATGCCACTAACACAGTAGAAGTCCTATGGGTGCTTCTGGGAAGAAAATATAGGAGCTCTGTTTGCTGCCACTAACACACTAGAAGTCCTATGGGTGCTTTTGGGGTGCAATGCTGTGCTAACAGCACTGCGGTTGGTACTACTGAAATACTGTACTAACAGTAAAACATGCACCAGACTAATCCCCAGCAGCAGCTAAAAACACACTAACCAGCAGCAATGGACGATCAATGACAGGTAGCAATGGTTTAGCAAATAAATAGCCAATGGTTTAGCAAAGTAGAGCAAATCTTTCATTATGAATGAAGCTAGCAAAGACACAGAATCAGCCTGATCTCTCCTAAAGCCGGAACTCATGTGACCGGCGCCGACGGCGTGGCGGCCTTTTAAATGGTGGGGCGTGTACTAAAGCCCCTGAGCTGTAATTGGCTACAGGCTCCTGCCTGTAGCCAATTATGGCTCTCCGAGTTTCCGGCGCTGTGATTGGCCAAGCATGCGGGGTCACAGTGCATGCTTGCCCAATCATCAGTCAGCAATGCACTGCGCCGGCCGCGTCGGCCGCAATGCATTGCGGGGCCGCTCGCATCACACGAATGTGATGCGAGCGGCCAAAATAGTTCTGGGCTCGCCGAGCGAGCGAGCGAACGCCCGGTGCTCGATGCGAACATGGGTTCGCATCGAGCACCGGGCCCATCCCTAGCTGCCACTAACACACTAGAAGTCCTATGGGTGCTGCTGAGAAGAAAATATAGGAGCTCTGTGTGCTGCCTGCCACTAACACACTAGAAGTCCTATGGGTGCTGCTGAGAAGAAAATATAGCTCTGTTTGCTGCCACTAACACACTAGAAGTCCTATGGGTGCTGCTGAGAAGAAAATATAGGAGCTCTGTTTGCTGCCACTAACACACTAGAAGTCCTATGGGTGCTGTTGGGGTGCAATGCTGTGCTAACAGCACTGCGGTTGGTACTACTGCAATACTGTACTAACAGTAAGCACGCACCAGACTAATCCCCAGCAGCAGCTAATAACACACTAACTGTGCAATCAGCAGCAATGAACGATCAATGACTTAGGTAGCAATGGTTTAGCAAAGAAATAGCCAATGGTTTAGCAAAGAAGAGCAAATCTTTCAGTAGCAATCAAGCAAAGACAGAATCAGCAGACTGATCTCTCCTAAAGCCGGAACTCATGTGACCGGGGGCCGACGGCGTGGCGGCCTTTTAAATGGTGGGGGCGTGTACTAAAGCCCCTGAGCTTTAATTGGCTACAGGCGTCCTGCCTGTAGCCAATTATTGCTCTCTGAGTTTCCGGCGCTGTGATTGGCCAAGCATGCGGGGTCACAGTGCATGCTTGGTCAATCATCAGCCAGCAATGCACTGCGCCGGCCGCGCCGGCCGCGCCGGCCGCAATGCATTGCGGGGCCGCTCACATCACACGAATGTGATGCGAACGGCCCAAATAGTTCTGGGCTCGCCGAGCGAGCGAACGTCCAGTGCTCGATTCGAACGTGGGTTCGAATCGAGCACCGGGCCCATCCCTAGTGGTGATGTGGATGCAGTGTGTACCCTGGTGATGACATTTATCTGAAAGGCTGTTTTACTCTGTTTATCTGGTGAGTTTAACCCCCTAAGGGGAGTGTGCCTCACGTGGTGAGAAGACATACGGGATACAGCGGTGCTGTACGGGATATACGGGATATAACACGAAAGATTTATACCTTTTAGCGCTGTTTTAGTATTTTATTTTACAGGAAACATACTGTTCAATTTTATACTATCCATTTTTTTACATAGCTATCAATGTCTAAACCGCTGGCAACCAAAGTGAGAACACCCCTAAGTGAAAATGGGGCCAAAGTGTCAATATTTTGGGCATGGCTTTCACCGGAGCTTTACAGGTTGCCACTGGACTCTTCTTCCACTCCTCCATAATGACATCACGGAGCTGGTGGATGTTAGAGACCTTGCACTCTTCCACCTTACCTTTTAGGATGCCCCACAGATGCTCAATAGGGTTTAGGTCTGGAGACATGCTTGGTCAGTCCAACACCTTTACCCTCAGCTTCTTTAGGAAGGCAGTGGTCATCTTGGAGGTGTGTTTGGGGTCGTTATGTTGGAATACTGCCCTGTGGCCCAGTCTCCGAAGAGAGGGGGGGATCATGCTCTGCTTCAGTGCGTCACAGTACATGTTGGCATTCATAGTTCCCTCAATGAACTGTAGCTTCCCTCATTAAACAGTCCACCTTCAGTGAAAGTTCATGTACTGCAAACTTTGCAGTACATGAACTTTCACTAAGATCCCTTTCACACTGGGGTGTTGGTGGTAAAGCGGCGCTTTTAATGTAGTTTTTGCAGGGGTTTTTGGATGCTAACAGGGCGCTTTTAACCCCCACTAGCGGCCGAAAAAGGGTTAAAATGTCCCACTGAAGCAGCACTTTGTCAGCGGTGCTGCCGATTCATTTCAATGGGCAGGAGTGGTTTAGGAGCGGTGCTCCTTCAGTTTTTTTTAACATGCTGCCAGCGCATCACCTCAGTGTGAAAGCACTCAAGCTTTCACACTGAGACTGCAGGGGAGCCATTTTTCAGGCTCTTTACAGGTGCTATTTTTAGCCCAAAAGCACCCGAAAAATGCCTCAGTGTGAAAGGGGTGTAAAGGTGGACTGTTTAATGAGTTTGTAGCATGGATCACTTTATTGCAATATCTTAATCTGTATATTAATGACTTTCACTGAATGTGAACTGTTTAAGAAATTTGTATTGATTTCAGCATGTGTGAAGTGCTCCGTGCATGCTGAAATCAATGCAAACTCATTAAGACCCCTTTCACACTGGAGGCGTTTTTCAGGCGCTACGGTGCTAAAAATAGCGCCTGCATAGTGCCTGAAAAAAGCCTCAGCTGCAAACCCAGTGTGAAAGCCTGAGTGCTTTCACACTCGGGCGCTGCGCTGGCAGGGCGTCACAAAAAGACCTGCCAGCAGCTTCTTTGCAGCTGCTCCTGCCCTTTGAAATTAATGAGGCAGTGCTGCAATACTGCCGGCAAAGTGCCGCTGCAGCAGCGTTTTGCGGGCGGGTTGAAACCTTTTTCGGCCACTAGCGGGGCTAGCGGCTAGGGGGTTATAGCGCCGCTAAAACAACGGTAAAGCGGCGCTATAAATAGTGCCGCTTTACCGCCGACGCCCAGGTGCTTTTAGTGTGAAAGGGCTCTAAAGAGGTTAAGGCTGCACTGATTGCCACTGATTAGGCGGCACTCTTAAGCTGCACTGATAAGGCAGCACTGATATGTTATATTGATGGGCACTGATGAGGCCACACTGATGGCCACTGATAACCCACACGGATGAGGCTGCATTGATTGGCATTGATGAGGCTGCATTGATGGGCATTGATGAGGCTGCATTGATGGGCATTGATGATGCTACATTGATGGGCACTGATGAGGAGGCATTGATGGGCACGGATGAGGCTGCATTGACGGGCAATGGTGAAACTGCGTTGATGAGCACTGGTGAGGCTGTGATGATGGATACTGGCGAGACTGCCCTGATGGGCACTGGTGAGGCTGCATTGATGGGCACCAGTGAGGCTGCGCTGATGGGCACCAGTGAGGCTGCGCCTGCACTGATGGTCACCGGTGAGGCTACATTTATGGGCACCGATGAGACTGCATTGATGGGTACTGGTGAGGCTACATTGATGGGTACTGGTGATGTTGCATTGATGGGTACTGATGAGGCTGCATTAAAGGGCAGTGATGAGGCTACACTTGGTACCACTTTTAATGTAGAAAGAGGAAGAGGTGGAGCTCTAAGATGAAAAGGTGGAGCCTAAAAGGGAAGGGGTGTGGTTTACAGAGTACAGGGTGGGACTTAAACTTAAATGGGCGTGGTCTTGACAAGAAAGGGTGTGTCATATTTAAATTAGGGGTGCATGGGTTTAGTCAGGACTAGGGCAGCACAAAACCTAAATACACCACTGTGCTCTACATAAAGATGGTCTTGGTTATATGAAGATTGCCAAGACCCTGAAACTGAGCTGCAGCACGGTGGCCAAGACCATGCAGTGGTTTACAAGGACAGGTTCCACCAAAGAAGTTGAGTGCACGTGCTCAGCGTCATACCCAGAAGTTGTCTTTGGGAAATAGACGTATGAGTGCTGTCAGCATTGCTGCAGAGGTTGAAGGGGTGGGGGGTCAGCCTATCAGTGCTCAGATCATATGCCGCACTCTGCATCAAATTGGTCTGCATGGCTGTCTTCCTAGAAGGAAACCTCTTCTAAAGATGATGCACAAGAAAGCCTGCAAACAGTTTGCTGAAGACAAGCAGAATATGGACATGGATTGTGGTCTGATGAGACCAAGATAAACGTATTTGGTTCAGATGGTGTCTGAGGAAGATGGTGTCAAGCATGTGTGGCGGCAACCAGATGAGGAGTACAAAGACAAGTGTGTCTTGCCTACAATCAAACATGGTGGTGGGAGTGTCTTGGTTTGGGGCTGCAGGAGTGCTGCTGGCACTGGGGAGCTACAGTTCATTGAGTGAACCATGAATGCCAACATGTACTGTGACATACTGAAGCAGAGCATGATACTCTCCCTTCAGAGACTGGGCCACAGGGCAGTATTCCAACATTATAACGACTCCCAACAAACCTCCAAGTTGACCACTGCCTTGCTAAAGAAGCTGAGGGTAAAGGCGATGGACTGGCCAAGCATGTCTCCAGACCTAAACCCTATTGAGCATATGTGGGGCATCCTCAAACAGAAGGTGGAGGAGCGCAAGGTCTCTAACAACCACCAGTTTCGTGATGTCGTCATGGAGCAGTGGAAGAGGACTCCAGTGGCAACCTGTGAAGCACTCGTGAACTCCATGCCCAAGAGGGTTAAGGCAGTACTGGAAAATAATGGTGGCCACAGAAAATATTGACAATTGGGCCCAAAATGGACATTTTCACTTAGGGGTGTACTCACTTTTGTACTCACTTTTGTTGCCAGCGGTTTAGACATTAATGGCTGTGTGTTGAGTTATTTTGAGGGGACAGCAAATTGACACTGTTATACAAGCTGTACACTCACTACTTTACATTGTAGCAAAGTGTAATTTCTTCAGTGTTGTTACATGAAAAGATATAATAAAATATTTACAAAAATGTGAGGGGTGTACTCACCTTTGTGTGATTCTGTATATACTACAAATACCATAGTATAGGTTCAACCATGAATTCCTGGAAGATCTTGATCTGCCTAGGGCACATGAGTACTGGGCAGACGGAGGAGTGCTTGTTGCTTGGAGAGAAGGTTTAAAACGTCTTCCTGATATCATACTTTAAACGGATGTACCAAAGTAGATGGTATGGGCATGCACTTGGAAATAACACATGTGGACTGGAGAAAAATGCCAGTAAAGAGTAAACTGGACCAAGGAAGACATGAACTTTGGTCTGGTGTTCTCTATGGCTTACTGAGTTCTATCAGTCTGAATTATTTCTGTTTTCAGAGAGCAGTGCTGTAAATCAACTACGTAGGTGTGTAAAAATAAGTTAAGCACAAATCAAGTGACTTTGATTGAGCATTGAGTAGTGTCTACATAGAATACTTCAACATTCAGCCTATTTGGTGCTACCGCTGAAGGTTTGTGTCCTGTGATATAGAGCCGGCAATTTCAATTAAGAGGGTGTACAAAGTGCGAAAGCTATTAAATAATAGACGTCTAATGAAACCTCTTTCCAATCTCCAGGCAATGTTATTCTATTTAAAGAGGTTGATTAACGGGTCTTTTTATGAACACATTGTACCAAGTACTGATTGTGCTTTCACTATTTATTAGCAATCAAGCATTAACTTGCCTTAGAATATATTTTTAACCTAGTACTATAACCAAGTATGTATAATCAACATAAGAATTAAGCAGGATAAAAATGACTGGCACATTTAAACACAGTGAGGGATATCATGATTGACAAAGGTAAACAGCTATGAAGATTGATGGTGTGTGATTCATGAGTACTGTGAGACAATAACAGTAACTGTAACACAAGAACAAGTACAAGAAATAGTCTTTTTTAAGCTCCTGTACTTGCAAAGTCACCAAGCTGTTTGTCATGAATCATTTCCTTGGAAATAAAGCCAGCTTCACTAAATAAATAAAAAGAAAAAACAGAAAGAACAGAAACATGCTTAAGTCTCATTTAAAATACTCAGGAGTCATTTAAATCTCTGGTTTAATAATCTATAATATCATGGACATTCTGTAGTTAGATAAGATAGTGTAATGCTTGTAGAGCATCTTTGCTAGAATGTAAGTAAAAGCACTGCTCATCTACAAGCAGGGCTTAAACATTCACTTGTAATTCCTCAGCCAGTCCAGGCTTGCACCCATATAGCCTTTCAGGAAATATTCTGTATCTAGTGGCTTTATGATCTGCTTATGTTTTAGACATTAAGGGAAGGGTTAGATAACATATACCTTTACCCTCAGCTTCTTTAGCAAGGCAGTGGTTGTCTTGGAGGTGTGTTTGGGGTCATTATCATATTGGAATACTGCCCTGCACCCCACTCTCTGAAGGGAGGAGGATCATGCTCTGCTTCAGTATGTTACAGTACATGTTGGCGTTCATGGTTCCCTCAATTAACTGTAGCTTCCCAGTGACCATACTACCTTGGTTATTTAAGTTATATATACTCATACTTGTTATACTTCAGTTTGGTCATCTACTTTTTCCTTTTTTACCTCTTGTCCTTTTTTTCCCAGCGTGCTCTTTTTCCTGATTTGCAGGCGGGTACTTGGATTGCGCTCCTCCCAGCCTCATTGTTGCTGGTAACTTTTTTTGGCAGGTGAGTGAAATTTGGTATTTCTTCTGACCTTACCTATGGTGGCATCACCTAATATACCGTCTACTATTAGGCTGGTTTCCCACAACGTGCAAAGTTTGAACTTCCAGATGAAATGCATCAATGCTTTCTCTTTCTATGGTTCCCTAGGTGCAGAAATAACAGCACTAAAAGAAACACATTTTCCCTACTCTTTTATCCCTACGGCTGGCCATACACAGTGTGAATTTCTTTCCTGTAACCACAGGTCGACACAGACAGTGTTGACAGGAGAATCAGCAATTGTCCCCCAGCCGGGAGAAACAGTGATTATGGCTAGCGGCTATAGCATTCACTAGCAATAATTGCAAGAGAATCCGGCAGGCTGGTTGTACCCAAGTTGATCTATCAATCAACTTGGTACATTCAGCCTGCCCAATAATGATTCAAATCTTGGGCCGGTTCCTGCTAAACCGGACGAGATTCGAACCGTATATGGCCGGCCTTAATATCTCCATAGACAGTTTCAATATGCTATTATGCTAATACTTCAGAAAAGAAAAGGGGAGTGGCTTTATGTACTGTATGTCTAGCCTTTCTGTCCTGTATTGAGCATAACGTTATAAGGGACGTATTTAAAAGTCTACTAGGAGAAGACCTAAGTCACCTAACTACCTTTTTGGTAGTTATTCTCAAAACTCTAATCAGCTAGGCTTTTTGCAAAATCTTCTCCATTCCCTCCATTCCAAAATGGAAGGTGCGTTCATCTTGGCAAGAGACACTAACTTATCCCTGGATCATATTTTGGACTAATCTTCCTCTACTATTTACTGATCTCCTTCTAAACATAGTAGTAAACTTACAGATCTATTGTTTCGTAATGACCTAATTGATGCCTGGAGGGAAGCTAATCTGAAAATGAAACACTATTATTATTCAAATGCTCACAAACGATACTCTAGAATAGATCATATATTTATTCCTTCCTAAATTGATGTCAGCAAATTTATCCCAACTTCCTGGTCTGACCATGATCCTTTGTTGATTTAATTCTCTGATTTGACCACTTTAGCTAAGGGGAGTGGCTGGAGTTTAAATGAGTCCCTATTAGGGAAAGAATCCTACTGCTTTGATATTGTTTTACATCTAAAAATATACTTTGAATTTAACAAAGCAGAGGGTACTTCCCCATCCCTAAATTGGGCAGCTCATAAGGCCTCTGTAAGAGGGTTCCTTATTCAATTGTCCTTAAGACAGAAATGGACCCATAATGAACTTATTATCACTAAAATACCTACAAAAACGCTAGCTCTACGGCTTAACTCTTCTTTGGAACACTATATCCATAAAGACCAATTAGGAATTTTCAGATCCTGACAAACGTCAGACCAGATACGTCGGTCACTGAACCTTATTTTAGCAGTCCATTTACAATGGAACTCCTCCCACAAAGAGTTTAATACCCTTTCTTTGGATTAGATGTGTTAGGGAACCAGCTGGATGATAGTTGCCCACAGACCCGGCACATTAGCCAATTCTCAATATGGCCATGCATGCACAAATATGCGAACACGTTTTGCGAACAAACTTTCACCATGGTGAAGACCTGGGCACGTGGGCGCAGGCAATGCACGTCAGATCCTGGTGCCCTCAGACCTTTAAAAGGATGACACATGGACATTGCTGACTGATATTCAGCTTCCTGGTTCCCGGGTTTGCTGTTGTTTTTGATCAGCTGCCCTTGGATACTTCTTGTCTCGCTCCCACCTCTGACCTCGGATTGCTTGGATCTTCTCTTGTCTCCTGCACTGTGTATGACCCTGGCTTGCCTAACCACAATTCTGATACCTGATCTGCTGACCACTGGCTTCCTGGCCTCTGCTACCATCCCCAACTATGCCTTCTGCTGTGCCCCATATACTGTGATTCATCTTGGTGCCTACCTGCCATGCCCAGCCTGCAGCACCTATCTACAGTACTCACCTGCTGCTCCAGCCTGCTGCACTTACAATTGCAATCTGCTTCCTACTGTATGCAGCCTGCACCATCTTCAGATCTCCTGGGTCCTACTGCACACCTCATCTGGTATCCACCTGCAAAGAGATCCCCACACCACTATCTCGTGTCTGTGGCACAGCTGGCAATCCCTGCTTCTTTGGGCTTTGTGTTCCCTGTTATCACCTACTGAGCATTCAGCTGCAAGGAGAGCCCTCTCAGCATGTTGGCTTCAGGACCAGGTATGAGACACTATGGGGTTAGGCCCCTCCTTCCTATGCATTTGCATGCTTTGTACCACACCCCCATGGCACATATTTATCTTAAGGGTTATAAATTGGACCCCATAGCTAGACAACGAGGCACACGACAAGGCTGTCCTCTGTCACTCCGCAATAGAACCACTGGCTATCGCTATACATGCTCATCCCAATATAAAGGGCATTTATTGCGGACACTATAAACATTAGTGCACACTATTTACGGACAATGTTTTAATGTACATAACTTGCCCTCATGCTACCTAACTTATTGAAACTTTTTGACCTCCTTTTTCAATTTATCAGGCCTTACTGTAGGTAGGAACAAATCCATTGCTTTAAACCTTAATCTTCCTGAATCCACTGTTGCCTTGCTTCAACATAACTTTGAATTCCACTGGGCCTCTCATTCCCTTTCTTATCTAGGGATTAATTTAACCTCCTCTCTGCATACCCTCTATTCAGTAAATTACCGTTTTTATCGGCGTATAACATGCACTTTTTCCCCCTTAAAATTGTGGGAAAGTCGTGGGTGCGTGTTATACCCCGATACCCCGAAAAAAAAATGACAAAAATGGCAAGCGCCGCGGAAAAATAGCGAGCGCTGCCGAAAAAAACAGAAGCGGCGCCGGAATAGACCGAGCAGACTGTTCGGCTCTGCTCGTAGTCCCGCCTCCCTGTGCTCGCTCCTGAAACAGCAGGGAGGCGGGACCGCGAGTGGAGCTGAACAGTCGGCTCGGCCTTTTCCAGGAGTGCTTCGGTCTTTTTCGGCCGTGCTTCGGGCTTTGTCGGCGGCGCACGTGACAGAGAGTCTCGGCGGCGGGAAATTTAAACCCGGACCGGACTTCTAATGACGCTGGCAAGTTGCAAAGAAACTGGGCATGCTGCAATGACGCTGGGCAAGCTGCAATGACGCTGGGCACGCTGCAATGACACTGGGCAAGGCTGCAAATGCCGCTGGACAAGACTGCAATGACGCTGGGCAAGGCTGCAATGACGCTGGGCAAGCTGCAATGACACTGGGCAAGGCTGCAAATGACGCTGGGCAAGCTGCAAATGACGCTTAAATGTACGTTTTTTTTTCCCTAAACTTCCCTCCTAAAACGTTTTTTCCTTAAAATGCCCTCCTAAACTTGGGGGGCGTGTTATACGCCGGTGCGTGTTATGCGCCGATAAATACGGTATCCACCCATGTTTAGAAAACTTTCAGAGGATATGGATAGATAGATGGTCGGGATCTATCCTGGTTTGGTAGGATTTCTTCAGTCAAGATGAACGTACTTCCCAGAATTTTATATCTATTTCGGAACCTCCCTATCATGATAGCTAAGCGGGATCTTTTGATATTTCAGTGAAAAGTTTTGAGTTTTATTTGGGGAAATAAACATCCTACAATTAATAAAGTTATGGTTTACACTTTAAAAACTCAGAGAGGCCTAGAAGTTCCTAATTTGGTCACTTATCATCGAGTGGCTCAGATAGCCCAGCTAGCACTGACTACATTTCCAGGCCCAACTCCACTTGGGTTGACATGGAAGCCCGAGCATGCTCCAGGGATTTGACCGCAGCTATGATGTGGATTCCTAGCAAGTTACGTTCCCCTATACTATGGTGGGAGAATAAGGGCTTATTGCTCATAGGAGACTTCCTATCTGGAGGTGAACTATACTCACTGGATTATTATAAATCCACATTACAACCACCTTCCTCAGAATTATTCTGCTATAACCAAATAACTTCAATAATGGTTCCTTCAAGGATTGCCAAGATTAATTCAAAAGCCTCCTACCAATGTTTTGGACAGGTCAAGAAGGCACCATGGTACATATTTAGTGGTGATGTCCCAAGGTGCGTAGATTTTGGATCAGCGCGTTTAATTTTATTTCTTCAGTTACAGACATGATATACAGAGTTACAGACGTGCTCTCTTTCAGAAATTTGATAAGAGTTCTAAATACACCATAGGCTTAATTTCATACATGATTCTAGTCGATAGGATAGCTATTGCACGTTGTTGCAACCAGTCAGTAATAACATTTGACAAACAAATAAAAATTTAATTGGACCATGATTAACGATAAGAAGACCTATACTCTTCATAACCACAAACCGCTAAATTTGATAAAACATGGCAACTCTGGATACAATATTTATCTAGCAAAAAAAAAGGTCTGGGACCGCACGACCCTACTGTCCTCAACTGTCCCTCCCCCCTTATTTTTCCTCTTTTCTTCTCTTTTTTCTTTCTGGTTGATTTTCTGTATTGATCAGATTTTGAGAACCTAGTTTTATGGTTCATGATCATTTGAAAAGGCCTAGATATATTACACTTTTCTGAAGGTTCACTTACAATCTCACCTGGACAAGAAACCAGGCCTGTTTGCGAATTCTCAATAATATTTTTATGTATATATAGGTCTCTTTAATATTGCTAATGTCCATTAGAAATGGGCCAAACACCCCCCCCCCCCTCTGTTCGATTCGCACCAGAACTCCCGAACAGAGGAAAAGTTTGACTTTGAAAAAAAAAATGAAAAAAAAAGTTCCAATTCTTTCTTCTAGGCTTTCACCATTTAGGAGATATTTACTTTAGTAGTGCCGATGATATGGCTGGTGCATGTGTACTGTACTCTTAATAGATTTTATTGCGTTCCAATGAACAGAGCCTGCAAACCTGAAAGGGAGATGGGGTGAAGATAGCCCTGTCAGCAGTGACAGCACACCACTGGAGGGATTCTTTTTAAGGTAAGTCTTTCATAATGTGCTAGTATGCAATGTATACCAGCACATTATGCTCTTAACTTGCAGGGAGAGGATTTTTCTTTTCTTTTTTGTAGCTTACTACTGCTTTAAACCACTAAACTTACATGCTTAGCCATCTAGTGAATGAGATAAAAAAATCCCCTCAAGCATGGCCTCCATTTTCATGGGGATCCCCATTGTTTAGCTATGTGTGAAAATTGGTATTAAACACAAATCAAAAAATGTATTAAATTAAAGCATACAATCCCTAAATATGATAGCTGCATATGTTTTCTTTCTTTTTGGCATTTTATTCTTTAATCTTACCTGGTGATCGGACCATTAACACACTTGTCTTAGGGTGTCTGCATTCTGGATTGAGGTGCAATGGAGACACCTTTAGACAGCAGCATTACTAACCTGGTCAGAGGATAGTGTTAGGCTAACAGACATAGATGGACTAATAAATGAATGTCTAACTTAAGCTCACACTTTTTAAGCAGTTACAAGTTTTTTTTTCCTCTTAGAATAAAGGCCTTACATAAATGAATATAAACTGACTATGGTATACACCGTTGTCAGTGGTAAATAGCTTGTCTCATCACTCTAAATCAGCGTTTCTCAAACTTTTTTGTTTTGCAGCACACCAAAAAGATCTAAAAATTTTGACGACACATCTGAAAAAAATTTAACAATTTTTGTGGTGAAGAACTTATTTATTTTTACACATATAGTTAATTTTAAAATTCATGTGAAGGATTTGCCTGCTTTTTCTAGAGCAAATCAGATTTAAGGGTGGCTCCAAAGTCGACAAACAAGCGTGCATTTCATTGTCGATTTTAAGAAGTCTCTCTTTCTTTTTCGATTTGATTTCAGTCAATGTTGAAATTCCAAACTCAAAAAACCACGAAGACACAAATGGCAGAATTACTTTGATTGTTGCTTTTGAACTGATTGCAATATATGACTTCCTGATTGAGATCCAAAACTTATCCAGGCACTTTTCGGGAAATGTTGACTGAACTATAATTAGAGCGATCAAGTTCTCCTGAGATCTCACACAATTCTCACATTTACAGAAGGAACCAATGAATGACAGACTGACAGAGATTGCATTTTTATATATGTTATTTTTTTACTTTTGCGACAATGATTTACCATTTAATTGCACATCTGCAAATCTCTCGTGGCACACAGTTTGAGAATCACTGCGCTAAATGCTGCTTTGTCTGGATGGGTTGGTCTGGTAAAGGAAGTTGAAAAATAACACTTACTGGCTGATTTACCATGTGAAAATAAAGGAAAAAAAAAAGACAAAAAATAAAAAATGAATACATCCACCACATGTAAGAATTTAATAAAGCTCTAAGCAAATTAAGATGAACAAAAGGATGTGGATGTAGCAGACACCACCAGCCAATCATTCTCTGAGGAATAGGTAATCTGATCAGTTTTTTGTTGATAATCATTCCACCTCCCCCACCCCCCCTTTCCCCTAGATAAGGCCAGCATTGAAAATATTTAGCTGTTCTCTTTCCAGCTTCTTTCACAGATTTTAGAATGATAACACTTGTGTTGGATGCCCACATTATACCCACGCATCCAAACTACATCTAATAGGTGGTTATTTTGTAGGTGGTTATTTTTTTCTTCTATTGACTTTAATAATGTTTGCCTTTAGCAGCAGTAGAAATTATATACAGTCTTGTGAAACTGGTCTTTCAAATATTTGGAAAGAAAAGAAAACTTCCCCATTCCCTAAATATATTTTATCGCACTGGCTACACACGGTAAAAAGTTCATAAGCTAAAAGAAAATTCTCAACGTGATGTCTGAAAAGAATCAGCGTGCTTTGCTGATAGGCACTGATAACCTTTCTTGTTTAGCTTTGGATTGAAGATCCTCCTAATGTATGACCAGGTTATCAGCCGTACACACATGACAGGAACAAAACATGCAATGAAGCTATTGTCTGCATTAGACTGCAATATTAGAAGAAGTTCCCTAGCATAGTAGTTCTCTTTTTCTTAAGGGCAAAGCATGAGAACACATCACGAGAAGCTCAGCTGGCAGCTATTTCTTTACTTCAGCTAACAAAACAATACTTTTATATAGTTAACATCATGCAGAGGTTTGTGTTTAGGCACAAGGATAAATAACATGTGATTCCGATGTACAATATTTAAACTGCATGTCCTGACAGCTTGAAGGGTATTCTAGGAATTGTATTCATCAGTAGCTTCGGATCCTCAGATTACCAGATAAAAGAGAAGCATTTTACACACACTATGTAGGTTACACTGAGCTGATTACAGTCTTTAAGCGTATAATTTCTAAATGCTACTATTGATATTTTCAGATGTTGTACGGCATAGGTTTAACTTGTAGCACATACAATACTAACTTATATATACATCGATAAAAAAAATAACTGTTACTCTATACAGTGCTCAGCATAAATGAGTACACCCCAACCGATTTGTCAGAAAACCTTTACTTTCTTTTTAGAATCAACATTTTCTATGGGACACTATACTACAAAATACTACCACAAATGCGGGCCATTGATTGCAACCAAGATTTGGTAATTTGCACACACAAAAAAAGTATTTTTCCTAACAAATTCATTCAAGACCATGTTGCAAAAATGAATACACCCCAATAAAATTCTTAGGCGCAAGCTAAATTTTAGTTGAATTCAACTACAGGTGAGTCTAATTATTCATTAAACAGGTGTCCAGCAGACAGTTGATTATAAAAGGGCAATACTTAACAAAGAAAACCCCTTCCCATTTCATGCTGTCAGCAATGGTACCATATTGAAGAGATATGTCACAAGGCTTGAGAAAGAAAATAATTTCTTTACACAAGAAAGGTGAAGGCTATAAGAAGATCAGCAAAGCTTTACTTATCAGTCAGAATATTGTAGCAAAAGTGATACAAACATTTAACACAGATGGAACTTCAACCATCTCACAGAGACGTCCAGGCCGTCCATGGATGTTAACACCTTGGCAGGAGCCGCTTCTAATGAGAAGAGTTGAAGAAAATCGCCATGCAAGTTCACTGCAGTTAGCTAAAGAAGTACAAAGCCAAACTGGGGTGATTGTTTCCCATGACACAATACGGCGTACACTGCAGAGGAATGGCATGCATGGGCGTCGTCCACGAAGGAAGCCTCTCCTAAAGCCCATGCACAAAAAAGCCCAACTAGAATTTGCCGGGGCCCATGCTCAAAAAGAAGATGACTACTGGGACTTTATACTCTGGAGTGATGAGACCAAAATAAAGGTTTTTGGAACTGATTTCTTCACAAAGGCGAGGAGTACAAAGAAAAATTTATGGTGCCTACAGTGAAACATGGTGGGGGCAGTGTCCTTTTGTGGGGCTGCATGAGTGCCTTTGGTGACCATTTGTCTGATAGTCTCATCCTGTTTATGAGGCTTTAAATTGGCCTATGACCAGATTATGGTCATTTAAGTATTTACAAATACCTAAAAAACAGTTGGGAGCTTTTTAAAATAAACTCTGATTCATCTCTTTAGCTGCAGAGACTGTGGAGGAATTCACCCTCAACAAAGGCAACAGAAGCATTGAAGTTGATTCGCTCACCCTGCTCCCCCTTCCTGGAGAACTTGCTCTGTACATACATTAGAAATGATAAGGTCGGAAGGCTACTGACTTTCTTGCTAATTGCTTGTTGGAGGGAAGCAGGGAAGGTTTAGCTGCTGAGGGAATGAATAGTTCCACATTGCCTGCAGCTACAGAGTGAAAGATCATTTCCCTAGAAAAGTGTACTTTCAAACTTTAACAGATTCAACAATGGCCTAAATAATCAGACAGAGAGTAACTGCAACCTGCAGTTTACTAAATAGGGGCAAAGTTAGAGGCAATAATGCAAAAATACATGGGTATATGAAAAACTGCACTAATAAATGCAAGCTGCACAAACATGAACTCTTCACAGCAATGTCTCTGTCACCCAATCAGGGTAGCATGTGTCTGCATAATATAGTCTCTATAAGACTCCATAATTACACATAGTCAAGCTGAGAATCATTATAGTAATACAGTACAGAACACAGCTACTTGCAATTACACATAAGCAGCATTCCCCACAGTGAAGTCCATGATATCTTTGGTAACACAGGTGAATAACAGGAGGGATCAAGGCCAAGGATAAAGCACCACCCACTGGAACTGCAATACTCTGATAGGGGATATTAGTGAAGCTGTATGCTATTGGGCTCAGGTCAACACACATTCTAGTTCTGACAGTGGAGGGCCTTTCACCTGGCTGCAGATCACTTGCCCAGTTACCTCTGTCTCAGGTGTGGGCTCTCTGAACTGCTGAAGGTGGGAAGCAAAGAAACTCATCTACCTTGAGTGTGTCCAAGAACCCATGGAGTTGTAGGAAAAGGAGTTAAGGGGACCAAAGTCTGTATCTAAGCATGTTGAGTGAATAGACACTCTGCTACACAACTAATAACTTAATATTTTTGTCCCTTCCTCACACCTAGCAATTGTACCTGCAGCCTTCAGTGTTAACTTACAACTTACTTCCTGGTTGATCTTTAGTGTTCTTGCTACAGCTGTGCAGTAGCTTGTCATATGAGTCTATATGGCCATCTTCAGAGGCAGGAGATGCAAAAGAGGGCACTCAATTTAAAAATACACTTATCTTTCAAAGCTCAGTTAACCACTTCAGCCCCGGACCAATTGGCAGCCAAAGGACCAGGCCCCTTTTTGCAATTCGGCACTGCGTCGCTTTAACTAACAATTGCGCGGTCATGCGACGTGGCTCCAAAACAAAATTGGCGTCCTTTTTTTCCACAAATAGAGCTTTCTTTTGGTGGTATTTGATCGCCCCTGCGGTTTTTATTTTTTGCGCTATAAACAAAAATAGAGCGACAATTTTGAAAAAAATGCAATATTTTTTACTTTTTGCTATAATAAATATCCCCAAAAAATATATAAAAAAACATTTTTTTTCCTCAGTTTAGGCCGATACGTATTCTTCTACATATTTTTGGTAAAAAAAATCGCAATTAGCGATTATTGATTAGTTAAAGTTATAGCGTTTACAAAATAGGGGATAGTTTTATAGCATTTTTATTAATATTTTTTTTTTTATTAGTAATGGCGGCGATCAGCGATTTTTATTGTGACTGCGACATTTTGGCAGACACATCGGACATTTTTGACACATTTTTGGGACATTTGTCATTTATACAGCAATCACTGCTATTTAAATAGCACTGATTCCTATGTAAATGACAGTTGTAGTTAGGGGGTTAACCACTAGGGGGCGGGGAGGAGTCAGTGTGACGTGTTGTGTTTTTTTTACAGTAGGGGGGCGTGGCTGTACGTCTGACGTCATTGATCGGCGTTCCCGATGACAGGGAACCGCCGATCACTGACAGTCAGTGTAGGAAGCACGGGGAGAGGTTTGTTTACATAGACCTCTCCCCGTTCTTCAGCTCCGTAACCCGATCGCGGGATACCAGCGGCGATCGGGTCCGCTGGTCCCGCGGCCGTGGTCACGGAGCTCCCGACCGGGTCGCGCCCCCCGGGCAGGCAAATTAAAGGGGACGTACAGGTACGTGCTTTTGCCTGCCCGTGCCATTCTGTTGACGTATATCTACAGGAGGCGGTCGGGAAGCGGTTAACATTTGTTAACCACTAACTACCCAGCCATTATTTGACATTTGGCGTTCTGGGTGGACTTCATATGACGTCCTCCTGGAACACGCCTCACGTGTGCCCCACGGGCCGATGACTGATCAGTATACTGGCCTGGTTTAAATTGTAAACAATGGATGGCTTCTTTTCATGTCATTCATTGTATACAATTGTGTTGCTAGCTGTAATTGGTCACAGTGATCACTTGGTACAGACAGGGCCAATCACAGCTCATCTATACCATGTGATTAGCTGTGGCCAATCACAGCTAATCACAACAAAACGCACTGAATAAATTAATTCTATTCAGTATTGTTTCTTATACCATCTTAGGACAGATGTGGAATGGATGTGGCATGGATGTGGCATGGATGAGGCATGGATGAGCACTGATGTGGCATGGATGAGGTATTGATGTGGCTCAGATGAGGCAGGGATGTGGCATGGATGAGGCACAGAAGGTCATGAATGAGGCACAGATGAGGCATGAATGAGGCACAGATGGGCATGAATGAGGCACAGATGAGGCATGAATGAGGCACAGATGGGCAAGAATGAGGCACATATGGGCATGAATAGGCACAGATGGGCATGAATGAGGCACATATGGGCATGAATGAGGCCCAGATGAGGTATGAATGAGGCACATATGGGCATGAATGAGGCCCAGATGGGCTAGAATGAAGCAGGGTGAGTTCTGCTGCAGTCTTCCTCCTCTCCTTGCATGCTGTACCGATCAGTATGTACAGCGTGCGAGGAGAGGAGAGGAAAGAGCTGAACCGGACATGCACCGGTTTGTTGACAAGTGATCGCTTCCTCATTGGATGGAGTAATCATGTGGTAAAGGGCCTCTGTCATTGGCCCTTTACCATGGTCCATGATGTGCCAGGTCTGGTGAACCTGGCGAGCATGGACACTTCCGGTGACTGTAAGTTAATAAAAAAGGTGTCACGGGACATCAGCGGAAACAGAGCCATAGTATTTACTATGTGGGATGTCCCATAGCAATGCCAATTGAAGGTAAAGAAACACAACAAAGTAGGGCACCAAAAGACTAGAGGATTCATACTGCAGCCTGCAGTACACTGCGCCAAAAGGCGATATCCTCATGCCTTATACATCTACTTGATAGAATCTGGTAAATGTATGGAATGAGTTTGCGGCCTTGCAGATCTGAGCCATGGAGGCTTGCTGATGCACTGCCCAAGAAGCACTAACAGCCCTGGTGGAGTGCGCTTTAATACGAAAGGAGGAATTTTCCTCTTTAAACCATAAGTTTGAACAATCACTTGACGAACCCACTTAGAAATAGTAGATTTTGATGCTGCCTGTCCTCTTTTAGGACCGTCTGGCAACACAAACAAAACATCTGTTTTACGAATCTGAGCGGTCACTATCAATAGACCTTGACCGCTCTCACCACATCAAGAGAATGCAGTGACCTTTCTTTCACAGAAACGAGGGTCTGGAAAAAAATGAAGGCAAAACAATGTCCTGGTTTAAATGAAAACCTGATACTACCTTTGGTAGGAATTTAGGATGAGGCTGCAATATAACCTCATCCTTATGAACAACCAATATGGCTCTTTACAAGAAAGAGCAGCCAACTCTGATACTCTTCTTGCAGAAGATATGGCAATCAAGAAAATTATTTTTCCCCCATCAAGAGGACCAAGGGAATATCTCGTATTGGCTTAAAAGGCTGCTTCTGTAAGCCGACAGGACTAAAATTAAGTCCCAATGGTTCAGGGGTGACCAAACTGGAGGATTAATCTGCGTAACCCCCTGAATAAAGTTATGAACCAGAGAGTGAGAAGCAAGTGGTTGTTGAAAAGAAAGACCGATAAGGCAGACATCTAGCCTTTGATAGTACTCAAGGCCAGCTTTATTTTTAAACCTATCTGTAGGAATTCAAGGATCCTACCTATGACATATTTCCTGGGGTGCCAATCCCTGGATTCACACCAGGAGACATATGCCTTCCAGATTCTATAGTATATGACTCTGGAGGATGGCCTACTAGCATTAGCCAAGTAGAATCTACTGAAGCTAACAGCCCACGATCTTTCAGAATGTGGGTCTCAATAGCCAAACTGCTAAATTTAGCATTTGTAAGGTAGGATGGAATTCCGGACCTTGCGGGAGAAGGTATGGCCATAGTGGTAGGGTCCAAGGGTCCCCTACCGCTATCTTTATGATTTTGGCAAACCAATATCTCCTGGGCCACGCTAGGCCACAAGAATTACCTCCTCTCCTTCTTGCTTGATCCTGCGAGAAGGCGTGGAAGCAGCAGAACAGGAGGGAACTCATAGATCAGTGAAAAAACTGATCCCACGAAAAAAACCAAGGCATCTGTTTCATATGCCATCAGATCCCTTGTCCTTGACACAAAGTTGTCAATCTTGTTGAATCTGGACGCAAACAGATCCACATCCAGAACTCCCCATCTTTGGCATATAGACAGAGAGATGTTGGGTCAAGGGACCATTTTCCCGGGAACAATTGTTGGCGACTCAAGTAGTCCGCCTGCCAACTCTCTATCCCTGGAATGAAAAATTGCTGATAGGCAAGGAATGCTGTTTTCTGCCCAAGATAGAATATGATTCACCTCTTTCTGGGCTGCACAACTTCTCGTGCCGTCTTGGTGAATGACATAGGCCACAGCTGTGGCACTGTCAGATTGGATTCTGACAGGACAGCCCTGTAGTCTGAGCATCCAGGCCTCGAGGGCCAGGCATACTTCCCGAATCTCTAGAATATTGATGGGCAAAGCCATCTCTGATTTGGAACATTTCCTTTGGACAGACGCTTCTTCTAGGACTGCTCCTCAGCCCAGAAGGCTAGCATCTGTTGTTACCACCTTCCAGGAAACTGGTAGAAAGGATTTACCCCTTTTTGAATATTCTTGGATATCAATCACCAATTAAAGGCTCTGATGCACATTGGGGGATAAACACATTGGGAAGTCCAGAGCTTGGACCTTCTTGTTCCAAGCTGACGGGATACTGTTTTGCAGCAGTCTTGAATGAAACTGCGCATAAGGAATGACCACGAAAGAAGCCACCATATTTCCCAACAATTTCATGCAAAGTCGAATAGAAGGATTCTTCTTTGTTTTGATCAACTGAATCAGCTCCCTTATGTAACTGATCTTTCCCTGGGGAAAAAAAACACCCTCTTCTGAGCTGTATCTATTATCAGCCCCAAGAACTGAAATCTCCTTGATGGTTTTAAGGAGGATTTCTCTAGGTTGAGAATCCAACCTAGGTATTCCTGGTAGCTGACTGCGGTGACCAAAGTTTGGGCTAAGCAGGCTACCGATTGATCTAGAAGATCGTCTAAGTAGGCTAGTATTGTTATACCTTGAGCCCTTAACCTGGCTTAAGGAGGAGCCAGGACCTTTGTAAACACTTGAGGTGCAGTAGCTAGACCGAAAGGCAGAGCTACAACCTGGAAATTAAGATTTTCTACCTCGAAGCGTAGAAATTTCTGGTGAGCGGGGAAAATCGGCACATGGAGATAAGCATCCTTGATGTCGATTGACGCCAGAAGTTCTCCCCCTTGTAGGATGGAGACTAATGATCAGATTGACTCCATGTGAAAAGATTGGATATTCAAAAACGGGTTTAGATGTTTGAGATCCAAAATGGGTCTGACATCCCTGTTTGGTTTTGGAACCGTGAATAGGTTTGAAAAAAACCCTAAACCTTGCTCTTGCAAGGGGACCACCGATTCCAAAGAAAGAGAGACTTTTCAGTGGATCTCTGGGAAAGTTTCATCTAGACAATGAGGAGACAGGAACTCTCGGAACTCTAGTTTGTAACCTAGAGAAATTGAGGAAGCCACCCATCTGTCTTGACATTGTTCCTGTCAGACCCTTGAAAACTGTAGAATCCTTCCCCCCACTCGAGCGAGCGGGGGTGCCCCTTCATAAGGAGGCTTTAGTATCTTGTTTTGTGGGTTTCCTTTGACCCTGGGACTGACCCTGAGGTTTACCTCTTGAACCTGACAGTGGAAGCCGTCGAGACTGCCTGGATGCTGATGCCCCTGGCACTGAAGAAGAAGCATGCTTACAAGAAAAAAATGCTTAAACTTCTTCTTAACTGATAAAAGGGAACTTTTCCCATTATAAATTATTTGAATATACTTATCCAGATCGTCTCCAAATAACCGTTCACCATGGAAAGGGAAACTGGTCAAGAGCTTTTTGCATGGCGCTTTGGATGACCAATTTTTTAACCATAGGATTCTACGCACATGTACCAGCCCTAGCATGAGCCGTGAGGCCTGAAGAATATAATCTTTCATATCGTCTATCGTAGAACACAACGCTATCAGGAAAAACTTTGAGTACCTCTATAAACTGGTCCTATAAAGACTGAGATACTCCGATCGCTGCCAGCGCCAGTTGAACGACTGAACCTGCGAGTGAAAAAAGGAACTCCAACTTTTTATCTGTTGGATCCTTTAGCATATGAGCATTGTCTACTAGACAAGTTAGGTTTTTGTTTACAGACGATATAGCAGCGTCAATTGCTGGAATTCCCCATTTCTTATAAAACTTCTCCTCCATAGGATAAAGTATTAAAAACTTTTTTTGGAGGAAAAAAATTGTTTATTTGGGTGCTCCCACTCAGAATACATAGGCTTTCTTAGCCATGAATGGATAGAAAAAGCATGAACAGATTGGGGAGGCTTTTTGGTGAACCCAGACCAGAAGTGGGCTCATTGACTGACTGCGTTACTGGCAGAAAAAATGTGGAGCGGATCTATTCAGTGAGAGATTGTACCAACAACCTTTCCTGTGAACTAGATACTTCCGTATCAGGTTCTTCAGAAGAGGAGACATCAGCCTCTTCCTGGTCCTTTGAGAGAAATTTGTCATCTCTCGCTCCTTGTTCCTCAGCATGAGGGTCCTGAGCAATGGACGGGAACCTAAGCTTAGTCCCACTCTGGGATACGATTAAAGCATCAATCTTTACTTCAAGCTTAAAATGGTTGAAGAAAAAACCTCCTAGTAATATCACAGGGGCTGCATTGTTAAGAGCAGCTGCAACACTTGCCACTTCTGATGGCTCACTCTGACCAGCCATATTACTCTCAGGGGAGGATGCCATCTTTACTGGGATGGATCTAGGCTTCTGTGTGACTGTAAAGTCTTTCTAGAGCCCTCTCTGAAGTGTTTTTCACCCCCTTCTGCCATAGCCTGATGCACAAAGCAGAGGTACTATCAGAAGGAATGCATCCACTGCTTGAGCAAATAGTCCAGCTCTGTCACTGCTATTAATGCTCAGCCTGATGCAGTAGTAAATGTGTCAAAGGAATGCCTGTGTCACCAACTCCTATATGCAAACAAAACATTTGTTTTACCTTGCTCCTGTGTCCCTCCACAGCTAGCACAGCCCTTTAAAAACATACCTTCCCGCACTGAGCATTGGAGAACGCCAAAGCCCCGCCCCGCGTCGCCTACGGCCCCTCTTTTTTTAAAAGAGCTTTTTCCCATGCAAGCATGGAAGGAGCAGAAATGGCGAGGGGGGTCTGGAAACCACCGAGCGGCTTGCCGTTTGCGCCTTTTTTATTTATTTTTTTATTTTGCAGTGCTCTTTCCCCAATGAAGAGGAGCAGAAAACTAGCACAGGGGGGCATCTGGTGGGGAGAGGGAACCCCCCCAGACTTACCGAAGGTCTGTTGTTTGACCGGAGGAAGAAGCATCTGCAGCTTTCAAGACACAGCATGGGCTCTCTAGGAAGCATGAGACGGTGAGTGCTCAATACAGCCCCCAGTGGTGACACCTAGGCATAACAGCATTTACTAAATTAAAGCAGGCAATCATAAGAAATTTTTAAAAATTTCTTAGAAAACTCTACCTTTCCCGCTGCAGGGTTTTCTGTGGTAAACCCACAGACCCAATCTTCACCCTTAACGGTGGGTTCCGTTAAACCTTCAGGAGCTGGGGATCCTTGAGGAAACCCACAATCCTGGACCTGTAATAGCACCCCGCCAGTAAAACTTTATGGCCTTAATACCAAAAAGTACTGGATCCCGGGGTCCAGTTCTCTTAAAGAGAAGTGTTACAGGCAAGACCTCGTTTCTTCACATACGAGGCCGTGTACCATTCAATTCAGCCAAAAAGACACTTTGAATGGATCCAGCTGCATGGCTAGCCCCAGCAAGGATTGCTCCAGTGGAGCTCAGCACAGCACATCTTTACTCGTGAACAACACCTTAGACACTGGCGAAAAAATTTAGGTACTCCCACCAGTGTGAGCAGTTATTTAGGGCGTGCACTTTTTAATTTAGGGCGTGCCAGTGTCCATCACCTGAAGGTGGCCTATAACCCACATATACTATGGCTCTGTGTCCCGTGATGTACGATAAGAAAACTATTTTCATTGAGACCTATGCTGAACGAACGTGTTGGTGTGAAAACAATTACTATTTCCTGACTCTAGAGCACAATCAGACAAATACAATTATTGCAGAGTCAACATTTACAATGATGCATGGTTCTCTGCATGCTTGTAAAATAGCCAACATTTCTGAGCCATTGTGAGCTCAAGTCAGACAGAAGCTCTTTACACAAGTTTTGTAAACTACAAGTGATGTGATGTTATCAGAAAAGAGTTTCACCCAAAACAGCTACATTAACTCGGCTTATCTGACATGATCGGAATGTTTCCTGTAGTTTGAAAGCTGCGTTCACTCTACTTGTTTGACAAGTTTAGTTTAGAGACTACAGACTTCCAGTCTTACAGACTACCACACTAGAATGTTGCAGTGATCGTTTGTTCATTATAGAATACGTACATTCTTTTTCAAAATGCAACCTGAATTTTTTTGAACAATATACTGTTGGATTTTTTATGTATTTTTATGCTATATTTACATATAACAACAAATTCACCAAAAATATGAAAAAAAGTAATTAAAACAATGTACTGTCATTTAACTATTTTAAGTTGCAATTGTCTAAAAAAACATCAAAAGAGGAAAAAATTTTAACATTTGGCACATACTTGTGCTATTGTCTTTTGAAAATTTTGCCATCCATACTTTATTTCTATGACCTATGTCTAGACTTATCTAAAGGGTACGTCTGCTGCACATGTTTTATTATTTTTTTATTTATTTTTACACTATCAATGACAGCTTTTAATTACTTGCATTGGTAGAAGCAAAACTGCTAATTTTGTAACAAAATGCCCAGAGATTTTTTTTTTCTTAAAATTTCCCATGTATCATGGACAGCTTTATATTACTTTCATTCTTTTTCTTATTCACTTTGGGGTGCAGTAAGGGAAATTATAGGGCCATTTCAGCAAAATTTTGTCGCAAATCAAGTTCAACAAAATTTCGCACCAATCCCTGCTTCTGATGTTGGGCACAAAACATACCTAGAGTCACAACTGGTTGTGAATGTTTGTGTTTTACTTTAAACATCATCAACCCCGGATTCCCTGACATTTAAATGGAATTAGAAGTCCTAGAAACACACGGTTGCAGGCAAACAGTGCTTTACACAAATATAAGGGAACATTTTGAAGGGTATTTATTGTATATGTATATGCCTGCATGTTTCAACATTATGGATGTAAAACTTTGCTTGAAGAGCCAACTGTATATTTTTCCTTAGAAGTACATTTAAAACCTAATGGCTGGGCCACTTTTTCTCATCATTGACAGGCTCTGCTGTATGATCATCAAAGTCATAGGGGTTGGCGCTCAGACATAATAATGAAATCAGAAGGGAGGATTGTTGTTTGCTTTTTCTTTTGAAGTGCAAATATCTCAGATTACTTAATGCAATCGGAGATATTTCCGTTCTGTTAACCCTTTTCTGAAGTACTGAAAAACCAGCTGCAACAAGTACATTTTCTGTCAGCAGCTGAATATCCTGCAGTTTATATAGCTGCAAAGCCTCCGTGGGTTAACGAGACACAGAGAAAATTGAGGTTTTCAAAAGATCAGTCTGTGTTATTGGCAAGAAGAATAATGATTTCTATTCCCGAAGTCTTCTACTGTTATTGCTGGTAGCCATGCCATTAACATACATAAGACAGACCCGAAATCTCATTCATTCAAAGATAAGACAAAAAATCCATTGAATTGATTTGCTGAGAGTCTTGGCTTTGGACGTTCAACCGGTGATGGCATTTTCACAGCTTGCCTTTTGCTGTTTTTTAGTTCACTGTGCATTGCTAGGTCTATGTATCATAGATCACAAATGCAGAATACATCCTGGTGTATTTAACTGTGGCATAAAAAATGTTTTAAAGTCACAATTACAGCTTTACATCCTCGTAAATAAACTCAAATATGTGGACATAAATGTCAAACTCACAGTGTCATGGACCTGAAAAAGAGCAGAAATATCTACAAGAGATTATTGAGCTTCTTTTTTTCCAATATTTTGTTAGAGAGAATCCTGAGGAATGCATTGGAATTGTTCTATACAAAGCTAATCCAAATCAATAGAAGGGCAATTTTCTACCAGAAATGATAGGTGGGCATATGTTAATAGATGAGATGCTGGAGTACTGGAACCTGCCAACATAACATGTAACATGTTCTAGTTGCCCCTCTCTCCTCATTAGTGAACCTCCCTCAGTGTGAAAGTGTGCAAGGGGTCATCTCCCTGCACCCGCTGTCACATTTTGTTAACTGCGTGGTTGTGTGAGGCTCCAGCAGCACAGCCACGTCTTTCATTCACAGGAATCTGTGACTGTAGAAAACTACAAGCTCCATCTTCCACAATGGCAGACAGACTTGTAGTTTAAATAAACTGCAAGTGCGCTGATCATCACTAGTTCATTCACACTGCCTACAGCTCTGAAACTGGCAGCCTGTACAGAGGTATGGGCACAGAGCTGTAGGCAGTGTGTGCAGGAGACTGACATAGCACCTGATATCTGCTAATCAGGGGTGCAATAGTTTGCAGGCTCCTGTTTTAAGAAATAATAAATGCACATTTTTTAACTGCAAATATATGGGCATTTAATAATGTTTTAATTGAAGGTGAACTTTGCCTTTAATGTTATACTAAAGTATGGTAGTAAAGTTCGCTGTCATTTATCTTTTTTTAGCTGTACTAGTATTCACAGCGTATTAGCACATTATGAGGGACATACCTGTCAAACTGAGCTCTCCAGTGCTGCATCGTAAACGAGCCAGCAGGACCAGGCATTTCTATCTTCATCCGGTCTTCCTTCCCGGTTCCGTGCCCTTCGGCCACTTGATTGGGTGGGTCGCGATGATGTCACTCCCCCTCATGGGAGTCACATCGCAGCAGCACAGATTAGGGCCGTAAATGTTCATGTGCAGTCATAAATTTCCTGTCTGTCAACAATTTTTTTTTAAAAACAACGTTTGCTACCACTTTAATAGACCAAAAAGGAACAAATAATAAAAGTTCACTGTCATAGTTATACACTTTAAATCATCCCATACCATTATATTCACCCCTCTGTTTGCAGTATACATATTATAAAGTATTCTATTTTCTATGGAAAAAAGGAATGGTCTGTGAACAGTAACAGCAATGTTCTAACATATAGGAAAATGTGTCTAATAATAAAAGCCCTTTCTGAATTTTTTGTGTTGCCGGGTACTCTGACGGCTTTACACCTGCTCTCCTTGCTCATTCCTCCTGTCCTCCTGCTGGGTGTCATGGCAGGGCTGCTGCATTGTGATGGTGGGGAGAGACGCAACCAGTGTAGTATTACTATCACTTATACTGCACTTAACGTTTGTTTACATTGTTTTTTGCTAATTTGCTAATTGCTTTCAGTTAGTGGTAAAGAGCATAAATTTTAGTTACTTTGGCTTTTTATTATTACTCTGTATACCCTTATTAATAGAGTGAGTGCATCGACCACTAAAGGGATGCGTGTCTATTTTCTGGTAGCAACCCACAGCTAAAGGTACCTTATACATGTATCTTTGTATAGTACATGCTTGTAGTGATTTTTATTTAACCAGGTGTGCCACAGGGGCTAGAGAACCCAAATTACAAAGTGTCTCCTTCAGTGGTAGCGTTACATTTATCATTTAGGTGTGAACTCTACCAAGACTAATTGCCCACAAGTAATGCTTGAGTTGCTTGCGTCACTTGTAGAATTTAGCTAGAATTTAGCTAGCAAAGCAATTGATTTAAGACCTGATAATGTGCAGGGGACACAGAGTGACTAATACCAAGGGGTCTATTTCTTAATATTATTAATATACAGGATTTATCTAGCGCCAACAGTTTATGCAGCGTTTTACAATATAAAATGGGAGACAGTACAGTTACAATACAAAATACAAGAGGGCAAAGAGGGCCCTGATCATAAGAGTTTACAATATTGTTATTATTATTATTATACAGGATTTATATAGCGGCAACAGTTTTTGCAGCGCTTTACAATATAAACAAAATGTCCACCCTCTTTTCATCTTTATCATCCTGGTAGATGGCAGCAGAATGTCTTGGTACATTTGTCCATTCATCCTTCCTTCAATAAAATTAAGTTTGCCAGTACTGTATGCTGAAAAACAGTCCCACACCATGAGGTCCCCACCTCCAAACTTCACTGTTGCTATGGGGGTGTTTTTGGGGTGATGTGCAGTGCCATTTGACCTCCAAACATGGTGTGTATTATGGCATCCAAAGAGTTCAATATTGGTCTCATCTGACCAGACTACATTCTCCCAGTATTTCACAGGCTTGTCTAAATGTTGTGCAGCAAACTGTAAACAAGCTTCAACATGCTTTTTCTTCAGCAATGGAGTCTTGCGTGGTGAGCGTGCATACAGCCCATGGCAGTTGAGTGCATTACTTATTGTTTTCTTTGAAACAAATGTACCTGCTATTTTCAGGTCTTTCTGAAGCTCTCCACAAGTGGTTCTTGGCTCTTGGACAACTCATCTGATAATTCTTTTCACTCCTCTGTCAGAAATCTTGTGAGGAGCACCTGGTTGTGGCCGGTTCATGGTGAAATTATGTTTTTTCCACTTCTGGATCATGGCCCCAACAGTGCTCACTGCAACATTCAGAAGTATAGAACACTTCTGTAACCAATGCCCTCAGTATGTTTTGCAACAATAAGTTTGTAAAGGTCTTGAGAGAGCTTTTACCCATCATGAGATGCTTCTTATGTGACACCTTGGCAATGAGACACCTTTTTATAGTCCATCAGTTGAGACTTAACCAGCTGATGTTAATTTGCACTGGCATGGGGTAGGATTGCTTTCTAATTACTGATAGATTTCAGCTGGTGTATTGGCTGTCCATGCCTATTTGCACATCCCTTTCTTCGTGTGTTCAATATTTTTTTCCCTGTGTCATTCCATTTTATTACACATAACTTAATTTCTGAACTTATTTGTGTTGATCTCTTTGTATGTATGGATTGCATGGGTTGTTACCGACATGTGGTGAACATTTCATGTCAATAGCACCTTTGGAAATATACCTGTATTTACAGAGAAAAATGGTGACATGTTCAATACTTATTTTACCCACTGTAAATACTGAATAATAATAATATACATCTGTTCTGTGTAAATCTCCAGCATTTGCGCATTTGTTTTTAGAATTTTTTTGTACAAATGGGGCAAAATCAAAGGATCTTAACCTCAATGGGGGTATGATTATTTCAGATTTTTGATGCTGAAAGCAGTACAATTATTTTGCATGGAAATTTGGCGTTTTATAGTGTAGGCATGTAATTCTTACGAATTACACTTAAATCTGTCCAATCCAGAGTCTAGTAGACATCCCGGGTATGATAAAGTTTGAAAAACGAAATCATAAATTATAATATAATAAATAACTAGAAATAATTCTAACAAATAATAATATAATAATAATAAAAATTATTCAATAATGTAATCAAATCAAAAACACAGAAATTTGCTCAGTTGCAGAATTGTCGCTGTCATTACTTTCAGTGTTTGATGGCGGATTTCCCCACAAATCACTATCGCTCTGCAAGTGATTCTAATTTATTATTGCTGTTTTCTAGCTGGTCTAAAACCACTTTTGACGTAAAGGGATGGTTTTGGTTGCTATGGACAACAGTTTCCAAGAACAGTATTCATAATATAAAACTGCATACAGGGCACTGGACAGACCACTAGGGACAAAAGGGATGTGAAATAAATTGATATAGTAATGTAATCTGTAAGACTACAGTGTACTGTATATGTATTGTGTGTTTTACTTGAATTTGGCGCCATTCTCCGTCCCTCTGCGTTGCAACGCTCACAAGGAACGGAGCTCGGCTCCGTGATAGATCCGTGAGAGGAGGATGGCTCACACATAGTGTGGGGAGACATCGCAGGATCCTGGGGACAAGGTAAGTAAGCTGCACCTGGATCCTGCTCTGCGCTCGGACTTATATAGGGACATGGGGGACAGGGTCACATGTTCATGTCACATGTGACCCCGCCCCCTTGCGATGTCACAGTCCCAGCATCCTCCGGGACTGTGACAACACAAGGGGGCGGGGTCACCATGTGACATGTGCATGTGACCCTGTCCCCCATGTCCCTATATAAGTCCGAGCGCAGAGCGGCACAGGCATTCCGGGCAGAGACAGCGACGGGTCAACATCGGAAGAAGAAGAAGAACAAGAAGAAGGACAAGAAGAAGAAGAAGGCGGCGCCGGCGGCGCGGAAGACGACGACCGCCGCAAGAACAGAAGAGACCCCGGAAGACCCCCGGAAGACCCCCGAAGGCGGATCGAGACCCCCAGACGACGGCGGCGACGACGAAGAAGGTAGCCGGACTCCCCCCGCTCGTGAAAGAGCTAGGTAAAAGAGCAGAAGAGAGCGGAGGAGTCCGGCGAGAAGACCCCCAAGACGGAAGAAGACCCCCGGAGCAGTGCAATAAAATATTTTTTCAAAAGTGTGTGTGTTTTTGTACTTTACATTTTACACCTTAGGTGAATGGGTAGGGGTACATCGTACCCCATACTCATTCACATAGGGTGGGGGGCCGGTATCTGGGGGCCCCCTTATTAAAGGGGGCTCCCAGATTCCGATAAGCCCCCGCCCGCAGACCCGACAACCAACGGCCAGGGTTGTCGGGAAGAGGCCCTTGTCCTCATCAACATGGGGACAAGGTGCTTTGGGGTGGGGGGGGGGGCCGCATGGCCCCCCTTTCCCCAGGGCACCCCCCATGTTGAGGGCACGCGGCCTGGTACGGCTCGGGAGGGGGGGGGGGCGCTCGTTCGTCCCCACCCCTTTCCTGGCCTGCCAGGCTGCGTGCTCGGATGAGGGTCTGACTTGGATTTGGGGGGAACCCCCACGCCGTTTTTTCGGCGTGGGGATTCCCTTTAAATCCATGCCAGGTCACGGAGCTAGCGCGGCGGCAGTAACTGCCTACGCTAGCTACGTAACCTGAAGTCACGTGCTAAATGAACGGACTTGCCGATGAGCGGCAAGTCCGTTCATTTCAAAAGTCCCGCGGACTTGCCCACTAACGGCGGGATTGTCCGCTGGACTGCCAAGTCCAGCGGATAATTTTAAAAACAAAACTTAAAACTTTGGTCCGCCGGACTTTGGCGCCAAAAAGTCCGCCGGCGCCCACACACGAGGGGATTATCCGCTGGACTTCAGTCCAGAGGATAATCCCGCGGGATTGTCCCTTCGTGTGTACGCGGCATTAGAAACATTTAAACATATATTATATTATATTGTATATTATATTGTACCATTGTGTGAGATGTTGAAGATATTTCCATCTTGCGGGAAAGAATCCGTATTTACCAGGGCCTGGTGCAATAATCCCAATTGTGCCCATTACAATGTCAAGCAGGAAATGTAAGTCCCTTTACCCCCTTCACATTGGTGCTGTACACTTGACTTTTGTTGCATGACCCATGTGGTGCCATTTATCTTGAATGGTACCCGAACACACTGGGGTTGATTTACTAAAACTGGAGAGTGCAGAATCTGGTGCAGCTTTGCATAGAAACCAATCAGCCTCCAGGTTTTTTGTCAAAGCTTAATTGAGCAAGCTAAAAGTTAGAAGCTGATTGGCTACTGTGCACAGCTGCACCAGATTTAGCACTCTCCAGTTTTGGTTTAATATATTTTTTATTGAGAAAAGAAAGATATGGCATTGAACAAAGAGAAAAAAAAAGAAACAATATTGCTTATTAGCCTTGACCTAAGTACTCAATGACCACCCATAGTATGTGTTAAAATATACCCTTATGACCTTCAACTTTTAGGAGGCTAGGGATTACGCAAATGTATTTCTACAGTACATTTACTATCAATGCCAACTTTTCTAATGATTTAAGGAAAAACAAAATAGGCAAAAAAAAAACACCTCAAACAAGTAGCATCTGACAGAGGGAGTCGTGACTATCTTAAAAAAGATAGAAACTGAGGAGATTCAAGAAACTCCACCCCTGGAGTCCAAACTTCTTTAAACTTAAGGATACTAGCTCTTCAATTTGCATTGTATGATTCACCTCCACTACCCACTCCCATATTGTTGGTATTGTAGGGGATTTCCAATATCTTGGAATTAAAGTTCTACCTGCCATCAGCAAAAATCGAATTATTTTGATAGATTTAATAGATCCCGGGATCTAGGAGAGAAGCACTACCGCTGGAATCTCAGGCCATTGTTTGCCAGTGACCAAATTACTTTGTTTAATTACAGCCGGCAAAAATGGTTTTATTATCGGGCAGGATCCCCAAAGATGTAATAATGTTCCCTCCTCATTTACCACATCTGCAGCATTGGTCAGAGTTGGCAGAGTTATTGCTGTTGTGTTCCTGAGAGTAAAAAGATAGAGATATTTTGAAAATGAGTGAGAACACTTTCTTCAGGGGTCACATTTTTGCCTAGTTCTCACTCCCAGTCTGAAGGGGGCGAAATGCATGCACTAGTAGAATGCCATACACTTTAGAGAGAGCATGGTGGCATCTTAAATCAGAGAGGTGCAACTCCTCAAACTGCGGCAAATCCAAAAAACTCGCCCTACTCAGCTCATTATAGAAATTACGTAGTTGAAAATATTGAAGCAACTCTCCTCCCTTAAGATCAGAAAATCTGAAGTAAAATTTCGTCTGATGAACGATCTGACGATTTTCTGATTGTTAGTATGCTACTTTTGACAGCCGATTTACAAATTTTCATGAGTCACAAACTGGATGTGCAGGCTCCAAAATTTTTGTCTGATGTGACCACAACGTCAAATTTTCTTTTCATTAGTATGGTTTTTGGCTAAAAAAAATCTGAAGGGCAAGACTAGGCATGCTCAGAAATGAAAGAACACATACAAAACAATTCAACACATTAAGTCACTTCTGACATTGAATTCTGTCATATGAAACATTTCTGATGGTGAGTATCCTCTTCACTTTCGATTTGAGACTAGCATGAAACAAAAAACTGACGAAAATCCGTCCAATAATCTGATCGTGTGTACAAGGCTTTAGTGTCAGAACGGGAACTAATCTCTCCCAGGGGTTTCAGGCACTCTCCAGTTTTAGTAAATCAACCCCACTGTGTCAGTAGCAGACAACACACTTGTGAGACTAGCAGATAACACACTTATACAGCAGCAAACCACAACGCACATGCATTATGTATAATCAATAGTACATTTACAGTTTTTGCATTGATACATATACATTGGATCTATACCTTAATGGCCATCCTAACTGGAAGAAACCCCAAGAGGTGGAGGAAATATCTCTTATTCTCCATCTGAAACCGTCTAATATTTTAACACATGGGCAGACATAGGCCTTCAGTCTGGTTCCTCCATTAGGATAAGTCAATTGATTATGAATGTTTTTGCTGTGGACGATGACAAGATGGCCTATTTTACTGAACTAATTACTTTATGATAATGTGCTGTGTACTTTGTTTCACTTTAATTCATCAATAAGCCACATAATAATTGAGAAAGTTCTCTTCCCTTGAGATCTGAGACGCCATTCTTTTTTTTTTTCTTTTTTTTTTAAGTATCAGCTTGCATTCAATATGTCAACAACTTTAGTTGATGAGAACGAAAACAGGCGTATTTAATAAATATGTCACCAAGTAAATGGCAAAGAATGACAGCCATGTATTGAGTCAGTGCAGACAGAATTCAAAATCCCCCAAACCACACAGAGCATGAACTGTAACAGGACTTTTTGTGGCTATTTGGACCATGAAGGAGACAGCTCGTAAAAAATGTCTGCAATGTAAATGACTCCTTTATTTTTTTTTAACTTGTAGTTGTATTTCTTTTAAAAATAAACAAAGAGATTTAGAGCATTGAAACATGACCTGTATATCCTGTGCAAGTCTAGTGTACTGGGCTTAATTGTGGGAGGCTGTGTCAATAATGTAACTTGTTGACAGACTGAATTTCGTGTTTTCATTACTGAAGAAAGGGGGAAGCAGCAGAATTCACTTGCAAAGAAAACCTTGAGATCAAGACACATAAAACTTTGCTACATCGCAGTCCTTTTCATTTTTACGTGTGCGTACAATATTTTCAACTTTTCTCCTTGCATAAACACGCTTCACAAACATGTACAAGAAGTTTCCTGGGATAAACCAATTATTTTAGTTAAATGGAAAATAGCTACAGATTATTTGAATCAGGGCACAGAGGCGGATTAGGCACATAGACAAGGATGTTGCCCAAATGCAGATGGGAAATGTGATCGGAATATAAAATGCTGTCTTTTTTTGTCTGAATTTCCTGTTTGAGCCTCTTGTGCTTGTTTTTTTTTTATCTAATTTCCAATGCACTGCCACTAGAAAACAGGTGCATAGTATGTTTGTAAAAACTGCAAATTCTGTATCAATCATTTACATGATTAAAGACTTGCTTAATAGAATAATAAAATGTATTTTGCCGTAGTCAGGTACAAAAACATCTATTACTAAAAAGAAGGAAAAAAAGCTGTTGCGTTCTCATTGAATAGAACACGTCATCATAAATACAATCGAAGAATGCATTAGTCAAAGACATACATAATGCAAGTGTTATACTGTTTGAAAATAGAGAATTACACGCTTGGATACTGAAGATTAATTATAGTTTAAAATGAGAAGCTGTCCTCTCACTTCAAAAGTCTGCAACCTTTTGTCAGCCCTTCCGTTCTGCACAACCTTTATTATTAGATCTATATCTCCTGCATGTTATGGTTTCTTTAGACAGAAGAAGGGTGGCGTTACCAGTCATGGATTTTTTTTTTTTTGCCATACCTGACAAAAGATCTTCCCATGCATGCCTGACCTACATGTAAAACCTTGCTACATAGTAATATAGGTTAGGAATGTCCTTAGATAATCATGGATTTTATGCATAAAATGTGTTGTGTGTTGCCCACAGCAGCCATTTAGATTCTTCATTTTATAAAATTCGAGAATTTATTTACTGCAGAGTTTTCTTTCATTCCTACTCTTTGGATTGGTTTAAAGGCTGTACACTTTGCAAAGTGTTGATGTTTCACTTTGAATGTGAATTTTCCCCTAGAGCTTAGTGAATTAGGTGAAGCTCTGCTGACTTCCATCATCCAATCATGTGCAAGCAAAAATGCTGTTTTTTTTATTTTTCTCTTTTTCATTATTTTCCTTGCACATAATGATTAATGTTATTTCAACAGTCATTATTATTTTTATAAATCTGCTGCTTTCATTTAAATAATACCCAGGATTTTTCTGTAATATTCCTTAGGAAGGTACTCCCTCTTATGTGATGACAAAACTGTGCCTCTGTCTCCAAATGTTGCTTCTACAATTCCACCTTGTCATATGACTTGATACTACATTCAATCCTGCTAATGAACATTGCACAGGCATGGTCAACTGGTTAGCACTTATGTCGGGTAGCACTAGGGATGGTGGTTTGAATCCCAGTCAAGGCACTTCTAAAGACATGCTGGTAGGTTAATTGGATCCTGTCTAAATTAGCCCTACTATGTATGAAATGGGAGTTAGGGATCCTAAATTGTAAACTCCTTGAGGAACTGATGTGAATGTACAACATATATATAAAGCTCTGTTTAATTTGTCAGCGCTATATACAGTAAATAAATACCATGTACAGTGCCTTGCGAAAGTATTCGGCCCCCTTGAACTTTTCAACCTTTTGCCACATATCAGGCTTCAAACATAAAGATATACAATTTAATTTTTTTGTGAAGAATCACCAACAAGTGGGACACAATTGTGAAGTGGAACAAAATCTATTGGATATTTTAAACTTTTTTAGCAAATAAAAAACTGAAAAGTGGTGCGTGCAAAATTATTCGGCCCCTTTACTTTCAGTGCAGCAAACTCACTCCAGAAGTTCAGTGAAGATCTCTGAATGATCCAATGTTGTCCTAAATGACTGATGGTGATAAATAGAATCCACCTGTGTGTAATCAAGTCTCTGTATAAATGCACCTGCTCTGTGATAGTCTCAGGGTTCTGTTGAAAGCGCAGAGAGCATCATGAAGACCAAGGAAAACACCAGGCAGGTCCGTAATACTGTTGTGGAGAAGTTTAAATCTGTATTTGGACTTGAGCTTTAAACATCCCAAGGAGCACTGTGCAAGCGATCATTTTGAAATGGGAGTATCAGACCACTGCAAATCTACCAAGACCTGGCTGTCCCTCTAAACTTTCAGCTCAGACAAGGAGAAGACTGATCAGAGATGCAGCCAAGAGGCCCATGATCACTCTGGATGAACTGCAGAGAACTACAGCTGAGGTGGGAGAGTCTGTCCATAGGACAACAATCAGTCGTACACTGCACAAATGTGGCCTTTATGGAAGAGTGGCAAGAAGAAAGCCATTTCTCAAAGATATCCATAAAAAGGCTTGTCTAAAGTTTGCCACAAGCCACCTGGGAGACACACCAAACATGTGGAAGAAGGTGCTCTGGTCTGATGAAACCAAAATCGAACTTTTTGGCCACAATGCAAAAAGATATGTTTGGCGTAAAAGCAACACAGCTCATCACCCTCAACACACCATCCCCACTGTCAAACATGGTGGTGGCAGCATCATGGTTTGGGCCTGCTTTTCTTCAGCAGGGACAGGGAAGATGGTTAAAATTGAGGGGAAGATGGATGCAGCCAAATACAGGACCATTCTGGATAAAAACCTGTTGGAGTCTGCAAAAGACCTGAAAGTGGGACAGAGATTTATCTTCCAACAAGACAATGATCCCAAACATACAGCAAAATCTACAAAGGAATGGTTCACAAATAAACGTATCCAGGTGTTAGAATGGCCAAGTCAAAGTTCAGACCTGAATCCAATCGAGAATCTGTGGAAAGAGCTGAAAACTGCTGTTCACAAACGCTCTCCATCCAACCTCACTGAGCTTGAGCTGTTTTGCAAGGAAGAATGGGCAAGAATTTCAGTCTCTCGATGTGCAAAACTGATAGAGACATACCCCAAGCGACTTGCAGCTGTAATTGCAGCAAAAGGTGGCTCTACAAAGTATTAACGCAAGGGGGTCGAATAATTTTGCATGCCCCACTTTTCATTTTTTTATTAGTTAAAAAAGTTTCAACAATCCAATAGATTTCGTTCCACTTCACAATTGTGTCCCACTTGTTGGTGATTCTTCACAAAAAAATTTAAATTTTATATCTTTATGTTTGAAGCCTGAAATGTGGCAAAAGGTTGAAAAGTTCAAGGGGGCCGAATACTTTCGCAAGGCACTGAAGCTGTCGCTGGAATGTGTGTAAAAATGAAATTAAAAAAGGAGATGCAGCACTGTTTTTAAGATGAAAAAGAATAAAAACAGTAATTTATAAAAATAATAAAAAGCAAACTAAAGGTTATTCAGTTGGAGTTTAGATTAATTTAAAGGTGTAACTCAACTTTTGCAGAGAAAAAAAACAGTCTGGTAGGGTATAAACTTTGCAAGTATGTTAGCAAACATCATTGCACCACCATATTCACCACTGTTTCTGTTGAAATTGACCCACAAATTCCACTCACTTCCAAATTCCTGCACACACTTCCCATGTCCAGAGTGCTAGGTGAGTAGGTGTTTTTGCTGCAATCAAATGATCAGTTCTACTGTTGAAATAAGAGGAAACCAAAAAGCAATGAGCCAATCACATGACATATAAATTAGTTCTGTAAAAACGATTATAATGAAAGAGGGATATGCATTTACTTCTGTCTCCCTCTCTTTGCCATTTTCCCTTTTCTGCATGATGCTTTTGAAGTTTCTGGCAACTATACATACAAAAAAGCTTTGGACATACTTCTGTTCTGAGGCTCTAAACAGAATTGATAGCTATCTCCTGTCTAACACCAACATCTGTGCATATCAGAGTTTTTATATAGGAGCTATGCTTAATGATAGAATAATTCCTGAAAATGGTAGGACCCACAGGATACCAGGAAGAGTTGGTGCAAACTCAATGGCAAAAATTGTGTTGAACAATGAAAGAAGTTAGGATTGAACAAATCTGACTGGTTTGCCAAATCCTGCTGGGAATCCACAAACCTCTAAACTTAGCACTGAACCCCAATGAAGTCTATGCGGTCAAATCTCTGGCCATTTTCAAGGCTAACAGGGAAGTTATTTTCACAAAGGGCATGGGGAGTTGGGTACAGCCATAGGGGACATTTAACTAAGCAAACAAAATAGAAACGAGAAATAGCAAGGGTCCTTTTACTGCAACTTTGAAGGTGACATATGGAAAGACTAATTCTTTAAATTACATACTTGAGAGATGCCTTTAAGCTGTGTGTGGTGTTAAAGAGCATTGCAGTTTTAAAGACAGTGTCAGCGACACCATAGTCTGGCATTACATTATATTTTGCATTTCTTAACATCTTACATTTAGCTTAACCTAAATACAGTATGCTGCAACACCCAAATATGATTAATTTCAACTTGAAAAAAAGGCTTTTTTTAGGTAGTTTTGGCTGCAGCACCTGATTTATTTTATGCAGCAGGAATAGGCCTGAATTAAAAAGATAGAAGCAAAAGTTGCAACAAATCTAAAAGTAATAGGAAACTTTACTCTTAAAAAACATAAAGCTAAAGTTCCCAGTTTTGCACACACTGACAGTGCCAAAACAATTTAGTAGTATAGTTTGTGAGGTTTTTTTCTTTTTTTTTCTTATTACCACACTGCATTGTCTTTAAAGTTTAATAAAATGTACAAAAACTTTTCAAAACCACAACCCCACATTCTCTTAACACCCTCCCAACCCAAAATATTTATTATAGACTTCAAGCATGTGTTTGTTAGAAATTGGCAAGTGTTTTTTATTTTTATATATATATATATATATATATATATATATATATATATATATATAAATATATATATATATATATATATATATATATTTCATTTTCTGTATTTTCTGCAAATAATGCAGCGGTTGACTGCCATAGTAGACATCAGGCATATCTGCAATTTCTTTGCATTGCCAGTATAATCTTTCTCCCCCCAGGCACTTAGCGGCCTATTTTTTTTTATATATTTATTTTTTAAAATATAGTCAAAGCACTAGAGTTATAGCTTCAAAGGCAAAACCTTCAGCCATAGGCTGTCTGCCCTTCCACAAAGAATGGTGGAAGAGAAGGCAGCAGGGGAAATCCTAGGACCAGGGGAAAGGGTAGGCAGCAGCAAACATTAAGTGTAGAATCCTATGACAATATGCTACCAACCCATGCCAAAATCAGGGTTTAGGTTTTTTGGAGAGGTACATTTTATATTATTTTATTTTATTTTGGTGAGGCCTTTTTAAAGTTTGAGGCTACAGTATAGCAGCTTTCAAAGCTGCTAATAAATGTATTATGCAAATATCAGGCATAAAGTGAAAGATTCTGCATGTGGAGGTAGGTAGGCAGTGAACAGGTTCTGCAGAACAAAGCAGTGGTTAGGCTACAACATCTAGAGTCAGTTTTTTCTCTCTCAGTTTTTCTAGACTCATCTAGAGTCATCTAGAGACTCATCTCTAGATCTCTAGATAGACTCATCTAGACTCATCTAGAGACTCATCTAGAGTCAGTTTTTTAGTCATCTAGAGTCTGTTTTTTCTCTCTCAGTTTGGCCGTGACATACAGCCAGAGCACATGTAGAAGGTAGTGAAGTTGCTGTTGCTAGACAGGAAGAAAAAATGTCCTCAAATCCCCTTCATGACCAGAATCTTAATGTCAACTTGGCAACAATGCTGGCTTTGCAGCTTCTCCCATTCCAGCTCATGGAATTCTGCAAGTTTATGGCCTGTGCTATACCACAGTGGCAGGTACCCATTCACCATTATTTTTCCTAGAAGGCCATCTCTTAGCCACCATTATTTTCCCAGAAGCCCTGTCTCCACAAGCATGTAGAATGCAATGAAGCTGTCACAGATCAGCTGCGGAGCTAATCTGTGTCTCACCTTTACTGCTGTAGGCCGGCTGGCACCTGTTGTTCCACTAGCTTGTGTTCAGCTTTGTGCATTCTGCAGCTATGGGTGTCGCCGCCCTCACCTGTTGCCTAATATATGATTCCTTTCTGAAACTTCCTGTCCAGCCCCTCATGTGCTTCTCTATTTAAATCCCTTTCAAACCAGCTACTGGTTGCTTGAGCAACATTTGTTTCTGAGCTCCCTTTGTGTAACCTACCTTAACCTGACCTCTCGTGAACTGATCTCTTGTGTACCGACCCGGCTTGTTCTGATTACATTGTCTGCAGCCCGCCCTGACCTTGGCTCACTATCCGGCTCTCCTTTTGATTCATCCATCCATCCTTGTCTGACAGTGTCTTCTGGTACTTCCCTAGAGAGCAGGGTGAACCCGGGGGTCGTGACCTGGGGTCAGCAGGCAGCGAAGCCCAAATACTCGTGAGGGGGTCCCTGGCAGAATACCGGCTGACCCTTAGACTCCACGTCCTTGGGGATCCCATGTCACCTGTGGGCTCACTGTAAGTAGTACCATGACAGAAGCACCTGAAGACAAACAGGGAACATGAGGAGAAAAAGAAGAGTTGGGGTGTTGGTGATGAGGAGAAGGAGGAGGAAATGGAAAATGTTCATAGGGTGTCCATCCCACCCTTCCACAATGGAAGGGTCAGGCAGCCACAAAAGAGGGAGTAAATGGTACAGCAAGGAGGAAGGGCAGACAACAGAAAAAAGTTAAATGTAGAATTCTGTGTCCAAAGGCTGCTCTTCTTTTCCCCTAAGCTGCATAGAATTTTGTTACCTGCAAGACATTCAATAAGGGCTTATGCCTTCATTAAACACTCTGCCAGTGCCTACATGGCCTACACTATTCTCTTTATATGCATGTCTGTCAACAGCACTACCTATGCTTTCCTTGTCACAGCTAAAGCACATTGTCAATATGGCTGCTGAGAATCCACCTGTCTATAGTGAGGGGCTATGCAAAATCCCCCTTACTGTTTTTTCTAAGTCAGCTGACCCACGTGCTAAGGCCAGGCATTGCATTATGGTTACCACTTTAGTTCGCTGGGTCCACAGACCATGAATTTGCAGTTAACCCTATGGTAGATCAGAACCTCATTCATAGATAAATTAAATTGTAAGATCCATCCAGATCAAATTCTGCTTGCCACTAATTATATCCTATTTTAACCACTTTGCGACCGCCGGCTGTCAAATGACGGCCAGGCGGCGCAGCTCTCGTTCCGGGAGGGCGTTATATGACGTCCTCCCCTTCTTTGCACTGCAGGGAGCGCGGGTGCCCAGCGGACATCGCGGCGGCTGGGCACGCGCATCGGGTGCCCAGTGACACGGCGAGAGCGCGCGCGCGCTCCCGGCGGCGCGCGCGCGTGCTCTCGCCGTGTCACTGGGCACCCGATGCGCGTGCCCAGCCGCCGCGATGTCCGCTGGGCACCCGCGATTGCCCGGTAACACAGCCCGGTAACACAGCGGGACCGTTGATCTGTGTGTGTAAACACACAGATCAACGGTCCTGTCAGAGGAGAGGAGCCGATGGTGTTCTCTGTACAGAAAAACACCGATCGGTCTCCTCCCCTTGTGAGTCCCCTCCCCCCACAGTAAGAATCACTCTTAGGGAACATAATTAACCCCTCACCGCCCCCTAGAGGTTAACCCCTTCACTGCCAGTGTCATTTATACATGAATCAATGCATTTAAATAGCATTGATTGCTGTATAAATGACAATGGTCCCAAAAATGTGTCAAAAATGTCCGATGTGTCCGCCATAATGTCGCAGTCACAATAAAAATCGCTGATCACCGCCATTACTAGTAAAAAAAAAAAAAATATTAATAAAAATGCTATAAAACTATCCCCTATTTTGTAAACGCTATAACTTTTGCGCAAACTAATCAATGATCGCTAATTGCGATTTTTTTTTTTTACCAAAAATATGTAGAAGAATACGTATCGGCCAAAACTGAGGAAAAAAAATGTTTTTTTATATATTTTTTGGGGATATTTAGTATAGCAAAAAGTAAAAAATATTGTTTTTTTTTTAAATTTGTCGCTCTTCTTTTGTTTATTGCGCAAAAAATAAAAAACGCAGAGGTGATCAAATACCACCAAAAGAAAGCTCTATTTGTGGGGAAAAAAATTATAACAATTTCATTTGGGTACAGTGTCGTATGACCGCGCAATTGTCATTCAAAGTGCGTCAGCGCTGAAAGCTGAAAAATGGCTTGGTCAGGAAGGGGGTGAAAATGCACTGTAGTGAGGTGGTTAACACCAAAAAAAAAAAAAGCTGCATTTCATCATTTATTAGCAGGTGTTGCTAAAGGAATGCTGTACACAGATTTGTCAGAGACTGGCACATCTTGAGAGATGTGGTTCTGGAGGTCAATCCTACATTGACCTAAGGCACCTTGGTAATCCTTCCTTCCAGCAGCTGCCCCTGCAAAAAATGTACAAACCTGGTGGTGGATGTCACAGGGAGTAATAGAATTAGTTTCTTGATACAGGACCAAGTTTTCAAATAAATAAATAATGCTGGGGCATAATCTGAAGGGGAAGAGAGAGGTTTCGGGTTATACTTGAGCCATTCCTAAACACATTTTTTTTAAACAGGCAATTTATTACTTAGAAAGTGCTAGTAAAATCTGAGTTTTTTGCTATTTCAGTTATTTAGCACTAGTGGTACAAACACAAAGAGCATTGTACACATTCCAAAATTCCAGTAGAATAATGCCCTGTACACATGGTTGGACATTCCGACGACAAAATCCGTCTGATTTTTTTCGACAGATTTTGGGCCAAACTTGCATACACACGGTCACACAAAGTTGTTGGAAAATCTGATCGTTCTGAACGAGGTGAAGTACAACCATGACTATAAACTAAGGACTATAAACGGGCCAGTAGCCAAGAGATTTTTTCTCTTAATTTATTCTGAGCATGCGTGGCACTTTGTCCATCGGAATTGTCTAAACACGATCGGAATTTAAACGATCGGATTTTGTTGACAGAAAATTTTAGGTCCAGCTCTCAAACTTTGTGTGTCAAAAATTCTGACAGAAAAAGTCAGAGCCCACACACGATCGGATTTTCTGACAACATAATCTATTTACACATTTCAGTCCGTGTACAAGATTAGAAACTATTAATATGGTAACAGGTCTCCCTTAAAGTTTATTTTCACTTTTGCAATCAAATTCAAGAAGACCCCACTATATATTTGTTATGGGTTCCTATTCATATCTAAAAAAAACAAAAAAACTAAACAATATTTCTTTAGATATAGATCCTTTAGAGAAGGTGTCACAACTGACTGAAGCTGTCCAGCCCCCTCATAATCAAAGGCAACTTAGTAGGATTTTTACTTGCTGGAATTTCCAGAAAAGAGCATCTAAAAAGGTAAGCTGCAATTTTTAAATATGTTATGCTATGTGAATGGGGACATGTACTGTAACAAATATAAAGTAGATGTTATCCCAATTCGGTTGCAAAAGTGGAAAAACATTTTAAATCATGTGATTTGAAATAGTGCAAAGTAGTTCACAGAGTGCTCTTTAACCAGTCGCCGACAGGGCCATAGCCGAATGATGGCTACAGCGTGGTCAGATAATTCTGGGAGGCCATCATATGATGGCCTCCCAGAATCACGCATCACGGATCGGGGTAAAGGGCCAATGACAGTGGTATATCATATATCATGTAATCACGCTGCCCAATGACGGCGTGATCACGCTTCGGCTCTTCTCCTCACGCCAATATGTACAGTGTGTGAGGAGAGAACCGGGTGCAGCAGCACTGTCGACTGTATCTGAAGTGCCCACAGCGCTGATCTCTGCAAATCCATCGTCATTCTGGCTCATCCATGCTCCATCCATGGCTCAACCATGCTCCATCCATGGCTCATCCATGCTCCATCCATGCTCCATCCATCCTCATTCATGCTCATCCTTCCCCATCCATGGCTCATTCATCCCCATCCATGGCTCATCCATCCTCATTCTGGCTCATCCATGCTCCATCTATGACTCATCCATGCTCCATCCATGGCTCATCCATCCTCATTCTGGCTCATCCATGCTCCATCCATGGCTCATCCATGCTCCATCAATCCCCACCCATGGCTCATCCATCCCCATCCAAGGCTCATCCATGCTCCATCCATGGCTCATCCATGCTCGATCCATGGCTCATCCATCCCCATTCATGGCTCATCCATTCCCATCCATGGCTCATCCATCCCCATCCATGGCTCATTCATACTCACCCATCCCAATCCATGGCTCATTTGTGCAACATCAGTGACCATCCATGCCACATCCATGCCACATCAGTGATCATCCATGCCACATCAGTGTTCATCCATGCCACATCAGTGCTGATCTCTGCAAATCCATCGTCATTCTTGCTCATCCATGCTCCATCCATGGCTCATCCATGCTCCATCCATCCCCATTCATGGCTCATCCATCCATCCCCATCCATGGCTCATTCATACTCACCTATCCCAATCCATGGCTCATTTGTGCAACATCAGTGATCATCCATGCCACATCCATGCCACATCAGTGATCATCCATGCCACATCAGTGTTCATCCATGCCACATCAGTGCTGATCTCTGCAAATCCATCGTCATTCTTGCTCATCCATGCTCCATCCATGGCTCATCCATGCTCCATTCATGCTCCATCCATCCTCATTCATGCTCATCCTTCCCCATCCATGGCTCATTCATCCCCATCCATGGCTCATCCATCCTCATTCTGGCTCATCCATGCTCCATCTATGGCTCATCCATGCTCCATCCATGGCTCATCCATCCTCATTCTGGCTCATCCATGCTCCATCCATGGCTCATCCATGCTCCATCCATCCCCACCCATGGCTCATCCATCCCCATCCAAGGCTCATCCATGCTCCATCAATGGCTCATCCATGCTCCATCCATCCCCATTCATGGCTCATCCATCCCCATCCATGACTCATCCATCCCCATCCATGGCTCATTCATACTCACCTATCCCAATCCATGGCTCATTTGTGCATCATCAGTGATCATCCGTGCCACATCCATGCCACATCCATGCCACATCAGTGATCATCCATGCCACATCAGTGTTCATCCATGCCACATCCATGCCATATCAGTGCTCATCCGTGCCACATCCATGCAACATCAGTGATCATCCGTGCCACATCCATGCCACATCAGTGATCATCCGTGCCACATCCATGCCACATCAGTGCTCATCCATGCCACATCCATGCCACATCAGTGTTCATCAGTGCTTATCCGTGCCACATCAGTGCCACATCCGTGCCACATCAGTGCTCATCTGTGCCATATCAGTGCTCATCAGTGTCACATCCATGCTACATCAGTGCTCATCTGTACCACATCCATGCCACATCAGTGCTCATCCATGCCACATCAGTGCTAATTTGTGCCACATCCATGACACATCAGTGCTCATCCATGATACATCAGTTCTAATCTGTGCCACATCCATGACACTACAGTGACCATCAGTGCATCACAAAAGTGTAATAGGTAGTCAAATTAGATTTAAAATGTATGTGCCTAGAACGCCTGCTGGTGCTCCCTGCATGTTGGGCCTCTGTATGTGGCCAGGCTGTGTAAAAGTCTCACACATGTGGTATCGCCATACTCAGAAGGAGTAGCAGAATATATTTTGGGGCATAATTTTTGCTATATACATGCTATGTGTTAGAAATATCTTATAAATGGCCAATTTTTGTGTAGAAAAAAATGTGTTTTCATTTTCTTTCCACATTTTCCAAAAACTCATAGAATATACATTTGGGTGTTTACTTTCCAAAATGGGGTAATTTTTGGGGTGTTTCCATTGTCCTGGTTCTCCAGGGCCTTCAAAAGTGTAAGAGGTAGTCTAGAAATTATATGTGTAATTTATGTCCCTAGAATGCCTGATGGTGCTCCCTGTATATTGGGCCTCTGTATGTGGCCAGGCTGTGAAAAAGTCTCACACATGTGGTATCACCATACTCAGGAGGAGTAGCAGAATGTTTTTTGGGGAATCATTTGTGGTATGCATATGCTGTGTGAGAGAAATAACCTGTTAATTTGACAATTTTGTTAAAAAAATAATAAAAAAATAAATCTTAATTTTGCAAAGAATTGTGGGAAAAAATTACAACTGCAAAAAACTCACTATGCCTCTTACTAAATACCTTGGAGTGTCTACTTTCCAAAAAAAAGGGTAATTTGGGGGTTATTTGTACTTTCCTGGCTTGTTAGTGTCTCAAGAAATGAGATAGGCCGTCAGTACATCAGATGTGATCAGGTGTGATCAATTTTCAATTTTTCAATTTTTGGCACCATAGCTTGTAGACTTTTCTGCAGATTTTTATCTTTACATTTTCCAAAACCATGTAGTACAAGGGCCTGTCTGATTGCATACAAATTTAAACTCTTAAGATTTGACCTCATATTATATGGTTTTGGTAAATCTGATAACACAAATCTAATAGTGTGTATGGGGCATATAACTTTCACAAAGACCATATAGTTCACACTAATTTGGGTTATTTTTACCAAAGATATGTAGCAATAAAAATTTTGGCCAAAATATATGAAGAAAAATTACTAATTTGCTAAATTTTATAACAGAAACAAAGAAAATTGCAAAAATGTTCGGTCTTTTTTCATTTATAGCGCAAAAAATTTAATACCCAGTAGTGATTAAATACCACCAAAAGAAAGTTCTATTTGTGTGGAAAAAAAGGACAAAAATGTAATATGGGTATAGTGTTGCATGACTGAGTAATTGTCATTCAAAATGTGAGATCATGAAAGCTGAAAATTGGTCTGGTTAGGGAGGGGGTTAAGTGCCCAGTACTTAAAAAAAAGCACCTTGGATAATTGTGTCCTCACAGAATGTATCTACTGTTTGTCAATATAGCAAAATGACATTATGTTTCCATTTCTCCAGCACTCAAGTTAGTGATTGATAGGTTGTTGTAGTTTATTGAGAGCATACCATGGCAGTTATTCCGTACCAGAATGTTTAAATTTAATGGGCCATTTGAGCTGCACAGGAACATTCTATTGGTTTGTGTAAATGATAAAATAACTAAAAGTAGCTTTAAAGTGAAATAGTGACCTGTAGTTTGAAATGAATCATTACTGTCCTATTTTTGTTTGAAAATTATAATATTAATGTAAATTAAAAACATTTGATCTCTTATCTATGAGCTCTCCTGGGCAGATTTCTGAATCCTGTTGTAGCAGTTTTTCTTTCTCAATGTTGTATTAATATTAGATTTATAAATTCTTTTCCCAACATTTACCACTTTTTAGCATCAGTAAACCTAACCCCATGGATCATAAGATCATAAAATGATTGATTTCTTTGCATACAGCTCTATGTATTTGTATTTGTTTATCAGTAAAAACTCAGATGCTTCTGTCAGTGCTGCTGGTCCTCCTGATGACGTCACTTCAACTGCTCCTGATCTGCAAAGTGCTACCTCTGTTCCTACTATGAGTGTTCAATATTTTCAGTCTGGTGAGTTGCAAAATTACTTAGCTCACAACTTAGGTTCTTTGTTGAATAATTTGGGTAAGAAAAAGTGTCTATGCATGGTAGGGAATCTGTTTTAGAAAAACTTTGGATGGATGCCAACTCTAGTACTCAACTGGATTCATCAGTTTGTTCTATTTCTGTGCCACCTTTGTCGCTAGTATCTTCCCCGGCTATTTTGAATACAGTACCTGAGAGTAGTTTTAGAGAGGTATTACCTTGTGAACTATCGCCACTAGGTTTTCATTTACCTCCTATGATTAAGGATAAAATTAAGAATAATTGTTAATATAATATCTTTAATTCCTTCATCCAAGGATAATAGATTCGATAAAAAAGATGTTGATAAATTTGCAGAGCCAGAAGAGTTGTGGAGAACACTTTTGGCATCCTGGCCAGCCGCTTCCGCCTGTTCTTGACGGCAATTAACTTGGCGGAATACAAACTGAACCACATAGTTCTTGCCTGTTGCATATTGCACAACTTCCTCAAAAGACATAACAGGAACTATGTGGTGCCCGTTGGCCCAGATGTGGAGGGCCCTCCAAATGCGGACCTCACAGCCCTTCAAGTGGCACGTCCAGGCTTGCCCCCTCTAAATGCCCGCGCGGTCCGCGAGCAATATATGGAGTACTTTGTGGGTAGGGGGGCCATTGCTCTGCCTGACGATGTGTGAGAGGCATTTTTTAATAAATCTGATATTTCAACCAACCTATGATTTCTTGTCATTTCACTATTCTTTTTAGCTTTTTTTCCCTTGAAATTTTTTCCCTTTGCCTTCGACAGTGGGAATGCACTTTCTGGGCAAAAGGAGGTAACAGTCTCTTCTTCCCAAAAAGATTCTTCTCATGTTGTGTGTTTGATACCTAATCTTTGGTCTAGAGAAGGTTTGTACTGCATAACTGACACCCAAAATACTCCTTTTCATCACCAGGTCAGACATGTGTGTATTCTCCAAAATGCTGTGCTCCGTGTTTTCGTACAAAGCACTGTGGGTGTCATTTACCTTAGTCAAATCCACTATGCTCTACAAGTGCAGTGAAAAAGTGCCCTGGAAAAGAAACTTGCAGTGCAAAGTGGACTTGCCTTTAGTAAATAACACCCATTGCCCCCCATATCCTTTACATTTGACATACATAATGCATTGTGTTTTTTAAATAAGGAAGCCACACATTTAGAAAAATAAAAAAGTTTACTTGGAAAACATTCACAAGTGCGTTTACAATCTTCACGCCCAAACTGACAACATCTTGGTTATTTACAACATTGTTTACAAACATTCCGCAATTGGTAAAACCAGGCATGGAGCAAAACAGACCCTATGAACTTGGAAAGTTCAACTTTGTAAAGTGAAGACAAGATCAGACATGACTATATGTTCAAAGTGTGTTTGATCTTGCCTTCATCACATGGGGGGGTCACCCCTGGAAAGTGGAAATTTAGAACATGCACACAATTTGGGTCTGAAAATGGTAGATGGTAAAACACATGCCTAGAAGCTTCAAAAGTGCCATTTTCCATCATGGGGATGAATGGACGTTTTTTGGGGGTGCAACCCCTTCACCACAACCACTTTCGTAGTTCGTAAAGTGGTTGCACCCCCAAAAAAACGTTGGCATTCATCCACCATGATGGGAGCTAGCACATGTGGACACAATGTGTGCATGTTCCAAATTTCACACAGTTCTTAAGTTGCAAATGTGTTCAGAAGCTGGCACAAATGTGTGTTAATTACTTGGTGCGTTTTCAGATTTTTCCTAAAACATCAATGATGTTCTTCAATTTTTGTTGAACATCATTGATGTTTTGCTTTATGTAATCTAGATCTCTATTGCAGACCATTATCTCCCCGATGAGTACGTGGGCACTCTCTGTGGTAAAGTGCGATTTTTCTTCCACAACATCCACGTCACCTAAAAACCACAAACAAACAAAAATCGGGGGTGTTGGAAATGAGGCAGCCATACATTGATTAGCTTACCAGTAGCTGTGTTCTCCCACACTCACCTGTTGTGGTGACAATTTCTCCAAGTTCGATGATCTCTCCTTCCTCCTCCTCCTCCTCTGCTTCTGCTCTTTCACCTTTTTTGGGAGGTGTTGGTTTTGGGGTTTCCTCAGACGGCCCAAGTTTTCGCTCCCTATGAGAATGTACAAAAGGAAGATTTAGCAACACAATCTATTGAGGGCAGAAATAGGAAATGACAAACATTGCTTGAAAGTGACGGACACTATTTTTGTTTGGCCAGTTACAAATGCCAACTACATGAATGTAGTCACTTTGTAAAGGTGCTAAACTGACTAGCTTTTTGGTAGAAGTTTGTGTGATGGAGACCCCCCTCTAGTATCCACTGGAGCACATGTGTGGAAAAGCCTAATAAAAAGGGGGTTTGGGTGTCCCAGCACTAGTGCTCTAGAGTCCAGATGGGTAAACAGCTACTGGGTGGCCTCTCCTTTACATTGAATAAATTGGCTTTACATTCTTGATGACATTTCTAGTGAGAACAAACTTCCTTTCCCCAAAAAAAACACCAAACATCGTATTATAAGTGGCCGAACGATCGAGGTTGCGTACGATCAAATGGACACACACACACGACCATGACAGTGGCAGAAAGATCGAGGCTGAGTACGATCGAATGCACAGACGAACATGAAAGTGGCCATTTTGGAATGTACAACTTTGTAAAAATCAAACCACATGGAGCAGTATGCAAGCAAGAAATAAAACACAAAACACAACTACTTACTTTTTTGAAGAATTCGCTTGATCTTTCTGTACTGATCGGCCTCCCTCAGTTTCAGGTCTGACCAGCGTTTCCTCAGTTGCTCCTTGGATCGCTGTACCCCAAAATTATTGTACAGCCTCCTCACAACTTTAGACATGATCTTGGCCTTGCGGACATTGGGGTTGAGGTAAGGCCCATACTTCCCATCATAGTCGCTCCTCTTTAATATGTCCACCATCTCCAACATTTCTCCAAATGACATATTGGAGGCCTTGAATTTCAGGCTCCGGGATCGGGACGTTTCTGCCTCCGGACTTTCCTCGTCCTCCTCGTTGGTGGGATATTTGTGGCGCACCTGCTGTGTCCCCGCCATGTGCTCTCCCCACTGCGCCGTAAAGAGAAGGGGTGGGGAATAGACGAGAAAGATCGTCAGGGGCGGGCGGAGTTTGACGCATGCGCACTGTATATAAAACGTCACACGCCTGTGTCGTAGCCACGATCTGGGAGACGAGGGGAGAGAAATCTCACGCACGAGACGATCGCTAGAAACGAAGGTACAATTTGACGTTAGTACATAACTAGCCTAGACTGATTCGAACTTGAGGCTTCTTTATGGAGAAGATTAGAAGAGTTTAGCCTGACATAATTTATAGTGTTTGGTGTGGTGTTGTGTCTTGCAGAGATTATGAAGGGATTCAACGACATGAGTTTTCTCCCCCTCTTCATTGCCAAATACAGGGAATTTCCCATTTTATGGCAGGCTAAACACCCCCATTATAGCATCAAACCAAAGAGGTACGCAGCCCTGGAGGAACTTGTGGAATTTGTCAAGCCAAGGTTCCCCGCGGCAACTGTTGATGATATAAGAAAGAAAATTGGCAGCCTGAGGAGTGCGTATATCAGGGAGTGCAAGAAGGTTGTGAAGTCGGAAGAAACTGCAACTGCAGCAGATGAGGTCTATGTGCCCAAGCTCTGGTACTATCAGAGTCTACATTTTCTCAAAGACCAGGCTGATGTCACGGAGCCACTCTCGACTCCTCCTTCCACGCTTCCTTGCGCGCAGGCCACCCCTGATGAGGCTTCCGAGGAGCAACCTGGGCCTTCCATTCTGGAAGAGGTGGAGGAGCCCAGCTTGTTCCAGGTATAGTAGTTTTGTTACCATTTATGTGAATAATGAATGATGTTCACTTAATTCAGGATCCCCAATTGCTTAGTTCCTAACGTGTTTGACATATCAACTGACAGTAGTGTTGGAGACAGTTGGGGCCACAATCTAAACTGCAGGGCTGAGAATTGTATGGTTTTCTATTTGTAAACATTTTGCAACAGTCACTAGATGAGAATTGTGTGTGTTTGATGAACAAATAACTGAAACTATGTCCCTTTTTCATACACAGGAAGACCTCAGCCAGGAGGTGGCTGTGGAAGGTGGCAGTCAGGAGGAGGCAGGGGTTAGTGGCAGCCAAGAGGTGGGTAGTGGCAGCCAAGAGGGGGCTAGGCCTCGGAGCCTGACTGACACCCAAATCCCTCCCCTCCGCCCTCCGTACAGAAGGGCAAGAATGGGGGGTTATGCGGCAGAGTCAGCGCTCCGGATGATCAGAGAGGCTTCAGACTCCCTACATGCCACACCCACCGACGAGGAGACCTTTGGCTCCGTGGTTGTCACGAAGATGATGGGTATGGAGGTGAGGCAACGCAACATGTGTGAGGGGCTCATCCTCCATGTCCTAAATAAGGGTAGGGCTGGGGAGATGACCCCAGTCACACATGTTTGCCATAGTTACCATGCTCCGCCTCCTCCTCCTCCTCCTTCTGCCACCCCACCAGCACGCCAGCCACAGCGTGGAAGGAAGCGTGGAAGGAAGACCTGAGAGTGACGACCTGGATTCAGTCTGGTCTGAGAGAAGATGGAGCCTCTTGTAGTACCAGAGCCTGGGGACCTAGATGGCATCTGCTGCAGTTCCGGATGCTTTGGACTTCAGGACCAGATTGCACTCCCCTTAATATACGTACTCCTCAGGCCCCCAATTTTCTACGCTTGAAAAATGATGGTTGCCGTGGGGGTCCAAGGCTTTGCAAATTCCCCAAGTTTCACCATGGCTGCGTTCCTCTTTGGTTTGTTGCTGAGACCTAAATAAATGTTTTTGGGATTTGAAATAATCAGTGACTATTGTGTTTTACTTTTCTACAATGACAGTTTTTCTTTGAGTAGGCAGGTACATTTCACTAATCCTAAAGTAGAATTAACAAGGGGCACCAACAACAAACAAACTCCTAGTAAATTTAAGCAAGAAATAGAAATGTTAATAATGTGGTTTTGCTAAGTTGAGACACACAACCCCCCTCCAAAAAAAAAAAAAAAATTCTCCTTCAAATATGTATTCAGAAAAAAAAAAAAATGACAAATCATGCTAAAAATATAACAAAGATTCTTTTACGATCTGAGTAAAAATAAACATGTAGTGTATACATGCTGAAAAGTAATAACAAACTAAGTTTGTGAGAAGTGCGGGTGAATAGGAGCAGCTAAAACATGTCATTCTTGTTGCATTGTAAAGAAAAAGAGAATGCGCTGCATTAAAGACATTTTAACATTGCAGCGTGACGAATGTGCTGTGTCGATTAGGAAAGGTAGTTTTACCTGACCGAGCGCTTCCGTCACAGAATTTCTTCTGAGCATGCGTAGCACTTTGTCCGTCGGACAACCGTACACACGATCGGATTTGGTGTGATCGGACCGTGTTGTCGGCAAATCTTTCCAGCAGGAGATAAGACTTTGTCCGGCGGACAATCCGACGTACACTGTCCGATGGTGCATACACACGGTCTGATTTTTCAACAACATTGTCCGATCGGACAGAATCCATGAAAAAGTCCGACCGTGTGTATGGGGCTTTAGCGGTTCTTAGACAATTGTTTTTTAAATGCTTAGAATTAAATATTTGGTTAAAGGCTAAGTATGTGCCAGGGATTGATAATTCTGTGGCTGATACTCTATCCCGTTTTCTGTTGGATCGTTTTCGAGCTTTGCTTCCAGATGCAGACGAATATGGGGTACTGTGCCCATGACATTTATGGGACCTGGTTTAATACAGGTTGGTTTTGCCATCACCAGTTCTTTAGCCCCTTTCACGTGGGCAGATTATAATGCTGCATGGAATTCATGGTGTGGTTTCCTGGACTCTCAAAGTCAGGTTTGGAACGTCTTTTTCTGAGCTATTGATATCGTCCTTTTTAGATCAGTTGACGATTGAGCATTATTCTTATTCACGTATCTTGAAACAATTGTCTGAAATAAAAATTTTCGCCAAATTGCTTGGGTTTCCCTTTTTGTTTGAGTTTCTTCTCCATCAAACTAGCTTTGAAGGGTTAGTCGAATGTCACTCCTGATTCTTGTTTGCCTATTTCCATTGAGCTTTTGGAAAAGATTTGTTCTTCCACAAAAATTGTTATTTAGTGTTGCATTTTGTCTGTGTTTTTTCAGAGCTTTTCGTATTTCCAAGTTGCTTCCTAACAATGTAAGAGATTGTTCTGGGATTTTGTTTTCAGATTTGGTATTGGGTGACAATTTTATTCAAATGAGGATCCATAAGAGCAAAACTGATCAGTTGGGTCATGGTCGCTGGGTTACATTACGTCGGTTTTCATCTTCTTCTATTTGTCCAATGTTATTGCTCCATCAATATATGATTGTCCGTCCGGCCTTGGATGGCCGCTTCTTGATTCATTGTTCTGACTTGCCCCTCACTCGACATCAATTTTGCTCTGTTTTAAAGAAATGCCTGTATCATTTGGGTTTAACTTACCTTCCTATCTCATCTCACTCTTTTCGTATAGGGGCTGCTACTACTGCACCTGAGTTGGGTTTGTCTGCAACTCTTATTAAAAATATTGGTAGATAGAGATCTGATTGCTACCACTCATACATACGCCCTACCTGTTCTGTTTAATTGCAGGTATCTATTGTAACATCTGGATCATCAGACCCACCTACGTGTTTTGGGCATATAGTAGGGCTATGGTTAGGGTGTAATTGAAACTTTATTTTCATCATTCACATTCCCTTTTGCCTAATACCGTCCTTGTATTTTCTGAAATCATTCCCTGTTTAAATTGGTTGCTGCTCCCTGAGCTTAAGCATTGTGACAAAATTTGTAAATAAATCAATAGAGCCTTTGCAAAATTCATGTCATCTATTATTGGATTTTCGTACCAACATATTGACCTGGAGGGTGGTTTGGTAGGTTTTTATCGGTCTGACTCTGTTCATTTGCTGGATATCGCTTTAGATATTTTTAATTTCGACATCCAAAATTGTATTGAACTGGATGCGGTGCAGGTGGGGTGCCAGGCTCATGTTAAATGAGCCTGGCCTGGCGTATGGGGCAGTTCTGTAGATATTAAACATGTTTTGTATTAACTTGAGCTGTTATGGCTGAGTTAAATATGATAATTTTATGGTATAATTTAAGTGAAAGTGTTATGTTATATATACTTTGGATATGGTTTTATGGTTGGTAAAATGAATACCAATAATAAAGGGCCACAGCCATTTCAAATCGATTAAAGAAGAGGGTTTTTTATTTATTTATTTAAATGTTATGATTATTTTGTGTAAGTTCTGCATACGGTCCCATGGGAAAAGGGGGGGGGCAAAGAAATGTGCTCCCCCCACCTATGTGACCGTGGCAGACTTAAGCCTCATACACACGATCGGATTGTTGGCCAACAAAACTGTGGAATTTTGTCTGAAGGGCGTTGGCCCAAACTCATCTTGCATACTCACGGTCACACAATTGTTGGCCAACAATTACGAACATAGTGACATACTACTTTGTTTTTCAGCTCTTTAGCGCCACCCTTTGGGCTCCTTTTGCTAATTTTGTGTTAGTAGAAGTTTGGTGAGTGTTGATTTGCACTTCTCATTTTTGCATTTTTCATTTCGCACTTTTTAGTTAGTTTCTGAACGGCCATTCATCAACCAGCCATGTTGCGGAATCGGAAGAGATAACGTGTTATTTATTATTGGCCTTGGCGTTATTGCTTTGACATTCTTTTTTTGGTTGAATATTGATTTGATTATGTATATTTTCTATATTTTTGGATGCATAGAATGCACTTTTTGGTTACGTTCTATTGGCACATAGCATGTCTAATTTTAATTGTTTTCTTTTTTTTAATGCACAATAAAAAAAAATTGTGGAGAATAATACTTGGCTATGTGTTTTACTTCAAATGACATTTTGGGAGTAGGCAGTTACATTTTAAAAAATACAATGTAAAATTAACAAGGGACACCAAAATAGTTGTATCGTTGATCTTAAAAACTACAGGATAATGGTGTTGTGGTAACTTGCCCAAATAAAAAAAAAAAAGTATAATAATATTATTCTTGGTATCACTAGAAAAAAAAAAGCCTTTGAAAATTCGTTTGTAATAACTCCATCAGTTTCACCAGCAAAGCAGCTTCATTATTATCCCATTAAAGAAGAAGAGAATATTCGCTGCATTTCGACATTTCATAATTTGCCACGTCACGAATGTTAATTCTCCATTACAAACGCTAGTTTACAAGACCGACCGCTTCTGGCTCATCCTTGCTTCCGAGCATGCGTGTTTGTACTTTAGACTTTTGTCCGACTGACTTGTGTACACACGCTCGGAAAACCTGACAACAGACATTTGTCTGCGGAAAATTAATAAACCTGCTATCCAACATTTGTCCACTGAAAGTTGGCCAACAATTGTCTGATGGAGCATACACAGGGTCAGATTTTCCACCAACAGACTGTCATCACACATTTCCCCTTGGAAAATCCGATTGTGTGTATGAAGCTTAAGAGTTAAGTTGGCAGTTAGTGAGATAACAGTTTTTTTTAATTAATGATAAAATGTTATTGGCTAAAAGCATTGTCACATGTTAATGTGTCACGAGCTAGCCCTTACAAAAAGGAATTAAAAGTGTGTAAGAGCCGCAGTCGGCGGTGGATCAACAAAGAAGAAGGAGCGTCCCACCCTCCCACCCATCATCTCAGTCCTTATTATGTGGTTTGGTCCTTTTCTCATGAAGAGGGACACTTCTGTAGATATTAACCACTTCAATACCAGACACTTAGACACCTTCCCGCCCAAGCCAATTTTCAGCTTTCAGCGATGTCGCAATTTGAATGACAATTGCGCGGTCATGCTACTCTGTACCCAAACAAATTTTTTATCATTTTGTTCCAACAAATAGAGCTTTCTTTTGGTGGTATTTGATCACCTCTGCGATTTTTATTTTTTGCGCAACACGTTTTTCTTTGTCACTGTTAATTTTTTTTGTAAATAAGTGTGTTTTCTTCTTCAATGACGGGCACTGATAAGGCGGCACTAATGGGCACTGATAAGGCGGCACTGATGGGCACCGATGAGGTGGCACCAATTAGGGGGCACCGATGAGTTGGCACTGATGATGGGCACTGATAGGCGGCACTGATGGGCATTGATAGGTGGCACTGGTATGCGGCACTGATGGGCACTCAGGCGGCACTGACGGGCACTCATAGGCGGCACTGACGGGCACTCATAGGCGGCACTGACGGGCACTCATAGGCGGCACTGACGGGCACTCATGCACACATATAGGTGGCACTGATAGGTGGCATGGATGGGCACTGATAGGTGGGCATGGGTGGGCACGGATGGGCACTGATAGGTGGCACTGATCGACGCTGATGAGTGGCACTGATGACACTGATGGGTGGCATTGCTGGGCATCCCTTTTTGCATCCCTTTTTTTACTTTTTTTTTTTATTAAATATGATGTGCCAATCAGTGCCCATCTGTGGGCACTGATTGGCATATTTTTGGCATTTTTTTTAACATGTGGATGGCCATGGGGGATGTACCTGGCCATCCACATGCTGGGGGCTTCCCTGGTGGTATTGGGGGCTTCCCTGGTGGTATTGGGGGCTTCCCTGGTGGTCTAGTGTGGGCATCTGAGGGGGGGCTGCGCTGATAAACAATCAGCGCATACCCCCCCTGTCAGGAGAGCCGCCGATCGGCTCTCCTCTACTCGCGTCTATCAGACGCGAGTGAGGAAAAGCCGATCAACGGCTCTTCCTGTGTACATCGTGATCAGCCGTGATTGGACACGGCTGATCACGTGGTAAAGAGCCTCCGCCGGAGGCTCTTTACCGAGATCAGTGTAGCGGTGTGTCAGACTGACACACCGCTCCACCGATCGCCGCGATGCGCGCCCCCACGGGCGCGCGGCGGCTGTTATCCTGAAGGACGTCATATGACGCCCAGTCAGGATAACGAAACCACTTCCCGGACGTCAATTTGCTATTGACCGGGCGGGAAGTGGTTAAACATGTTTTGTATTAACTCGAGCTGTTATGGTTGAGTTAAATATGATAACTTTATGGTATAATATAAGTGAAAGCGTTATGTTATATATACTTTGGATATGGTTTTATGGTTGGTAAAATGAATACCAATAATAAAGGGCCGCGGCCATTTAAAATCCATTAATAAAAGTGTTGGTTTTATTTATTTATTTAAATGTTATAATTATTTGTGTGATTAGAAAACTGGTGGAGTCCGACGGACTCCAGTCCGGCGGACATTCCCGTGGGAAAGTCCGATCGTGTGTACGAGGCATAAGTGTGTGTCACTATAAAGGGGTAATCTGAGGTTGAAGAAAGACCAGGGGTTGTATAGCCAGGGAAGTTTAAAGGATGACTATGCTCATATTAACAGATTTACACATTTTCCTTAGCCTACTTGTTTCTGTTGGCAATAGCCTTTGCAGGCTCTGGTCTGCACAATTGGTCCATATTAGCTGAACTGGCTTGGTTTGGTTACAGCAGGGTTCAGCAAACTTCAAGGAAGATTGGATGCCGATCTGTCAAATTAAAAATGCTTTTTCTGGGCAAATAGACAATGGTTGTAAAAAATTGCCCTGGGAAACATGTACCAATGCAGAATTTTTATTTTAAAATGCTACGCCTTTGGCAGCAGTGATTTTTTTATCGTACTGACATTTACAAGGGAACAAGGAGTTTTAAATTGCCAGAAAAATACATCTCTCTCCAGGCTTCTTTTTTTCAAAGAATGAATGGCAAACATACAAAATACATGGCAGACCCCTAAGGGTTTGTTATTTATTATGGGGGACCATTAGAGGGGTCTGTGTATTTTTAAAGAAGCCAGAAATTAAGTTTTAGTTGCCTACAATTTAAACTGTTTCACTTTTTTCTTTGTAAATGTCACTTATGCTATAGCACTTCCATCAGTAGGCATTAAAAAAAAAATGGTGTAGCGTGCTCCCCTAAAAATGCATACCAGACCCTTTGAGTCTGGTATGGATTTTAAGGAGATATCTCACATAAAAAAAACAAAAACATGTGAGGTCCCCCAGGTAATCCATTACCCTTATCCCAGCATGGAGCCTATGTAACATCAATCCCATACTAGTGAGGGGTGACAGCGCTTGCCAAACAAAGCAGATTTTTGGTGCTTTTTTGGCAAGCACTGTCACCCCTCACTAGTGATTGAAATATGTTACATGGTATGCAGGGTGTTTTATCACCTATAGACAGCAGCCTGTCAGTGTAATTTCATGGTTTTATTTTTTTGTTTTGATTGTATAACATAAGTGTGGGTATGGTTGGAGTTACGAGCATACAGCCTCACTGACCAGGAAAGGGAGGTGGAGAAGCCGGAGCCTCCCCTCCTGAACCAAACAAGGCCAGGGGGAACCCTCTCAGCAAAGCACCTTGTCCCCATGTTGATGAGGCTTCCACTCATACGCAGATGATACTCAACTCTACCTTTGGATCCCCGGACAAAAAGACCAATATCAGGAATTGGAAAAATGCCTTGCATCAATAGACGACTGGATGTCCACAAGCTCACTCAAACTTAATGGAACCAAAACAGAACTCCTTCTCCTAAATGCAAACCGGAAAACTAATTCTACAACACCATGGACTCCGCCCACCATCCTTGGACAGACCATCCCCCTAAGCATAAAAGCTAAAAGTCTCAGAGTCACCTTCGATTCAGAAATGTCAATGGATGCACAAATAGGATCAGTAGTCAGCGGATCCTACCACCTTCTACGCCTGCTGCGTAGACTCATCCCCTTCATTCCAGAAAAGGACAAAGCCATAGTGGTAGGAACAATCATCAACTCTCGACTCGACTACGCAAACTCCCTCTACATAGGACTACCTAAATTCCAGATTGCACGCCTACAAGTCGTTCAAAACACGGCAGCAAGACTAGTCACAGGGAAAAACCCATGGGATCTCCCCCTCCCTGAGGACCCTCCATTGGCTAACCATAAAGGATCGTATCACATTCAAGACCCTCTGCCTGACCCACAAATGCACACAAGGAGATGCTCCTCAATACTTATGCGAAAAAATACAACACTACACTCCCAATCGCAACCTCCGATCTAACAACCAAAACCTCTTCCTCGTCCCCAAGTCCCAGTACAAATCAAGGGGAGAACGTAGATTTGCAGTCCAAGGACCACGGCTATGGAACGCTCTACCTACGAACATCCGCTTAGAAAAAGACCATCGGGCCTTCAGGAAAAAACTCAAGATCCACCTCTTCTAAGAAGGAATCAACGCAGGTCGGATCAAGCGCCTCGAGGCGATTCAGTTCGCAGTGACAGCGCTATACAAATCATTCATTCATTCATTCATTCAGGCTAGGGTTGTGGGGGTCTGAGGACATGAGGCTTATCGAAATCCGAAATCCCCCTTATTAATAAGGGGGCCCAAAGATATCGCCCCCTCTTATGTAAATGAGTATGGGGTACCTAATGACACTACTCATTCACAAAAAAAATGTCACAATGTCACCCAGAATCATTGTTATTCCACCATCAATCATGATCCCTACCACCTGCAGACTCACTGAAAAAAAAAAAACCTGAGGACCTGTTGCACAAGGTCAAACCTTTAAGGTACTCATAGCCGAATTAGAGCTCCTGAGCTGTTATCAGCTATATAAGTGAAGGGGGGAGAATAGTGCTGACATTGGCCAGTGGCCATTATTGGTCAATGGTGTCACTGCTGTCCCTGCCCCTTCGGTTACATATTTAGGAATTCCAAATGATGTCAGCAGTTCCTTAGCAATCAGTGACAGCGAGATGCTGTGATATATAGACATGATAGAAATACCACTTCTTTATATGGTTCTCACCTCACAATGAAAAGGGGGCCTAACGGGGGACGTTCAGGCATTCATACAAATGTCTGACTTCTACAGAGCCATCTTCCAAGCACCTCATGTGCAATATAAACACAACCAGCAACAATGGTATGGAGGTTTTTTTTGCAGGAAGCTGTAAAGATTTCCACAGACCATTACTGTTGCATTCAGGTGAAGAGCTGCGGTTGGGGCAGAGGAGGGTAGATTAAACTTGTTTAATGGTACTAGGAAAAAAAAACAAAAAAAAACACTGATAGATATGGTGAAGTGCAGACCAGCAGTCTTTGGTACCACCAGAATAGAACACAGAAATTCCCACGTATATTTTCCTATAATGACTGACCTGGCAGATCATGGAAGCTAACTGGGCAGCTAATGGGTTGTCACCCAACCACAAAAAAACACTAACTTAATACTAATATTTGTATGATCTATAATTTTAAGTCTGCCTGGAGTTTAAGTTTTAAAACGCTTGGTGAGTTTCTCTCCCCTGGCCCATGTACTTACCTATTGTGGTCCAACTCCCCCAGCCTTTTTTTTTATTCTTTTCTTTTTTGTTGTATGAATCTTACATACAACTCTAACTTCATGGCATTAGGTCAACTAAACCACAATGTATCCTAAACAATTCTTACAAAAAATAATATTTAAAGCAACTGTGAGAGAGGAACAGAGCATCATCATCCTATAATAGGAAGCCCTAAACGATGACCCTCCTTTCTGGTCACCAAGTGTTATTTTAAGCTGCATATTTACAAGATTCAAAAAAGAAATGCTATATTTCTAAGGCAGTATCTTTATTTAAGACAGATGCAGGACGTACTGTTGTATTTGTGCAATCTTTTGGTACGCCGAAGACCACCTTTATCAAGGCCAGTTAATAAAGCTGGTAGTAATATTGGGCTTTTAAGACATAACCCATATGTTAGATGCTGGTTCAATTTGTCTGAATTTGTGCAGTGAACAGTGAATACAGTGAAGGTACGAGAAGCAATTGCCAGTGCTATATGCTCCAAAAAAAAGTTTTGCTTAGGAGAGTGGAACCAGCACACATAACAAACATCACGGTCTAGTTGCTCTTAATCAAAAACACTTTACGGTACACTATCTTAAGGTGGTCACACAGACATCAATGTGAATAAACCAATTAAATTGAATAAAAATCTCAATCATAGAGCTTCCATTTGAAGGCTTTAGAGAGCTCTTGATCAATTTCAATCCTGTTGCTGTGGTAGAAATGTATAACAATTATCAGTGTGTGTGCCAGAGTATCAGTCATAATACACATTAATTAAATGATCATTTAAATTTAAGAAAAACAAATGATGTTTTATTCTTTGATGTTTTGATGGGGCTCAGTACACACACATACTTTATACTATTATTCAAAGCCTTTGTTTGATTTATGTACCTATATTGGCTTATTTGCACATGCGACACCTTTATAATGTACTTAGATATGCACAAAGCATCCACATTGAACTTTATTACTGATTTTCTTTTTCCCCAGTTTTCAAAAATTCTGTCAATAAGAGTCTCGCTGGAAATACATTCTTGGAATTAAGTCGGTTGCTTTCTGTTTACTTATATGATGAAAGAGCTCCAAGATGAATTGCCTAAAATGAGAAAACATCATTAAAAAAAACAGCAATAGATAGGTGGAAATACAAACTACTTGGATGTATGCTTTTTGATCGAAGAGATCTTGTTTTCCTTTACTTAAAGTATGTGTCTACCCTGCAAACATCAGTTTACCTTAATTAATGCCTCCTGTCTTCAGAAAAAGATACATAATTAAAATGACAGTTTAATTAACTCTCAGAACTGTGTCCAGCATTCAAATGGACCATAATTAATTAATGTGCTGACACTTAACCTTATATAATGATTCATCTGTAACCTACTGCTATACAGAATCCAAATGAAGTAATTACATACAAATGTTTAAGTGTTGGCTTGTTAGCAGGCCTCACTGAAATGATGACAAAGGAAAGGGAAGGCCTTGACTGACACTAGGGTTGTCATCCGTTAGCAGGTTTACTGACATCTGATGAACACTGATAGTCTTAAACCAATCAGTCAGTAAAATCTGACAGTCTCTTAAAATAATTCTACCACTTAGAATAATGAAGAAACAAGTGGTGCTAGAACAGGAGATGTCACCTGTAGAAAGCTGCAGATGGAAAAATATTGAGCATAAGTGGAAATCGAAATGATTTGATTGAATGCATTGCTGACGTGCGAAGACAGACACAAGTAGTTCTGTAATTCAGAGGAATTCTGGAGTGCTAGCAAATGTGTCAAGAAAAGAAAAGTCAAGTTTTCGAAAGGAATGAGAGTCATAGGTGATCACAAATGATCCCAGTGACACATTGCAACGAGGATTAGAGAAAAGACAAGCCTAATACCAAGAAAACAGCAAGATAAATGTAGTGGCTGCTATTGTCATAATTTGTGACCCTGCTGCTTCAGCACGAGTACTGGGAATAATGCTGGATAACTGAATCTTTTCATGTCAGTAGTGTGCATGCACCGCATTCAAAAGAACACATAGGTGACAGGGGGACCCTAATGTTCTCAGGGACTATACCATGAGTTTTATATTAGGGACTCAGACAAAACTGATACTTTTGTGATTAAGCTTTAATGAACACCTATTTCATTCCCAGAGAGTTATAATATATATTTTATACACTTAGGGGGTTATTTATGAAAGGCAAATCCACTTTGCACTGAAAGTGCACTTGGAAAAGCAGTCGCTCTAAATCTAAGGGGTAGATCTGAAATGAGTTGAAGCTCTGCTGATTTTATCATCCAATGGTTTTTTATTTTCATTGCATGTCCCCCACGGATCTACAGCAACTGCACTTCCAAGTGCACCTGCAGTGCAAAGTGGATTTTCCTTTAGTAAATAACCCCCAGAGTTTATTAGTAAAATATTTTTTTTGAGCAAGTGACTGGTGGCAAATGGGTCTATCGCTTCTCGCATATAAAAATTGCAAATTTGTGAGGCCTAGTGTGCATAAACACGGCCTATACCCCAGAGAGAAGCTTAAGACAGATAGACATAAAGAGTATATGCATGTGAACAAAAAATAAATTTTATTTAGGGCAGCATGCCCAGAAATAAATCAATAGGTGAGTAGATAAATATACGGTTTTACAAGACAGTATGCATACATGGAATCGTATATGACCATAAAACATGTACAAAAAATGCAGAAATTGCACAATAACTTGCGATAATATCAAGGTCTGTTCAGGAAAACGCCGACATGTTTCGGACGGACGTCCTTTTTCAAGGCGATAACAATTCCTGTGTTTGCTCAATAATACTGTATAAGACAGAGTAGGTACATTAGTATACAACATATTGTATTGATAAGTATACAACCTGTGATTGAATCACTCTATGGTAGTGGCACTCACTTGCGAAAGTTTTGAAGATAACGGCTATTGATAGCCTGGTAGTCTTGGGGTACAGAGATATGGTCTCAGTGTATTCACAGAATGTGAAAATAGTCTTGTGCTGTTAAAAGCAAACGACTGCTGGACATTTGAAAGGCTGCAAGATCTCCAAGCCATGCACTAGAAGGTTGCAATGGCTCTGTAAGCCTGGGCCAGAGATAGGTATATGGCTGGGAGATAAAAAAGAGTAAATAGGGTAGTATTAGTACCACTGGAGGGTAAGAGAGTATGTTTCTGCAGGGTAGGCTGCATGAGGTAAAAGAGTAATGTTACCTGATGGATAAGAGTCTTGTGGTGCTGTGCAGCGGAACGCCGGCAGGGAGGTATGGTAACTAATCCCGCCATTGACCCGGCTTATATGTGTGTGGAAATTGGTATCAGCTGGGCGGGCCATACTGTGGAATGGATGCGCTGAGCTGTGGTGTAATTGGGCCAGGTGAGGGGATGGTGGCTCAGAGGTCACAATGTAATTCCCCTATTGATGAGATCTCAGAAGCGGCGGCGCCGCGCGTCGCCACGTCCAAGGGGCGTGGCCTCGTGCGGCGTCGGAGCGTCACCGACGCGGGCAGACTGATCCCACCCCGCTTGCTGGGACGCAAACAGAGGGGCGCGTGTGTTGGAGATGTGCGCCTCAATGGGTATATGTTGCGCATGCGCCGTGGAAGTTCCGCGCATGCGCACATGGTCTTACCCGCGCCGGGCAGCCTGTATATCAAATGGGAGCAGAAGTGTATGGAAGTATGGCAAATTGTTGACACTCAATGGGTTCAGAGTGAGCGACATTAATAGATCAGCAAAATGAGTCACAGTACCACAGAAGTGATTGGGAAGCCCCCTAGTGGATAGAAACAAGCAATGCATTAGAATTTGCTACTCTAATGCATTGCTTGTTTCTATCCACTAGGGGGCTTCCCAATCACTTCTGTGGTACTGTGACTCATTTTGCTGATCTATTAATGTCGCTCACTCTGAACCCATTGAGTGTCAACAATTTGCCATACTTCCATACACTTCTGCTCCCATTTGATATACAGGCTGCCCGGCGCGGGTAAGACCATGTGCGCATGCGCGGAACTTCCACGGCGCATGCGCAACATATACCCATTGAGGCGCACATCTCCAACACACGCGCCCCTCTGTTTGCGTCCCAGCAAGCGGGGTGGGATCAGTCTGCCCGCGTCGGTGACGCTCCGACGCCGCACGAGGCCACGCCCCCTTGGACGTGGCGACGCGCGGCGCCGCCGCTTCTGAGATCTCATCAATAGGGGAATTACATTGTGACCTCTGAGCCACCATCCCCTCACCTGGCCCAATTACACCACAGCTCAGCGCATCCATTCCACAGTATGGCCCGCCCAGCTGATACCAATTTCCACACACATATAAGCCGGGTCAATGGCGGGATTAGTTACCATACCTCCCTGCCGGCGTTCCGCTGCACAGCACCACAAGACTCTTATCCATCAGGTAACATTACTCTTTTACCTCATGCAGCCTACCCTGCAGAAACATACTCTCTTACCCTCCAGTGGTACTAATACTACCCTATTTACTCTTTTTTATCTCCCAGCCATATACCTATCTCTGGCCCAGGCTTACAGAGCCATTGCAACCTTCTAGTGCATGGCTTGGAGATCTTGCAGCCTTTCAAATGTCCAGCAGTCGTTTGCTTTTAACAGCACAAGACTATTTTCACATTCTGTGAATACACTGAGACCATATCTCTGTACCCCAAGACTACCAGGCTATCAATAGCCGTTATCTTCAAAACTTTCGCAAGTGAGTGCCACTACCATAGAGTGATTCAATCACAGGTTGTATACTTATCAATACAATATGTTGTATACTAATGTACCTACTCTGTCTTATACAGTATTATTGAGCAAACACAGGAATTGTTATCGCCTTGAAAAAGGACGTCCGTCCGAAACATGTCGGCGTTTTCCTGAACAGACCTTGATATTATCGCAAGTTATTGTGCAATTTCTGCATTTTTTGTACATGTTTTATGGTCATATACGATTCCATGTATGCATACTGTCTTGTAAAACCGTATATTTATCTACTCACCTATTGATTTATTTCTGGGCATGCTGCCCTAAATAAAATTTATTTTTTGTTCACATGCATATACTCTTTATGTCTATCTGTCTTAAGCTTCTCTCTGGGGTATAGGCCGTGTTTATGCACACTAGGCCTCACAAATTTGCAGAGTTTATTAGTAAAGATATCTATGCACAAGAAATCATAGTATTTACTATTTCAAAAGCTTTAGACAATGTAAAAACAGTGTATGATTAAAAAAAAAAAAAACACACACAAAACACAGAATCAACCAAACTGCAGATCAACTGCAACTCCAATGAATTCTGAATAATATCAGTAGCATCTGACACTGATGTTAAAAGCATGCAGGGCTGGTGCAAGGATTTTTGACACCCTAGGAGAAACCTAATTTTGCCGCCCCCGATTTGTTTTTGCCCCTGACTCCACCCCCTTTGCCCTACCCTTGTAACACATGTGAACTACCTGACCATTACACTGACCATTACACTGACCTACCTGACACAACTGACCCCTACACTGACCCACCTGACCATTACATTGACCTACCTGACCCACCTGACCATTATACTGACTCACCTGAACATTACACTGACCTACCTGACCCACCTGACCATTACACTAACCTATCTGACACCTACACTTACCCACCTGACCATTATACTGACCAACCTACCTGACACATACACTGACCTACCTACCTGACATATACACTGACCTACCTACCTGATACATAAACTGACCTACCTGATTCCTACTTCCTGCCCCCTTCCCCCACACACAGCTTGATGTAGATCGCGGAGGATCCAGCAAACTCCTTACCTCTGCTCTTCATGGCTTCATCAACCATCACATCAGGGCTCTCCTCAGCACTAGAGGGGCAGTATTGCTTAGGAGTTCCTGCCAGCGCCACCATCCAGGTGCTCCATGGTGTCCCCGCCAGCCGGGAGGTCAGCTAACAGATGCTGCACCTTTCTCAATGCTCCCATCTCCACTGAGCCCCACTCCTCCACTGCACTCACACAGGTCGCACCAGAGGGACAGGCTAAAGCAGAGAGATATTCCTGTTTGAGGAGATGTGACAGTGGGGCGCTCAGTGGGACGCATTGAGGGATTGGCGGCACACAGCAGATGTGTTGCCGGGACAGCCGGCTCGGGAGAGGAGAGCCGAGCTCACACATGCCTGGAGCTTCAACGGGACAGAGGCCGTGGCTGTGCTTTAGGTGGTAGTGCGCCCTAGGAGGCTGCCTACTTTGCCTAGTGGTAGCGCCGGCCCTGAAAGCATGTTGCATTTGCTCATCAAAGCCCATCACAGGCCCAAAGACCCTAAATGACAGTTTTGTTTGTTAATATTTAAGCCTAAGTTTAACTGTGCTAATATCCAAGCTTGAACTTATCTGTGCTATGAAGGATAGCTACATTTGTTCAAAAAGAAGATGAACAAAACCTATCATTCATGCGTGAAAGACTATTTCAGACTTATGCTGCGTACACACAATCGGAAATTCCACCAGCAAAAGCCTGATGAGAGCTTTTGGTCGAAAAATGCGACAGTGTGTATGCTCCATCTGACTTCAGCAGAATTCCAGCCAGCAAAAGATTGAGAGCATGTTCTCTACTTTTCAGTCGGGAAAAGTTCCTATCGGAAAATGCGATCGTCTGTATGCAATTTCAGAGGCGCAAAAAATCACGCATGCTCGGAAAAAATTCGAGGCATCCTCGGAAGCATTGAACTTAATTTTCTCTGCTTGCCATAGTGTTGTACGTCACCGCGTTCTTGACGGTCGAAATTTCAGAGAACTTTTGTGTAACCGTGTGTATGCAAGACAAGTTTGAGCGGAATTCCATCGGAAAAACCATCCAAGATTTTTCCAACAGAAAATCCGCTCGTGTGTACGCGGCATTAGCTTATACAGAGGGAGCTCAAAGCTGTGTGTTATATCTACAACATGAACCAAAAAAGTCCCAAAAAAAAAATCCTCAATCGTAATTAGGAAAATAATTCTACATGAACTTGAAGTGAAAAGTAGCATATACAAATAGTGCTTGTGATAAACAGAAAATGTCCCAAGGGGATATAGTATAGGTGACGTCAATCCGGGATGTTCCTAGACTGAATCCTCTGGTACACACACTCGTGGAAGAATGGAAATAGATGTGCGCTTACCGGAACAGGTGGACTCCCTGTCAGCAACAGGGAGTCAAACAGGCATAGAAAGGCTCCAGACGGCCTACGACCTCGATGTTCCAGGGCGGATGGGTAGACTCTATAGAACCACTCACGACTTCGCCAACAGGATAGAGTAGGTCAAAGTGAAGGCAGCTGACATGGATTCTAGATCCTCATGGATAAAACCGGAACTCTTGGATGGTCACTTGGTAGGCAAAATGGAATAAGCCAATGGTGGACACCAACTACTGATAGAGCAAGGATCTCTTAGGGTGCTCTCCAAGAAATGTTCGGATCATAAGGAGAAAAACAAGAAGAAAACAAACCAGGAGGGGACTCCGATGGTGTAGATCAAACGGGCAGGTTTTTATTGAAAAAAACCGAGTACAAAAACAAATAATAATAAAAGTGATCACGTTTAAAAAGCAGTGTGGGAATGGGTATGAAGTATGTCGATTTCTATCTGCAACCCCTGGTCAAGCTTGTGCCTTCGTATTTGAAGGACACAGGCGACACCATCAGAAAGTTAGAAGCAGTCACCTATCTGGATGACATGCTATTGGTAACGGCAGACGTGGCTGCACTTTACACGTGCATCCCGCACGATTTAGGCTTCGAGGCAGTAGATTATTACCTGTCTCAGAGTGCCCTGATACCCCCAATACAGAGAAATTTCATCATGGATTTGCTGAGGTTCGCGGCCCAGCATAATTATTTTTGGTTCCAGAACAAGTTCTACCTGCAAACCCGCGGAGTGGCTATGGGCGCCAAGTTTGCGCCCAGCCTTGCGAACTTGTTCATGGCCAAATGGGAGGAGGATGTCGTCTATGCCCTCAGGAGACCTGAGTTGGTCTTTTGGGCGAGGTACATAGACGACATCCTCCTCCTATGGAGGGGCAGCTGCGAATCATTGGATATGTTCATATCCCTTCTCAATTCCAACAATAGGGGTATCCGTCTTTGCCATGAGGTCAGTTCCACTCTTGTCAACTTTTTAGATCTCGAGATCAAAGTTGTGGACCATAAATTGGAGTTTGCAACATATTTTAAACCCACTGACCGGAATGGTTACATTCCGGTCGACAGCTGCCACCACTCCCAGTGGCTTCGATCCGTACCACGCAGCCAATTCCTCCGTTTACGGAGGAATTGTACCAGAGTGGAAGATTTTTCCAGACAGGCTGCTATATTAAAGCAGCGATTTATAGAGAAGGGCTACAAACTAGAAGATCTTAATGGAGAGATCGATCTTATCCAACAGTTAGATCGCAGCACTCTGCTTGAGATACAAACCAAAAGGACCACTGACACAAAATTTAAGTGGTCCTTTTTCACCACCTTCTCTGTTCAATCCATGCAGATCAAACAGATTATAAAGAAACACTGGGGAGTACTTCAGAATGATAAAGTTCTTGGTTCTGCCATACCAGAGAAAGCGGGTGTTATATTCAGGGGTGCAAGATCCATTCAGGGCCAGATTGCCCCCAACGTTATCGATCCCCCTAAAAGAGTTTCCTTTTTCTTTCAATCTAAGGGATACTTCCCCTGCCGGAAGTGTAATGTGTGTTCACACAATACCAGCGGCAGAAGAAAGAGTGAAACTTTTCAGTCATCTACCACCTCACAGATCTATTCCATGCAGCGATTTGCTACATGGGCGACTCGATACATTGTGTATTTAATAACATGTCCCTGTAAGAGGCAGTACATCGGGCGCACAATTAGGACATTCTCTATTCGGGTGAACGAACACATTAATAACATAAAAAAAGGTAAAACCAACCACAGCGTTCCCCGTCATTACTTAGAATGTCACGATCGCGATCCCATTGGAACGCAATTTCTGATTATTGATCAATTTGTTCCACACTGGAGAGGAGAATCCCGTGTGCGCGGTGTTTTGCGTCTTGAAACATATTGGATTTACGAGCTCCGTACTTATTCGCCATTCGGCTTAAATGTCGAGTGGGACATCAATTCGTTCATCAACTTGTCCTAAATCCAATTTGTTTCAAACCAACTTTCCAGACTCACTTCCTATTCGCCATTGCTTCAGTCCTAATACTCTTATCCCTTATGTGGTCCATTTAGGACATAATATGAGATATAATTAGTGGTATGTCACATATAATGTCGGGCAGCTTTTTCTGCATCCATTAGCATCTTTCAGTTTTTTCATTTTGGTCTTGTTTCATTATGTGTTCCCATGTCAGAGTTCTCAATGCATTGAGCTCTATATACACATGATGGCGCTCTTGCCCAACCCCCCCCCCCCCTTCCAGTTCCTCTTCAAGGTTTTTTGTGCAGTTAATATGCCTTCTCACCACAAGATGTCGCTGTTTTCATCCTTCAGTGACATTAGAATGAATATCTAGGAAAGGACAATTACAATTTAACATTTATATATATTTGTTTTAAAAATGTCATTTTTGCAGTTTGGGTTTTAAGGACATTGGCCCTTATGCAGTTTTCTCCTATTTTGTGCCCATCTGCACTGTGGCTGTGTGGCGTCAGTATGTACACACTCGGCCTCCGTGCAGACTTCCTGCTCATCCGGTCATGTGACTGGTCACATGATCGGAGCTCTCTTCTCTCAGATCTGAGTGTGTGATTGGGCTGTTGTGTCACACGACGCACTTGGCGCAGCCCCACAGCTCCACCTGACGGGTCACATGACCGGGAGCACTCTTACCCATGCTATTATGGGATTATAGAGACAATGTGCGGGGACAACGTCGATCAATCAGAGGTCAGATGACACACTTTCATATCCCACCAGGATTGGATATTCACCTTGTGCAACACTATTGGACACGTATGTTGCATCATGTCATTTGCTGTTCACAAACATTACCATCTATGTTTGGTTGCTTACAAGTCCATTGATTGGCCTGAAGATGGTTTGTTTACCTTCCTCTGATTGGATGAGGACTGAGGGCCTGATCAAGTGATTGTATCTAACCTCACATTGGCTGATTTTTGGCGCCAGTTCTAAACATGTGCTCACCTCAACATGTTTGGGTGCTGTGTGTTTTGGTTTGTACCTATCACTCTGCTCTATCTAGCCACACTGGCTTCTGATTGGTTATTTTGTATCTAGCAGGACCACATCCCTCATCACATGATCATTATTGGTCCTATCAGATGAGGTAACAATTGTATCACATGTTAACGTTTTTTGATTGGATGATAACTATGTGGGATATCTATATATAAATGTGCAGTGTAGGGGAAGGGATATATGCCCCAGTTGAAGTCTTCTATAGACGAAACGCGTAGGGCCAGGTCATACCCATTCCCACACTGCTTTTTAAACGTGCTCACTTTTATTATTATTTGTTTTTGTACTCGGTTTTTTTCAATAAAAACCTGCCCGTTTGATCTACACCATCGGAGTCCCCTCCTGCTTTGTTTTCTTCTTGTTTTTCTCCTTATGATCCGAACATTTCTTGGAGAGCACCCTAAGAGATCCTTGCTCTATCAGTAGTTGGTGTCCACCATTGGCTTATTCCATTTTGCCTACCAAGTGACCATCCAAGAGTTCCGGTTTTATCCATGAGGATCTAGAATCCATGTCAGCTGCCTTCACTTTGACCTACTCTATCCTGTTGGCGAAGTCGTGAGTGGTTCTATAGAGTCTACCCGTCCGCCCTGGAACATCGAGGTCGTAGGCCGTCTGGAGCCTTTCTATGCCTGTTTGACTCCCTGTTGCTGACAGGGAGTCCACCTGTTCCGGTAAGCGCACATCTATTTCCATTCTTCCACGAGTGTGTGTACCAGAGGATTCAGTCTAGGAACATCCCGGCTTGACGTCACCTATACTATATCCCCTTGGGAAATTTTCTGTTTATCACAAGCACTATTTGTATATGCTACTTTTCACTTCAAGTTCATGTAGAATTATTTTCCTAATTACGATTGAGGATTTTTTTTTTTTGGGACTTTTTTGGTTCATTATATATATTTGTATTCTTTGAATGTATGTTTAGAAGTATTTCTTCAAACCACTATTGATTAATTTTCTTGCTCACTGAAGGTTACTTTAATTGTTCACCTTCCCAGCGCTGCACTTTCCTTCCCAATCCCTATCGAATATTTGTCATATTCTAGCGCAGCTGCTTTATTAGTATTTTGTGTACACTTGAGTTTAGCGCTATAATTTTTCCCATTACACACATATCTACAACATGCAGTTTATTGCTCTGAATCTAAGCACCTAGTATTCTAATATGTATTCAGGGGATTGGGCTTGGACATTATTCAGTTAATGAGAAGTTTCCAAATTCCTGTATTAGCTGCAAAATGTGCCAATGGCAGTATACTTTTAGTTTATATACATATACGGATCTTGATTATGCATCAGTCAGAACTTACAGCTATTCCTGTCTATAGTACCACTGTTTTCCCATACATCCAATTTGACTTGTTGATCTATAATAAACATTTTTTTTCCAAATGCATTAAATGTGCGACTTGTGGTAATCCATACATAAATAGTTTTCTACCATAATATTTACAACCACGCAGTTATCCTAAAAAGATTGCTAGTTAAAAAGACACACAAGTATTGATGGAGACTGTATAACATATAAACTGCCCCAAGACAAATACTTATCTGGCACCAGAGAGCAGAATACAGTACTTCCTATTTAGAGCTAATATTACAACATGTTTTATGTTTCCCGAAAGAATGAATGCATAGTGTTGTGAGAGTGGGGGAGTTTTTCTGGTAATACAGCATGTGGATAAATCTGAGCTTTATGGTGATGTGGAGCTGTAAAAGAAGCAAAAGCTCATTCAATAATTCAGTACAGTTATAAATCCATGCATTGCTTGTAATGGGTCTAATGTTCTCCACTGCTACCCAGTTACAATGAACAGGCTAAAGTTGATCTAAATAAGTACATTGAATTACCCAGCAGTCATATGGCATTCAGCGTCTGTGATTGCAAAACATTCTTATAAATCTTGGGATTGATGGAAAGAATGGGCTTAATTTTGTATGTTCCAATAGGAAAATAGTCTGTGAAGATGGAGCTTTTCTGGTTTATGAACGTGCGCTCACTTTGTGCTGGAAATCTCTATGCTAATAGTAAAGCCTAGTAAACCAAAAGCTATCTGCAGTGCATAAGGGACTGACAGCAGGGGTTATCATAAGAGTTTACAGCCACTTAAACTAATGATTAGAGAGCTTGAACTAACTGATATCTCAGTGAGACCAACCAGGATGTGAAGGTTGCTTATCTGATCTCAGGCTCCGGCAGGCACTTACAGTTTATTTTCATACACAAATTTAGACTAGATTTGAATCTTCCTCATTACCAGACATATTTCTAGTACATTAAGTGACCACATTATCACTACGGGTAGCATGCTAGGTTCATTCCATAATTTCTATAGTCGCGCTTATGCTTGCTATGTTCAAATACATTGGAGGTACTTTTCACTGTTCTATCTCATAGCAAAGGAATGACAAATAATGAACCTGCTAATCAGAGAAAAAAAAAAAGGTAAAAGCCTCATTTGGGTTTCACATGTGTCTAGTTCACATTATGTTTTTGTACATTTCATTTATTTAATTCATGTGGTATCGAAACATTTTGCAGCTCTTTACAAAGTATGTAGACTGTTCATTAGTCCTTGCATTTGAAGGACTTTATAGATTGCTTTATGCAACGTAGTTATTTAGACAAATCACCATCTGGAGCCATGTGATTCATTTATAATATGTTTTGTTAACCATCACCACCGTGTTTGTTACAGGTACTTATATAGCACTGTCAATTTAGGGAGCACATTACGTACAGTATATACAGTATTTATATGATGCATTCACATCAACCTCTGCTTTCCTTTCCCTCTCCCTTTAGCCCTGTGTAAGCTCCAAATTACTGTTTCAAGTTTACACAGGAGCTTACACAGGTTTGAGAACTTTCACAAACCATCATAGGACAGCCAATCACCAAGCACTAGTTTTGGATGGTGCCCAGGTGGGGACGGGGGAAGAGTGCATGCGCATACCCCTAGAGACTGCCAGAGGCATAAGCCGTAATGCAGTTATGGTGTTACAGTAGCGTTCTCCATAATTGCCGGCACTTCTCCACACAGACAGCAGTTTTCTCTTTAGATTACACAGCACAGTACTTTAGCTTTACACACTGTACACTATGGTTACTATTCTTCTTTACACTTCTCTCCCTTCAGTGCAGCATTTCTGAGCCACTGCCATGTGACATGTACCAGACTCCACCAGTCAAGTTAGCTGTCAACTTGCCCCAGTGTTACTGATCCATACATTAAACTCTTACACTCTACTTTTGATTCAACTTTAATCCCAGGAAGCTTGATTTCATTTAGAGCCTGTGCTCACTCTCCCCTAAGGACTCTCTGCTTCTTCCGTGACAAATAGGCTGGGTCCCTGCGATTCCCTGTACCACAAGTTGGACCCAAGACTTGAGTACTGATAACTAGAGAAGGAGCCTAAGCACACAAGCTCCTTCACTACCAGGGCCTTCTGTCACTTATTCCAAGTCACCTCAGCTTCCCGACCGGCTGGCTGCTACTGGATATGCACATAGACACTAGAACTATAGTTATTGGAAATGGCAATATAGCCTTCTCTGGGTAGCTTAACTGTTCATTAGACTGCATCTCTTGTGGTATATTCTTGTCCTCTGGCATGAACCATATGTGTGATATGCCTTGCATGCAATCCCTTTTTCCTCAAGTAACTTCATGCCAGGCAAAGATATGTAACAACAAAGTTCAGTTTACTAAAGTTGTTTATAAATAAATATTGCAGTTTCAGACATCCATTCTTAATATAAGTGCTTCCTTAGTGATCCCCGATGCCCCTGCCCATTAAGGTAGTTATACCTTGGGAAAAGTAGAAAGTCTTTAAAGTCCACAACTGTACAAGTATACTGTATAAGTCCACGAGTCTATGTCTTGGAACCCCAACTGGGTTCCCACCAAGGGGTGATCTATCAGCAAAGTGGCAATCACATGTTCAGCATAGGTCTTGCTCTCTTAAAATACATTGAACAACTTAGGACTGATGACAACCAGAGGTGCTACCCTATTTTAACTGTTTGCCCCAGCAGAGGGTGATACCACCAAAAAGCCTAGGAAAACCTGACCAGCAGTGTTAACCCTTGACTTCTGTGAGACATCATTAACCAGTCAGTACAGTAAAAACATAAAAGAAAACAGGAAACACATAACACAATAACCTTTTTGGGAGCACCTGCTTACACTAGGGATGAGTTAACCAAACCAGGTTGGGTGTATAGGAGGCTTGGCAAACTCAAGTCCACAAACTTCAAACTCAGCACTGAATCCCCTTGATGTCTATAGGAGAGATTTTTTTCTGGACATTTGCAAGGATGACAGGCAACTATTGTTGAAAAAAAAAGGCACAGGGAGCTGGGTACACCCATGAGAGACATGAACCAATGCAAATTTTTTTAGAAAAATACAGTTAAGTTGGGAGAGGGTCTTTTCATACAGCTTAAGGAGACATATTACGAGTGTCTAAATCTTTCAAATGACATGCTTGGGGATGCCCTAATGCTACACCTAGTATTACAGAACAGTACGATGTTGTCCTAAAAAAAAGAAAAACACAGCTACATGCTATGTGTCCTGGGGGTTCTGAAAGGAGGGGTGGCAAAGCAAGGCATCTTTTCCCAATATTGAGAAATAATAGCCTCTTCCCCACGTCCTGTCCTCCAAAAAAGATGTTGGGGTTTGTGAGGGGGGGGGGGGATCTTATAGTAATATGGAAGCCCCTTTAGAACAAGTGGAATAAATACAGGGGTAAAAAGCAAACAACGACACAGACACCATAAAAAAAGTAATTTTTTAAGATTACATAGAAATAAATATAAATAAAGTCATGTGATATAAATCTATCTTGAATCGTGTCATCCAGCAATGTAAATGAATCATCAATCGCCACCAGGCGCTGTTTCCCTACCACACTTCAATCTTTAAATTTCAGGTCCTGGGTGAGGTCATTGACCATATATGGTCAAAAAATCAAGCCTGAATATCATCCCTATCAAACACCAGTGCTGTCATGTGGGAGGAAGAGAAATTATTTGCATTATTCTCCCACACCCACGAATACCAGGTAATTATCTTTGCAGATAAATGGACTAGAGGGAAGGTAAGTATGCGCTGCTTGTACGACAACCACTTAAGTGAACCTGTTGCTGTGCCCAGTTTTACATTAAATGCATTTTCATGACTTTCACATTTTTTATGCTTGCTCTCCTGTATTTTTGCTAGTGTATAAAATGTAGAAATGTGTAAATATACATTAGTAATGTAAGTATACATTACAATCACTCTTTCACCATTCTTACAAATAAGACATCAACTACATATTTTTAATGAGTTGACCTGACTTGCAATGTGAGAAATAGCAGTAAAGCTAATTATTTTGAAGCATGCAAAGCAGGAAGCAAAGCCTGAATACATAACAAGCCAATATTCTGTAGCTGCCCCTATGTACACATATAATAAAACCCTATACACAGAAACACATTTTTGGAACATTAGCACACATTAGTAGAATTATTTACATCAAACGTATCTCTTTTACTAGTTTATAGACTTGCATTGTATGAAGGACCAGTATAGAACAATTATTGTGCAGCAATGCAAAACAGGAACTAGAGCTAGAAGTATAAAACTAATAAATATGACTGCCCCCATTAACACATTTAATTACAAATTGTACATAGATTATGATGCTTTTATAACATTAACAAAGATTTGAAATATTATTTCCATCAAGCCAATATTGTGTAACTTTATCTTACAAAAATTTAAAACAATATATTTTACCTTTAAGGCTAGTGATATTCAGATTTATCGTGCAATACAACTGACTTGAGAACTGTAAGCAGTAACAAAGCCATATACAGGATGTGGCATGACTCATCTAGAGTGTAGGGTCAGGCATAATGGTTTTCAAGTATCCTGGAAAATCTCTCAGGACCTCTTCGATCATTTCACTGGAAACAAGCCAAATGCAGCATTGAATAAGTTGGGTGTGATTTTTGTGGCAGGTAGTGGTATTTAGAAATTATTGAGGTCAAGCAGATCTCATAGCCTTTTATGCAATCTTCCTGCCTATGACCTCCCTGATCTTTTAATGATCGATTTGTGGTTTGCCACTAAAATATTTGGAAACAAACAACATTCTGTCATCAGTAATTATCCTGTTTGAACTAATTTACAGTTTTACGTAAGACCTACAGAAATACCAGTCATTTATTTTACATATTTTTCCACCAGTACTGACACAACTCAATTGTGTTTCCTTTTGGGTTTTTTTGTTTTTTTTTTCAAGTAAGGAATAACAAATACGCAATCCAAGTTTAGAACTTGTGTATTGCGTGAAGGTACAGTCCATCAAAATATGATATTTTAGTGTTTTGGTAGATGATGAAGAAATCAACTGAACAATAATTTCTAAACCTGACCATGCACTGTTAGTGTTTTTTCATTCAGCCAGAGGGCCGAACAAAAAAAAAACTCAGATTCCTGCACAAACAAGGTGGATGGAGGAATCATCCCTTCTCCCCCCTTCTGAGACAGTATATTCTCACAGCAGCCAGTTTGAGCTGGCAAAACCGGTCATACATTCCAACCACCAATCCTACCCTATCCATCGGATACCAGAAAAGAACAACTATGGCTGAGATTGATAAGTATATTGTGACAGACCCAACTTGGACAGGAGCTTTTGAAGAGGACTAGGGGCAAGCCTCCTACCCACTGATTATGGTCCATGGAGAGAGCAGTTCATTCTCAAATGATGGACAACCATGTAATGGATGCTGATAGCAAGGCTTGGATTAATTGGTCAGAGAGAATATGGTGGCCCTCCAGCAGACTGAGTTGGAGAGGCTCATTCACTTGGGACAAAAATATTTATCAAAATCTCCCTCAAGAAAGCTATAAAAATTAATTAATTCCACTATATCAGACGGCTGGAACATTGTATGAGTTGGTCACATAGACTGTTGTAGACGGGTGCCAGCCAGTCTTGTTACAACTCTACAAAATAATCAGTGAGGCATCAGGACAATCATTTTCACATGAGAAATGGTCTAACTCAGAGACAGCCCTTTCCACTTCATACTGCTTAATATGTTATTACTAGAGTTACCATTTAGTATACTGCTGTACTTTTCTTTCTGATTAATATACAGTGGGTAAAATAAGTATTGAACACGTCACCATTTTTCTAGGTAAATATATTTATAAAGGTGCTATTGACTTGAAATTTTTACCACATCGGTTACAACCCATGCAATACATACAAAGAAACCAAAATAAATAAGTTCAGAAATTAAGTTATGTGTAATAAAATGGAATGACACAGGAAAAAATTATTGAACACGCTAACTGAAATTTATTTAATACTTTGTACAAAATCCTTTGTTGGTAAGGACAGCTTCAAGATGCCTCCTGTATGGAGAAACTAGTTGCATGCATTGCTCGGGTGTGATTTTGGCCCATTCTTCCACACAGTCTGCAAAGGTTCTGTGGGCCTCTTTTTTTTTGATTATGGTCCATGGAGAGAGCAGTTCATTCTCAAATGATGGACAACCATATAATGGATGCTGATAGCAAGGCTTGGATTAATTGGTCAGAGAGAATATGGTGGCCCTCCTGCAGACTGAGTTGGAGAGGCTCATTCACTTGGGACAAAAATATTTATCAAAATCTCCCTCAAGAAAGCTATAAAAATTAATTAATTCCACTGTATCAGACGGCTGGAACATTGTATGAGTTGGTCCCATAGACTGTTGTAGACGGGTGCCAGCCAGTCTGTATTGGGGTGGGATCACCGTTGTTGGGTATAAGGGACTCTATACTAAGTAGCACTCCTACACTGCATGAATCCCTATCTGCGAGAGGGAGACAATTTGAACTCTTGGAATTACATACAATTAACACTCTTACTATTTGCTGTCTGAGAGGGAAAGAATTAGGAACTCTGAAAGGATATGCAACTTACATATAGATATATATATATATATTACATATGTTGCCTCCTCTGGACCAAAGACATTATAGGAGAGGGAGGCAATCAAGAGACACTGGGATTAAATACAATCAGTATTTCTATGTGGCATGTACTGTAATGTGTAAGAGGGAGGCCTTTTAGGATCCTGGAACTATATACAAGCACTATACTGTATATGGTTCATATCACTTCTTCTGGACCACAAGCTTTATGGGAGCTTCCCTTTGTGTTTGGGATCATTATCTTGCTGAAATGTCCACCCTCGTTTCATCCTCCCGACTGACTTTTGGGGGAGTCACACCAAAGTCCAACGGATTTGAACGTGATGACGTACGACTGGACTAGAATAAGGAAGTTCATAGCCAGTAGCCAATAGGTGCCCTGGCGTTGGTTTTTGTCCGTCGGACTAGCATACGGATTTCTCAATAGGAACTGGGTCCGCCGGAGTTCCAACGGAAAAATTTGAAACATGTTCTATTTCTAAAGTCCGATTAAATTTTGTAGGCCTTGTGTGCATATACACAGGCCAGTACCCCTAGGGGATGCTTAGGGTAAAGATAGACACTAATAAGGTATATGCATTTCAAAATAAGTGTAGGTTTATTAAAGAGGACGCATGTCAATGCATATAATACACTATTGCAGAATATAATATATATAATAGTGTATTATATGCATTGACATGCGTCCTCTTTAATAAACCTACACTTCTTTTGAAATGCATATACCTTATTAGTGTCTATCTTTACCCTAAGCATCCCCTAGGGGTACTGGCCTGTGTATATGCACACAAGGCCTACAAAATTTAATCATATTCAACATTGGGATGCGATAGACCGCTTATACTTTAACCAAATCCTGCCCAAATATTTCCCTTTTATTTCTAAAGTCCGTCAGATTTTTGGATAGCAAAGGTCCAATGGAGCCCACACACGATCAAATTTGTTACGTCAGACCTTTGCTGTCGAAAAGTCTGCTCGTGTGTGCATGGCATTAGTGACACTTTTTGGGGACCAGTGACACCAATACAGTGATCAGTGATAAAGAAATGCACTGTCACTGTATAAATGACACTGGCAGGGAAGAGGTTAACATCAGGAGCAATCAAAGGGTTAAGTGTGCTCTTTGGGAGTGCTTTCTAACTGTGGGGGGATTGGATGCACTGGTGGAAAAGAGAGATCTGTGTTTCTGCTTAGCAGAAACACAAGATCTCCCTTTTTCTCCATCACAGAATAGCAAACTGCCTTGTTTACATAGGCATACTGCCGTTGTGCCTTTCCTCGGAATGATCGGTGAGTTCGGGCAGCCGCCGGACCCGCTGATTGGCTCCTACTGTGTCCAATTACAGCGCAAGCGGGGCTCCGGCGGCGCACGCGCCCCAGATCGCGTGCACAAAATCACATACAGGAATGGGATTTTGCGCAGTCCGGAACCGGTTAAGGCTGTTTACAGTGCACAGTAGCCTTTCTCAACCTCTGTGTGCCATTTGAGTTTGTCAGGGATGCTGCAGCATCCTGGTTGAGAAAGGCTGCAGGGCTGAAACCAGAGGAGTAAAAGTAAACACAAGAGGGCGCCATCTAAGTGAAGTTTATTTAAAAAACAAAGGGTTAAAAACAATATTGCACTCACTATATGAGAAGGAATTCAACTTGTCACAATGCTCAATAGAAGGATCTCCAGGAACCATCATAGACTGCAGAGTTTGGCAGTGTTTGGCAGAGTTACGGCAAGCAAGCAGCTGGCCAATGCAGAGTTAATGTGGATGTAAACCCTCACATATACCCAGTGATGTGAACAGCCTCAGATGATACACAGAGATGAAACAAATTCTTCTACATAAGTTTTACATGTATATCTGCTCTCTTCAGCTTGCTATATTCTTTAGAAAGTGCACATTGTATTAGAGATTTTCTCTTCCTGTTCAGCACTGGGAGTGAAGTCTTGGCATACACTGTGTGACAGCTGATTGGAGGAAAGGCACACACCCCCTCCACATATGCAGAGGAAGGAAGGAATGTGCAGAGATGTGCTGTGAATAGCCAAGCCAATCTATTTAACCACTTTAAGACCAGCCTCGTTTTGGATTTTAGGTGTTTACATGTTTAAAAAATAAATTTTTGCTAGAAAATTACGTAGAATCCCCAAACATTATATATTGTTTTTTTTTTCTAACACCCTAGAGAATAAACAATCAAGATCTTACATAAGCACTTTTTTTGAAAAAAATTAACTTTTTTGAATAAAAACATAAGACAACAGTAAAGTTAGTCCAATTTTTTTATATATTGTGAAAGATAATGTTACGCCGAGTAAATTGATACCCAACATGTCACGCTTCAAAATTGTGCCCGCTCGTGGAATGGCATCAAACTTTTACCCTCAAAAATCTCCATAGGCGACCCTTTAAAAAATTCTACAGGTTGCTGCCGCCCTGCTATGGTATAGAGACGGGTGGGGGACATCTTAGCCTCACTTGTCTCCATACCCAGCTAGAAAAAGGACCCGACGGCTCCGGTAAGTGGCGGAGGGCACGGGAGAGCGGCGGGAGGGGTGGGGGTAACTCTCCCGCCGCTGATAACGGTGATCTCATGGCGAATCCGCCCCGGAGACCACCATTTTTGTAAATACGACCGGTGCCTGAAGAGATGGATATCTCGGTTGTGGCAGAAGCTGCTGCCGTTACAGAGATATCCCTCTTCAAAAAAGGGATGTACATCGTCATGCGCTGGTCGTAAAGTGGTTAAAGCACCCATCCTGACACAAATTTCAAGCTGGTTTTATCTCAGTTGTGGGAGAACTTGTCAGAAGTTATCATGCTGATAACAGAAGAACGTAGCAGCAGAAAGACACAGGACTTAGGGCTTTGGAGAGAGAGAAATAAACACTACAGATATATGTGCTTCGGTCAAATTTCTTGAGCCAGGTTTACATCCACTTTAAGCTGGGAAGCTGTGGGTGAGAGGGGAGAGGGCCGCTATGTGGCTGACAGGCTGGAATGCAAGCTCCTTCCCAGCTTCTGGGTAGCATCGGTTGCAGCCACTAATCAAGGAACATTTTCCAACGTGCCCCCTCGACACAAGTCGATCAAACGATTCACACACTGATCAAAATTTGCCTGGTCCCTCCTAAACTGGCAACATTTTGACCAGTGTATGGCCAGCTTTATTTAAGCCTTGAGGTCTCTATTAGACAGATTTCTGTGCTTTTATTTTTTGATCTGCATGTCTGATATGGGCATTGTGAGAGGATAACATTCTTCTTTGTGTTTTTCTTACTGACCTTTTAGTATAAATAAAGAAACAGAAGGAGCTGGAAAATGCAAAGGTAGGAAAACCCAAAAAGTGGCCAAGACTAGAGTGGGTGGCAGGAAAATGTAATTGTTGGAGTGTCCAAGACACATTGGCAACCAGTTGTGGCTGTTAAAGGCTAAATTCACCTTTAGTAACATGTTACACATTACACCTGTATGTGTGGTATAACATGTAACATATAACTATACACAACCCACCGACACTTCTTGATCCTCCCCCTGTGACAGCAGGTGGGGGATCATCCTACCGCACCCATTGTCACTTTTTGAAAGCAGCGCATCTAGATTTCGATGACCACTCTACCCACACAGCTGCGCCATTCATTTACAATTGAATGAACTACCACTGCGGCAGAAGGCTTGTAGCTCTCAATGAACTGCAAGGGCGCTGATGAGCACTCTCATAGTTCATTGACACTTTCTACAACTTTCAAACAGAAAGTCAATACAGAGGTACAGGCAGAAAGCTGTAGGCAGTGTTTGCAGGAACCTGATATTACACCTACAATTTGCTGATCACGGATGAAATGCTCTGCAGGCTCCTGGAAAAAAAATGCACATTTTCTACATGCAAAAATAGGAGCATGTATTACTTAGTCTTAGCCAACATAGACAAAACATAATGAAATAAAGTAACAATTAAATTCTATTAATTTACTTTTTATAAAAAATGTAATTAATTAAAACAATATACCAAATAAAATCTTTATATGTTCTTAACATTAACATTGATTTAAAGTGATTGTAAACCCAATTATTTTTTGGATGTAACAAACATGTCATACTTACCTGTTCTGTGCAATGGTTTTTCATAGAGCAGCCTGGTCTTCCTCTTCTCAGGTCCCCCACCGGTGCTTATGGCTCCTGCCGAGTGCCCGCCATAGCAAGCTGCTTGTTATTGGGGCACTCCTGCAAGCTCGCTCCTGAGCCACGCTCTGTGTGTCCATTGACACACAGAGCACGGCTTGAACTCACACCCTGGCTCCCTCCTTACTGTTTGTGATTGACAGCAATGGGAGCCTAAGCCTATGAGGAAGGAAAGAGAGCAGAGAGAGCCACGATGCTGGATCGAGATCAGGCTCAGGTAAGCCTTTACAACCACTTTAAGTGGGAAAATTTGTTATAATGTACAGTTTCTCACCCCTCACATTTTTGTAAATATGTTATTATATCTTTTCATGTGACAACACTGAAGAAATTACACTTTGCTACAATGTAAAGTAGTGAGTGTTACAGCTTGTATAACAGTGTAAATTTGCTGTCCCCTCAAAATAACCCAACACACAGCCATTAATGTCTAAACCTCTGGCAACAAAAGTGAGTACACCCCTGAAAATGTCCAAATTGGGTCCTCAATGAACAGTAGCTCCCCAGTCCCGGCTGCATCCATGCAGCCCCAGACCATGACACTCCCACCACCATGCTTGGTATTGGTTGCCTCTACACAGGCTTGACACCATCTGAACCAAATAGGTTTATCTTGGTCTCATCAGACGACAGGACATGGTTCCAGTAATCCATGTCCTTAGCCTGCTTTTCTTCAGCAAACTGCAGTCTTTCTTGTGCATCATCTTTAGAAGAGGCTTCCCTCTGGGACGACAGCCATGCAAACCAATTTGATGCAGTGTGCGGCGTATGGTCTGAGCACTGACAGGCTGACCCCCCCATCCCTTTAACCTCTGCAGCAATGCTGGCAGCACTCATATGTCTATTTCCAAAAGACAATCTCTGGATATGAGCACGTTCACTCAACTTCTTTGGTCGACCATGGCGAGGCCTGTTCTGAGTGGAACCTTTCCTGTTAAATTGCTGTATGGTCTTGGCCACCGTGCTGCAGCTCAGTTTCAGGGTCTTGGCAATCTTCTTATAGACTAGGCCATCTTTATGTAGAGCAACAATTCTTTTTTTCAGATCTTCAGAGAGTTCTTTGCCATGAGGTGCCATGTTGAACTTCCAGTGACCAGTATGAGAGAGTGAGACCGATAACATCAAATTTAACACACCTGCTCCCCATTCACACCTGAGACCTTGTAACACTAACGAGTCACATGACACCGGGGAGGGAAAATGGCTAATTGGGCCCAATTTGGACATTTTCACTTAGGGGTGTACTCACTTTTGTTGCCAGCGGTTTAGACATTAATGGCTGTGTGTTGAGTTATTTTGAGGGGACAACAAATTTACACTGTTATACAAGCTGTACACTCACTACTTTACATTGTAGCAAAGTGTCATTTCTTCAGTGTTGTCACATGAAAAGATATAATAAAATATTTACAAAAAAATGTGAGGGGTGTACTCACTTTTGTGAAATACTGTATATTTCATGGTGACTGAAGCACACAGATGCGGAGAACGAGCGGGGCTTCGTTCCCCCGCATCGCTGGACCCTGGGACAGGTAAGTGTCCGATTATTAAAAGTCAGTATTTGTAGCTGCTGACTTTTAAAAAAAATTTTTTAAGGGGCACCCCACTTTAAACAGCCAAAAACATAATATCATCTGACATTTTTCTGCCTTCCTATATACATCACTAAGCTACTTGTGTAGGCCATGGACAGAAAATATTAGGAAATGTGGAATAAATGCTAGGCCACCAACAGCTACAAAATACTGCCCTTACCTAAGTAGAATCTATTAGTTGTGAAGAAATCTATCCAACGGATACATTTTGTCACCAGCTGGGGTGTCTGTTGGGGACTGGTACAGAAATGTTCTGTTGGGGCATCTGATAACTATTATCTATGGTATCTTTAAATTGATCAAAAAAATTTAACTCTTGTTAATTAGGATTGAAAAAAGCCAGTAACTTTATGTATGTCATTTCTCACTACCTGTCTAGAGGGTGACTTGCTATAAAGCAGAAGTCTAGGCAAAACAATCCCCACCACATGCTGTAATAATATGTAACGGAGACTATATAATTCACCTTTGCACACTCATTATTAGTAATTAATTTCCCTAAAGTCTACCCTGTTATCACAAATACTCTTAAATCTATAGTGTTGCTTGCAAAATGTTAGCTACACAAATGATGGAGACACAAAGCAAAGGGGTGTACTTTAGCAGACAGTTGTGGTATATGAATAATAGCTAAAACATAATCCTGTATAAATGTTTGTATATAACTTTATTAGTTTGTTTGTAAGGTTCTGCAGGTAGAATTGTTTGACCATCATATCGCCAAGAAAAAGGCTGCGTTGTCTTTTCTTATTACTCCCTCTCGGACATAATAATTTATTTCATGACAGGTAGGACCTGAACCAGTTTTAGCAAGGAAAAAAAAAATGACTTGAAGGCTTGTCAAGCCATAAGACACAAATGAAAACAGATCAGATGATGAACCAGAGCAAAGTGAGGCTTCAAGCTGGTGCTGATTTCTTTCTGCTCCATTTCACATTATAATTATAATAAAAAGGAGATAAGATATGTAACATTAAAAGCAGAATAGATCAGGGTCCACTCCATCCCTGGAGACCAGGGTGATAATTATTCGAAAAGTTTTGAAATATGATTTTTTTTTTTTTTTCTATTTTTGTGTGAAGCAAGCCACCTATCCTAGACTTTCAAGACATATTAATCGAAAGTGGCAGTGACTGGTTGTGATAGGTCACATCAGGCATAATATCCCACATGCACAAATCCGCTTTATATTAAATAAAAAACAAAAAGAAAACTTATATAACCATGGAATCCAATTTTCTTGTAAAATAGGCATATGTTTTAAACATGTCCATAACTTTGAGAAGCTTAAGAGTATCTGTCACCTAGCAAACAATGCTTGAACAAGCAGCAATTCAGAAATTAGACAAAGTGACTTATATTTTTCCAGATCTGTCAGATACAGATTTAACGTTGCAACATATTAATACATTCACACTGGGCTTAGCCATGTGAAATAAGGCCCTGTAGCGTCCATGTATAAGCAGAGTAAAGAGCTCTGATTCTATACAGGTTGTTCTCTGCAAAAGTATCAAGATAACGATCGGTGTTGTCACCCAAAGAGATAGACCAACATTCCAGCATGGGAGACAAGATGAGATTTGGTTGGTATCTGCTTTTTAAAGTAATCTATGGGACTCTAGAAGAATGCTGAACTGATATGCATGCAAGTGGCGGTGCCTGGAGCAATAGGAATAAAATCTGTACATTTAAATCTAAACTCTTTAGTGCTTAGATTGTTATCATTTTAAATCACTGTAATGTGTATGGGTATCTTTCATCATGAGTGTAGCGCCCCATTTGGCTAATCCCTGTAGTTAGGGAAAACAACAATTGTTTGCTCTGGGCTCTCTTGGTATGAGCTCAGTTACTTCCTCTGGTATCCCAGGGACCTGGAACATAGTAAATGGAAGAGCACAGACTCCAGCCTGCAGTGGCGGTGCGTGCATAGAGGGCGCAGGAGCGCCGCCCCCCTCTCCTGCACCGCTCTATCACCAATAGATAGATTCATGCATTGCATGAATCTATCTATTGTCACCGCTGCCGCCCCCTATTCAGGTGTCCGGCCCCTTGTCGGGCGCCGGGCATCTGAATTACAGCGGGGGGGTGTTTCCAGAAGCGCCCTATTAGAGCTGTAAGCTCTAATAGGGGACCTGATTAGAGCGGTGTGCTCTAATAGGCTTCCATAAGTGTAAACAGCGGGCACACTGCTGTGCGTTCGCTGATTACACAGTATTGTGTTAGAGAAGCGAATACATCGCTTCCCTAACACAGACCCACCTCTCAGCCAATCAGGTTGCCAGGTCTGTTACCTGTCACCTGATTGGCTGAAGTCACAGGCGCTGTGATTGGACGCTAGGCGTCCAATCATAGCAGAAGACAGGAGGAGCGTGGGAGAAGACATCGGAAGATGAGGGGAAGATGAGGGGACACCGCGCGCTGCACACCAAGACAAGGTAAGTGCAGAGGGCAGGCAGGGGGCACAGTGGCAGCACTTGAGGGGCACAGTGGCAGCACTTGAGGGGCACAATGGCAGCACTTGGGGCACAGTGGCAGCACTTGGGGCACAGTGGCAGAACTTGGGGCACAGTGGCAGCACTTGGGGCACAGAGGCAGCACTTGGGGCACAGTGGCAGCACTTGAGGCACAGTGGCAGCACTTGGGGCACAGTGGCAGCACTTGGGGCACAGTGGCAGCGTTTGATGGGCACAGTGGCAGCGTTTGATGGGCACAGTGAGGCTGTTTGTTTGCGCCCCCCAAAAATTTTGAGCACCAGCCGCCACTGGCCTGCATATTAATGATCCTTCAGTCAATCCCTTGTCATTATGGTGAGTGACCAGCGGGGGGCAGGTGGTATAAATAGGCTGGAACCCAGAGCAAAGGGCATCCCTGGGAAATCCACCTGCAGCTGCAAGAATCTGTTTTGGGGTCCCTGCTACTGTTTAGCTGGGGACCTCTGTTCTATTCTCCTGAAGCACTCACAGAAAGCTTCCTAAGGATCCAGGACACAGGCAGTTGGAATGAAGAAGCTGATGGTTACTGCATGTGGCTACACAGTATTCAGGATACAGTAAATACCAGCCTTCTGGACTTACAGACTTTCTTTAGCCTTTTTTTGGGAGATTTGCTTTACTACTTGAACACTCAGGACTGTACTGCCTGTTGAGGAGTGCCTGTTTAGTACCACATTGTCTACACTTCAAAAGGGGGTGCCTTCAGCCTGAAGTATTAGCTCAGCATTAGTGTCCTCTATCACCAGTTTGAAGTTCATTGGAGAATCCCTAGGCTCACCCTCACCCTATCCAAAGTCATACCCAAAAATAAAAACCACAAAAAACACATGCACAGCCTATTCTCCAGTGATTGGGAAATACTGTATGCCTGGCTGCAGTGTGCTCATAAGGGAGTGGTACCTGGGATCAAACAGCCAGCCCATTTATAGTTCTGCACTGCATGAGTGTGATTAAGTCAAGTATTTTGGACAATTCATTTGCATGAGATCCTGGATTTATTGCCTATGCAATTTCCGGCCAGCAGTCTTATGTGCCCCCTAGCTATATTCACCACCCACCCCAGGCATATATATGGTCTTGTCAGCCTTTTATACACTATTCTCTCATCCCCCTTAGCCATAAAGGCTGTATACTCCCACCACCACAATATAAACACATCCCATATACTATATATACAATACCTATCCAAACATACACACAAAACCCATGTACTCTACATATATTGACTAAAGGCAAACAGTTTGTTCACTTTGCAAGGTAAGTTGCAGTATCCAAGGGAATTTTCCCCTGAACTTAGCGAATGTGGTGAAATTTCACTTTGCAAAGAATTCCCCACTGTCCAGACGCCCAGTAAGCACATTTGGACCACCTTTCCGTCTTGGGAAGCATCTCCACTTCCTCAGGTAGAGAAGCATGTAATATACTGTACACTGGCCAGGAGGCCAGAGCAGAGTGCCGTGGGCAGGGATTCACTGATATTCTCTAGGAATGACATTGAGGTGCCGGGCAGACATGACAATTGTGCTGGTGGTCACATAACCCAGCTGCTAGTCATTATAGGGTTAATTTACTAAAACTGGAAAGTGACAAATCTGGTGCAGCTCTGCATGGTGGCCAATCAGCTTCTAATTTCAGCTTGTTCAATTAAGCTGTTACAAAAAAAAAACCTGGAAGCTGATTGGTTTCTATGCAGAGCTGCACCAGATTTTGCACTCTGCAGTTTTAGTAAATCAACCCCTATATGTCTTATGTCCTGGAATGTGGAAGTTAATTTCAGTGGATGAGCACTGCCCTTCAAACGTGGTGCCCTAGGCTACAGCCTTTGTGGCCTAGTTGCAAATTAAGCACTGATTGCTAATTCTCTGGCTTCAATGCCATTTGAGCCATAGATGCAGAGCATGTATGCAGACCAAGATTCCCTGAACTGCATACTTGTTCTGGGCCACTGATGCAAAGGATAAAAAAAAAACACTGCATAAGAATGACACGCGGGGAACAAGCATTTCAGAAGATGCACCTAAAGGCGGCCTCTGTATTTCTTCCATGGCATTTTTATTATATGGAATTTCAGGATAGACAATAGTCAAAGATGTGGCTGGAAAACAAACCAGCGCTTTTTCTACAAGAAATCTGACAGGCTGCCCCTCCTCAGCACAGGCTGCCATGTGGCCTCAGGTGGGTGACCTGAGGGCCTGAAACAATGAAGCTGAAACCCATGGTTCTCCTAAAAGCAGCCTGAGGGAGGATGTCCACAGATCCTGTCTGGTATAACAGAGGAAGGTGGCCAGGGCCTTGTGAGTACAGAACCCCTAAAGCAGGGGTAGGCAACCTTGGCCCTCCAGCTGTGGTGAAACTACAAGTCCCATGAGACATTTCAAGACCCTGGCAATCACAGGCATGACTCCTAGAGGTACAGGCACAATGGGATTTGTAGTTTCACCACAGCTGGAGTTCTGAGGTTGCCTACCCCTGCCCTAAAGTTATCCTAGAGACTGGTGTTGCTAAATCCCTTTCCCAATCCAAAGACATGCAGGTAAGTTAATTGGCTTCTGTCCAAAAAAAAAATTGGCCCTAGTATATGAATGGGGACCTTGGATTGTGGGCTCCTTGAGGGTAGGGACCGATGTGAGTGTGCAATGTACAGGGATAGGGAAAGTTGTAGACACTCGCTCGGGTTGAACTGGATGGACTGGTGTCTTTATTCAACCTTACTAACTATGAAACTATGAAACTATGATACTAGAAGTCAGCATATTGGTTGTAAGCTAAAGGGGACACTGGCTAGTGCCTTGAAGAAGCAAGGTCTACTAAATTCCTTTTGCTACAAAGCGACTTTGCTTTATTCTGTACAATCTGCAACACAGCTCTATTGACAGTCTGCTACACAGTTCTACTGAGAAAGTTATCATCGCATTTGAATAGTTAATTTGGAGTATCCTACTAAAACCCTTCTCCTATCCAACTTCTCCAAATAAAAAAAAATAAAAATCCCCCAGACTGGTTATTGGAGACAACCAGTGGAATAGTGTGTGCACCTGGCATGTGGAAAATATGTGACTGGCTGCGGATTTTACAGTGGGAGAACCGGGGCAACCCAAAATTCAAGTAGCTCCTCCGAAGGGGAGGGGGGGTTGCGCTGCACACATGATTGGATGATAGAAGTCAGCAGAGCTTTACTGCATTCACTAAGCTCTAGGCAAACTTCTTTTGCAAAGTCCAACTTCCCTTGCAAGGTGAATAGCCTATTCAACCCCTATAAGTTTACCCTTTTTTTTCAAGGATTGGTTCACCTTTTGAACATGTTCCATCCATATTTAGGGTGGAACATGGAACATGTTCCAGCGCCTGCCAATTTTCCTGGAAGGATTTGCCCCCTTAAAGACCAGGCCATTTTTTGAAATTCGGCACTGCGTCGCTTTAACTGACAATTGCGCGGTCATGCGACGTTGTACCCAAACAAAATTGACGTACTTTCTTTCCCACAAATAGAGCTTTCTTTTGGTGGTATTTGATCACCTCTGCGGTTTTTATTTTTTGCGCTATAAACAAACAAACAGTGACAATTTTGAAATTTGACATTTTTAAAAATGTTTACTTTTTGCTAGAATACATATCCAAAAAAAAATTATTCAGCAGTTTAGGCCGATATATATTCTTGCCGAATGGCCCGAGCCATAGTACAACTACGGCGATTTGCGCAGGAGAGCCAACCTGCAGCCGTATAACTTCGGCGGCTGGTCGGCTAGTGGTTAATATCTTTGCACTCCAAGTTGTGACATTTTCTGGTGTTTGCCCTACCCAACTTAGTTCCACAGTGTGCGTGTTTTTTGTTGTAGGCATGTTACACTGTAAACTCCAATGGGATAAAAACAGATATGAATGCTTAGAAATTCTTCAAAAGCTTTTGAAAACACGGCAAGGCTTAAAAAAAAAAAAAAAAGGAATATTATTCACAAATATATTTACACTGTAAAGCAAAATTGTTTTTTTGCTATCCTGTTATACAGAGATATCATCACATAATAGATTTAGAATTTTGTTTTATTTGTCTGTCTTGTCACTACACACACAAGTTAATAGTGTGTCAACATTTTGTTGTCATCAGACTAGAATAATTATCTCTCCTTTGAATTAGCCAGTACACGGATCACACCGACACACACAGTACTTCTCACATCACTTAGGAAAAAGCCCTGTTTTAGATAATGTGTCTAGGGAAATGTTCTTTTATTCACTGCCCAGCTACACAGTTATATATTGAATAGTGATGAGTAAACAGTGAATTGGAAAGATCTGTTAGACAAAGGTGGGTTTTTTGTCACCCACACCGAAACAGTTTACACTAGCTTGCTGTTATTTAAACTATAACTAAAGGCAAAACTTTTTTTTACATTTTGGATAGCGTGGAGATGGATTAGAACACCTGTCAGATGTTATTGCTGTCGGTGCCTCCGTTAACAGCTTGCCGCCGCCCGGCTGTCATATGATGGCCAGGCGGCCTGGCTCTCGTTCTGGGAGGGCGTCATATGACGCCCTCGCCTCCCTGGCCCATGCTGTGTCACTCGGGACTCGATGCGCGTGCCCTGTGGCCGCGATGTGGGATTGATTTTTTTATTTTACAATTAGCTTGGGTTATATATAATCAACAGCATCCCAATCTGATTCATTCATATGAAAAAAGGCTTATTAGCAGTGACACTCTGAATGGTAGAAAAAAACTGGCCAGTAGTTCACTGTGGCTGTCCTTGTTCTCACTAAAAGTGGCTTCCCAGTGATCTACCAGGCTTTATCCACAGCACAATGTACTTGTGGTTTTCGTGCCCGTTAGCTGCACTTTCTTATAGAATTCTGTTATGTCCTGTGGTTTCAGTACACTTTCTGAAAGCAGGACTTTTGCTGCGATTTCAGAAAGCGCACCAAAACCTCATATCATAATAGAACGCTATGGGAAAGCACAGCTACAGTAACTTGTATGAAAACCACAGGTACAATGCGCTGCAGCAAAAGCGCGGCAGATCAGGGCAGTGTGAAAGTGCCCTAATGCAAAACTGTCCTGCCACTGTGAAATTTTTGTCAAGCTCTTGTAGAGTAGTAGTGTAGTAACCCTTTTCTGGCCACAAGATGGCACCAGAACTAATAGAATAGGATAGGTCCAAAAACACATGAATTGATAGGCAGTGTAGGTCTTAGGAGCCACCAGAGGTCCCCATAGGTAGGATGCAAGTGATAGGCAGAGGGCAAATAGAGTTAATGCCAACCATGCCAGCAGTGCGGCACCCTGACTGAGGTGGATAGAATATAAATAGTTTTGGTGGGGAGCCATCAGGGTTCAGTCTTGATGGGAAGTACTGAGGACCAAGCATCCATAACCTATATTAACCACTGTACAGGGCTAGCCAAAAGCAGAGCTGAGGTTACCTGCTTTCACACTGCCAGGGTGTGTGGGCTTTGACTTTCTATGCCACATTATGTTTTGTTGTTGATATTTTCCCTCTAGTAAAAAAATTAATAAATAAATAAAAAGGGGAGCTTGTGGCATTCTGCCTTCTCGTACTAGTCACCAGATTTTACAGTCCATCTGCAAAATTGCCAACATATCTAGTTTGCAGCTGGTATTTTTTTGTATGTCAGTCAAGCATGCACTTGTGTTTTGACTGTATTCATTCTAGTAACTTTGATTGTGTATAGTTATATTGTTTCATTGTTCTGCCATAAAACACATATGGTACTCTCACTCTAGTTACTCTCCACAGTGCTAATCTGATTGCCAACAGAGGAGATTGGTAGTCTTTATTTTGTACTTGTAAGCAAGGCTTACCATTTTTTAGGTGCTTTTAAAGGGCTTGTTATATACCGGAGGTGCCAAATAAAAGGCCAGTCACCAAACATCTGTCCTACATCTAAAGGTGGCCATACGTAGATCAAATTTGTCTGATTTCTGCTAAATAAGCATTCTGTGGGGGGGCTCTGTCAGCATCACCTGCCTTAACAAAAGTTGATTTTTCAGTTCTTCTGTTGAACCATGCTGTTTAGCGTTGATTGGGTAATCAAGTGATTTCAATCAAGAGAAACCTTTGGCTCATTCACACTGGCACTCACAATGAATAGAGCGTGAAGAGCCATTTGTATTATTTACTGTCCTAGCACTAAGCTGTTTGCAGGTAACCAATATAGGTGAATGGACATGCATCTGCTGTACAGACTTACCCATATTGCTAAGTTTGACCGGACATAGGGAAATGTGCACATACCTGGATGCACAGGTTCTGCATCTGGGTCTGTGCACCTATCCCTACTCGCCAGTCTAACTTGGCTGTGGGGGTCAGTCTGTACAGTGGACACATATCAATTTGCTTGGACTACCTTTATGCAGCTCAGTGGTAGTAAAAACAAAATGTTTTTTTCATGGTGTGCAGGGCTGAACGCCTGTGTGAATGAGCATTTCTGTGTATAGCCAGCTTTACACACACATCCAACTTCCAAAAGACACAAAAATAATTACTATAATATTTGTTTGATACATGAAGGCACAATTGCTTTATTCTGAAGTCTTATTTTTCCTGCTTTCATGTAGAACTACCTCTCATGCAAGTTAACCTCAGAAAATGCATACATTTTATATTCCCTGTGCCTTTTAATCTTGCATACCTGTGTACAGGTTGAGGACATCTGCAGTGTGAGTCTGCTTCCATTGCTATGGGAGACAACTTCCTCCTGCAAGAGGCTATTCTACCTATCTCAGGCACATGCTTACAATAGGCTGCTTGATAAACATCTGTTACCCTAGGTAACCACTTGTATCTTCACACTGTATTAACTCTTGTACTGATGTCTTCATACCCCAAAGTACCTTAACCGCTTGCCGACCGCTGCGCGATGATGTACGTCGGAAGAATGGCACGGCTGCTCAAATGGGCATACCTATATGTCCCGCTGTCATTGCAGGCTAGTGGGCGCGCACACATTGCTAGCGGCACATGTGCGCCTGCCGTGGGAGCGTGCCTGCGGGTCCCGCGGACTCGATGTCCACCGGTGGCCCATGATCGTGACACGGAGAGGCAGAACAAGGCATTTCCCTGTTCTGCCTAGTGACATGACAGAGATCTACTGCTGCCGGTGATCGGGAGCAGTGATCTCTGTCATTTTCTAGTGAGCCCATCCCCCCTACAGTTAGAACACACTGTGGGAACACATTTAACCCCCTTGATCACCCCCTGGTGTTTAAACCCTTCCCTTCCAGTGACATTTATACAGTAATCAGTGACTATTTTTAGCTCTGATCACTGTATAAATCTCAATGGTCCCAAAATAGTGTCAAAAATGTCCATTCTTTCCGCCGCAATGTCGCAGTCACAATAAAAATCGCAGGTCAAAAGCCACATCGAAGCCCCATGAAGCCCCACTGTAGCTCCACCAAAAGCAGGTGTAAACAGGACTGTAAAGCTAACCATTTTATTTAGTGACAGGAGCTTTGACTGGTGTTCAGAAAGCTTTAACAAAGTGTGTCCGAAGCCTTGTTTTGAAGCAAGTGTAAACTAGCCCTTAAAGTAGTGCATGTACCAGGTTAAACACTTGACAAGTTTAAATTAGCTGCAGTATAAATATAGTCAATTTTTGCCAGTGAATGTGCAGCTCATGTTGGTGAATTAAAGTAGAAGTCCACCCTAACACTAAAATCCCTGCATCTACAGACATCCATGATCTAACACTAACCTATCTAGCCCTGTAAAGAAGAAATCACTATACATACCTTTTTTGAAGCTGATCCGACCCGATCCAATGCTGAGCTGTCAGCCGCGGCTTCGCTGTAGAGGTGGGTGCGGAGGACACAGCCAACAATGGAAGCCCCATAGTAAGTCTAGGGGTGACCTCACTCCCCATTTATTTCACAGCCGTTGTCGGCTGTTTCCTCTGCAGAGCTTCCGCCGCTGGAGACTGGACAGGATTGGCTTACAAAAATCTGCACATATCTCTATATACACTAACTGCTTTTCAGGGTCTTTTACACAGAACTACGCGGTTTTTATATAGTATTTTCTTTTATGGTTAAATAAAAAAATATATATATATATATATATGCTATACTGTGCTCCAGCACATGGAAAAGAGGCAACTAGTAAATTATCACAGGAAGCTTAGAGAGACACTCTCTTAGGGGTTTTGCATGCTTTAAACCATTTGTTGACCAGGAGCCTAGCTAGGTGTAAGAAAGGATTGTAAGTAAAGATGCTGGCATGGAGGGATGGCTATAAGACCCTGTGTAAGACATTTGAGACAATTCTGGATATTTTTAAACCTAGAAGGAATCTTTTGTTAGTTTACCAAGGAGAGGGTGGTAATCATTGGTGTGAGCAGGCTATTGCATTAGGGTGTGCACCCCAGACCACAAACTCATATGCGTGTATATCAGCAGAACAGTGGACAGTATCAGCAGAGCAGAGATTGGTGTCACTAGCGCAGTGGCTGGTGTCAGTAGTTTTTATTTATTATAAATTTTCTTTTTTTTACAATTTTTTTAGGAGCCCAGTTGGGGGGCTTTGGTGAAATATCAAGGGTCTAAACAGAGAGAAAGGGACTGAGGACATAGCTTCCCCAAACGCTTTCTCTGCAGCCTCAGCTGAACTGGACAGCGAACAAATGGGAAGTGCTCTGTGCTGAGCGGCTTCCTGTTCATTCAAAAACTGAAGCATAGCAATTGGTACAGATCACTCACTGTGTTCATTCATTAATCCATCCTGAAATATCCCCCGCAGCAGTGGACAGGAGAGGAGAGAAGGGAAGCTGGAAGCACTGCAGGGGGGAGAATGGGGGCATCAGGAAGTTGGAGGAATCGGCACCGCACAGGGTGATTAGGGTGTGCCCAGGCACACCGGTCACACAATGTGCGCACGCCTATGGTGGTAATTTATATCCCATGACGGAAGAAAGAGTGCACTCGGAACCTACCAGCACCCTCTTCTAGGTTCAGGCATGAGTATTCTGGAAGTTGTAACCATATTGTTGATTGAGACCCTTCTCAATCCTTCTCGGCATGGCTCCAAACCCCGTGCCTTTGTCATGGAGATAACAAAAACATGATGGGCATATTAGACGTGCAACAAGGTTGTCAAAGGTCAGTAAACTTACAGACACTTTGTAAAAAATCTGTAATTTTTACAACTGTCTGCAAATAACAGGGGCTGTCGATTTGTCATGCTGTGTTGACTTTTTCTGTTTCAATAGTATTTATTGAAAAAGTTTTACAAAGGTTAAAAAAGTAGACATAAACATACAAAAATAAGGCCTACAATCCTGCTCACTTGATTCATCTAAAAGTGAACAAAGTGCAAAACCGCAATGCAGGCGGCGTAAAGTTTGTGTTGACTTTTTAAGTATAAACCAGATAAATTACTTGTTATGGGTATTGTTAGTGTTTCCATATTGTGTTTATACTGTGTACAATTAGATTGCCTTGGTTTTTTATTAGGAGTTCTGTCATTTTTCAGGTTGTCAGTTAAAAAAATTAGCTCCATCAGTAAATTTTTCATGTTTTGTCAGTAAGAAATGCCGTGGGAGGTTGGCAACACTAGTGTGCAAGGTGAGTTGGGGCAAAGTGTATGCCTTTTTGTAATTAAAAAATATGAAATTAACCCTCCCAGTATTTAAACTGTGTAAACATCCAAACTTATTGCAAAGGACAATAAGCATTCATAGGAAATCACTGCAATTTAATTGTAAAATTCAATGGTTTACTACTTCAGACTGATAATATAAAAAAAATCAGGGTATTTGTGTGACTGCGCAGCAATACAATATAAACAGAATGACCAGTACAGCTCCAGTTCCCACTGAAGAATACATGGTGGCAAATTTTACTTTCCTGGTGAATGCCCAGGTGAATATAAACAAGACGGCACTTTATCATTTGCCAATTTATAAATATGTCCCCAAGGCCTAGACTAGAGTATGAAATAATATGACTGGTTTGGTTTGAGTCTATCCTTGTAATATTGCATTTTATTGGATTTGCTGTGCCCTTGTAGTGTAAATTATTTCTGCACATACCTGCTATGTTTATTACACTATAAGTAATATATAGCATCATTTGTTTTGTCCCATGCTAAGACAACTAGACTCACTGGGGGTTATAAAACTTCTATTTTATTTGTAAAGAATCAATCAATGATCAATCATAATTATTATTATAAAACAAAAGACAACCTAGAATCACTGTGCCCACCAATTGTTTTCTGTTATGTTATTCCCATGTATTTATTCTCTAGGATAACAAATGTTGGGTCTAATTTGCTGGAACTTCGAGAGGTTTGCCCATCCTTGATGTTGCATATTTATTCATGGTCTTGCAAATAGTTATTTCAAAATCTGTTTTAGTTTTTTTGGCATATGCAAAAAAAATGCATTACAAGAAGTAAAATAAATGTATTAATACATTACCTGCTACCCATGATAATTCATAAAGAATTCTGTTGTGTTTAGATGCACCTCCGGTGATGTAAAGCATTGTTGGGAATCTTGCCAAATACTATATATACAATGCTCATTGGCTACAGCAAACACACTAGTTTCTTCTAACTGCAAACAGAAGCTTAATGTTTTATGGCTACTGAACCTCATTCCTATATGTGATTTTTCAGCTCACTGGACACTATCCAGGAATGAAAACCTGAACATCCAGATAAGCAGTGTGCAACTCTTTCTTGTTCTTAGCAACACATTGCTCATACTAATAAGTCCAATAATAGGGCTTCTGTAGGTGAAAACATAAAATCACTCATTGCTGTGATCAATACAAAACTACAAGAAAGCAATATTGTGTATTAGAAGATATAGCAACATGTTTTTTTAAGTTTTTTTTATTAAGATTAATAATATGACTGGAAATAAGTGGTATAATAGCTGTGTACATGTTCGTTTCCTCATAAAGATCTTGCTTTGCTTCTGCAGTGCATCCTACAAAATAATAGATGAAAACAAAAAAGTCCAGTAAAAAGAGTCCAAAGCCATCTCTGGAGTTTAAGGCTGGATTCACATCTATGCCGTTTTAGTGCTTTTTGCATTTTGCAGATCTTCACTACAGTTCATTTAACATGGTTTCCTATGGAACATGTTTTGTAGTGCAAATCTGCAAAATGCAAAAAGCACTAAAAATGCATAGGTGTGAATCCAGCCTAAAGGGGCAAGGGATCCATAGGAAATGAGCATCCAGGACAACACAAAGGGGTTGATTTACTAAATGGAAATACGCTCTGCACTACAAGTGCACTTGTAAGTATAGTCACTGTAGATCTGAGGGGAAGCTCTGAAATTATGGGGAAGCTCTGCTGATTGTATCATCCAATCATGTGCAAGCAAAAATTCTGTTTTTTTTTTTTCCTTGCATGTCCCCCTCAGATCTATAGCGACTACGCTTGAAAGTGCACTTGCAGTGCAAAGTGTATTTTGCCTTTCGTAAATAACCCCCAAAGTATTACAGAGGTCAGGGTCTAGACATTCAAAATGGATTGCAGCATAGACTGAAACACAGTGGTAAGAGCCAGGAATACCGTAGCATGTTCAATCAAAGGCAGTAGAGGTGGAGTTAATCCAAACTCCCCAGGTCTGTTCTTGTACCAAGAAGGGCCTCTTTATTAGCAGGGAAGATGACCTTATATACTGAAACAAATATGTTGTATTGTAATAATTACTATGTATTGTCTGTGTATTGTAACAATTGCCTGTGTATTGCCAGAATTGCATTTTTTTGCCTATGCACTGTCATATTACTAAATGATAATCATCTGCAGACCTATCCCCCACCTGTAGGTTTATCCTCACCATGCCTATCAAATCATGCCCCTATTATCCCTAGGTGTCATTATTAGCCCCCTGCATTCATTGTGGCACTCTATGCATGCCAACATTATCAATCAAATATTGCCACAGCTGCTACAGAGTTAATAACCCTTTGTTTTATGGCGCTCTGATCTACAGTGGTGTGAAAAAGTGTTTGCCCCCTTCCTCATTTCCTGTTCCTTTGCATGTTTGTCACACTTAAGTGTTTCGGAACATCAAACCAATTTAAACAATAGTCAAGGACAACACAAGTAAACACAAAATGCAATTTGTAAATGAAGGTGTTTATTATTAAAGGTGAAAAAAAATCCAAACCATCATGGCCCTGTGTGAAAAAGTGATTGCCCCCTAAACCTTATAACTGGTTGGGCCACCCTTAGCAGCAACAACTGCAACCAAGCGTTTGCGATAACGTGCAATGAGGCTTTTACAGCATCCTGGAGGAATTTTGGCCCACTCATCTTTGCAGAATTGTCCTAATTCAGTTACATTAGAGGGTTTTCGAGCATGAACGGCCTTTTTAAGGTCATACCACAACATCTCCATAGGATTCAGGTCAGGACTTTGGCTAGGCCACTCCAAAGTCTTCATTTTGTTTTTCTTCAGCCATTCGGTGGTGGACTTGCTGGTGTGTTTAGGATCATTGTCCTGCTGCAGAACCCAAGTTCGTTTCAGCTTGAGTACACGAACAGATGGTCGGACATTCTCCTTCAGGATCTCTTGGTAGACAGCAGAATTCATAGTTCCTTTTATCACGGCAAGTCTTCCAGGTCCTGAAGCAGCAAAACAGCCCCAGACCATCACACTACCACCACCATATTTTACTGTTGGTATAATGTTCTTTTTCTGAAATGCAGTGTTCCTTCTACGCCAGATATACTTGGACACACACCTTCCAAAGAGTTCCACTTTTGTCTCATCGGTCCACAGAATGTTGTCCCAAAAGTCTTGGGGATCATCAAGATGTGTTGTGGAGAAATTGAGACGAGCTTTGATATTCTTTTTGCTCAGCAGTGGTTTTCTCCTTGGAACTCTGCCATGCAGGCCATTTTTGCCCAGTCTTTTCCTGATGGTGGAGGCATGAACGCTGACCTTAACTGAGGCAAGTGAGGCCTGCCGTTCCTTGGACGTTGTTGTGGGGTCTTTTGTGACCTCTTGGATGAGTCGTCGCTGCGCTCTTGGGGTAATTTTGGGCGGCCGGCCACTCCTGGGAAGGTTCACCACTGTTCCATGTCTTCGCCATTTGTGGATAATGGCTCTCACTGTGGTTCGCTGGATTCCCAAAGCTTTGGAAATGGCTTTATAACCCTTTCCAGACTGATAGATCTCAATTACTTTCTTTCTCAATTGTTCCTGAATTTCTTTGGGTCTCGGCATGATGTGTAGCTTTTAAGGATCTTCTGGTGGACCTTACTGTGTCAAGCAGCTCCTATTTAAGTGATGCCTTGATTGTGAACAGGTGTGGCAATAATCAGGCCTGGGTGTGGCTAGAGAAATTGAACTCAGGTGTGGACAACCACAGTTATAGTATGTTTTAACAAGGGGGGCAATCACTTTTTCACACAGGGCCATGATGGTTTGGATTTTTTTTCACCTTTAATAATAAACACCTTCATTTACAAATTGCATTTTGTGTTTACTTGTGTTGTCCTTGACTATTGTTTAAATTGGTTTGATGTTCCGAAACACTTAAGTGTGACAAACATGCAAAGGAACAGGAAATGAGGAAGGGGGCAAACACTTTTTCACACCACTGTATATGCCCTGACGTTTCACCCTTTTGTATCAAGGGAGCTCGGGCTGTCAGTGGCGATCGGGGGCTTCCCCTTCGGGCACAGTTTGCTCCCGTTAGGGGTGCCGGGAGGTGTGAAGCCCTCTGCCAATTAGGCTGACTTACTCTTTAGGCTGTCCGACAGTCGCTCCTATGGCTTAACATGGATCGAGGGTTCCTGAAAAAGTCAGCTCTCTACCTACGGCTAACCTATGTACCGTATAGCTCGTATTTTGTCTGTTGCTTAATTTTTTCTATATATGATTGTAACGAGCCCCTGCTCGCTCGGTTCCACTCTTCCAACACTCCTCTGCGGCTATGGAATCAGATTGCAGATCGCAACATCTGATGGTTCGGTCATGCGATGCTCCGGGATTCGAACTACAGCTATGTGCTGTTCGAATCCAGTTGTGATGGCTCTGAACAAACACCAGGCAGGCTGTATGTAAGTTCAAACAGGAATATCTTTTTATTGGATCCACAACACTCTTTTATACACATCAGTTTGAACACCCCGCCCCCAACAACCACTTTCCTATTGGTCAATTGTAAAGTAGACTGTAGTTCTCAATTAGGTCCTCTGCCATGCAAATTAGGACTTGAAACAGGGTCAGCAGGGATTGGTCCGATAGCTTGAATAGGAGGACTGATAAGGTGTAATGACACAGAGAAGCCCCAGGAGATAATTAAAGTACATAAACAAATGGTCAAACACAGAACAATGCATTCCTTCCAGACCACAGAGACGTCTGGAGGGGGTTAGCCTTAAGACATTGCAGAAGACCCCCCACTGTGTAATAGAATCAAAGGAGAAATACATCAGTGTTTCAAGGTTCATGACAATTCTCCCTCCTGGGAAACAGTCCAACAGCCACAGTGGGACCCTGAACGGGTCAACTCGAGGATGTTGGAAAAGAGAAGTAGTCTTAAGGTTCCAGGTCCGTCTGTCGAGATAACCCATCCGCATTCCCGTTTTGGGGCCCTGGCCGATATTGTATGGTGAAATTGTACGGTTGCAAAGCCAGGCTCCACCTTAGTAATCGGCCGTTCTCTCCCGCCACCCGGTTAAGCCATATCAATGGATTGTGGTCTGTCATAACTGTAAAAGAGCGTCCATACACGTAGGGCTGCAATTTCTTTAAGGCCCAGACTAAGGCCAAACACTCTTTTTCCACAGCAGCATATCCAACTTCACGGGGTAACAACTTGCGGCTGAGATACGCCACCGGGTGCTCTTTCCCGTCATCGCCAATTTGACTTAGTACGGCTCCCAGTCCGAACATGAAGGCGTCGGTATGAATGACAAAGCGTTTGTTAGGATTGGGTGCCTCCAGTATGGGAGCTTGCGTTAGGGCAGTTTTTAACTGATGAAACGCTGTCTCGCACTCCGGGGACCACAGGCCCTTTCTAGGGAGAGTCTTTTTGGTCAGGTCCGTCAGGGGTTTGGCAATGTCACTATAGTGGGGAACAAACTTCCTGTAGTACCCTGCTGTCCCTAAAAATGCAAGTACCTGGGTTTTGGTTCTGGGAACCGGCCAGTTTAGGACAGCCTTGATTTTTGCAGGTTATTGCCTCTGCTTCCCACATCCCACTCTATGTCCCAGATATTGCACCACAGACATCCCGATATTACATTTGTCTGGCTTCAGGGTCAGGTCAGCGGCTCGGATCCTATCTAGCACTATTCCCAGATGTCTAAGATGTTCCTCCCATGTCTGGCTATAGATTGCGATGTCGTCAAGATATGCGCATGCAAAATCTTGCAGACCGTCGAGGAGTTCATCTATCATCCGCTGGAAGGTAGCTGGAGCATTCTTCATCCCAAATGGCATTACCAGAAACTGGTAAAGGCCGAACGGGGTGATGAAGGCCGACTTTGGAATTGCTTCTGCTTCCAAGGGAATCTGCCAGTAGCCCTTACACAAGTCAATAGTCGTCAGATAATGTCCCTGAGCTATTTTGTCCAGCAATTCGTCCACTCGGGGCATAGGGTAGGCATCTGTCACAGTACAGTCATTCAGTCGCCTATAGTCCACACAAAATCATGTCGTGCCATCCCGTTTTGGGACTAATACTACAGGGGAAGCCCAGGGGCTTGCTGATGGTTCGATCACCCCTAATTCGAGCATCTCCCTAATCTCTGCTCTCATCACTTCTTGCACTGCTCCGGGAATCCTATAGGCTGGTTGTCTCAGGGGCTTCTGCCCGGGGGTCTCTACCTTGTGCACAGCTATGCGAGTGTACCCAGGGAGTGTCGAGAACATCTCCTGCCGGTCCTGGAGTAATTCTCTGGCTTGTTCTCGTACTTTGGATCCTAGTCTATCTCCTAGCCTTATATCTTCCACAACCCCGGAACAGTTACTGATTTCGGGAAGCTCCAGCATCGGTAGATATTCAGAGTCCCCGGTGGCAGGAGCACATATGGCGGCTACTGCCTCAGTCCTCTCATGATAGGCCTTCATCATATTAATGTGGAATGTCCTCTTAATATTTGTGTCTGCACAGCTGGCAACCACGTAGGTGTTATCGCACAGCTGTTTTACCACCTGATAGGGGCCCTGCCAGGAGGCCTGTAATTTATTTTGCTTCAGGGGCTTTAGTACCAGGACTTTCTGTCCAATATAAAAGGTGCGATTTCGCGCAGACCGATCATAACAAACCTTCTGCTGACTCTGGGCCGATTGCATATTCTCATGGACTAGATCGGTAAGTTCCCGCAGTCGCTCCCTGAGTTCCAAGACATAACTAAGGATGGGGAGGCCTTCCGGATCCTCTACCCCCTCCCACTGGGCCCTCACTAAGTCTAAGGGTCCCCTCACCCTTCGCCCATATAACAGCTCAAATGGGAAAAACCCTGTGGACTCTTGGGGTACCTCTCTATAGGCGCACAGTAGATGGGGAAGATATTTCTCCAAATCTTTCCTACTTTCTCACACAGCCCGTTAGTCTGAGGGTGGTAGGGGGCGCTCTGGAGGGGTTTAATCCCACAGAGACGCCAAAGCTGCCGCGTCAGCTCGGCTGTGAACTGGGTACCCTGATCGGACAATATCTCCTGGGGGAACCCTACCCTAGTGAATACCCGCAGTAAGGCATCTGCTACTGTATCAGCCTGGATATTGGATAAGTGAATGGCCTCCGGGTAGCGGGTGGCGTAATCCACCACCGTAAGAATATACTTCTTCCCAGTGGCACTGGGGCAGGCCAGCGGGCCTATAATATCTACCGCTATGCGGCTAAAGGGTTCTCTAATCATCGGCAGGGGTTGCAGTGAGGCTTTTGGGTGATCCCCTGTCTTCCCTACTTTCTGACAAGTCTCACAGGTCCGGCAGTATTCTCGCACCTCAGCATGTAACCTGGGCCAGAAGAAAGCATGAGACAACCGACTCCGGGTCTTAGCTATCCCTAAATGTCCGGACAAGGGGATGTCGTGAGCCAGCCGCAATAGCTCCCGTCTGTATTTCTGGGGTACAACTAGCTGTTTGTGGGGACCCTGTCGCTTCCCAGTGCCCATTCCCTCAGTGTAACGATAAAGAAACCCCACCTCCCACTCTATTCTGTCTTCCCCCAACCCCCCTGGATCCTTGCCCGCCCTGTCCCGATAACCAGCTAAAGTTGGGTCACTCTGAGTCTCTTGTCTAATGTCAGAGGGAGAATCCCAGGACACAGGGTTGTCAAGTTGGGGTAACGTAGGAGGATTTGGTCTTACCTGGGTCCCCATAGGAGTGGTGTTGCCTTGAAGTTGGCTCTGACGTTGGGTGGCCACAGCCATGGCAGCCTCTGGGGCATATGAGGAAGTTAAATGCCCCAAATCGTTCTCCAAAAGTACTTCCGCAGGTAACTCACGTAGTAATCCCACTCGCACTTGTCGCTCCCCTGAGCCCCAATCCAAGAGAACTTGGGCAGTGGATAAACGTAGCACCTTGCCCCCTGCTACCCTGACTGCAACAGTCTGACCGGTCCGGGCCGACTGGGGAATCATGTGAGGCTGGATGAGGGTAATCGTAGCCCCGGAATCGCGGAGTCCCTGGGCCGGCTGCCCATTAACCCATACTGCCTGACGATGGTGCTGTCGATTATCTCCGGCAGCAGCTTGGACGGGATCAGCCTCGAAAAGTTCACCGCACTCTTCCTGAACATCTCGATGGTTGGGCTCATTCTGGAAGCAATGAACCGCTGGTCTGGATGGATGAGCATTCTCTCGGTACCTCGTGGATCGGGTAGGACAATATCGCTGCAGATGACAGGTTTGGTTACAGATATAGCACTTAGGTCTGGTAGGAGGGTTGGGTCGGGCTGGGGGTCTAAAGGCAGACCACTGAGGTACTGAAGCTGGGTTAGAGGCTGGTAAACTTGGCCGAGATAGTGGATAGCGCTCGCTTTCACCTGACCTTCGAGAGTCCAGATATTCATCGGCCAAAGTAGCCGCTTGCTGTACAGTCCGTGGTTGCTTATCTCGCACCCAATCCCGTACTACCAGAGGGGTGTGGTTAAAGAATTGTTCTAAGAGTACTAGCTGGGTGATGTCCTCTATGGTATGAGCGTGGCTTCCCTGGAACCAGCCCTTAAGGTTCCGCTGCAGACGATGTGCCCACTCCACGTATGTTATGTTGGTTTGTTTCCGGGATTCTCTAAACTTAATCCGGCTGGCTTCGGGTGTAATGGCAAATCGGGCTAGCAGAGCTTCTTTTACCCGGTCATAATCTTTAGCGTCCTGGTCCTCCAGGGCCCGATACGCATCCGCCGCTCGGCCAGTTAAATTACTCGCCAGTAAGACTTAGTCTCTCAAAGTCCTGCAGGAACGCTTCAATTTCCTCCTCTCCTTCCTTAAATAGTTTGAATGCCCGAAAGGGCAACTTACGGAAAGGCGCTGTATCTTTGGGTGTTGTCTCCGATTGCCATATTTCCGCCATTCTCCGCTCATGTTGCCGCTCTAGTTCTCTCTCTTGTCGCTCATCCTGCTGCTGGATGTCTCTAATGGCATTCTGTATGGCGGTCTCTGATGGGTTAGTACCATATAATGCCAACCGCTCTCAAACTCGTTGCTGAAACAAGTCTTCAACTGACCGGGGTCCCGCATCACCATCCCTCTGATCCATCTTGGCTAGCTCACTGATCAGGGTGGCCTTGTTCTTTGTCCCACTGGTTCCTCCACAGCTCTCAAGTAAGTCTTTCAGCGTGGCTCTCCGGCAGGCTGCATAGCTGGTCATTCACTGTGGTGGTTTGGAGTGTCCCAGTAACTGGAGAGCAAATCCCACTGCTGCCACCAATGTAACGAGCCCCTGCTCGCTCGGTTCCACTCTCCCGACACTCCTCTGCGGCTATGGAATCAGACCGCAACATCTGATGGTTCGGTCATGCGATGCTCCGGGATTCGAACTACGGCTATGTGCTGTTCGAATCCAGTTGTGATGGCTCTGAACAAACACCAGGCAGGCTGTATGTAAGTTCAAACAGGAATATCTTTTTATTGGATCCACAACACTCTTTTATACACATCAGTTTGAACACCCCGCCCCCAACAACCACTTTCCTATTGGTCAATTGTAAAGTAGACTGTAGTTCTCAATTAGGTCCTCTGCCATGCAAATTAGGACTTGAAACAGGGTCAGCAGGGATTGGTCCGATAGCTTGAATAGGAGGACTGATAAGGTGTAATGACACAGAGAAGCCCCAGGAGGTAATTAAAGTAGATAAACAAATGGTCAAACACAGAACAATGCATTCCTTCCAGACCACAGAGACGTCTGGAGGGGGTTAGCCTTAAGACATTGCAGAAGACCCCCCACTGTGTAATAGAATCAAAGGAGAAATACATCAGTGTTTCAAGGTTCATGACAATGATAAAGTATATTTCTTTATTTTACATGTGCTTTCATTCAAAATTAAAAAAAATCTTGCCACAGCTGCCAGGGGTGGCTCGAGGGACATTGCAGGGCTTACAAAGCAACAGGGAAAGTTTTTCTCAAAGATAGTCTTTTTTGTCAAATAGATTTCACCTAAGCAAGTGCTGGTGAAATTAAAGGCTAATGCCATTGAAGGCAAAACTAACTAACTTCATGGCTAAATCTATTTCAGGAAACTCAATTTACTCATACCTACATGCTGTTATTTGTATGGGCCATAAAAGCCTTCTCTGTACATTCCTCTGATTGGACTTTCACTTTTACTAGGGGCTGAACTACCCCATATATGGGCTAATTTCCATTCATTAATATGTAAATACTAGTAACAAGTGACCGTGAAACTGTCAAAAAATGCCTTATTATTTGTAAGAGCATTCCATTATGACTACTGTTCATTATTCCTAATGAAAAGTATGCCTGTGTGTTACCACGTGTACCATTAAATCTGTTATTTTTGACATTTTGCTAATAATTTATACTAGCTCTACAAACAAACAATAAGCATACCTCTCGGCAATGATATAATAAAGGGTGGGCCAGACTGATTGACAGGCAAATAATTTACTTGGCAATTCTGTAAAGAAACATTTGACTGCAATTGTGCCATTGAAAATAACAACCTTGTATATGTCAGCAGTATGTCAGCATTAGTCACGCAATATTATTCATAAAAAATGTTTTTTTTCAAATGTATTAATCTGTCACAAAAACTCTGACACTTATACATATACAGTCTTGCTGCACAGTTGATTGCTTTGCACCAATGATCCCCAGAATAAATATTAAGCTTTTATTGTTATATATAGGTGCTAAGTTGAAATGGTGTGATATGATTAAAGTGATTGTAAGAGAGGCCCCAAACGTCCTCTTCTGGGGTCCCCCCGGCGGCTCTTGCGGCTCCTCCCCGCACCAGATAACCCCCTAGGAGAAGCGCTCTCCCGAGTCCAGCATTTGCGTCCACAGACATGAATGCCGTACTCGCCCTCGCCCTCCTGTCATTGGATTTGATTGATAGCAGTGGGAGATAATGGCTGCGCTGCTATCAATCTATCCAATCAAGAGCCGGGACCACGTTGAGAAAGGGACCGCGCGTCCCCACCGAAGAGATGAAGGGGCTTAGTTAAGTAAAACGGGGGGGGGGGGCTGGGTGACTGCCGGGTGCCAGATGTTTTTTCACCTTAATGCATAGGATACATTAAGGTGAAAAAATATGAGGGTTTACAACCCCTTTAAAGAGGAGGTAAACCCTGATGGGTTTTACTTCCTCTTTGTTTACCTGCAAAGGTAAAGCATAATGGACTAGTATGCATCGCATACTAGCCCATTATGTGTCACTTACCTGACATAGGAGCCTGTAATGTCACCGATGTCCCCTCTTCCACGAAGCGTCCATCTTCCTTCTCGGTATTGCGGCTCCGGCACTGTGATTGGCCGGAGCCACTGTTAATGGCATGATCACCGTTCGTGATGGCACGCTCAATGCACCTGCGTGCTGCTGTCTACGGCATTACCTTTCAGTAATGTGCTTTCTGTAAACCCCTTGTCACTATTGTGTTCACTGTCATTATCTATCCTGTGAAAATAGCTAGCTGATACAGGTTTTTTTTTTTCTCTTTCAATACATTTTTATCGAAACACATATTGAATACAAATGAAAAACCATCAAAGGTTTACAGTTAAGCATTACAGATCCAGACATCCACGATGATACAAATGTTCAATCACATGGAAATTTAATGGAATAATTTTAATGGAAATGCCATTATCTAGAAGTACAATGGTTCATGTTACTCTTCTATACTACAAAGTAGTTTCACATAGCATTTGTGCAGTTGATTGGATCCCCCTCCGGAAGTTTGAAGGGTCAACAGTCCTATAGATGGTGTCAGGTAAGTATGCTAAGGCAGGAAAAAGTAACATGCGTTGTTTTTTCTAAATTAACCAGTAGGAACAAAGGGATTGCATTCTTGGAAAATTAGCCAGTAATCTAATCAAACTAATTTGGAGCAGATGAACTACAGCAATCAGTATATAACAATAACCATAAGTATATAGATGCACACCAGTATGGAAATAATACAAGCTTTATAAAAGAAAATATTAATAATAGTACATATAGCCAATGCACAAACAGATGTTATCAGCAAATGACCAAACAAGAGTCCTGGTGGAATTGTGCACATATACTTGGGTATATATAGTTATTAATAAAGATACCTCCAAATGAATGATGCAGAAAAGTTTAGTTGCAGAGACCCCTGAGGATTATCTTGATGTAGCATACCTCTTTGTGTTGGAGACTAAAGACAAAATCAACAGTAATGGGGAGATCCTCCAACCATTGTCCAACCAGCCTGGAACACAGATTCTCCCCAGCAGAGAACGTGGTGTGGCACTGAATCTCAGAGTCAGCCTATCTACTCTGCACCTTAGTTTCTAGTAATATCTAATCTGTCATGCAACTGGACCTCTAACTATCAGAAGTGACCATTGGATGTCTAACCTGGCTCTAGCCTATGCTGGGTATTGAACCCTAAGCTAAAACTAGCTAAAGAGTCCCAGACCAGAAGGGACAGGGTTAACTTATTCCCTTGGGGCCAGTGCCTCCTGGCCCTTTAAGGGGTTTCAGGTCCTGGGAGGCAGGGCGGAGTTTATGACCATGTGACCGCCATGATTGGCTGTCCCAAGCAGTGATTGGGAGCTTTCCATTAGCCGTTGGTAACTGTGCCAGGAGCACGCAGGGCACGCACTCTCAGCACAGTTGTGTTTGCAATGTGGTGCGCAAATATACGGCCACTATGTGCCAAGGCCCGCCCGCACACATATTTGCATGCCGTCTGTGCCAAGAGAATAAATACAGGGACTGCATATACTGTAAACTCTATTGCAATAAACAGGTTTACCTTCTAATTTACAGGAAGGTGCCTGGCGATCAGTGTTCCCAGAAGTCTCAGTCCTTACAATCAGTTCCTCCCTGATGTGGGAGCACATGGAAACAGGTCTCTCCAGCTTGGATTTCAAGGCACAGCAACTCTCTCTGTGGCTCAGTTTTTGAGCTCTGTTCTCCACAGGCTCTCTCCTCAAAGCAGGCAAGTACTGGTTTCCCCACACCATCCACCTGGTGTCCAGCGCAGACACCAGCAGCAGGTCTGCATCTGTTCACTGCCCACACTGTTCTCCCTTGAACTCCATTCACTTGTACTGAGAAGCTCCCCTTTAAGAATTACATGTCCCATGATCCACTGCTGCACAGTAGGCCGTCTCTTTGATGTTCCAATTGGCCCTATCTCTCTTGTTCCTATATAATATTTTTATAATAATATTAATATTATATAATATGAAAAATATAGAACATTTCACTGCTTTAAAGTGTTACTAAACCCACAACAGTAAAATCAGTCTGTATATGCAGTAAAGCATACTTGTTATACTCACTGTGGAACCTAAGGGTTAATCTTCTGCATTGTGTAAAAAGGCTGTTTGATCTTGTCTTGTCTGATCTTCACCTTCTTTAACTGTCCCCAATCCATCTGCTAATAGAACAGAGCCTTGGGGCACTCTGCACATGCTTAGTTTGGCGTGTATTGCTGGAGAGTATATATATATATATATATATTTTTTTTTTTGGAGGGTGCATGTGATCAGCACAGGGCCAAACAGCACTGTCCAGACAGAAAGTCAGGGGTCATGCAGCCTCATAGGACAGTCAGAGCAGAATGAAGACTCCTTCTACAAGCTTTAGCCAGTGCTCGGCCGAACACTGATAGAAGTGACAAGACTGCTATATACTGTTGATGAGAAAAGGTATTTAGCAGTTTATATTTACTAAAATAATTTCATTTCCATGTTCTGTGTACTGTGAGAGACCAGATATAGTGAATGCAGGGTCCTGGGTTTAGTAACACTTTAATGGATGTTTATTGAGCTAGCCATAATAGTATATAACACTGTTTCTATCAGCTTAATTCTCTATCAAGAAGTAATTTTGACCTACTTTTGGCAACCTGGACATGAAGTTAAATATTTATAATTTGGGGTGTGTTTATAAAAATTTGCAGGGTTACTCATCCTGTGAAACAGCAAGCACATATGCGCTGTGCAAGAACACAAGAACAGGAGCGCCACTCTAAGTGCAGTATGCAATAAAATACCATCCTTTTATCATGCTCTGTGCGAATGGGGGCAAAATCAAATGTTGCTAGGCTATTTGCTTTCCAGGTCAAATGCCAATCATTAATACAGAATATAGTGAATCAGGAAAATATAAATGGCCACTGGATGTAGCAGATGAGGAGGAAATAACTACATATTTACAGTGAGCATTGGCTTCATAGTGGCCATAGAGGGGTATTTTCCTAACCATTATTTCTAATGAATACTTAAAAGTATAAAAACTGAAAACTAAACTGAGTAAGTCCCCATTTTATTCCAGGCCCAAGATTCTCCAAGTGCTAGAGTGTTTTTTTTTTTTGTTTTTTTGTTTTTTTAACTGAGAAGGGAATTCCAAATTTTAACAGTAATGTCCATTGTCACAAGCTAAGCGTTGAGGTTTATATCCTAAAAGGGTTGCTCCTAGTGGATCTCTAAGTTCTAAGCCAAAAGCTGCTTTTTCTATTTATAACCAATATTTGTCCCTAGTGTTGTACCTTGGACTGGTACTGTTTCAACCGATCCTGTATGGATGGGCAATACTGGGAGGACCCATGCCAGTCAAGTATCTACTGTAGGTCAAAGTAAGGTAGTGTTTCTGCATATGGGTTGTGTCATCCCCAAATATAGCACTTAGGAATAAGTTGTAGTTTGTGTAGATAAGGAACATGAACATTTTAACCGATTCTACCCACTCAGAATTCATTTTTTTTTCAGGAATTTATTACATTAAGTAGTTATTTTTTTTTCCAATAAGGCATTGTAGTTGCATTTAAAAAGAACAGAGCTCAGTGAAGTAATTTGTATCCTCAAATTTTGTAGAAATTAACTTGGAGAGCATTAAATGTCCATGGATGCAGAGATTTGAGTTTTAAGGCCTTGCTGTATGTGTATGTCTAACATTTGGAGGGGTTCATTTTGTAAAGTGAAAGCTGGCTAAATGTTGTGATAACCTGTTGGACACCAGCAATAGAGACAAGGGGATTCGTATACAGTCAAATTTTATGTTTCTGAATATCCTATACCCAACATTTTGGTGTCTGACCTAATGGCTTTAGCCATCTTCCATTTTTTTTTATTTTAAATAAATATACTCATTTGTGTTACTGTATTGCAGTTGGTTTGGAAAATACAGCAGCATAAAGAGCCAACTACTAGTTATGAGCCATATTTGGTACAATAGGGCTTTGTAACATGAACATCCCAGATTAAAATAGCTATGCTTTCACACATGTTCACTATGTGTTTTTTCATTGTTATATAACACTGGACCTCATCAAAGTACCTGAAAATAACTGCATGTGTCGCTGAAAGCAAACACATTCATCTTTTCATTTCAAACCTGTATCAGAACTAGGCAGATGCAATCCTGAATTGCTTTGGGGAACATATGTTCTTTTAGACACTTTGGTGAATATATCTCAACCCTAAATCTGTAAATATATCTCATTCAAAATAATTTCTATAGTGAATAACAGCCTTTATCCAAACATCAGCTAACACTAGGTTTGCAAAACCATAATTAATTTGAAGGAAATATGAAATTGTTGAGACTTCCTTCCAGCTAAATATTTACAGCTATTAAAGCACTTAGTCTGGTATTTTGGCTGCAAAGATCAATTATGCCAGTTGTTTTGAACTGTAATAATTACAGGACAGTCATTATATAGAGTGACTCAAGTAAGCTTTTATTGTAAGCTCTGTAGCTAATTGCACTTTAATGTAATAAATCTCCATTTTTTTCCAATCAACTCAAGTATATACACCAGTGCTGCAAAATGCTGCTCCACGTGGTAACCATAACTAATGTGTGTCACTCATACAACATACAAAGCATGTACAAAGAAAAGCCGATGTACAGATATAATAGGAATGGAAAAGAATTGTTCAAAATCAAACTTTCCAATATTAAAATTATGAAAGCTTGCCAAGGTCTTTCACGTCTGTGAAAAATATTTTCTGTAGAAAAATTGGGTTATATAACAGGGATTTTTTGCTGTTCTTGGATTTATATGGTAAACATCAGAGGTACAACAACATCTATTATGTCCAGGGATATTTTTACAGTTGGAAAAATGACTAGTGGCAAGATAGCAGACTCAAAGTCAAAATGATAATTTAAAAGAACATTATAAGCATGTAATTGACTTTAAAATATGTCAAGGTGTGAATAAGTGTTTAACAGAGTGACGCATTTGATAGGAAACAAAGGAATATTACTCTGAAGTTTTACAAAATGTAGTAATAGATAAATCATTTGAAAAGTCTTCTAACCAAGCTAATGATATACAGTACTTTAGAATCTAGGCTATTTTAATCTCAAAAGGCATAGTTGCAACAAAGGGATACCTTTGTGTGTTCAGGACCACAGTTGGCCCTTTTTGCATTAGTACTGGGAGTGTGTCTGTGCCATCTGTTGGCAGAAATAGTAAATATAACACGATTGTCCCTCAGTATGCAGGGGATCTCCTCAATGAGTAAGTACAAATGTTGCACAGTAGAGTGCATTCTTGTCTGGGCAAATGTTTCCTATTGGTTCTTGTAAGCTTTCAAACTTGCCTTGTTCATGTTTTTCATTTGTCTGCCACCAGTTTCAATCTGCCAGAGACATGACCCTGTCTAAACTCTGCCTGCCCTAATACATGCCTATGTTTGCTTGATTGCTGCCTATCCGAAATTGTGCCAATCTACACACTAAGCCCTTGCCTAACAATTTTGCAATTCCCTTTTTGGCCATCAGATCTTCAACTGTTGCAAGTGTGGCAAACTTAAGGCCTGCATACTTAGAATATTATGCACAAAATTCAAATCCACCTATTTGGATCTCTGGTTAAGGCGAAGCACTGCTAAAGTTCTGTGCCTAGACGAAACCTATGCCTATCACTAGTGACATAGGAGATTTGCACCGACTGTTTGCTCCTTCAATGGATTTTGTTGCTATACCTTTGCCTTAGGCCCTCTACTATCCATGTCACCAAGTGACAGTGTGTATCCTTGCCAAGTCATTCCAGGAACCTCCAGAACTTCTTATTCATCCTACTCAAGTTCATCTTGTGGTTTCATCTGCTCTTTCCATGGGTTGCCCTTCATTACAGATTCTTCTATGCTACAGCAAAGAAAACAAAATATATAATTTTTTTTAGTAAGTACTGGATCTTGCTAGAGTTGCAGCTAGGAAATCCTTCACTTCTCCAGGTTCTGTGAAACTTTTTTAAATAAACACAAAAGTTTGGATCAGGAGCCTGGGGACAACCAACCCCACCAAGTTTCTCTTTGGAAGGAGATTAAATAGTTACAATTAAAAGATAATATTTCTCTCAACAATAAGGAGAGGACCGTGAAAAAAACCCAGAAACTTCATACCGATGCAATAGAGACAACACCAATAGGATATCCTTTCGAATGAAAACAGGGTGGCTACAGTTTTTTGCTGAGAATATCCTATTTGTGTTGTCGGTTATGCTTGTCTAATTACAGATATCGTATAACCCAAGAGGTTTTTTATCAACCTATTTTTTTTTCTTGACAATCAGACTCCCTTTCCCAGGTGAAAGACTTATTACATTCTGAATCACAAATATAAAGCAAATTTATTTTGCTGTCTTACTGCACTGGATGACTTATATGCCCAAATCAAACTCCACCCCCATTCAATCTCAACATTGTATAACTTGCTGAAAGTTTCTACATCTGACCATATTATACTGTAGCTCTTTTCCACAAGCACTGGGGAAAGGGGTTTCCAATTCACCCAAGAACAGTGGGAATGGGTATGTACCCTGGTACACAAATGCTCTACCAGTGTGAAATTGCAGGAATCATCATATAAGCTCTTATCCAGATGGTAAACCTGATAGACTACACAAGTTATACCTGGGAGTATCCAATATGTGCTATGTTCTATTTACCACATCTGGTAAATCTGTTGGCCCTTTTGGAACCAGATCAACCACTGGATCTCAAAAATCACTAGTGCCTTTCACCCCTCAATGACTTCAAGGAATTTAACTCTTCTTACAAAATAAACCTCTATGTATCCATTTAATTAATGCCACCAAAGCATTAATCTCATTGCATTGGAAATCCACTACTCCCGCATCTCCATCAGGATGGAGACATAAGGTGCATGCTGATTAACCCCTTCTTGCTGGTTGCCTCCCTGCCCTAAAACGCTGGGAGGCGGAGGTGGGCATTCGGGTCATGTGACCGCTGTGACTGGCTGTCACATGAACAGAAAGCTCCTGATCGCTAGTATGCATTGGGAGCTTTCCAGTAACCCCTAGCTGTGCTGGGAGCACAGTCTCAGCACAGTAAGTGGTTTACACAGGGCAGCATATATGCGGCCACTCGGCATGAAGCCCCACATGCTGAGAGGCCACATATATATGTGTGCAGCCAGAATGAAGAGGTTAAAAAATGGAAAAAGCTAGGGCAATTGCCTCTCAACAAATAAGATCAATATAGGAACACATAGTCAACTGGGCTACAATATAGGTATTCAATCTCTTGAGATACCTGACCTCTGTTTTCTATATAGCCCTCTCATCCTGACATGAGTCATGAGAGCAGGTGTACTGGCCCCTCCCTTTGATGTATCACTCTTACAAAATATAATGGAAGATGGTCCAAAGAGAACCCATCCCCTACTCCCTTCCCCTTTTTAAGAAAAGCCTGAACATAGTTTACCCTGCATGTAACATGATCTCCAAATCAAGGTATTCTTCTAAATAAATTCTTCTCCTACTGGTGGTAAGTAGGCTTGTTTTTTTCCTGGGCATTCCCCAGGCTTTGTTGTTATCTGCTTTAGCCTTCCAATGCCTCTTACTGAGATAGCCAGCTGTAGATGGGGGCGGTGGCGAGTTTTTGTTATCACATAGTGTTTGTATTGGTCCAGCAACGCACCAACACCTTTGCAGCCATTGTGCAATCTGCTGGGGGTTTGGTGTGCTCCTGTACATTTAAGAAGGGGTGGGCTCCCCTTCAGTCCACCTGCCCTCATCTACCCATTAGAATGTATGTGCCTCCACTGTGGGGACACTCATAGTTTAGTGTTAGGACCACAGATATCGGGGTGCCTTGACAAGGCTCTGTGGATTACGCATGCGTTTGCAAATGCGTGCGGACTAAACCCCTGTTTTTAACGCATATTGTTAGACAGGTTAATTTGGTTGTCTGCGAGCTGGTGGTAAGTAGGCTTGGTTTTTTCCTGGGCATTCCCCAGGCTTTGTTGTTATCTGCTTTAGCCTTCCAATGCCTCTTACTGCGATAGCCAGCTGTAGATGGGGGCGGTGGCGAGTTTTTGTTATCACATAGTGTTTGTATTGGTCCAGCAACGCACCAACACCTTTGCAGCCATTGTGCAATCTGCTGGGGGTTTGGTGTGCTCCTGTACATTTAAGAAGGGGTGGGCTCCCCTTCAGTCCACCTGCCCTCATCTACCCATTAGAATGTATGTGCCTCCACTGTGGGGACACTCATAGTTTAGTGTTAGGACCACAGATATCAGGGTGCCTTGACGAGGCTCTGTGGCTTACGCATGCATTTGCAAATGCGTGCAGACTAAACCCCTGTTTTTTTTTTTTTTTATCCACTTCAGACAGAGTATTCGTGGGTGAATGTCAGCTGTGCCCGCATCTCCATCCCTCTAATTGTCTTGGCATCATTAGTGGATTGTTTAATTCTCCCCTTTTTTTTTTTTTTTTCCCCCCTCCCAGGAGTTGGGGGGGGGGGGGGTATAGGGGTCCTGGATCGGCGTCCATCAGATTTACAAAACTAAGAAGCCATACATACATCTGAGATCCCCTCAAGCCTCCACTACCCCTCCACTTCCTTTATCCTGAATCCCGTTCCATCTCGATTTCGGTTTACCCCCCTGGTTCCCCCTCCCCCCTCCCCCCTCCCTCCTATCCCCCCCGTACCCCCACCCTCCCCTTCCCCGTCCGCTGTTTTGTTGTTATATAATGACACTTTTTCCCAAGTGTCTTCACCACGGCTAAATCTCCTTCCGGCTTCCCCCCCGCGGGGTCGTCGGTTGTCAGGGCTGCACTCGCAAAGCCTCCCTATAGCTCCAGGACCTCTTAAATTTTCTCCAGCTCTCCCATTTGGCCCTCATGGCCTCTCTGTCCTCCTCCCCGGTGTGCAACACACATTCCATCATGTAGGTAGATTCCACTGCGTCAACCCATTCCCAAACGGGAGGGCTTTCCTTGTCCTTCCACCTCTTTGGGATTACCTTTTTAGCCGCATTGAGCAGATGGGGGATCAATGAGCCTTTATATTGCTTGATTTCCTTCGGTGTGGCGTGCATCAGTACCACCCAAGGGTCATTTTTTACCTCAATCGTTGTTATTTCTTTTATGAATTTTAGGATGGTCTCCCAGAATTTTTTGATTTTAGCACACTCCCACCATAAATGACCCATTGTACCCTTTTGGTCACATCCCCTCCAACAGTTTGCGGATGTATCCACCTGGTAATTACTGACCCTATCCGGGGTTCTATACCACCTAGCCATGCACTTATAATTTGTTTCTGCAGTTTTCGCGTCTACAGCTGACCCATGTGCTAATTTTAAAATTTTCTTACTTGTGCCTATTTCTAGTTGTGTTCCTAGTTCGCTTTCCCATTTGATGAGGTATGGTGGCATCTCTGGCCTATCTCTTTCTAATAGCAATTTATAGATTCTAGATATTCTTTTTTTAGAACATTCTGCCGAAAAATTTTTTTCCAATTTTGTTAGGTCCTTGGCCTCCCTTAATGGGCTAGGGAGAGAGCCCACAAAGTGGGTCAGCTGACGATGCCGCCATCCATCTATGGAAAAAGCCTCATTGTTCTGTAACTCGTGCAGTGTCATAACCTTCCCCTTACTAATAACTTCCCCTAATCTCGTGCAATCCTTTCTAATCCAATCCCCTCCTATTTCCTTTAACCCTGGCGGGAAAAAGGGATTATCTTTAAGTGCTATAAGTGGCGAGTTATATTTTTTATTAAATATTTTATAGATTTTGTCCCAAATTCTTAAAGTCGTGATAGTGATTATATGTGTTTTTTCTCCTAGTGTCCGGCTTTTCGGGGGATTCCACACAATCCTCCCCAGCCTAACTTCACTCAGTGCTTCTTCCAAACAAACCCATCTTTTAGTGTTGCCTATTTTACCCCATTCTGCGATTCTCAGTAGTGCTATAGCGTGATAGTAACTTTCTATGTCTGGGACCGCAAGACCGCCCTGACTTTTGTCTTGTTTTAGAACTTGAAGGGATATTCTATGTTTTTTGTAGTTCCATATGAAATTCATTATAATAGCTCTTAATTTACCAAGGTACTGTTTTGGGAGAGGGAGGGGGAGCATCTGGAATTTATATGTGATGACTGGTAAGATCGTCATTTTTACCGAATTAATCCTGCCTATCCAGGATAATATTTTTCCCTTCATCTCTTGGCATTTTTTTTTTATATCTTCTAGGAGCGGGATATAGTTTATTTTATATAATTTCCTTGGGTTGTTAGCCAGTTCTATTCCTAAGTATTTTATCCTTTTTTTCCAGACGAAACTAACTGTTTTTTGTAGGTTCTGTTTCTCTATTTTGTTGAGGTTGATATTAAGAATAAATGTTTTTGAGGCATTGATTCTGAAGTTTGTTAGTTCCCCATATTCCTTTAAGATTTTAAGCAGTGTAGGGACTGACTTCTGGGGTGAGCTTATGTAAAAGAGGACGTCGTCTGCGAAGGCCGCAAGTTTGTGCTCTTCGCTGCCGACTTTACAGCCTTCTACCTCTGGGTTTCCGCGAATTGTAGCTAGCAACGGTTCCAGAGATAGAATAAAAAGGAGAGGGGAGAGTGGACAGCCCTGCCTGGTACCATTAAACAGTTCGAACTCCGCGGAGGTCGTTCCGTTGACCTTGATGTTAGTTTTCGGGTGCTTATATAGGGTTTTGATTTTTTGAATAATTCTGGGTCCAAAACCCATCGTCTGTAGAGTGTTGAACATGAACCCCGAGTCTACTCTGTCGAACGCTTTTTCGGCGTCTATCGAGAGAAGTAGACTGGGGGTTCTCGAATCTCCCATCCTCTGTATGGCTAGCAATGTCCGGATCCCATTGTCCCTCCCCTCTCTGCCCGGGACAAACCCAACCTGGTCCGGATGGATCAGTGTGCCCAAGTGCCCCTTTATTCGATCCGCCAGAATCTTTGCGTATAGTTTTGTGTCGAAATTTAATAAAGAGATGGGTCTGTAATTTGAGCACACCGATCCATCCTTCCCATCCTTCCTCAAAAGAGTGATCGTAGCTTTTAGGGCCTCTTCGCTCATATCATAGTCTATCCCTAGTCCATTCATATATCGCAGCAATCTCGGTATAAGAATCTCTTTGTACGTTTTGTAATATGAGGCCGTGAAGCCGTCCGGGCCCGGGCTCTTCCCTATTGGAGAGTTGTTAATGGCTGCTGAAATCTCCTCCTCAGTTATTGGCCTCTCAAGCTCATCTCTCTCCTCCCCCCCTAGAGCCACTAGCCCTGCCCTCCCTAGGAACTCGGAGGTTTTCTGGCTATTTCCAATGCTGTCGTTGTTTCCCTTGGTTTTCACCTCATTGAGTTCTTTGTAATAGTCTCTGAATGTAGAGGCTATTTCACTAGAGGTGAACTTCAACTCCCCATTTCTTGTTTGAATTTTTTCAATAAAGTTTCTGGTTTTCTTTTTTTGTAGTTTCCTTGCTAGAAATTTCCCTGGCTTATTGCCCCATATATATTGTTCCCTGGCCGCTTTATTAAACTTCTGTCTAACTTCCTGTTCCGCCAAATCTTTCAATTCCTCTCTCTTATCTGTAAGCTCTATGTATATGCTCTGGCTGAGTGCCCCCCCAGATTTGTGCTTTTGCTCCAGGGTTTTAATCTCGGCCATTAGAGCCTGCGTTTTTCCCACCCTTTCCTTTTTTTTCCATGAGGCTTTAGCTATCAGGAGCCCTCTGATGAACGCTTTATGAGCGTCCCACAGTTGTGCCTCTGAGACCTCTCCGTTGTCGTTAATTTGAAAGAACCATTCTAGCTCCTTTTTGATATAATCCCTAATTTCTTTGTCATGTAGCAGTTCTGGGTTAAGTTTCCATCCGCTAGAGGGTTGTTTGTGTCCAGGGAACCTTAGCCTCATGGATACCGGCGCATGGTCCGATAGGGAAGCTATTCCAATATCGGTTTCTTTGGCCCTTTCCAGTATGCCATGGTCTATTAAGATATAGTCCAGGCGAGAATACATCTGGTGGACAGGGGAGAAGAACGAGTAGTCTCTCAACTGCGGGTGCTGGATCCTCCACACGTCCACCAGTTGGTCCTCCGATAGTTTTTTTTTAATCTGCTTCAATTGTATGTTGCCTCTCCCCGTGCCACCAGACGTACTATCCTTCGCGGGGTCCATCACAAAATTGAGGTCCCCCATCAGGATCAAATATCCTTTCCTGAAGGCCCTTAGCTTACGCAGGATTGCTTCGAGGAATAAGATAGGTTTGGCGTTGGGGGCATATACATTGGCCAGTGTAAGTTCTACCCCTAGGAGGGAGCCCCTAAGAAACAGGTACCTCCCCTCGGGGTCCGTCATTCTCTCCTCCACCGTGAAATCAATGTCCCTCGCAATCCCAATAGCCACTCCTCTTGCCCTGCTCGAGATGGTATCTCCATAGAACCAATTTGGGAGAGCTGGAGAAAAAAGTCTAATATTTGAGGAATATGCCAGGTGAGTCTCCTGCAAGAACACTATACCTGCGCCATATCTTTCTACTTCCTCCAGAATTTTAGATCGCTTGCCGGGAGAGTTTAAGCCTTTCACATTATATGATAAAAATTAGATTTCTATGTCCTTCATTTATTTTTTGGGATTTTTTTTTTTTTTTTCCCTCTGCAGTATTGATGGTAATAACAACCCCACAGCGGACGTGGTTTCCCTCCCCCCTCCCCCCCCCCATCCTCTCCCCTCCCTTCCCCCCCTACCTCCCCCTCCCTTCCTCCCTCCCTCTCCCACCCCTCCTCTCCCCCCCCCCCTCTCTCCCTCCCCCCCCCCCCCCCCCCCCCCCCCCCCCCCCCCCCCCTCTTACCCCGACTAGGGTCCCCGGGTCCTTGGGGGCCATCCTTTGTGGCTTCCCTTAGACTCCGGATTCCTGGTGAGGTGGAGTTTGTTTAGCCCTCCCCTCTCCCTCCGCGGCCCGGACTCGGGGCGCAGAGGGGGAGGGGGCAGGGCCGATTTGAGCAGAATTCTTTTGCAGCTACATGTGAGCATTCACCCCTCCTCCCCCCCCCCCACCCCCCCCCCCCCAGCGATCCCCCCCCCCCCCTACATTGCCCCCCCCCCACCCCCCCCCCCCAGGATCCCCCAAGCCTTCCATTTCAATCCAGCCCTGCAGATTCGGGACTGGGATCCCGAGTTTTGTACAAAATCCCTGCACTTCTTCCGGGTACCTCAACCTGGCCGTGCACCCCTCTTTTGACCCTATTAAGCATGAGGGGAAACCCCAGTTATATCTTATGTTTTCCCTTTTCAATATTTCCAACAGGGGTTTCAGATGTCTCCGTCTTTCGAGGGTTCGGGCCGATAGGTCTGCGTATACTTGAATTTCAGCTTCCTTATGCAGTATGGGAGATTTATTTTTTATTTTTGCCCACAGGTCCTCTTTTTCTTTAAAGTAGCTGAATCTGACAATTATGTCCCGGGGCCGCTCTACGCCCCCCCCTTTCGAGTCTTCCTACTCGGTGTATCCTTTCTGTGAGGGGAAAGTGATCTGCGTCCTTGCCACTTATGGGGCCCAAGATTTCCCGTAGTTTTCTTTCTAGGTCTTCCCCTCTTTGTTCCGGGACGGCACGCAGCCTCAGATTTTGCCTCCTATCCCTATTTTCTTGGTCCTCTAACTTGTAGAGGGTGTCTCTCTGTGTGAGGTAGGCGCCTTTTACTTGTGTTTTCAGCTTCGCGATTTCCAAATCTATAGAGTCCGCTCTCCCCTCCACCGCCTCAACCCTGGACAACAAATGTCCCATATCCTCCCGTAGGGCGTTAATTTCAAGTTTGATTACATTTTCAAGGCGTAATAGCATTGCCTCCATTTCAAGTTTATTAGGGATGTGGGTTCCTGGCTGTTGATCCTCCCCCCTACTAGGCTCAGTCTCGGTCTCCATTGTGAGGTCCGCTCTGGAGTCGTTAATTTCTCCTTCCGCCCCGTCTCTACTCTCCGGGGCGACTCCGGCCCGAGTTTCTTTTCCCGATGTTTTTGGGCTTGCACCCTGTCTTAAATAGTGTTTGATTGTGCTTGTCTCCCCTTTACTGCCTTTGGTGGTAGATTTCTTAGGCTGTTTGGCTGGGTCTTTACTCATGTTGGCCTTTTTAGTAGGTCTGATTCTCTTCCCCAGTCTTATTGTGAACCTGGGCCTCCAGGGCCCTTTTCCACCTCCTACCTTTTAATGGGATCCTTGCTTTAAGGCCGTCTTTTGCCCCTCTGGGTGTCCCTCTAGTGTATACAGTCAAGTTTGCAAAGGACTGGGGGGGGTCTTTTCTGTCTGTAGGGTCTTTAGATGGAGCACTAGACACTTACACAGTGGCTGGGGCTGTTATATTTGAGTGGGGGAGTTTGTTCGCCCTTCCTGCTAGTTAGCCTCAGCGCTAAGCAGTTTACACCTTTTCAGTGTCCTACCAAATAGCTCTACTGGTAGACTCGATAGATAATTACAATATGTTACACAGGGTCACTGAACTTGATGAACACTGAACATGTGGTTTTATATTTTAACCATGGTTTCATGTTTAGGAAAAATCTGGAGTTTAAATAAGACATACATAATCTGAGGTACCAGTCCTATTCAGACATCTGACGTCAGGCTGAGCCACAATGGCCAGTGGGTTTTCGTAGAACCAATCGGAGTCATACTTTCATTCCATAGTGCAGTATTTGGTATGTGGTAACATATCTCTATGAACCCCAATCAGACTCTCACTTTCATTCCATCGTGCGGCTTTTAGTGTGTGATAATCGATCTTCCCAGGCACCGATCAGAATCACAATTTCATTCGATAGTGCAGCTTTTTAGAATGAACAAATAAAGCTACATAGGCCCCATGTAAATCTTCAGACAATCACTTTCGGGCTCCAGCTATATCCAGGCTGCATTTAAAGGGAGGGGAACCACACCACCTTGTTACAAGAATTGTCCGCTCTGGGGCCCAGTGCACACCCAAGTCCACCCGATGCGATTTAGATACACATACAGGTAAATTTTTGCACTACTGTATAAGCACAGAGTGATCCGGGGGCACACTGAGCGCCAGTTGCTGCTCCCCTTTTGGTATGGGGTCAATTTGAGTTATATCCCACCTGTCCCCTCTTACAAGAGGGGAGGGGGATCGTGCCTCAGCGAGAGTAGAGGGAAGGGGGAGAAACAAGGGCGCTCAGAAAAATCAATGAAACAGGGGACCAAATCTGACCATCGCTCACTCCAGGTGGACCAGGTTTCAATATAGGTGTGAGGTAAACTCACGGTCGGGACCTTCCTTGCCGCACTGACCGTGTTTGTTTGTACTGCATTTGCTGAGACGGGGTGGTGGGGGGGAGAGCCGGAGCCATACATCAAAAGTTCACACTGCTGGATCTGCTGGGTCTGCTGGTTATATTAGTTCTTCCTGTGCGGTGGGACGCACGTGTCCTATGCTGCTTTCCCTATGCTAATACCATCCTGGCACACAAAATACGCTTCCCAGTGTATCAGACATTACCATTGTCTTACCTCCGCAATAGAAGAGCTTCAAGTGGTTGTATGAAATACTCACAGACCCTTCTCTGGGGGTTCGTGAGGTCCCGTACCGCTGTGCAGGAGGTGGTGGGTTGGCGGAGGTCGGGTGGGGTGGGGGGGGGGCCACTGCTTGCGATCCTGTTCAGGGTCGCCGCTTCACCGATCTGGTTGTTCTCCGGGAGGATCCATGCATCCTGCTTTCCTTTGCCCAGGGAGACGTGCGGGCGTCCGCGGCGTCTCTCACACGGCGCGGTCCGGTCCCACGTCCTCCCTGGCTATTCACCCACTCTCCTCGGCCCTCGGGCTCAGACTCCTCCCTCCGTACGGACGCTACGTCCGTACGTCCATCACTGGATCGTGATGGACCCCTGTTTTTAACGCATATTGTTAGACAGGTTAATTTGGTTGTCTACGAGCTGGTGGTAAGTAGGCTTGTTTTTTTCCTGGGCATTCCCCAGGCTTTGTTGTATTCTTCTAAACCACCCTAATTCAAAGAGCATGTTATATTCCGTGTAAACAATGAAATTACTTTTCCTAATGGAGGAAAGGAGAAATTGTGGTGTGAACAAGCCCTAATGCAGGGTTTACATGCACCAAGGGAAGGGGGTACGCCGCCTGTGCTGATGCTACACATAGGGTGACCACATGTCCTGGATTAGGCAGATCTGTACCAGAATTGCCCCCTGGACTGAACTGATACCCCTTAAAAAGGCCGCCACGTCGCTGAGATACGTTTTACATGCTCCCCCACTGCCCCCACTGCCGCTGGCTCACTGCGTCTAGCAACCAGTGACATCACAGGAAGGAGAGCGAGGCTGGGCCCAGCATTCAGAGGAGGAGGATTTAACTTCCTCCTCCTCTGCGCCGTGTTTAGCTCCACCCACCTCCTCCCTGCATCTTTCCTGACGGCATGGATGCATTGGGGGTCCTTTGGGTCCCCTTTGGTTAGCACCACCCAGACCCGTGTATGTTTGCATTCGGCTGATTATCTGTATAATGATTCCTGCAGTCCCGCTGGCCATAGAAGCACTTATGGTGTGATATCTCTACTCTCGTTGCAGTCAGTCGCACATTTTATTCCGTCATTGGCTTTTTCATGCAACTCTTCTTCCCCTCTGAATTTGCTGCTCACCTCTCGCTTGTTTCCTAGAAACATTTCCTCCCAGCCTATTTACTGGCTGGCTGATTGAAATTCCTGTGTGAAGGTTATAGAGGGCTTTTCCTGTGTACAGTCATCTCTTATCTTTACTCTTTTTATTGTTTTATATGCTTTATTGTATTAATCTCCCCCCCCCATTATTCCATTATTGTGGAATAATGTGGGTGGATGATAGGAGTTGTGGAATAATGTGGGTGGATGATAGGAGTTGTGGAATAATGTGGGTGGATGATAGGAGATGTGGAACAATGTGGGTGGATGAGATGATAGGAGTTGTGGAATAATGTGGGTGGATGATAGGAGTTGTGGAATAATGTGGGTGGGTGAGATGATAGGAGTTGTAGAATAATGTGGGTGGATGATAGGAGTTGTGGAATATTGTGAGTGGATGATGGGAGTTGTGGGATAATGTGGGTGGATGATGGGAGTTGTGGAATAATGTGGGTGGATGATGGGAGTTGTGGAATAATGTGGGTGGATGATGGGAGTTGTGGAATAATGTAGGTGGATGATGGGAGTCGTGGAATAATGTGGGGGGGGGGTGATGGGAGTTGTGGAACATTGTGGGTGGATGATAGGAGTTGTGGAATAATATGGGTGGATGATGGGAGTTTTGGAATCATGTGGGTGGATGATGGGAGTTGTGGAATAATGTAGGTGGATGATGGGAGTTGTGGAATAATGTGGGTGGATGATGGGAGTTGTGGAATAATGTAGGTGAATGATGGGAGTTGTGGAATAATGTAGGTGAATGATGGGAGTTGTGTAATAATGTGGGTGGATGGTGGGAGTTGTGGAACAATGTGGGTGGATGATAGGAGTTGTGGAACATTGTGGGTGGATGATAGGAGTTGTGGAATAATGTGGGTGGATGATGGGAGTTGTGGGATAATGTGGGTGGATGATGGGAGTTGTGGAATAATGTGGGTGGATGATGGGAGTTGTGGAATAATGTGGGTGGATGATGGGAGTTGTGGAATAATGTAGGTGGATGATGGGAGTCGTGGAATAATGTGGGGGGGTGATGGGAGTTGTGGAATAATGTTGGTGGATGATAGGAGTTGTGGAACATTGTGGGTGGATGATAGGAGTTGTGGAATTATATGGGTGGATGATGGGAGTTGTGGAATCATGTGGGTGGATGATGGGAGTTGTGGAATAATGTAGGTGGATGATGGGAGTTGTGGAATAATGTAGGTGAATGATGGGAGTTGTGTAATAATGTGGGTGGATGGTGGGAGTTTGGAACAATGTGGGTGGATGATAGGAGTTGTGGAACATTGTGGGTGGATGATAGGAGTTGTGGAATAATGTGGGTGGATGATGGGAGTTGTGGAATAATGTAGGTGGATAATGGGAGTTGTGCAATAATGTGGGTGGATGATAGGAGTTGTAGAATAATGTGGGTGGATGATAGGAGTTGTGGAATAATATGGGTGGATGATGGGAGTTGTGGAATCATGTGGGTGGATTATGGGAGTTGTGGAATAATGTAGGTGGATGATGGGATATGTGGAATAATGTAGGTGAATGATGGGAGTTGTGGAATAATGTAGGTGGATGATGGGAGGTGTGGAATAATGTAAATGAATGATGGGAGTTGTGTAATAATGTGGGTGGATGGTGGGAGTTTGGAACAATGTGGGTGGATGATAGGAGTTGTGGAACATTGTGGGTGGATGATAGGAGTTGTGGAATAATGTGGGTGGATGATGGGAGTTGTGGAATAATGTAGGTGGATAATGAGAGTTGTGCAATAATGTGGGTGGATGATGGGAGTTGTGGAATAATGTGGGTGGATACCGTGAAGAAATGGTGTTTTAAGCTTTCCGCCCTCCTGTGCTCAACACCTCTCTGCGCTGTTTGGGTGTATGTATTTACAATTTTTGGGGTAATAAATGGTATAGACCCCAAAGAAGGATGTAGTGGGTAAATATATAAATAAATAAATAAATATATATTATGTGAGTGAATAAATAAATAAATAAATATTCAGTGTAGCGCTATGTATAAATTATAAATAAGATGAAATAAATATAATTATAAAAATGTGGTTATTAAATACTAGATTATAAATAAATACATAAATAGTAGTGGTAAACAATTGATTTTAGAAGTGTGCTAAAATACAATATGTAGCTGCTGCTTAAATAACAGTAAAATTGGAAAAATATAGGTAAAAGGATAGACACGTGGATGCTCTATGGCTGTGTCTGTCAGATACCTATAGCAGCGCTCAGTACTAATTTTCAACTAAAGTTGAAAGATTAGTGCATGTATGTACATTTAGTGTGTACAACAATAAATAAATAAATAAAAAACAATGTCTAAAAGCAATAAAGCAAAGTGTACCGTAAAAAATCAACTTTACATTACGCCTTAAAGTGCTGGGTGCATAAATCAAATAAATAAAATTAATGATAAATTCCAAGTGCACGTGAACAAATAAATAAACGAGTTTGATCAATGAGTGAATTGCACTGCGTATTTTCATCAAATGAATATCAACAAAAAAGTCCGCGTGATAACAAACACGATCCTCCAATCTGATGGATCAGCAATATGACGAAAGTGACAGTTCAAAATAGCATGTGACAATCGATTTTGTGTTGACTCTCCGTGAGTAATCCGCAAACTTCCACCTTAAGTGACACCGTGTTACAGGGATTAGCCCCTCTTGGGGGTGCACTCACCAGAGATATGCTCAAAATGCGCCTGTAGTATTATACCCTGAGGACCTTCTCCACCAGCATCTGCTACTGCGTTCGCCCACTTATGGATACCTCCAGTGCATCAGCCTCTTTCTCCAGTGTGGTTATACACAGTTGTGCATGCAATTAAACAAGGGGCCACATAGCGTAATATTGCTAAAACAACTTCATTTATTAAAAATTAATATTTTTCCCTAAACAAACAAACTTCCCCCTAGGGGGTTAAGCGTACCAGAAATAGTTAAATAATCAGCGTTTAGATAAATGTATGTATGTGCGGTACTGTGCCTGCTCTCTAGCGCCGGATATGGAGCCTTTCCAGTTTCCTCAGAGACACAGAGTAGCGTCCTTCCTGTCCGGACCCGCTGGAGCGCACCGTGGACCGCAAACGTATGACGTCACTTCCTGTTGACCTACGCCCTGACGCGTTTCGTCATTTCCGACTTCTTCTCGAGGGCGTCCTCGAGAAGAAGTCGGAAATGACGAAACGCGTCAGGGCGTAGGTCAACAGGAAGTGACGTCATACGTCAGGGCGTAGGTCAACAGGAAGTGACGTCATACGTTTGCGGTCCACGGTGCGCTCCAGCGGGTCCGGACAGGAAGGACGCTACTCTGTGTCTCTGAGGAAACTGGAAAGGCTCCATATCCGGCGCTAGAGAGCAGGCACAGTACCGCACATACATACATTTATCTAAACGCTGATTATTTAACTATTTCTGGTACGCTTAACCCCCTAGGGGGAAGTTTGTTTGTTTAGGGAAAAATATTAATTTTTAATAAATGAAGTTGTTTTAGCAATATTACGCTATGTGGCCCCTTGTTTAATTGCATGCACAACTGTGTATAACCACACTGGAGAAAGAGGCTGATGCACTGGAGGTATCCATAAGTGGGCGAACGCAGTAGCAGATGCTGGTGGAGAAGGTCCTCAGGGTATAATACTACAGGCGCATTTTGAGCATATCTCTGGTGAGTGCACCCCCAAGAGGGGCTAATCCCTGTAACACGGTGTCACTTAAGGTGGAAGTTTGCGGATTACTCACGGAGAGTCAACACAAAATCGATTGTCACATGCTATTTTGAACTGTCACTTTCGTCATATTGCTGATCCATCAGATTGGAGGATCGTGTTTGTTATCACGCGGACTTTTTTGTTGATATTCATTTGATGAAAATACGCAGTGCAATTCACTCATTGATCAAACTCGTTTATTTATTTGTTCACGTGCACTTGGAATTTATCATTAATTTTATTTATTTGATTTATGCACCCAGCACTTTAAGGCGTAATGTAAAGTTGATTTTTTACGGTACACTTTGCTTTATTGCTTTTAGACATTGTTTTTTATTTATTTATTTATTGTTGTACACACTAAATGTACATACATGCACTAATCTTTCAACTTTAGTTGAAAATTAGTACTGAGCGCTGCTATAGGTATCTGACAGACACAGCCATAGAGCATCCACGTGTCTATCCTTTTACCTATATTTTTCCAATGTGGGTGGATGATGGGAGTTGTGGAATAATGTAGGTGGATGATGGGAGTTGTGGAATAATGTAGGTGAATGATGGGAGTTGTGTAATAATGTGGGTGGATGGTGGGAGTTTGGAACCATGTGGGTGGATGATAGGAGTTGTGGAACATTGTGGGTGGATGATAGGAGTTGTGGAATAATGTGGGTGGATGATGGGAGTTGTGGAATAATGTAGGTGGATAATGGGAGTTGTGCAATAATGTGGGTGGATGATAGGAGTTGAGAATAATGTGGGTGGATGATGGGAGTTGTGGAATCATGTGGGTGGATTATGGGAGTTGTGGAATAATGTAGGTGGATGATGGGATTTGTGGAATAATGTAGGTGAATGATGGGAGTTGTGGAATCATGTGGGTGGATGATGGGAGTTGTGGAATAATGTAGGTGGATGATGGGAGTTGTGGAATAATGTAGGTGGATGATGGGAGTTGTGGAATAATGTACCAGTGCACTCCTACATCTATTCAACACAGTCACTTCCATCTCCGCTAGGCCCGAAAGGAGCTTCCTAGGCCCCACCTGGCGTCTTGTCATTCAGAGGTCGGGAGCCAGGTTGGAAGAGGAGCAGTGCGGCCGCTCCAACCTGTAGCAAATCCACTACCTACCGCGAGCAAGTGAGCACAGAGGCTGCATGGCTTTGTCATAATGACTTAATTAACTGTGTGATCATACTGGTTAACTTTTTAATTTGGGATTATGTGTGCTTTTGTGTCTGCCAGTGTATTAATTTGGGATTATGTGTGCTTTTGTGTCTGCCAGTGTATTCATTTGGGATTATGTGAGTATCTCTGAGTGTGTTAATGTGGGATTATATGTGTGTCTGCCAGTGTGTTAATGTTGGGATTCTGTGTGTGTCTGCAAGTGTGTTCTTTTGGGATTATGTGTGTGTGTTTCCAAGTGTGTTAATTTTGGATTGTGTCTGTCTGCCAGTGTGTAAATTTGGAATTATGTGTGTGTCTGCGAGTGTGTATATTTTGAAATTGTGCTAATTTGGGATTATGAATATATGTGTCTCCAAGTGTGTTCATTTGGGATTTTGTGGCTATTTGTGTATGAATGAATGAATAATTTGTATAGCGCTACAATGCAAACTGAATTGCCTCAAGGCACTGTATTCGTGCTTTGTTGTCAAGCTTCTTAGAAGAGGTGGGTCTTGAGTTTTTTTCCTGAAGGCCTGATGGTTTTCTTCCATGCGGATGTAGGTCGGTAGAGCGTTCCATAGCCGTGGTCCTTGGACAGCGAATCTCCGTTCCCCCTTTGATTTGTAGCGGGATTTGGGAATGAGGAGGAGGTTTTGGTTAGATGATCGAAGACTGCGATTTGGTGTATAGTGCTTTATTTTCTCGAGTAGGTATTGAGGAGCGTCTCCATGTGTGCATTTGTGGGTGAGGCAGAGGGTCTTGAATGTGATCCGATTATTTATGGTTAGCCAATGTAGGCTCCTCAGGGAAGGGGAGATGTATCTGCAAGTGTTTTAGTTTGGGATTTTGTGGGTGTCAATGTGTTAATTTTGGATGGCACTTGTGGGTGTCATTGTGTTCATTTGTGACTGTGTGTGTATTTATTTATCAGTATATTTGTGTGTATCTGTCATTGCAGCATGCACACATACAATGATATTGCACACAAACAAAAATCTGCACAAGCACATACTGACATTACACACACACACAGAAATCATGACAACCAAACAATAGAAATTACTTTGTCGACACAGGGGTACTTAGGAATTTCTTTTTAGACCTGCAGGGGTACTTCACAGTAAAAGGTTGAGAAACACTGCCCTAATGTACATGCATACCAGGTATCAAGAGTTTGGAGAACAACAGGGCGAGGTAACTGCATAAGACAAGATGCATGTTTTATAGCACCTACACATTTCTCTCCAATTTTTCACTAATCTGCCAATTTCAATATGTTGCACAGAAACCGATCTCCATTACATTTTCAGATTACTTTCAAATTATTTTTTTAGGGATGAAATGCATGCATGTGTGCTATATTTAAAAAATGTTTGTGATTTTTCATAGTATAGAAAAAGATATTTGCAAGACTTGCAAGATTGCAGGGGCCCTAAGGGTAAAAAGAGTAAGTACAGATGCACTTATAAGTGCCGAAGCACATTTTTTTTTTAAAAAAAGGAGGCCCTAGAACTACTTCTCTTATAGTGCTGCTAAATTCCATAATGGGGCACACAGACTCGTTCACATCAGTTCCTATAACTGGAGGAACTAAGAGTCAAAAATTCCTGCCACAGTCATTTAGGCAAATGTCTTGGTGGAAATCATTTAACTTGACAGCCGTTGTTTGGGAAGATAACCCACACGCATCCAGTGAAAGCAAATTCCCTGCAGACAGCTGGAAATTTAACCGACAATTCCAACTATAGTTTTCAATCAAGGCCAGATATAAGTAGCTCAGGATGGCCTTTCAACTTGAACTTGAGTAGACTGGCATGAACATAAGAAGCTTCTTTCCAGACAACTTCTCATATACATTATGCACACACCTCTCTGCAGTAAATTACTCTCCTACACAATAATGAGACATGGCAGTAAATTGGAATTTTGCAGATACGATTTATTATATTAAAGCCCTTGTGATTTTAACATTCATTATCACACTGTCATTATATGTGACTCAAGTTCAGCCTGTCTTCCACAGTAAATGTAAGAGCACAAGCTGAAATGTACAGTTCCGAATAAACGAATGATTGTAAATCTTTTTTTATGCCAAACAAATGATGTAGCATTAAACAGGTAGAAATTAAAGAGATAAATTGTAAAAGGATTCAAGCTTTCAGATTACTACAATGAGTCAGGAAGATAAACTTTGATTAAGGATTCAGGAAGAATTTGCTGTCAATACAATTTCCTTTTAGAAGGATTGCTTTGCTCTTGATGTCTTCTCCTGGATTTACAGGATACAGAACTCAGAAGTAAGAGTAAGCAGAGGATATGACCTATATTTTTCTAAACAAAAAATTGTTACTGAAAAAGAAACAGAGAAAAAAAGTTAATAAATACCACTTGTATTGTGATTGCATTTGCTATACATATTGTATATTGGTCCAAAAATATTTTAATTAGGAGGCAAAGAGTACCACAGGCCCATTCAGAGGGGCAATCAACAGTCTTAATACTTGAAAACATAGCTACTACCTGGAGAGACCTAGGAACACAAGCGTACAACATTTTGAAGAACACAGCACTCTTTTTTGCTGACATTTTTTTTATATATATTTCTTAGTAACTATAAATCTGTTGTGCTTAAGTTTCAGGGTCTGCGCACCAGATGTGTCTGTTATGAGGGGTTCACACTTTCTCTGCTGGATTTTTTTATTCATTCAGAAGTCAGGAAGCTTAGGGCAGGGAGGTCACCCTGTTGAAGTAACCAAGAAGTCAGGGGCTGACTCAGATTACTAGTCTCCACATGTAACTAAATTATCAGCTAGGCCAACTGATAATTACAATTCCAAGATAAAAACACTAGACCTGTTGAACCCTAAATGATGTCATGGAAAATTTTATTAATGTATGTTGTCAGATGCCCCCCAGTGTCGGTTTTGCTGTAATGCGCTCATCTGTGCGCATTCGCACATAAAGACGTTGGCGGAAGACCATTGGCTGCGTAAACCTTCCTATGGACACTACAGACGTGTTTGCTGGTTTAAGGAAGTTAATTTGTGCCTCACCGGGAGACTGGCCACTTCCCAGTGACGGCATTGATAGCTTCAAGCAAACATCTCTGTGTACACTGGAACTTTAGCATAATGGTATAAATATTGTGGCCCACGGAGCCATAGTTTTATATTGTTCGTTGTCATTGAAAGCAGTTTAGACGGTTTGTACATCACTGTTTAGTCTGTTTGAATGTATACATCTGTGATTGGTTCTTTTGAAGGAAAACAATTGTCCCTGTATTGTAGTCCCTGTATTGTATTTCCTTATATGGTCATTTACATCCTGGGTGAATGAGATGAGGCCACATCCTTTGTGGGAGGGGTTTAGCTGTTGGAGGCAAACCCCTGAGGGTGTGGCTTGGAATGTTTTCTAAATAAAGGAGTTCACTGAGCTGGGACAGGGGAATGATGCTGACCGAGGCTGAGATGAACATGTAAGAATACTTGCTGTTGATGGCTGTTTACTGGGCAATGGGAAGCCAGGGGCTTAGATGGAAAGCAGCCAGACTGAGGTGGTGATAGATGGAATGCTTGGCTGGTGAGGTTTGGATGCTGATGATGAGAGGATGACGTGAAGCTGCTGGTAATGTCTGTTTTTGGGAGCTGGGGATCCAGGGAGGCATACGATCAGAGGGTGCATTATATCATAAGATTGAAAGGCGCTTATTAGCGCAAGAGTGTGGTGAAATATCCACGACAATGACAACCATTTCTTTCTCTGATCTTGTTCTTTCCTTTTAATCCTAGTACATAGGGGCTGAATTTCGGGCAATATCAGCAAATTCAATGAAAAATAGCCGACATTCGGCTTGTGTGTATGGCAGCTGGTCGGACAGAGATCAGCTTCTGTTGGACGAGCATGCTGGAAAACCATCAGCCAACCAGCTCCCAAGCGGCGCATTCAGCCAATGGCTGAGAGTGCTGACCAGAGTGTTCTAGCGGGGAGGCCGTCCTTCTGTCAGAACACAATAGCACAGCAGGGGAGATCGATGTACTAACATCAGAGACCTGCGCTGTCAGTTTTTTTTTTTCCGTTCAACCTGCTGGGTTCAATAAAGAAAGACTAGTGGTGTGTACTAGGCTTTATATCCTGGCCAAGTAAATCCAATATACCACCTTTAGTGTGGGTATCATTACAGCACTATATTGTCATTACAGCATCAGGATCAGAAAATTGCTCTGTGTTTTAGCAAAGGAAGAAAGCAGCATGCTCCACTCCCTGAGTGCACAATTCACAGACATGTAATGTAATATGCCTTCCAGTGGGGGTTGGTGGGCATGTTATCCAGTGCCTGCGGTGCAGGTGGTCGGAGCTAAGGGGATATTATATAATATATTGCTGCCCGTAGAGGTGAGCAATTGAAATGTCATAAAACTTTTTCCTGTTAGTGGGGGTGGAGGAGTGGTAGGGAGAATGGAATTCATATCTACAGTGGGGAAAATAATTATTTTATCCCCTGCAGATTTTGTAAGCTTGCCCACTTACAAAGATATTAAGGATCTATAATTTTTTATCATAGGTGTATTTTAAATGATAGAGACAGAATATCAACCAAAAATCCAGGAAAAACACATAAAACAAATGCTATAAATTAGGTTGTAGTTCAGTGAGTAAAATAAGTAATTGATCCCCAAGCAAAACATGACTTAGTACTTGGTGGAGAAACCCTTGTTGACAAGCACAGAGGATGTTTCTTGTAGTTGCTGACCAGGTTTGCACACATCTCAGGAGGGATTTTGGTCCACTCTTCTCTACAGATCTTATCTAAATCCTTAAGGTTTTTTGGCTGTCTCTTGACAATTTGATGTTTCAGCTCCCTTCATAATTTTTCTATAGGATCAAGGTCTGGAGACTGACTAGGCCACTCCATGACCTTAATGTGCTTCTTCTTGAGCCACTCCTTTGTTGCCCTGGCAGTATGTTTTGGATCATTGTCATGCTGGAAGACCCATCCACGACCCATCTTCAGCGTTCTGGCTGAGGGAAGAAGGTTCTCATCCAAGATTTTACAATACATGGCCCCATCCATTGGCTCCTCAATGCAGCAAAGTCAGCCTGTACCTTTAGCAGAGAAACAGCCCTAAAGCATCATGTTTCCACCTCCGTGCTTGACTGTAGGGATGGTGTTCTTACGGTCATAGTTAGCATTTTTCTTCCTCCAAACACGAAGAGTCAAGTTAATGCCAAAGAGATAAATTTTGGTCTCATCTGACCACAGCACTTTCTCCCAATCTCCATCTGAATCATTTAGATGTTCATTGGCATGACTGTACATGTGCCTTCTTTAGGAGGGGGACTCTCCATGTTTGGAGAAAGAAAAATGCTGACTACCCCAAGAACACCATTTCCACAGTCACAAGCACTGGAGGTGGAAACATTATGCTTTGGAGTTGTTTCTTTGCTAAAGGTACAGACTGACTTTGCCGCATTGAGGGGCAAATGGATGGGGTCATGTATTGCAAAATATTGGATGAGAACCTTCTTCTCTCAGTCAGAACATTGAAGATGGGTCATGGATGGGTCTTTCAGCATAACAATGACCCAAAGCATACCGCCAAGGCAACAAAGGATTGTCTCAAAAAGCACATTAAGTTCATGGAGTGGCCTAGCCAGTCTCCGGACCTTAATCCTATACAAAATGTATGGAGGGAGCTGATACTTTAAGACCTTAAGGATTTAGAGAAGATCGGTAAAAAAAAGAGTGGACCAAAATCCCTCCTGAGATGTGTGCACACCTGGTCACCAACTACAAGAAACGTCTTACCTCTGTGCTTGCCAACAAGGGTTTACTCACTGAGCTGCAACTCAATTTATAACATTTCTATCCTGTGATTTTTCTGGATTTTTGGTTAATATTCTTTCTCTATCATTTAAAATACACCTATGATAAAAATTATAGACTTTTCATTTCTTTGTAAGTGGGCAAACTTACAAAATCTGCAGGGGATCATATAATTATTTTCCCCACTGTATGTGTTGTTTAGATCTGTACCTGTTATGCCTGAATTACATAACTGGTTTAGGAAGGTTAGTTTGAACCTTGAAAGATATATTCTACTGTGATAAGCTCCAAAAATGTTCAGTGGAAATTTGGAAATTAAACTACTTGTAATTTTGTCTCACTGCCAGTTTTAACTGTGAATTAAATTTACAGAATGTGGCAGGACTACCCACAGCGAATTTCGAAATATAGCCTGCTCCTGCATGAATGCTGGCAAATCACAGCATTTTCCACACCATGTGATTAAACAACAATAGCATAAAAAGCTAAAAATACATCAAAATAGAGGAAATTGCTGCAAAATAAAAAGAAGAAACAAAAAACGTTTTTGAAACTAATTGAAAGTGAATTTCCTAATACATCAGTGTACAGAAAACTGTGTAGCTAAAATGGTAAAGAATTGTATGCTTTTATACAAAGTTGCCCAAGCAGGAAAAGTTTATAATTGTAGCTTTTCAACCTAACTGTTATTGTGTCTATTACCAACAGCATTGAAAACAGCAAATAAGCAACCAGTTTTGAGTTTAATTTATATGCAATGCATAAGAAATAAAATACGTGTTTATTTTTCTAAATTTCCCATTTGAACTCACAGGGGTTAATTTATTAAAGGTCTTATATAGAGGTTAGGATGCTTTGTCTGATGTATACAAGTACCTTTAGGATTACAGAAAAATTATCTTTGGGCAAGAAGGCTACCTTAAAGGAGCAATCATCCAAGGGGAGTTCCCTGATGGGTGCAAAGGGCAGAGACAATAAAACTGAGATCCCAAGGATGTACAGGGTGCTGTGCGGGTGGTATTATTTACATTGAATAAGCGTTTTGACAAGGGAGTGTAAGGCCAGAAGTCTTTTTAGAGAAGAATGGACAAGGCCAAAACCTGTCCCTTAAGAGTATTTAAGGCAAAGTCCCGAATATAGGGAGACCAGAATCAGGGGCATGGAGTAATCTCTGGGGTTGAAGTGCCTTTATTCACACCAAGTTTCTAAAAGTGGTTTTCAATGTCCTCCCTGACATGTCAGGGTGAAGGGCCCATTCCCCTTGATCCAGGCAGTGATGACAAGGTAATACACCTTCTAATTGTCTACTCCTGGGATGTGAGCAGCAAAGCTCCCTGGACAGTGTCTCTATCCATGAAATGATCAGGCTTGATTCCTTCAAGGTTGCATGACTCCTGATGTAGGCTACAGCCATGGCAATGTCTGATTGCACTCGGACTGGGTGTCCCTGAAGAAGAAGGTCCAGTAATGCAGAACAATTGTTATTGTTTTGAGCTCCAAGATGTTGATGGGAAGCTTGGCTCCTTGGGAGACCATGTTCCCTGCAGAGGTTGTAACACTCCTCCTCAGCTTGAGAGGCTGATGCTTGTTCTTGTCACCTTGCATTGGTGTATTAGAAATTACTTCTCTATTGTCAAAACTGGGTTGGAAATCCACCAGCTAGGGATTTCCTTGCTTATCTGGATTGAAGTGGGGGGAGGGGGGTCTAGAGAGGGAGTGTGGTTGTTCCATGCCAGCAAGATGTTGTGTTCAAGAGGCCTTAAATGTAATTGGAGGAATTGAACAGCTACGACGACCCAAGTGTGAGATCTGAGAGGGAACAATTTGTTTTCTGGAAGAAAGGCATTTGTTTGGGCTATGTATACAATGAGGCCAAAGTATTCCAGGTGTAGGGCACATTGGAGAACGGATATTTGAAGCCTATTTACCCAGCTGAAAGCCTGAAGTATCTGAATAGGGCTGTAGACATTTACTGATAGTTGAAAGGGAGAGGGTCTGAGAGTTCATAAGGGAGCAAGAAGGGACAAAAGCATCATTATGATTCCTCTGGCAGCCAAGGATAGGCCAAAAGGTAGAGTTGGAAGAAAGCGGACTGTCTTTGATCAGATTTTGGTTGGTTTGAGATATGAAAGCAGTGAGGTTGTAAAGTCCGAAACTCAGAAATAACTGATTGAACCGTCAGCTCTGAGACATCTGGGGCCCAGAGTAAAGAAAAATGTAACAGACACCCCCCTCACTCTTAGTGAGGTTGCCCCCTAATTGGGAAGAGGGATTTAGGGTAGATTTGAGGAGGTAGAATCCCCCAGAATGGAGATTTTGAAATCTTTGATTAATTTGTCATTTGCCTCACCAAAGAGTATCAAAATAAGGGAGAATCGTAGGCGCAAAAGGTAGAACATTCCCTTTCAATAAATGTATAAGTTCATAAGATTATAAAGAAAGTCCATAGGGTCCACCATTAGAGCAAGCTGAGGAGTTGAAGCAAACTTTGTAGTACAATGGAAAAACAAAGGAAAAGTGCCTATACGTGTAGTAAGACCAAGCAATTTATTACACTCAATTTAGGGTCGCTCACATTTGAAACAAAAAATTAAAAGCAGGCTCATCAGCATGCCAGGGACGCTGCGATGCAATGCGAATACCAACAAAAGAAAGTTTTGTTTGGGTACAGGCCTGATCTGGTCATGAAAGGGGTAAACCCTTTCGGAGCTGAAGTGGCTAATTAATGAATGAATATACCTGCAATATGAAAAACAACAAAAAATGTTGAATTACAACTGCCTAAACATTGTGCTTACAGAACAGGATTTAATCAAAACTAGAAAGAATATGTGTTGGTGTGGTGCTATTTTATGTGTGCTACAGTACCCCTCCCTCTCATACAAGGGATCATGGGATTGATTACAAAAGGGGTTATGTGTTTGCTAGGATGCAGGAGCATAAATGGAGAGAAGTAAGGCAAGATGGCATCTATGATAAAACACGATGGGCGGGGCTTCATAAGTTCCTTCTGCTTTTATATTTCCAGCCTGTGGAGCATTCCAGAGAGTTCATACATGCTGCCAGCATTAGCAAATACAGAGGAAAGTATATTGTATATACTGGTTTTAAACTTTTTTTTTTTTTTTTTTTACATTTCTTCAGGTACTTCCTGGTTTCTTGCCTAGGCAGATGTCATACATCCCAGGAGTCTTCAGGAGGGGAAAAGGAGGAGGTTTTCTGAGCTAAGTACACTCTCCTGCATGCATGCTTGAGCTAAGGGCAGATAGATTCCAGGAAGTAAATGCTACATTAATCATTTGCCCTTACTGAGAGGGCCATGGCCAGAAATGCTAGGGAGTGTTTTTCAAAGGGATTTCTCAAAAAAAGATATAGAGTCATTAATGGATGGGGAAGTTTGCTTAAATATACAATTATTTTGGTTTGCGGTGCTCAGATGCAGTGAAGATCTGCTTTAAATTTGCTGTTTGATCTTGGTGTAAGATCCATACCTTGGCTAACTGTAGTTTAGCTTTCATTTTCATTACAGGTATCTCTTTTTTCAGCAGGCGATTCCCTGCAATGTAAAAGCCATCATAACGGCTGTTGAGGACACCTTCCAGGGCTTCTCCGAGCTCTCCTGTGCCATCGGGGAGCCGGAGAAAGAATTCACCAGCAGCGGTTTACCAAAGAGCTGATCGGGGGTCAAATTGGTCCCGGGCCCTCTCTATGACCATCGGAGGCCGTTAGCGACATCAGATGTAAACACTGTCGTTTTTTTTTTTTGCTGGAAAACCTGAAATAAATTTTTCTTTTTTTTTTTGATCTCAGGCTTTCTATTATAGAGGAGAGGAGAGATGTAGGGACTTAGGCTCCATTCACACCAATGCGTTTTTCATGCTTTTTGCAGAAAACGCAGAACATTTTTGGAAACGATCAGGGACTTTTTAAATGCAAAACTGTGCTTTTTTTTAATATATGGTTCAACGGAGAAGCTGCAGAAAAGCATGCAGTGCATTTTTACAGCGTTTAAACTGCAATTTGCATTTTTAAATCTGGCCAACAAATTTTCCAAAAAAAACCCAAAACATTAAAAATGTAAATTGTGGCAAAAAACATGGAAAGCACAAGAAAAAGTAATGCAGAAATGCTCTTAAGCACCCCAGATCTCTACGTAAAAAGGACCTGTCATGCTCTATTCCTATTACAAGGGATGTGTACATTCCTTGTAATAGGAATAAAAGTGATCAAAAAATAAAACATTAAAAAGGGAAATTTAAAAAATAATAAATACATTTTTTTTTTTAAAGTGCCCTTGTCCCCTCATGCTCACACGCAGAAGCGAATGCATACTTAGGTCGCACCTGCATATGTAAACAGCGTTTAAACCACATATGTGAGGTATCAACGTGAATATTTCTAGCACTAGACCTCTGTACCTCTAGACCTCTGTAATTCTAAACTAAACAGACTTTACTTGCTATTACTGGCATAATACTCATATTATATATGTTTACTGGTTGGGGGCGTTTCAGTGTGGGCCTGCTGTTGTCCGGCAGACTTTTACACCTCAGCTCCCGGGGAGGCTGATATGGTGACTCTTGCATACCAGGATCATTCGAGTTCAACATTCCAATGGGATGTAAGTTTGTGGACTCGACCATCTCTCTTTTTTTATATAAGCTTTATTACATGTAAAATCTTCCATATCATGGGCCTTCTGATTTAGACCACCTTTTATTACTTACAGACATAGAGCATCTTCTCCTGATGAGTAGGTTTATCAATGAAACGCGTTGAGATTTTAAGGATGTAACCCCTCCCATTTTCATCAATACTTTTATGAATTTAACTGTATATTACTAGTTTAATTTCATCATACTTATGAATTACCGTATTTATCGGCGTATAACATGTAATTTTTTTCCCCTTAAAATCAGGGGAAAAGCGTAGGTGCGTATTATACCTCGATTCCCTGCCGATTGTCAGCCTCTCGGCCTTTCTCGCGGCTTTCGGCCGCTTTCGGCCATTCTCGTGGCTTTCAGCTGCTCTCGGCAGCTCTCTGCTGTTCTTGCCGGCTTTCGGCCGCTTTCGCCGGCTCTCGCAGTCACGCGAGATCCAGCCCAAGCTTTTCAAATACCTCACTGTGTATATTCTGCTCTGTTCCAGAGCCTGTACTGAGTGATCTCTGAGCAGGAGGTCGTCCAGATACCCGAGCACCAGGATCCATTGGGCCCCTAAAAGACCCAGTACTGGTGCTAGGACCTTTGTGAATACCCGGGGAGCTGTAGCAAGCCCGAAGGGTAGAGCTACAAACTGAAAATAACGTTCCTCTACTGCAAAACGTAGGAACCTCTGATGAGGCTGAAAGATAGGTAAGTGTAAGTACACGTCCTTTATATCGATGGAGGCTAAAAAGTCTCCCCTCTGGAGTGAGGTTACTACTGATGGGACAGACTCCATCCCAAAGGATTGTATCAATAGATACTTGTTCAGAGACCTTAGGTCCAAAATGGGCCTTGTGTCCCTGTTTGGTTTCTGAACCATAAACAGGTTTGAGTAAAATCCTGTGCCCCTTTCAGATACCCGAACCTCTACAATCACTCCTTGATGCACTAGATGATGTAGGGCCTGAAGCAATACGTTTCTTTTTGGAGGATCCAAGGGAACACTGGATCTTAGAAACCTCTGAGGTTGCCCCCCCCCCATAACTCCAGCTTGTACCCGCGAGATGTAATTGAGGTGACCCACTCATCCTGAATTGTTGTTTTCCAAATGTCCGCAAAGTGCAGCAGCCTTTCCCCCCACCTGATGGAGTGGGGGCATTCCCTTAAAAGGAGGGCTTGGTTTTAGAAGAATTTTGGACCCAGGGCCTTTTCTGGCCCTGGCCTTTCCACAGGGAAACTCGACTGACCAGTTAAGCCATAAAAGTTTGCACATATGTACAGACAAGAGAGCCAGACCAGAAACCTGCTGTATTGAATCATTTAAAGCAGGGGTCTCCAAACTATGGCCCTCCAGTTGTTCAGGAACTACAATTCCCATCATGCCTAGTCATGTCTGTGAATGTCAGAGTTTTCCAATGCCTCATGGGTAGTGTAGTTCCGCAGCAGCTGGAGGGCCGTAGTTTGGAGATCCCTGATTTAAAGCATCAACAGCAAAACACAGCGCTCGAGGAATATCTGTCTTACTTTCAGGCAGATCATCCTCCTGGTTAGGCCCATCCGGCTGTTTGACTTGATCCTTTATGGACTGGCAAATACCAATTGCTACAACAGCTGGCTGAACAGCTGAATAGCTGAACTGGCCAAAGAAAAGGAAGCCTTTAATAATAACTCCAATTTCTTGTCAATCAGCATACACTGCCTGTTCCAACAGGGGGTGTAGCGGGAAAGTCTGTGTGACCTGAAAAGGTCTCAGAGATCCCAAAGAGGACCTCTGCAAGAGGCAACCTAAGGGCAGAACAAACTATTTTGGTCAGGATCAAAAACCTCTGTGACTGAGAGGCAGACATCGAGTGGATATCTTATTGTCCAGATTGCTTGGAAGCAGACTAAGCTACCATGCACTCCACCGAATCCCGAGCTTTAAGCTCTCCCCCATCCTCAACCCATTCCTGCTCCAGACGAGGAGACTCCAGGAAGGAAGATCTGTCACGCTTCCTGCCACCCTGCGGGATGGAGGCAATCATGCTGGCAATCCTGTGCTCTAACCCGGCTAGGGCTGAGGACAGTTCATCCTTAGTAATAAAGGGTGAAGCAGCAGCGTTGACTGTAGGCATAATACCATATAGGCACATCGGCTCAGATTTCCCGGGAGCCTCTGGTCTTTTAGGAGATACAACACTAGGGATACGACTAGGTTCATCAGGAACTACTGATGACGTAGGTGTGCCCTTCCCTGTGGTGTTAGTCCCACTCCTCTTTTTGGAAGACATTCAATGCCGCAAACAAAGAGTACTTGGGTGTAATTAAAACACCTCAAAAGGGAGACCCTTTAATAGGGCTCACCAAGCCCCTATGCAACAGCCTCCTGTGTCCCTCAGCTGCCTTCTGGAAGCACCACATGCTTGGCATACACAGCTTAAATAAGCTGGGTGTTCACCGGAACGTTCTATGCATGCGTGCGCACTGTCCCGGTGAGTGGGCGTGACTCTATTCACGTACGACGCAAATCTTCCGGCGCCCAGATAAAGGCTATGGCGCATGTGCAGTGAATCCACGTGTGCCATGGCCGCCAAACAAACTGCTGAGCCCAGCGGCGCTCTTGCGAATGCACGTGCGCCATGGCGAACCCAGGCGAAATGGCACACCATAGTGCGCCATTGTACAGGTAAAAAAAAACAACAGCCAGACACAAGCAAAAAAGTGTACACTTTGCAAATGCCCACAGCTAGGCCAGAACTCCCCCGTATGGTCACCTCACATAGGTGTCCAGCCTTAAGCTAGCTTGACTGTTACAATCACTGGGACATCCCACAATAATAAAATAAAGAGGTTTTACTTACCCGTCCAGGCGCAGGGCCACTTAGGAACTAAGGGCCCAATCTTTACCCTTCACGGCGGGTTCCTGTCCCTTGGACCTTCAAGGACTGGGTACCCTTTCATGTTTAGGGTCCACTCCCTTGGACCTGTACAGCACCCTGTAGAGTCCAGGATTTCCACTCTGCAGGGTACAGCGCCCGGAGGCCACATTACAGGCAAAACCTTGCAGGATCTTGAGTCTTCTTTGCGAGGCTCGGGTACCATTTCTCTAAGCATAAAAGCCTGTGTCAAATGGATCCGCTCAGTCAATCCCTTGATTCATTTTTGGAACCGTTTGTGGGACTAGAGACCTGGAGCTGAGAGAGCTCAAACAAACCGTACCATCCACCTTGCAGACCCTAGTAAAAAAACTACTTCCTGTAAGGGAGGGGTTATATAGGGGATCACTCCCTGTCTGAAGACCTTTGGTCTACCAGTGTCCATTCACCTGATGATGAAGTATAACCCAGCAGGTAATGAATATTAGCCTGACTCTGTGTCCCATGATGTATGAAAAAGAAAAAATATACATAATGTTTGGGAGTTCTGAGTAATTTTCTAGCAAAAAAAGGTGTGATGTTTACATGTAGGAGAGGAGTGCCAGAATTGGCTTGGGTGGCAAGTGGGTAAAGTGAAGCTCCACAAATGTCATCTGTAACCATTTCTATAATGTAAGGAAGAAGATTACGTATTCACACACCAATGTCTCAGTGTAAGTAGTAGCAAATGGCAGCTAAGAAGCAAGCAAAACAATATTTTTCAATTCTGATTCTAGAGCATACTGTTTGAAACTAAATTTTCATCTTAGTCCATGGCTAGTATACCCAAAGAAATCTAGCCGTTTTGTTTAGTGATCAAAGACTGTTTGAAAAAAACTTACATTTCCAGTTTTATCTTGTTACAATAGTGCAGTCTTATAAAAAACAGGTATTTAGTTTTTTTTTTTTTTTTTATTGTATTCTCTTCCTATCAAAATGTATGGTGCCCCAGTACTTTGGTTCAGAGCTAACATACCAAAGGTACTGTTGACTATTACATGAAATAAGACTAAGCCTAGGTTCACACTGACAGCGGGATTGAAATTATGCGAGTTCTGTTAAACTCGCACAATTTCATTCCCGCATGTCAGTCCGACTTTGTGGTCGACTTCAGAGACATCTGTGCCGGTTCCTGCACAGATGTCTATACAAACCATGCCCCAAAGTCACCAAAAGTAGTACAGAAACTACTTTTGGGAATTAGTGCGGCTGATTTAGCTGATTTGACATTTCAAATCACTGCAATGTCAACCTAGGCTAAAGGCTTTATAAAATGCCAGTTTTACTCTCCTTCAGCAGCCCGAATAGTGTGTCCTATCAATCTCAAAGACATAGGCCAATCAACCTCTGTACGGACTACATACAGTATTAAGAGCACATACACCTACCTCTGAAAGATTAGGTTACACTATTATACCAAGTCAAAAGTGGAATTTCAGAAGAAACCTAAATGATTGAGTAGCTCTCGTTATAAACCAAATCCCATCCAGGTGAACAATATACATTGTGAGGGTTTTATAGGTTCATTCATCTCTATTCTGAAGTAAATCGGGATTACCTTACAATATCTTTTCTCAAGCTTTCTGCACTACACTTGAGGGTAATTTTTTATCATCGAGAGTTAATACATTTCAGTTTTGTAATAGGGTTTTCATCCATTTAGACAATAAGTAGCCAGAGAAAGTACTGTATGACACCAGCGCTAATTAACTATTGAAAGGGGTGCCTGTAATTTGACTTCTGAGGAAAAGCAGTGAACCATTCACAAGAAGGAAATTACATTTTCGGAGGGAGACCCATACACATACAAGAATTTCCACACAAATTGAGCTTTCTTCTGATGGCATTTAATCACTACTGGGGTTTTGATTTATTGCTAAACAAACAAAAAAATGTATTTTTTTGAAAAAACAAAACAGTTTTCACATTTTTTTATAAAATTTTGCAAACAGGTAATTTTTTCTCCTTCATTGAGGTGCGCTATTGAGGCTGCACTGGTTAGCACTGGTTAGCACTGATAGGCTGCACTGATGAGGCAGCACTGGTGGGCACTGATAGGAAGCACTGATTGGCACTGATAGTTGTCACTGGTGGGCACAGATGAGGCGGCAGTGGCTCTCCATGATCAGGACCGATGTCCCTCTGACAAATGCTGGTGATCGGCTCTTTTCCCCCCCTCCTTGCGCTGTCAGTGTGAGGAAAAAAATTGCCGATTACCGGCTCTGTTTACTTCACATGATCAGCTGTCATTGGCTTATAGCTGAGCACGTGGTAAGGGTCAGGATTGGCCCCTTACTCTGATCAGCTGTGTCTCGTAGACTCGCTGATCACACAGCGTGCAGGCAGCTCATGCACGGGAGGACGTACATGGACAACCTCCTGGCATTTTAGGCCCGCGCTGTAGCCCGTCTTTTGCGGACAGCATGGGCAGGAAGAGGTTAAGAAGGTGCTCCTGCAACACCTCGTTATGTGTAGAAAAGACATCTGTCCACAGAATCTCTTTCTTCCATTCAAACCTCACCATCAAAACCAAAGAGCTGTCAAAGGACGTCTGGGACAAAATTGTAGACCTGCACAAGGCTGGAATGGGCTACAATACCATAAGCAACAAGCTTGGTGAGAAGGAGACAACTGTTGGAGCGATTATTCACAAATGGAAGAAATACAAAAAAAACATGAATCGTTCTCGGTCTGGAGCTCCATGCATGATTTTTCCTTATGGGGCAAGGATGATCATGAGAAAAGTGAGGAAACAGACCAGAACTACATACCGCCAATGCAATAAAGGAGTGGCTTGAGAAATCTAGCCAGTCTCCAGACCTTAATCCTATAGAAAATTTATGCAGGGAGCTGAAACTTCGAGCTACCAAACGACAACCAAGAAACCTTAAGGATTTAGAAAAGATCTGTAAAAAAAGATCTCCCTCCTGAAATCTGTCTATTAACTATGGGGTCCCTCACCATACCTTTGGTACCAGGTGTTTCTTCTAGGTGTTCAATATTTGGGTCAGACAGATCAAACCTTTTCACATACAGTCCCATCCCTCCCCTCATTTATTGATTCCCTCCTGAGATGTGTGCAAACCAGGTATTCAAGAAACCGCTTACCTCTGTGCTTGCCAACAAGGGTTCCTCTACCAAGTACTAAGTCATGTTTTGCTTGGGGATCAAATCCTTATTTTACTCACTGAATTGCAACTCGATTTATAACATTTGTATCATGTGTGTTTTTCTGAATTTGTGTTTGATATTCTGTCTCTATCATTCAAAATACACCTATGATAAAAATGAATGACCCTTCATTTCTTTGTAAGTGGACAAACTTACAAAATTTGCAGGGGATCAAATAATTATTTTTGCCACTGTATGCAGTAACACCTATTTTTGGAGTGTTGAGGGAGTCATTAAGATCGATATGGGGTTAAATGCTATGCACTTGGCCCAGGCTGCCAGAGTCTGACAACAGCTATAGATGCTACCCAACAGTCACATGGCCCACCTACCCAACAGTCACATGGTCCACCTTGAGGATCTTGCTAAAGAGGCTTTAGCAAGAACCTCAAACCTCAAGATCCTCTCCCACATGCCTTTTCGCAAACTCAAAACGTGCGGTTTTGTTTTTTGCTGAAAGTAATGGCTTTCTTCTGGCCACTCTGCCATAAATCCCAAATCTATGGAGCGTACGGCTTATTGTCGTTCTATGTACAGATACTCCAGTCTCTGCAGCTCCTCCAGGGTTATCTGAGGTCTCTGTGCTGCCTCTCTGATTAACACCCTCCTTGCCTGGTCCGTGAGTTTTGGTGTGCGGCCGGTTTGCTGTTGTGCCATGTTCTTTACATTTGGTTATGATAGATTTGATGGTGCTCCTAGGAATCATCAAAGATTTTTTTTTTTTTATAACCTAACCCTGACTTGTACTTCACAACATTGTCCCTTACTTGTTTGGAGAGTTCCTTGGTCTTCATGGCAGTGTTTGGTTAGTAGTGCCTCTTGCTTAGGTGTTGCAGCCTCTGGGGCCTTTCATAAAAGATGTGTCTATGTAATGACAGATCATGTGACACCTAGATTGCAGGTGGACATCATTTCACTAATTATGTGACTTCTAAAGGTAATTGGTTGCACCAGAGCTTTTTATGGGCTTCATAACAAGGGGGATAAATACATATGCACAGTTCTGAAAAATAGTTTTATGTATATATTTTTCTAATTTTACTTCACCAACTTAGTTCAGATTAAAAAAACATTGAACTAAAGACTGTAATGTAACAAATTAGGTAAAAAGCCAAGGGAGGTGAATACTTTTGCAAGGCACTGTATATTGACCAGGTCTAAATATTGCAAATAAGTTTCCAGCTATTTAACTCTTCAAGAGAAAGACCAAAGTTGAAGAACAGATGACGTTTCTTCCGAGAAACCAGCCCCACCAAGGCAATTAACTAACCTTATTGTTCTGAGGCTGAAGTTACCTATCCCAGAGACAACCAGTGTTTACTCAGCTTGAGTACAGACAATAGTGGAACCAAATAATTCATTACCTCCCCAAGTGAAATTAGTTAAAAAACAAGCTCAAAAAGATAGTATTTATATATAAAGTTAGGGTCATATATATTTGGACACAGGAACAATTTTCAAACTTTTGGCTCTGTATGCCACCAGAATAAAATTAAAACGAAACAATCCAAATGAATTTTAAGTGCAGACATTCAGCTTTAATTCAAGGGGTTGAACATAAATATCAAGTATACATTTTAGGAACCACAACCATTTTTATACACAGTTTTCCCATTTTTAGGGGCTCAAATGTAATTGGACAAGACTAGAATGACAAAAAAAATGTAATTTTCAATATTTTGATGAGAATCCTTAAGACGGCTTTCACACCGAGCCACGGGGGGGGGCGTTAAATCCGCCCGCAAAGCGCCGCCGGAGCAGCGTTTTGCTGGCGGTATCGCAGCACTGCCCCATAGATTTTAATAGGGATCAGCGCTGAGTTCACCGCTCCTTCACCACTACAAAGAAGCTGCTGGCAGGACTTTTTGTGATGCCCTGCCAGCGCACCGCTCCAGTGTGAAAGCCCTCTGGCTTTCACACTGGAGTGAATGGAGCTGTTTTTTTCAGGCACTATTTTTAGCGCTGTAGTGCCTCAAAAAGGCTGGCGGTGTGAAAGGGGTCTTACTGGCAATGACTGCCTGAAGTCTGGAACCCATGGACATTACCAAAGACTTTTTTTTCTCCTTTCTGATGCTTTTGCCAGGCTATAACTGCAGCTGTCTTCAGTTGTTCTTTGTTTGTGGGTCTTTCTGCCTTTAGCTTTGCCTGAAATGCATGCTCAATTGGGTTTAGATCAGGTGATTAACTCGACCATTACAGAATATCCCACTCCTTTTCCTTCAAAAGCTCCAGGGTTGCTTTTGCAGTGTGTTTTGGATCATTGTTCATCTGTACTGTGAAGCGCCGTCCAATCAACGTTGCTGCATTTGGCTGAATCTGGGCTGACAGTATATCTCTAAACACTGCAGAATTCATCCGGCTGCTTCTGTCTTCTGTCACATCATCAATAAACACCAATGACCCAGTACCACTGGAAGCCATGCATGCCCATGCCATCACACTGCCTCCACCATGTTTTAGATATGTGTGCTTTGAATCATGCTGTTCCAAGCCTTCTCCACACTTTTTTTCCCTGTCATTCTGGTACAGATTAATCTTAGTTTCATCCGTCCAAAGAATGCTTTTCCAGAACTGGTCCGGCTTTTTTAGATGTTTTTTGGCAAAGTCTAAGCTGGTTTTTTTATTCTCCAGGCTAAATGGTTTGCACCTTGTGATGAACCTTCTGTCTTTGCTCTTGTGAAGTCTTCTCTTGATTGTAGACTTTGACAATGACAGGCCTACCTCCTAGAGAGTGACCTTCACTTGTCTGGATGCTGTGAATGGGTTTTTCTTTACCATAGAGAGGATCCTGTGATCATACATCACTGTTGTCTTCCGTGGATGTCCAGGCCTTTTTATGTTGCTGAGCTCACCAGTGCGTTCTTCTTTCCTCAGAATGTATCAAACTGTTGATTTGGCCACTCATAATGTTGCTGCTAGCTCTTTGATGGATTTGTTTCGTTTTTGTAGCCTTACAATGGCCTGTTTCACTTGCATGGACAGCTTCTTTGAACGCATGTAGGTTCACAGCAATAAATTCCAAATGCAAATACCACACTTGGAATCAACTCCAGACCTTTTACCTGTTCAATTGATGAAGAAATAATGAAGGAGTAGCCCACACCTGGCCATGAAAAAGCTTTTGATTCAATTGTCCAATTACTTTTGGTCTCTTGAAAAAAGGGGGTGACTATTTTTAAGAGCTATAATTCCTAAACCCTTCCTCCGATTTGGATGTACATACCCTCAAATTAAACCTGAGTGTGAGCACTTTCAGCTCATATCTTTATATTATATAACTATAGCTTGACTATGTTTTGGTAAATACCTGAAAAAAATAAAACTGTGCCTGTGTACAAATATATATGGACCTAATTATATATATATATATATATATAAAATGTATTAAATTACTGAATTATGTGCAAGGAACAATGCATATCAGAAGCCATCAATGTAAAACTGCAAGTTATGATAAACTGACATAAGTTTTCAAGGGGAAATTCACATTCTCTTCAAAAGGAACAATTCATAAACAGAGTTTTTTTCATATATCAAGTCACAAGTGTCGCTTCATGAGACACCATACTACAAAGGACATGATATATTCCTATAAACCGATTGCAATACAACTTTTGTATAAATATTACCGGAAGAATGAAGAAAAGAGTTATATTCATGAAAAAAATGATATTTGCATCATGATGGAGAACTACAAAGGTTCTATTTTCCTATGGCCAGCAAATTACACTATATTGGAACAGTGCACCAGCTGAGTTATAAAAGCAGGCAGCCACCATATCGACTTCAATATCACTCATTAACTCTTTCAGACAAATTAGAATTCCATATCAGATGTACAAGACAGTCTGAATCTCAATTCTATGGCTGAACTGACACCTAGTGGTCAAGAGAAATTGCCAGTTACCACCCACTTTTTACCCATCAATCAGGAAACAGTAAATATTGGTTGAGGAGTCGACAATATGGACAATGGTTTCAAATCATATAAAATTCAATGAGGACGCTTGGGAAAAAAAGACTCTCTTAACCACTTTAAGACCGGGCCTATTTTTGTTGTTTACAAGTTAAAATCATTTTTTTTGTTAGAAAATTACTTAGAAAAAAAATATTTATATATATAAAGTTTGGGGGTTCTAACACCCTAGAGAATAAAATGGCAGTCGTTGCAATACTTTGTCACACCGTATTTGCGCAGCGGTCTTAAGACAACAGTAAAGTTAGCCCAATTTTTTTTATATTGGCGACAAACTTACCCTTAAAAATCTCCATATGCGACATTAAAATAACTCTACAGGTTGCATTTTTTGAGTTACAGAGGGGGTTTAGGGCTAGAATTAATGCTCTCACTATAATGATTGCGGTGATACCTCTCATGTGTGGTTTGAACACCGTTTTCATAGGCGGGCGCTACTCACGCTTCTGCACGCAAGCTCAGCGGGACGGCGCGTTAAAAAAAAAAAAATTCATTTTTTTTTACCTTTTATTTTTAATTTTTACACTGTTCTTTAAAATAAATAAAATTGTTTCACTTTTATTCCTATTAGATAGAATGTAAACATCCCTTGTAACTGACATCTCATGGCATGGATGTCGCACCACTTCCTTAAATTAAATCTCTCTAAAACTGAGCTATTAATATTCCCCCCCGCACGTGCCCCCCTCCATGACTTTTCCATCAAAATCAACAATTCAACCATCAGTCCCTCCCCTCACGCCAGGGTACTCGGTGTAATCCTAGACTCGAACTTGTTATTTCAGCCTCAAGTCCAATCGCTGGCAAAAATTTGTAGACTTCACCTCCGAAACATCTCTAAAATTCGCCCCTTTTTAACAAATGAAACCACCAAGCTCCTCATTCACTCCCTTGTTATCTCTCGCCTTGACTATTGTAACTCCCTTCTCATTTGCCTGCCTCTCAGTAGGCTATCCTCTCTTCAGTCTATCATGAATGCTGCTGCCAGACTTGTCCACCTTACCAACCGTTCAGTGTCTGCCAAACCTCTCCTCCAATCCCTACACTGGCTCCCAATCACCCAGTGAATTTAAATTCAAAATACTAACCACAACTTACAAAGCCATTCACAACTCTGCCCCGAGCTACATCGCCAATCTTGTCTCCAAACATATCCCAAACCGTCCTCTCCACTCTTCTCAAGACCTCCTGTCAAGCTCTCTTGTTTCCTCCTCCCATGCTCGTCTCCAGGATTTCTCCAGAGCCTCTCCCATCCTCTGGAACTTGCTACCTCAACCTGTCCGGCTATCCCCTACTCTAGCTACCTTCAGGCGATCCCTGAAAACTCATCTCTTCAGGGAAGCCTATCACATCTCCAACTAATCTTTTACCACTTCCATCAGCTCATTCCCCACAGTTACAACCTTTTGTACCACCTCCCCCACCCTATTAGATTGTAAGCTCTTCTGAGCAGGGCCCTCTTAATCATCTTGTATTTTATTGTATTATAACTGTATTGTCTCCCTTTTTATATTGTAAAGCGCTGCGTAAACTGTTGGCGCTATATAAATCCTGTAATAAATAAATAAAAAATAATAGAAAAAAGCATGACAGAACCTCTTAAATATGCGATCTGGGGTAAAAAAGACCTCAAATCTCATATTTACACTAAAATGCAATAAAAAATAAATATTAAATTTGAAAAAAAAAAAGTTGCCTTAACCACTTGCCGACCGCTGCACGCCGGTGTATGGCGGCAGAATGGCACGGGCAGGCATATGGGCGTACCTGTACGTCCCTGTCTCCCAGCGGACGGGGGGTCCGAGGCAGTTGGATTAGCTTCAGGAGCGATCCATGCTGAGGGGGAGGCCACTGATTCATGGCCACCCCCCCCATGATCGCTCCTGGCTCCTCTGCTTCTGAAAATGTAAACAGAAGCAGAGGAAGTGATGTCATCTCTCCTCGTGTCGGTCTTTTCGGTCCAGCGCGCGAGGAGAGAAGACATCAAGTAAGTGCACCAACACTACACTTAAAGTAGAACACATAGGCACCCAAATCACCCCCCACCCAATCCCCCCCCCCCCCCTGCACTCCCTGTCACAGTGGCGCCAATAGCATTTTTTTTTTGTACTTATTACTGCATTGGTGTCATTTTTAACTGTTATAAGTGGTAGGGCAGTTAGTGGTAGGCCCCTTTAGGTCTAGGGTACCCCCCTAACAAAGGTTTAACCCCTTCATCACCCCCTGTCGCCAGTGTCACTAAGTAATCTTTTTTCTGATCGCTGTATTAGTGTCACAGGTGATGCTAGTTAGCCAGGTAAGTATTTGGTTCACCGTCAGCTTTTTATAGCGTCGGGTACCCCCATATACTACCTAATAAAGGTTTTAACCCCCTGATTGCCCCCCTATTAACCCTTTCACCAGTGATCACTGTATAACTGTTATGGGTGACGCTGGGTAGTTTGTTTTTAATAGTGTCAGGGCACCCGCAGTTTATTATCTAATAAAGGTTTAACCCCCTGATCGCCCAGCGGGTGATATCAGTTAGGTTTTAGGGTCAGATAGGGTCTGCTTTGCCCCAGGCAGCGTCAGGTTAGTGCCAGTACCGCTAACACCCACGCACGCAGCATACACCTCCCTTAGTAGTATAGTATCTGAACGGATCAATATCTGATCTGATCTATACTAGCGTCCCCAGCAGTTTAGGGTTTCCCAAAAATGCAGTGTTAGCGGGATCAGCCCAGATACCTGCTAGCAACTGCATTTTTGCCCCTCTGCCCAGCCCAGCCCACCCAAGTGCAGTATCGATCGATCACTTATAAAACACTAAACACATAACTGCAGCATTCGCAGAGTCAGGCCTGATCCCTGCGATCGCTAACAGTTTTTCTGGTAGCGTTTGTTACATTTACGGCTCCATGACAGACAGCTCTGACCATGGAGTTGTGGTCCCTGCCAAGGTCAGGCATACCAGACCCTGATCTTCTTCTGCTGTTGTTGAGGTGCAAGAACTGCAGGGCTCTCGTATTGAGCAGAGAAGTACTAGCTCCGCTATTCCTTCTGGTGAACTGTCAAGCACCAGCGGCCTAGTACACCCTGGTCGTACATCCAGCACTGCAGTAACACTTGGTGACATGGCGAGTCCCATAAGTGCAGTTCAAGCTGGCGAGGTGCACAAGTAGTGTCCCGCTGCCACCAAGAAGACAAAGACAGGCCCGTCGTGCCCATAGTGTCCTTCCTGCAGTATTCGCCAATCCAAATTGGGAGCCCACCACTTCTGCAGCACCCGTACTTCCCCCATTCACTGGCCAACCCGGCATTCAGGTGAAAACAGATTTTTGATTTTATGTCATTTGATTTTTATTCACTGTTTTTCACCGAAGATCTCTATAGATCTATCGTGGACCAAAGCAATTTGTATGCTGGTCAATTCATTGCCGCTAATCCCCAGTCCTCCCTTGCCAGAGATTGGAGACTGATTACGGTCTCCGAATTTAAGACCTTTCTGGGCCTATCCCTCAACATGGGCATAGTTAAAATGAGTATATTGCGGTCATATTGGTCCACTGACCCAATGTACCATATGCCCGTGTTCTCTGCTTCCATGGCCAGGGCACGATACGAGCAGATTTTGCGGTTCATGCACTTCAACAAAAATTAACTCGTCCTTGTGGAGACCCTGGATACGATCGGCTCTACAAAATTCAGCCCCTCGTAAAGCACTTCAACCAACGTTTGGCAGACTTGTTTACTCCCCATCAAGTTGTCTGAGTTGATGAGTCCCTGATTAAGTTTTCTGGCCGCTTGTCATTCAAACAGTACCTTCCCAGCAAGCGTGCCAGATACGGGGTCAAGATGTATAAGCTCTGTGACAGGGCCACAGGCTATACATGTAGTTTTATGATTTACAAGGGAAAAGATAGTCACGTAGAGCCAAACTGCCCTGACTACATAGGAAGCACTGGCAAGATTGTGTGGGACTTGGTGTCACCTTTATTCGGAAAGGGGTACCATTTGTATGTGGACAATTATTACACAAGCTTGCCACTTTTTAGTCACTTGTTTGATCATCAGATTGGAGCATGTGGCACAGTGCGATCTAATCGCCGGGGCTTTCCCCAGTGGCTTGTAGATTCCTGTCTTAGGCTGGGGAGAGAGACTGCTTGAAGTGTAATAACTTGTATGAAGTGGAGGGATAATAAGAATGTTTACATTCTTACCTCCCTTCATGCAGACCCGACGGTCCAAATTACTACGGCGACTGGTGTTGTGGAGAAACCCCTTTGTGTCCATGAATATAACCAAAATATGGGAGGGGTGGACCTCAACGACCAGTTGTTGGCACCGTACCTAGTTGCCTGTAAGGCCAGAAGCTGGTACAAAAAAGTGTCTATTTATTTCAATTGGCTTTTCTGAACGCACATGTGCTATACAGAGCTTCAGGACGGACTGGATTCTTCCTTAAAGTGGAGTTCCACCCACTTTTACAACTCTTCAGCATCCCTCACTAAACTGTGCACTGTAAACAAATTGGATTTTTTTTTTTTTTTTTCAGCACAGACTGTATATCTGCTGTAATCATTTTTCACTTCCTCCTCCCTGGCCGTGGCCCATCGCATCATTTCCTGTTTGCAATGCCTCCTGGGAAGGGGCAGCAACTTCCTCTGACACTGCCGTTGCTATGGAAACCTGACCTGAAACCTATTACACTGCTTATGCTGCACTGAGCATGTACGAGATCTGCAAGGATGAGATCCAGGAAGAAATACAGTCTGGCTTCAGATGCCCACACTTAAGATGGCCACGGCCTGCTGCAAGTTTATAAAATAACAAACTACTGCTAAAAACTAACAAAACAGACCTTAGTTTACAGACTAACTTTACTAGAATACATTAAGCTTGTGTATTATAGGGGTATTTTTATTTAAAAAGTATAATTTCGGCCGGAACACCGCTTTAAATTCCAGGAAGAGATCTTCAGAGCCCTTCTGTTTCCAGACAGTGCTCCACCTCACCATCCCCAACCAAATGCAGTAAGCCGGCTGCATGAGAGGCATTTTCCATATGTCCTCCCGAGTACCCCTACCCAACGAGCCTCCCAAAGAAAATGTTGTGTCTGCAGAAAGCGCAGATATAGGTGTGACACCCGTTATTGACCCCGTTGTCCTGACAATCCTGGTCTTTGCATTGGTGAATGTTTTTACCATACACTAGTGGAGTTTTAGCGTAGGGTACAGCATTGCACAGACTAGGCACACTTTCACAGGGTCTCCCAAGATGCCATTGAATTTTGATAGACCCGAACCTGGAACTGAACTGTTACATTTACAAATAAAAGTGTAAAGAGAAAAAAAAAAAAGTAAAAAAAACACAAAAAAAATAAAAAAATAGTTGTCGTTTTCTTGTTCTCTTAATCTCTGTTCTCCATCTATTGTTCTGCTATTTTTTACTGTATTCTATTCTGCAATGTTTTATTGTGTTTTATTGTTAACCATTTTTTTGTTTTCAGGTACGCTATTCAGCTGCAGCGTGGATTCATTTATCTATCTTGACAGCTATACCGTTTGCTCCCACGATACATAAAGCGTTGTCTCCAGCGCTGTCTGAGGTGATTTCACCACCACAGTTAAAAAAAAAAAAAAATGACACCCCCCCACCGTCTTCCATGGTTTTCTCTGGCTCTCCTGTCCCAACAGAGAACCTGAGAATGCAGCCGGTGGTTCCGCCAGCTGACCATAAAGCTGATCAGAGACCAGAACGGCTCAAATCATCTCTATGGCCTAAGAAACCGGAAGCTACAAGCATTTCATGACTTAGATTTTGCCGGATATAAACAGCGCCATTGGGAAAGCATTTTATCACACGATCTTGGTGTGGTCAGATGCTTTGAGGGCAGAGGAGAGATCTAGGGTCTAATAGACCCCCATTTAAAAAAAAAAAAAAAGGAGTACCTATTGCTATCATAGGGGATATTTACATTCCCTGAGATAACAATAAAAATGATTAAAAAAAAATATATATAAATGAAAGGAACAGTATAAAAATAAAATAAAAAAGCTAAATAAATAATAATAAAAAAATATATCACCCCTATCCCTCCCCTGCTTTCGTGCAAAGGCAAACGCAAGCGTCGGTCTGGCGTCATATGTAAACAGCAATTGCACCATGCATGTGAGGTATCACCGCGAAGGTCAGATCGAGGGCAGTCATTTTAGCAGTAGACCTCCTCCATAAATCTAAAGTGGTAGCCTGTGAAGGCGTTTAAAGGCTTTTAAAAATGTATGTAGTTTGTCGCCGCTGCACGTTTATGTGGAATTTTAAAGCATGTTGTGTTTGGTATCCATGTACTCGGCCTAAGATCATCTTTTTTATTTCATCAAATATTTGGGCAATATAGTGTGTTTTAGTGCATTAAAATAAAAAAAGTGTTTTTTTCCAAAAAAAATGCGTTTCAAAAATCGCTGCACAAAAACTGTGAAAAAAAAAAAAATTAAACACCCACCATTTTAATCTGTAGGGCCTTTGCTTTAAAAAAATATATGTTTGTGGATTCAAAGTAATTGTTTTGCAAAAAAAAAAAGATTTTTTCATGTAAACAAAAAGGCTTTGTCTTCAAGTGGTTAGAAGAGTGGGTGATGTGTGACATAAGCTTCTAAATCTTGTGAAAAAAATGCCAGGACAGTTCAAAGCCCCCCCAAATGACCCCATTTTGAAAGTAGACACCCCAAGCTATTTGCTGAGAGGCATGTTGAGTCCATGGAATATTTTATATTTTGACACAAGTTGCGGGAAAAAGACAATTCTTTTTTTTTTTTTGCACAAAGTTGTCACTAAATGATATATTGCTCAAACTTGCCATGGGCATATGTGAAATTACACCCCAAAAGACATTCTGTTTCTTCTCCTGAGTGCGGGGATACCACATGTGCGTGACTTTTTGGGAGCCTAGCTGCGTACGGGACCCCGAAAACCAAGCACCGCCTTCAGGCTTTCTAAGGGTGTAAATTTTTGATTTCACTCCTCACTGCCTATCACAGTTTCGGAGGCCATGGAATGCCCAGATGGCACAAAATACCCCCAAATGACCCCATTTTGGAAAGTAGACACCCCACACTATTTGCTGAGAGGTATGGTGAGTATTTTGCAGATCTCGCTTTTTGTCACAAAGTTTTGAAAATTGAAAAACAAAAAAAAAACAAATGAGCTGCAAAATACTCACCATGCCTCTCAGCAAATAGCTTGGGTGTCTACTTTACAAAATGGGGTCATTTGGGGGGGTTTTGTGCCATCTTGGCATTTTATGGCCTTCAAAACTGCGATAGGTGGTGAGGAGTGAAATCAAAAATCGACGCCCTTAGAAAGCCTGAAGGCGGTGATTGGTTTTCAGGGCCCCGTACGCGGCTAGGCTCCCAAAAAGTCCCACACATGTGGTATCCCCATACTCAGAAGCAGCAGAATGTATTTTGGGGTGTAATTCCACATATGCCCATGGCATGTGTGAGCAATATATCATTTAGTGACAACTTTCTTTTTTTTTTGTCATATGAATAAAATATTCAATGGGCTCAACATGCCTCTTAGCAATTTCCTTAGGGTGTCTACTTTCCAAAATTGGGTCATTCGGGGGGCGGTTTATACTGCCCTGCCATTTTAGCACCTCAAGAAATGAAATAGGCAGTCAAACTAAAAGCGGTGTAAATTCCAGAAAATGTACCCTAGTTTTTAGACGCTATAACTTTTGCACAAACCAATATACGCTTATTGACATTTTTTTTTTTACCAAATACATGTGGCTAAATACATTTTGGCCTAAATGTTTGACTAAAATTTCGTTTTTTGGATTTTTTTTATAACAAAAATTAGAAAATATAATTTTTTTTCAAAATTTTCAGTATTTTTCCATTTATATCGCAAAAATAAAAATCGCAGAGGCAATCAAATACCATTAAAAGAAAGCTCTATTTGTGGGAAAAAAGGATGCAAATTTCGCTTGGGTACAGCATTGCATGACCGCGCAATTACCAGTTAAAGCAGTGCAGTGCGAAATTGTAAAAAGTCCTCTGGTCTTTGGCCAGCCAAATGGTCCGGGGCTTAAGAGCTATTTGCGGAAGTGACATTTTGACGTCGCTTCCGCCCTTGTATGGTATGTAGACGGGTAGGGGCCATCATCCCCTCACTCATCTCCATACCTAACAGGGAGAATGACACGATCGCATCTGCCGCTGACACCAGCTCCGGTAAGCGCCAGAGAGCGGCGGGAGGGGGGGCCCTCTCCTGCTGCCAATAAAATTTATCTTGTGGCTAATCTGTCACAGAGACCACTTTTATCTGAAAGTGGACCGCCGACCGAAGACGAGGATACTGGGGTTATGGTAGCTAGCTGCTGCCATAACAATGATATTCCTCTTTAAACAGCCGACAGCGGGCAGTCCGTAAGTGGCTAAAAAAAAAAAAACAACACTTGCTTGATCACACCGAGAAGGCTGCTGCTCGATGACCACTGCTGATATCGCTGACCATTTGCTGCCTAAGATGAACCATCATCATCTCATCCAATAATACCTCAAGCATTTTTCTTTGGAGGAAGTGGTGAGATATAGGCAAAAGTATTGCTACAAAAATTTTGCTCATAGATTATCACTAGTGTTTTACATAGTTATTATTTATGGTGTATAGGTTGAATTCATTTTCCCACGTATTCTTATAATTTGTATTCGGAAACTGTATAGTAAAATCGTGTGCAAATAAATGTTGAAAATCTCTTGCTATTGTTGGTATACCAGGTTGTTTGTTGATTATTCCTGCTAATTCAGCAAACCAATTGTCTTTCGAACACGTTTTATTTGTAGAAATTGTTTTGCTCTTTCGAGTGGTTCCTTTCTCTCCTACGGCCGCAGAGATTAAGAAGCTTTTTCAAGAGCGTTAGCTATTTTATTTTGCTATTGCTGTATCATTGCAAATCATAATTTAAGGTCTTATTGGTTTACATATTTGCCTTTAAAAAGTAATTACATTTTAATTGTGTTGATTTCCTTGATTGTGTGTTTGAATTATAATCACCAGTATTTTTAAGTTTTGTGTATAGATACATAAAAAAAACTTGTATTTTAATAAATTATCTTTATTTATTAAATTCATTGGGAGATATTTGTATATTTAGTAAGAAATCGCCATAACTTAACCACTTCGCAACCAGGCCAATTCTGACATTTCTCTCCTACATGTAAAATTCATAATTTTTTTGCTCGAAAATTACATAGAACCCCCAAACATTATATATGTTTTTTTAGCAAAGACCCTAGAGAATACAATGACGCTCGTTGCATCTCGCACGGTATTTGCGCAGCAATTTTTCGAACACGTTTTTTTCAGAAAAAAAACTATTTCATGCTTAAAAAAAAACAAAACAGTAAAGTTAGCCCAATTTTTTTTGCATAATGTGAAAGATGAAGATACGCAGAGTAAATAGATACCCAACATGTCATGCTTCAAAATTGCACGCGCTCGTGGAATGGCGCCAAACTTTGGTATTTAAAAATTCCCATAGGCGACGCTTTAACATTTTTTACTGGTTACATATTTTGAGTTACAGAAGAGGTCTAGGGCTAGAATTATTGCTCTCGCTGTAACGTTCGCGGCGATACCTCACATGTGTGGTTTGAACACCGTTTTCATATGTATGCGTTCACGTATGCGTTCACTTCTGCGTACGAGCTCACGGGGACAGGGGCGCTTTAAAAAAAATTTTTTTTTTTTTTTTATTATTGTTAATTTGACTTTTATTTTTTAAATTTGACAGTTTAAAAAAAAAAAAAAAATTGATTACTTTTATTCCTATTACAAGGAATGTAAACATCCCTTGTAATAGGAATATTACCTGATCGGACCTATTAACAGTGACATATGGGGTCAATAAGACCCCACATCTCACCTCTAGGCTGGAAAGCCTAAAATTAAAGAAAAAAAAAAAAAAAACGATCACCGCTTCCCAGCGGAGGCGGCGCCGTTATTCGAATGCAGAGGCCGGGCGTGACGTCATCACATCGCGCCCGGCCTCCGAACGATCATAGAGACTCCGGCGACCATCTGGTCCGCCGGAAATCTCTATAGTGATCATCCGGGGCCGGCGGTTCCTGTGTCCGACTCACCGATGGAAGCGGTGAGTCGGTAGAAGCACCGGAGGGCGGCGGGGGGGGGGGGGGGGGGTGTCCCCTCCCGCCGCCCATAAGAACGATCAAGCGGCGGAACAGCCGATATGATCATTCTTATGGTGCAGGGAATCGCCGGCTGAAACCGGCAATATCTGAATGATGTCTGTAGCTACAGGCATCATTCAGCTATACCCCCGCAAACTGGAGGCCATCATATGACGGCCTACGGTCGGCAAGTGGTTAAAGAGCTCAGAAAATTGTTGTGGTATACGGAGTATCTGAACTAAATTCATATTGTTTTATGAAGTTATTTAACCTCCTAGGCGGTAACCCCGAGTCTGGCTCGGGTCCAGCTTTTTATGCTGGGAGCGGTAACCCCGAGCCAGACTCGGGCTTGCGTGCAGGATGCAGGGGGGAAGTTACTTACCTTTTCCCCTGGATCCTGCGATGTCTCCCCGCTGTGTGAGCGAGCCGTCCGCTCGCTCGATTCACACAGTGCCGGTCTCCGTTCCCTGCGACGTTACGACGCACGGGAGCGGAGATCGGCGCCAAATTTAAAAAAGTTTAAAAACACAACACACATACAGTACTGTAATCTTACAGATTACAGTACTGTATACAAAAAATACACACCCCCTTTGTCCCTAGTGGTCTGCCCAGTGCCCTGCATGTCATTTTATATAATAAAAAGATTTTTTTTCTGCCTGGAAACTGGAGATTGTCCATAGCAACTAAAAAGTGTCCCTTTATGTCAAAAGTGGTTTTAGACCAGCTAGAAAACACCGATAAAAAATTAAAATCACAATTTATCATCAAACAATAAATTTAATGACAGCGACTATTCTGCAACTGAGCAAATTTCAGTGTTTTTGATTTGATTACATTATTGAATCATTTTTATATAGATTTAAGTGAGTTATTCATAAGAATTCATAAGAATTGCATGCCTACAATATAAAAACGCCAAATTTCCATGCAAAATAATTGTACCGCTTTCAGCACAAAATTCCAGCCAGAATCATACCGCCAGGGAGGTTAATATTTCCCGTAAACAGCTGGAGGCGCTGGCTATTAATTCTATTTATAATTCAGGCACCACCCTTTTATTAATTTATAATTCATCAAGCCCCTATTTTTATTTAATTACATTTTCCCTGTATACATCACAACTAGATTTTTATACCACATGCTTACAACAAACTCAACGCCAAATCAAATCATCTAGCATTCCCATTAATTTAAACATCTTTTCAGCCACCTTCTGGTTGGTGCAGGACCTGTTACACTGGTGGAGCTGCTCCTTCTGCCTGCCCTGATTAATCTCTGGCTATACCGATGTACAGTTTGGTGGAGCCATGGGAGCTTGGTCTGATCTAAATGCCTCTCAACCAGGAAGCCATGGCACCCCTGATGATTTCAGAGGGCACCACAGCTGAGAAAGGCTTGGTTAATAAATTAATTACAAACATATCACACGGACACGATTATCAGCTGATTATATTTCTACAGTATTTGCAGTGCATAGGTCGAGGGCTTGATTCTCAACAGGGGCACTACTTGCATGGAGTTTGAATGTTCTCAAATTGCTTGCCTGGGTTTACTTCCTGATCCTATCGTTATGGGTTAGATTGGCAGTCTTCTTTCTATGGAAACCTTAAAGCTGAATTCCAGCAATTCACCCACTTTGATAAATGTGCAGGCATACTATAAGTACAAGGAGGTGCATGCCACTTCCTGGACTTATCTCGAATATTTACATCGGACAGGTTTATGGCAATCGTGGAGGATACTCTTGGGACTCAGAGGAAAGAAGCACACACAGCATCTATGCCTGCCCCTCCTCTGCTACCCATTTACAGAAGCCTTTGTATTTTGTGAATGAGTTCACCTAATAAAAAGGCTTCCGTGTCAAGGGGAGGGGAGTTGAGGGGTGGGCATACCATCTACATAGTTACAGAGGTTGAAAAAATACAAGTCCATCAAGTCCAACCTGTGTGTTTGCTTTTATGTCAGTTTTACATTTTATATCCCTGTATGTTAAGGTCGTTTAGGTGCCCATCTAATAGTTTTTTGAAATTATCTATGCTCCCTGCTGAAACCACTGCTTGTGGAAGAGAATTCCACACTCTTACGGTAAAGAACCCTCTATGCAGTTTAAAGGTTAAATCAATTCTATACTAATCTTAGTGAATGGTCACATATTTTTAATTTCCCTTTCACAGAAAAATGTTATCCCTATTGTGGGGTCACCAGTAAGGTATTTGTACATTGAAATCATATCCCCTCTCAAGCATCTCTACTCCAGAGTGAATAAGTTCAATGCTCGTAATCTTTCCTCATAACTAGGGTTAACCAGTCCCTTTATTAGCGTTTTTACCATTCTCTGGACTCTCTCCAGTTGCAGCACATCCTTCCTGTGGACTGGTGCCCAGAACTAGACAGCATACTCCAGGTGCGGCCGGATCAGAGTCTAGTAGAGTGGGAGAATTATCGTTCTATCTCTAGAGTTAATCCCCTTTTTAATGCATGCCAATATTCTGTTGGCTTTGCTTGCAGCAGCCTGGCATTGCATGCCATTGCTGAGCCTTTTCCATCCTAGATTCCCTCAGAGATTCTACTCCTAATGAGTAGATTGCATTCATATTTTTGCTTCCCATATGCATAATTTTAAAATTTTCTACATTAATCCTCATTTGCCATGTAGTTGCCCACCCCATTCATTTGTTCAGATCTTCTTGAGAAGTTTCCACATCCTGCGGATAAACTATTGCCCTGCTTAGCTTAGTATCGTCTGCAAATACCGAGATCTAGCCGTTTATCCCATCCTCCAGATAGTTTATATATAAATTAACCACTTGCTGCCTGCCATATAGCAAAATGACGGTGGCAAAGTGGTTTCAATATCTTGACCAGACGTCATACGATGTCTTCAGAATATTAAGCCGCTGCGCGCCCCCGGGAGCGCGCATCGCGGCGATCGTTATTGCGGTGTGTCAGTCTGACACACCACAACTCCGTTATAGGAAAAGAGTCTGACGGAGACTCTTTACATCGTGATCAGCTGTGATTGGACACGGCTGATCAAGTGGTAAACCGGAAGAGCCGGTGATCAGCTTTTCCTCACTCGCGGCTGCTCCTTTAACAGGCGGATCTGTGCTGATCGATTATCAGTGCAGCCCCCCTGAGGATGCCCATACTGGACCACCAGGGATGCCACCAGACCACCAGGGATGCCACCCTAGGCCACCATGGATGCCAATCAGTGCCCACAATGGGCATCACTGATTGGCAGGCATTATTGTTTGGCACTGATTGGCATCCATCAGTACAATACATTACAGTACATCAGTGCCACCTATCAGTGCCCATCCATGCCGCCTATTAGTGCCCATCCATGCTGCCTATTAGTGCCCATCAGTGCTGCCTATTAGTGCCCATCAGTCACGCCTCATCGATGCCACCTTATCAGTGCCCATCAGTGCATCCCCATCAGTAAAAAGTGTTTTCCTTTGGGATGCACCGGCTAATACCCTTATTTAATATGCTCTTAAAGCACACCCATTATTCCTTCGTGTTCTTTGTTCCTAAGATTTTATCCAATTTAATATCTTCTAGCAAGGAGCGTAATTTAGGGAAGTTGGCTTTTTGGAAATTTAGAGTCTTTGTATTCCCCTTATGTTTCTTAGTTGTGTGATTTATACTGAAACTAATTGACCTGTGATCGCTGTTTCCTAAATTGCCCCATATTTCCACATCTGTGATCAGGTCTGTATTGTTGGTAATCAGTAGGTCTAGTAAAGCTTTGTTTCTTGTTGGTGCATTTACCATCTGACCCATGAAATTGTCCTGCAAGACATTTAGGAAATGGCGAGCTTTAGATGAATGCACAGTTCCTTCAGCCCAGTCTATGTCTAGATAATTAAAATCCCCCATTATAATGACACTTCCCATCCTTGCCGCCATTCCAAACTGTGATAGGAGGTCTGCCTCCCTCTGGTTAGGGGGCCTATAGCATACTTCCAGTTTTACTTTCCCCTTAGTTTCCTCCCTTTGTAGCTCTACCCATAAGGATTCCACCTCCTCCCTTGCCCCATTAGTGATGTCGTCCATCACATTCACTTGTACATCATTTTTTATATACTGGCATACCCCTCCCCCTTTTTTACCCTACCTATCCCTGGGATATAGGGAATAGCCTTCAATGGTTGCTAGCCAATCATGAGAGCTGTGGGAAATTCCCACAACATCTTTTATTCTCCTCGTACAAATAGCAGCTCTAGTTCTCACATCTTGTCTGCCAGACTCCTGTTCCAAGGTTGCAAATAGTACTTGTTACTGTACTTTACACGGGTTTAGGTGCTTTAGTCAACCTACCACTAATGCCCCCAATACTACCCTCTGGAATTTGTTCCACACCGACTATCCCTACCTCTGGACCCCCCCCCCCCCATCGCCTAGTTTAAAAGCTCCTCTAACTTGTCAGACATTTTCTCTCCCAGCCGATCTGCACCTTCCCCATTTCGGTGCAGTCCGTCCCGGCTAAAGAGCTGACTGAGAAGTCGGCCCAGTTCTCCAGGAACCAAAACCCCTCCTTTCTACACCACCTCCTCATCCACTTGTTTACTTCCCTAATCTCCTGCTGCCTTTCTGGTGTGGCTTGAGGTACCAGTAGTATTTATGAGACTACCTTGGAAGTCCTTTTCCTCAATTTAGCTCCCAAGTCCCTAAAATCGTTTAGGACACTCCATCTTTCTCTGACATTCTCATTGGTGCCAATATGCACCATGACAGCCGGGTCTTTACCAGCCCCTCCCAGTAATCTATAAAACTAGAGCTAATGGAATGGGAAGTGAAATAATAACTATATATATATATATATATATATATAAATATAAATGGGAAAAAAACACAGCTATTAACAAAGGTGCTAAAACCTTATAAGATAAGTGTACAAATATTTAACAGCACTAATGGAGTGATTCAAACAAATATGAATCACAATTTAAGGTGCACAAGTGCAATAATAACATAATTGAACAATTTATATAATGTATACGGTGTAAAAGGGGATTAGGGGGGCATAATTTCAGTAGACCATCACTCCCCATCAATGTTTGAGTTTTTTTTTTAAAAAGTTTTTCAAAATATTCACCAAACAACGTAAAATTGGCTTTTTGGCAAGAGGAGGAGGGATTGTGGGGGATAGACACTTAGGGCCAGTATACACAGGCTGAATATCGGCCGGTTCAACAGAAACCGTCTGACATTGTACAGCAGCCTGTCTGACAGAAGTCCGCTTTTATCAAGCGGCAATGCTGGAAAACCAGCATCTGATCAGCACTTACAGCCAACATTTTGCTATGGCGCCCCCTAATTTGTAATTTCCCCCGACAGCATACTAGACAAGCAATTGTTATGCAACTGGGTTTAAACTTGCCCACCAGATGGCAATCTGCTTTTAAAATATTTTATTTACCCACAAGGCTGACCTCCAGTGTCTTTTCTACTTATTTGTATTCTATACTGATCAGAGTGTCACACCTGGTCTGAAATACTTTGGAAAACAGTGTGCTCTGCAGATGGAAGCAACTACCATGTAGCTGATGAGACAAACTGCAATTGTTAATCTAATTTTTACCTTTTAACTGAACGTTATACATGAGGATAATGAACCTGACAGAGTTCTTAGCTTAATGAAAAATACTATTCCTATTAAGCTGGCTATACACTAGTAGAATTTTGGTCGCAATTTTTTGTTTTAAGAATGTTTGTTCAATTTTATAATCCTTAGTGGGTTTTTTTTTTATTTTTATAATCCTTACTGATTGGTTTGCTTTCAATTGAGGGTTGAGAAAAAACAGCAAAATGGAAACATTTTCCCTAACGAATTTCTAACAGTGAATGTGGTTTCTGTTTGGGAAATTTTATTCATTTCCAAAAGCAAAGGAAACATAATTTTGAAGAACTTTTGAATGGCAAGACAGGCCCCCATTATGCTACCCTTAAAAGGTTGTCCCCTAGGTTGAGAAAACACTCAAAACGGCAGAACTATTGTTATTCAATCAACTGTCCAGTATTTGTACATGGATTTATCAGTGGTGATTTATTGTAAATCATTTTACCTATTCACACATCATGGCTTTTAAAAGTTTTCTTTACAAAATAAAGCAAAGATTTAAACTCTTAAACAAATATTAAAGAAGCAGCATATAACATATGGAAAATAAGAGTGCACAGAAAAAAAAAATAAAGTACATTTCTTAAATAAAATCTATGGGTTACTAATGGAAAAAAGAATACAACCATCTGTTGCAGCCAAAATCATTTCTTTTGTCATTGGTGAGGTTTACACAAAGTTCATCAACTACATATACAGGTCACCACGATGACCGATGAGTTTCATACATACCCTTTGCAGTCAGAAAGTCAAGAGAAATGGAAGTGTTACATCTGAAATCTACAGATGTCATCAATCCCCAAACTTATTGCTTTGCATCCAGCACCAAAACCTCAATAGAGATCACATAATTTAAACTGTTCTGTTCTTTGATGCGTATTTTCCCCCAAACATCACATTACACAGGAAAAAAAATGATCCTGCTCTTTATTGTAAACCTTTTGCTTTTATGCACTTTCATCTAAGATCATAGAAGATTGAAAGTCAGCATATCTGAAGTTATACATCTCTGCTAACAACAGTATCAAAATACTTTTGTAAAGGCAAATCACCCACAAAAATGCATTCATTGTACATTCAAATACTTTTCCACATAATACAAAAAAAAAAAAACCCTCAGTGTGTCAGTAGTAAAGGCCACTGTTTGCAGTATATTTTGGATAAATTAAAATGCAATATTAAAAAAAAAAAAAAAAGACAACAAAAAAAGAAAAAAAGAAAAGCATTTTCCAGAATGCATTGAGGTCAGAAAGTGCTGGTGAACTTCTACAACATAAAACTTCAAAATGTAAAAATAAAATAAAAATAAAAACAAAACAAAAAAAACTATGTAAAACTAGAAAAAATAATAATAGCCCAAAAAATTACCAGCTTTAATCGATGAAAAATAAAACAAATAATTCACAGGCTTACTTTCGAAAGGAAAACATGGCCATATGTTACACCTGTATATGGCAGATTTGTAAAATCAACACATTAATATTCCTTTTGTTTTTTGATATACAAGTAAGCAATTATTCAAGCCCCAAAACATCTGAAAAAATGTTGGAATGAAAGTTTTTAAATTAAGATGATAAATGAAATCCATTCTTCCTTTTCAAACCCACGGTCCTAAAAGACATGTCATCTTGTTATAAGTTTAAACGTGGGCAGACAGGAGGAGGGCAGCACGCAAATTCTCTCAGTATGCTCCGCGCCACATCTACATTATTCTGAGCAATTTCCAGAGCCCTTTTAACTTCTTCGAAGGAGAATCCCTCACCCATTAATTTAGCTATTTTTGCATCTACATTCTCTGCTGAACAGTCAGCACTGTAAGGTCTTCTGTGATGAATCTCAGGTGCTGTTCTGCGTGGCAGTGGTTTGGGTGGTCTGGCTGGTGCTTGTGGACATTCTGGAAAGGAAAAAAATAAAATATTAAAGAAGAGAAACTCTGCAGTATTTTATTTACAAGGTTAGGCCACTGAAAATAAATGTTCTTCTACAGCTCACCATGGTCAATAGCCATATGCTTTTAATGAGCTTGGGGTGCACTATTTACAGTATCTGACAAAAGTGAGTACATCCCTCACATTTTTGTAAATATTGTATTATATCTTTTAATGTGACAACACTGAAGAAATGCCACTTAGCTACAATGTAAATTAGTAAGTGTACAGCTTGTATAACAGTGTAAATTTTCTGTCCCCTCAAAATAACTCAACACACACAGCCATTAATGTCTAAACTGCTGCCAACAAAAGTGATTACACCCCTAAGTGAAAATGCCCAAATTGGGCACAATTAGCCATTTTCCCTCCCGTTGTCATGTGACTCGTTAGTGTTACAAGGTCTCAGGTGTGGTAAATTTGGTGTTATCGCTCTCTCCCTCTCATACTGGTCACTGGTAGTTCAACATGGCACCTCATGGCTGAAACTGAGCTGCAGCACAGTGGCCAAGACCATACAGTGGTTTAACAAGACAGGTTCCACTCAGAACAGGCCTCAACATGGTCGACCAAAGAAACTGAGTGCACGTGCTCAGCGTCATATCCAGAGGTTGCCTTTTGGAAATAGACATACGAGTGCTGCCAGCATTGCTGCAGAGGTTAAAGGGGTGGGGGGTCAGCCTGTCAGTGCTCAGTCCAAACGCCACACACTGCATCAAATTGGTAAGCATGGCTGTCATCCCAGAAGGAAGCCTCTTCTAAAGATGATGCGCAAAAATGCCCGCAGTTTGTTGAAGACAAGCAGAATAAGGACATTGATTGCTGGAACCATGTCCTGTGCTCTGATGAGACCAAGATAAACTTATTTGGTTCAGATGGTGTCAAGCGTGTGTGGTGGCAACCAGGTGAGGAATACAAAGACAAATGTGTGTTGCCTACAGCCAAGCATGGTGGTGGGAGTGTCATGGTCTGGGGCTGCATGAGTGCTGTCGGCACTGGGGAGCTACAGTTCATTGAGGGAACCATGAATGCCATCATGTACTGTGACATACCAAAGCAGAGCCTGATCCCCCTCCCTTCAGAGACTGGGCCACAGGGCAGATTCCAACATGATAATGACCCCAAACACACCTCCAAGACGAGCACTGCCTTGCTAAAGAAGCTGACGGTAAAGGTGATGGACTGGCCAAGCATGCCTGCAGACCAAAACCCTACTGTGCATCTGTAGGGCCTCCTCAGACAGAAGGTGGGGAAGGGCAAGGTCTCTAACATCCACCAGTTCCATGATGTCTTCATGGAGGAGTGGAAGAGGACTCCAGTGGCAACCTGTGAAGCTCTGGTGAACTCCATCCCCAAGAAGGTTAAGGCAGTGCTGGAATATAATGGCGACCACACAAATAATTGACACTTTGGGCCCAATATGGACATTTTCACATAGGGGTCTACTCACTTTTGATGCCAGCGGTTTTGCCATTAATAGCTGTGTGTTGAGTTATTTTGAGGGGACAGCAAATTTACACTGTTATACAAGCTTTACACTCACTACTTTACATTTTAGCAAAGTGCAATTTCTTCAGTATTGTCAAATGAAAAGATAATAAAATATTTACAAAAAATGTGAGGGGTGTGCTCACTTTTGTGAGATGCTGTAAGCCAACCATAGATGATCCCTACTGAACCAGCCGAAATCCGATCCATCTATTGAAAGGCTGATAAATCCATTGATTAACTTGAGTACAACCAGCCTGTTGGATTTTTTACATGCAATTACTGCCGGCAACTATAGGTGCTAGCAGTAATTACTGTGTTCTGCTGGCTGGGAAGGCTCCCCGTTGGCAGAGCACAATAGCACTGCAGGAGCAATTCCTCCATCGACACTTAATGTGTTGATGGGGGAATCAAGCAATTTTCTTTCCTGCTACCCATGGTGGAAGGAAAGAAAATCAAATCACCTATAGCTTGCCCAAGAAGGAAGTGACGCATGTATGAGTAATAAGCCTCAAATGCTGTACATATATTTAGAACTAAAAACTAGGAATAGTAAATATGAATAAAAAATTCCTTTACAAGAAAAAAAAAAAAAAAAAAACTGATGTGGCAAAAACGTACCCAAAAAGCTCAATGACCCTACAGCTGCATAAACATAATAAATATATACACTAAAGCAATATAGTTGCGCACATAAAGCACCAGGTCACACAAAGTGTCAGTATATATTGCTGCAATAAAAGTATCCTAAAAAAAAGAAGAAAGCATCTCACCAGGAAGAATAAACAGACATTACATAATTTGTAATAATGGCGCGCACACACACACACTAGTGGTTCTTCACCTTCTCCCACAAAAGGGAAAATCTCTTCTATATTATATTAAAGGATAAGTCCAGCCTAACACTAAAATCGCTACATCTATAGACATCTGCAATCTTTTTCCAATATTGCAGTGAAAAGAAAAGGTCAGGATAAAAGAATGGAGTCTGCATTACAAGGTCCCCTTTGAACGCTTACTGAGCACTGCTGGTTCAGAGGACAAATCTGCAGGAGGCCATAGAGGAAGAAGAAGAGGAGGGGGTGGAGGAGAGAGCTGTGGCAGAATCACCACTAGCATTTTGGAGGCATGGTGGCGGAACAAGCTCCAACAAGATTAAACCCTGTCCTACATCCTTCCCAGCTGCCAGCAGAGTTACCCAGTGGGCCATGAAGCAAAGGTAACGTCCATGCCCATGCCTGCTGGACCATGAGTCAGCGGTAATATGCACCTTACTGCTGACCGCCCTGTCCAACGAGGCCAAAACATTGCCTTCCACATGCCGTTAAAGAGCCGTAACGGCCTTCCGTGAAAAGAAATGGCATTTTGGAACCTGCCACTGAGGTACAGAACATTCCACAAATTCACGAAAGGGGGCACAGTCTACTAGCTGAAAAGGTAGCAGTTGCAGTGATAGCAATTTGGCCAAGCTAGCATTTAGACGCTAAGCATGTGGATGGCTGGGACCAAATTTCTTTTTACGGTTTAGCAACTGGAGTAGGGAAATTTGCCTGCTAAAATCAGATGGTGGTGGGCTGCTAGCAGATTGGCTGCAAGTACTTGGGACACCTATTGCTATACCTTAATTCCTATCAGTGGAGGTTTTTGAGAGGACTAGAAGTATAGTAGGGTTGGAGATCCCAGATTAGGAGCAAGGAGAAGTCCGCCTTTATCTTTGATGTGGGTCTTTCAAGTGCTGTTGCCAACGGACTGCATGGCAGGTTGGCATATGTCTGGTCAAGCATGTGGTGCCAATGCAGCTGCTGTTCTGGCCACACTTGATCCGCTTCAGATATAGGTTGCAAACAGCAATGGTGAAATCTGCTGCACATGTGTCAAAAAAGGCCCACACCAAGAAACTTTTAAAAGTCAGAGGGGAGTCAGCAGCGCACTGCACCTGCGGAGCTCTGCGGTGTGGTGCAATAAGGTGGCTGCCCTTAAGCCGCCCCCCTAGAGGACATCTTGTCCTTCTTGGGCACCCCCTCTCTCTAGGCTCACGTTACTCCCTTCCTCAACCTGGGAACCAACATCGGAGCCTTGAAATCGCTGCACATTCTCCAGCACCATGTACCAGACACAGTGGTCAAACAATTCTGGGGACTCCTCCGTGCATGATGGTGGGGCTACATGAGGTAGTGACTGTGGACAAAAAGCTGGTGGAATAGGCTGCTTTGGCAGCTGCGTTGGAAGGCAAACTACTCTGAGCCTGGGTGAGAGGATGAGGACAGCTTTGTTATCCACTCCACCAACTCTTCTGCATGTTCTGGCTCAATAACACGGGCAGCAGCAGAAAAAAGGACAAGCATTCCCCAATGGCCACTTGCAGAGGATGCACCATGTCCACGACCAGCACCGTTGACTGTAGACACAGAGGCTGCTTGCCCTCTTTTAGTGCCCTGTGAGTGCCTCTCCTTGGAGGCCTTCCAGACATGATGTATATTTTGTTTTGCAACACCACACTACACTGTATTAGATACTGTGTACAACACCAGAAGTGTAGTAGAAACTGTACACACTGTATTAGATACTGTGTACACCACCTGCACTGTATTATAAACTGTACAACGGCTGCACTGTATTTTATACTGTGTACACCACCAGAAGTGTAGTATACACTGTACACACTGTAGTAGATATTGTGTACACCGCCTGAATTGTATTAGAAACAGTAGGCCAGAGAATGCACTGCAGACATAGGCTACACTGAATGCAGAGTACTATATATATATATATATATATATATATATATATATATATATATATATATATATACATACATACATACATACACACACACACACACACACACACACACATATATATATATATATATATAGACACACACACATAGTGGGGTAAATAATTATTTGATCCCCTCCAGATTTTGTAAGTTTGCCCACTTACAAGGAAACGGAGGGTCTATCATTTTTATCATAGGTGTATTTTAGATGATAGAGGCAGAATATCAACCAAAAATCCAGAAAAAACACATAAAACAAATGCTATAAATTAAGTTGCAGTTCAGTGAGTAAAATAAGTATGAGCCCCAAGCAAAACATGACTTAGTACTTGGTGGAGAAAGCCTTGGCAAGCACAGAGGTAAGACGTTTCTTGTAGTTGGTGACCAGGTTTTCACACATCTCCAGAGGGATTTAGGTCCACTTGCCTTTACAGATCTTCTCTAAATCCTTAAAGCGGAGGTCTGCCGAAATGTTTTTTTCTTAAAAGTCAGCAGCTACAAATACTGCAGCTGCTCACTTTTAAAATATGTACACTTACCTGTCCAGGGCGCCTGCAATGTCAGCACCCGAAGCCGACCTGTCGCTCGGCTCTCAGATGCGGCCGCCACCATCTTCGGTAAGGGAATCAGGAAATGAAGCCTTGCGGCTTCACTTCCCGGTTCCTTACTGCACAGATGGTCCCTGCTGTCTCTGGGACCCCTCTCTGGGACCCGTGTGTTTCCCAGCAGACAGCGGGGGGGGGGGGGGGAAGAGGCGTGGACTCCCACAGGAGTCTAAAAAAGCGGAGGTTGAATTTTTGTGTGAACCTCCTTTTTAAGGTTTCTTGGCTATCTCTTGGCAACTCGAAGTTCCAGCTTCCTCCATACATGTTCTATAGGATTAAGACCTGGAGACTGACTAGGCCACTCCATGGCCTTAATGTGCTTCTTCTCGAGCCACTCTTTTGTTATCTTGGCAGTATGTTTTGGGTCATTGTCATGCTGAAAGACCCATCTATGACCCATCATCAGTGTTCTGGCTGAGGGAAGAAGGTTGTCATCCAAGATTTTACAATTCATGGCCCCATGAAAATGGTGTTCTTAGGGTCATAGTCAGCATTTTCTTCCTCCAAACACGGCAAGTCGAGTTTATGCCAAAGAGCTCAATTTTGGTCTTATGTGACCACAGCACTTTCTCCCAATCCTTCTCCGAATCATTTAGATGTTCATTGGCATGACTGTACATGTGCCTTCTTCTTGAGGAGGGGGATTCATCGTGTTTGGAAGGAGGAAGAAAAATGCTGACTATGACCCTAAGAACACCATCCCTAGAGTCCAGCAATGAGGTGGAAAAATTATGCTTTGGGTCTGTTTCTCTGCTAAAGGCACAGACCGTCTTTGATGCATTGAGGGGCCAATGGATGGGGCCATAAATTGTAAAAACTTGGATGAGACCCTTCTTCCAAATCACTGATGATGGGTCAGGGATGGGTCTTTCAGCATGACAATGACCCAAAACATACTGCCAAGGCAACAAAGGAGTGGCTCAAGAAGCACATTATTTTTATGGAGTGGCCTACAGTCTCCAGACCTTAATCATATAGAAACTTTATGGAGGGAGCTGAAACTTTGAGTTGCTAAGCGACAGCTAAGAAAGCTTAAGAATTTAGAGAAGATCTGTAAAGAAGAGTGGACCAAAATCCCTCCTGAGACTTGTGCAAACATGGTAACTAACTACAAGAAATGTCTTAGTACCAAGTCATGTTTTGCTTCGAGATCAAATACTTATTTTACTCACTGAACTGCAACTCAATTTATAACATTTGTATCATGTGTTTTTCTGTATTTTTGGTTGATATTCTGTCTCTATTATTTAAAATACACCTATTATACAAATTATAGACCCTTCACTTCTTTGTAAGTGGGCAAACTTACAAAATCTGCAGGGGATAAAATAATTATTTTCCCCACTGTATGTATATACACCTCCTGAAGTGTATTAGAAACAGTACACAACAGAATGGACTGTAGATATAGGCTACACTGGGTGCACTGTATATATACCGTATTTTTCGCTCCATAAGACACACCTGAACATAAGACGCACCGAGGTATTAAAGGAGGAAAACAAGAAAAAAATATTCTGAACCAAATGGTGTACTAAAATATTTACCAGTGCCCATGAAATGCAGCCTGACCACTGCCATAAACGCAGCCTAATCGTTGCCATAGAAATGCAGCCTGACCTGTGCCATTGCTTGGGCTGCTCTGTCTTCTCAGCAGGCGTCAGGCCCAGCCAGGAGATCGCCTGGTGCTCACGGGGGCCTGGGAAGTCTGTCTTCCGGTCTAGCATGGTGGCGGTAGCGGTGGCACTGGTGTCGGCAGCGGGGGGCGGTGCCTGTCGTATATATTCGCACCATAAGACGCAGAGACATTTTCCCCCCATAATTTTGGGGGGAAAAGGTGCGTTTTATGGCCTGAAAAATACGATATAATAATACACCACTGCCTGCACTGAATGAATATAGAGCAAACACTGAATATATAGTCTATGCTAAATGCAGAATATATATATATATATATATATACACACACATTTATATATATATATATATATATAATACATATACACATATACACATATATATATATATATATATATATATATATATATATATATATATATATACATACACACACACACACACACACACACACACCAGACACATACACACACATATATATATATATATATATATATATATATATATATATATATATATATATATATATACATACACACACACACACACACATAACTTATGTTCGATCAGCATAAGTTCAATCACATCAAGCTCATCCCTAATTAAGACCACAGAGCACCTCTATGTTACAGGGATGGAAAAGGGAAGGTGTTCTTTAGTCCTAACACACACTGTGTCCCAGGGTGACAGTGCTGTTCCTCTAATGATACAGTACAGTGGATGAGTGCTATCACCCTAGGACAGGCAATGCGCTAACCAGGTAAGGACAAAAACCTGAAGAAAAAGAAATTTAATACAGCAACCTCATCTAAGGACTGGTAAGCTGCAGCAAGTTGCATGTTGTTCTTGGGTTTAAATACATTTTTATTGAAACCCAACTAAGGAGTATTTTTGTGTTGCTAAACAACTTTAACAATTCTTTTTGCTCTCTCTTTTATTCTTAATTATTTGACTAATGCAGGTATTAATCTCCACATTCGCACTTAAACTGGAAATGTATCTATTGAAACAAAAAGAAAAGAAGATGATTTGGTACAGTTGGCAGGAATATATTCTATCAGCCAATGCAGAAAACATTGTCTTTTCAAAACATGATCTCTCAAGAAGATGACATTATAACTGCTTATTGGTAAAGTGAATAACATTTATTATCTTGTTAAAATGGCATCTAAAAGTGGGTGGGATACATTAGGCAGCAAGTGAACATGTCCCTGAATTTGATGTGTTGAAAGCAGAAAAAAATTTGCAAATGTGAGGATCTGAGTGACTTTGAACAGGGCCAAATTCTAATGGCTAGACCGACTGGGTCAGATCATCTCCAAAACTGCAGCTCTTGTGGGATATTCCCAGTTTGCAGTGGTCATGAGCTATCAAAAGTGGCTCAAGGAAGGAAAATTGTCAAACTGGCGACAGAGTCATGGGCAGCCAAGGCTAGCTCACGTAATCTGATCCAATAGAATAACTACTAGAAAACGTTAAGAGCTCATTCCAATAGAAAAAAAAAGAGTCATAAGACAAAGCGCATCGTAGTTTGTTGCATGTGGGGCTGTATAGCTGCAGATGGGTCAGGGTGCCCATGCTCACTCATGTCCACAGTCAAAAGCACCTACAATGGGTACATGAGCATCAGAACTGGACAACAGGAGCAATGGAAGAGGGTGGCCTGGTCTGATAAATTCAAGAATGGTTTGAGGAACACAATGAGTTTGAGGTGTTAAATAGCCTCCAAATTATACAGATATCAATCCAATCAAGCATTTGTGTGATGTGCTGGAAAAACAAGTGCCACCCATGGAGGCCCCGCCTTGCAATTTACAGGACTTAAAAGTGGTTCTAAATGCTGAAGGTTTTTTTTTACCTTCATGCTTTGTAAAAAACCTTCAGTGGGTTCCCCCCCTCAGCCCCCTTAATACATACCTGTGCCCCATCTTGATCCAGCGATGTGCATGAGAACAGTGGCTTTCCCAGGTCTCTCCCTCCTCATTGGCTGAGATGCAGCAGCAGGAGCCATTAGCTCAGGCTGCTGTCAATTGCAGCAAGTGAGGGAGCGAGGGGGGTGAACCAAGCCCTCTGAGTCTTATGGACACAGACAATGAGGATATTTGCCAGCACACCACAGATCGGTGGCGTCCAAACAATGTTTTATTGAAGCATGATCACATCACAGAACACGTAGTGCAACAGGCATGTCTGACGAAGGAGTCCTGCGTGACTCTGAAACGTTGCACTACCTGTTCTGTGATGTAATCATGCTTTATTAAAAAATAATTTGGATGCTACCCGTTGATCCGTGGTGTGCTGGCAAATATCCTCATTGTGGCTTTCTGATCCAGTTTTCAGCTGGTGGTTGCTGCAGCACCCAAATCTAGAGCTTTATTCAGGAACGTGTGCGACGGGAATATAGAGCATTATTTATGGACACAGACAACCGGCTTGGGAGTGAGCACACACACGAGTGCCCCATAGCAAGCAGCTTGCTATGGGGGAACTCGACAAGAGGGAGTTGGGGGGGACCCGAGTAGAGGAGCTTCAGGGGTGTAATTGAGTCTATGCCTTCGAAAGATTACGTGGGTGGTTATAATTTTATGGCTGATGGGCGCATTTTTCACAAACAAAAAAAAAATAGAAAAGACCAATGATTTTAGTCATCCTCATTCAAAGGGACAACTGCTGCAAAACTGGCTTTAGCAATGTAGTGAGAACTGTGACTGTGAGCACAGGCATTCAATGCAAACTCTTATACATATTCTTTTTAAATTACACATTAAGGAACAACTGATGGATACAAAATTATTATTTTGCTGCAACAAAGCAATATTGGATTTTTCCTACCTATAAGCCAGTTGCCTTTTAAGCTTTCATAGCCTTACATTTCTGCAAAAATGATTACAGTATGTGCGAGTCCAGTCAATACACTGGAAAGTACAATGTAAGCTTTATGGATTTCTTTTTGATGGATAAATACATACTTGAGAGACACTTCATTAAAATATCATTATATTTGAGAAATATTTAAACTGCATTGTTCACACTGCTGACTGAACCAAACCAAAAAAGTGCCCTTCTCAGCTGTGTTTTTGTTTTACAAAAACCTCTTCAACATATTGGTGCACTGTGCAAAATGTACTCCTAATTTTTCATTTTCAAAGAATGTAACTCATTGTTTGTGCACACTGTAGTCTGCAATGAGATTTTGATGCATTACCACCTTACTACATTACAACCAATTCCCTATGTATAATGTGCAAAAATGTGCAAAAGGCATCAAGCATCAATTCCAAATACATGCTGGTAGATTAATTGGCTTCTGTCCAAAATTGGCCCTAGTATATGAATGTGAGTTGGGGACTTTGGATTGTGGGATCCTTGAGGGTAGGGACCGATGTGAGTGTGCAATGTATGTGTGGAGCACTGCGTAAATTGACGGCGCTATATGGGTACCTTAAATAAATAGGGATAATTGTAGACACGCACCCACACTCACTCAGGTGGAACTGGATGGAATGGTGTCTTTATTCAACCTTACTATGCAACTATGCAAGTACATTACATTTGGTAGGCATAGTATATTACCATATCGCAGTGACAGAAAATGTATTTTAGTTCTTTCAAATCAAGACATTTAAAGAATATTCAAACTCAAAAACAAAATATTTTATACTGTAGATTACCATTCCTTATGATGACTGCATTTGTTTTCACTTTGCAGGCTAAGATCATTTTTAGCAAGTACAGAAAACCCTTTTTGATCTTGGCAGAAATTCTCAGCCCTTGTCACTTCCTGTGAACTAAACTGAAAGCACAAGCAGTGTGAACCTACTTCTGTAAACTACTATTCCGCTCCCCCCTCCTTAAAAGGGAAGACTCATGTTCTAGAATGTCAAGGTTGTGGAGTTGATTCATGCACCATGGGGGCCATCTCCAAACAATGAATATGAAGGGCGGATAACCACTAGGCAAAAAAAAAGGCAATAGGCCCAAAAAAACAGGGGTCAGAAATCAGATCGTCACTTAAAGAACCTTTTGGCCGAAAGCTGCACCAGCAGAAGACTGGACATCCACCTGGTAAAATTTTATAAATGTATTAACAGAGACCAGGTGGGACCTTACACAGTTAGGGTACAGATGCTTGGTGCCAAAATGCACAGGAAACAAGCATACTGAAGTTTCTTATCCACTGTGCAATGGTGGATTTTCAAGCAGGATGTTTCTTGTGAGGACCGGAACAAAGAGGGAATCGGTTTGTCTGATAGAAGAAGTAGCTTTAAGGTATATTCTATTGGCTCGGACGATGCCCAGCTAATGTAGAGAATGCTCCTTTGAATGCTGAGAAGCAGGGCACAAAGATGGCAATGTCCTCATTGGGATGGAATGCTAAAACCATTTTTGGAAGAAAGGATTGTCTTGGGTGTAAAACAACCTTGCCAGTTCAGAGCCTGACAGATGTGATAGCTATCAAAAAGGCTGGCAAGAATCTCCAGGGGAATATCCTAAAGGATTCAAAGGATGGCTTCTGATGGCAGAGAGAACCAAATTAGGGTCCCAGGGACGTATAGGATGTTGCAAGTGGGGCCTGACTGATACAAGAAACACCTCAAGACAAGGAAGTGCGAAGCCAGATGCCTTTGCAAAAGGATGGATAAGGCCTATATCTGTCATTTAACCATGTGAGCTCTAGAAGGTTTTACCCCCTTTTCGCTGCGCTTTACCCCCTTTTACACTGCGCTAATTCAACAGGTAATTGCGCGGTCATGCAATGCTGTATGCAAATGAAATCAATTTTTACACACAAATAGAGCTTTCTTTTGGTGATTTTTGATCACCCCTGGGTTTTACTATATAAATAATAAAAAAAATAAAAAAAACAATATACATTTTTTTAATTTCTGCTACGAAACATATCCAGTAAAAAAAATATATATTTCTTCATAAATTTAGGGCAAAATGTATTCTATTATACGCCTTTGGTAAAAAAAAAAATCCCAATAAGTGAACAGTATCTCACAAAAGTGAGTACACCCCTCACATTTTTGTGGGACAAATCCTCAAACAGAAGGTGGAGGAGCGCATGGTCTCTTAACATCCACCAGCTCCATGATGTCGTCACGGGGGACTGGAAGAGGACTCCAGTGGCAACCTGTGAAGTTCTGGTGAACTCCATGCCCAAGAGGGTTAAGGCAGTGCTGGAAAATAATGGTCGCCACACAAAATATTTACACTGTGGGCCCAATTTGGACATTTTCACTTACACTTTGGGGTGTACTCACTTTTGTTGCCAGCGGTTTAGACATTAATGGCTGTGTGTTGAGTTATTTAGAGGGGACAGCGAATTTACACTGTTATGCCACTGGCTAAAACATCTACCTTGTTCACTCCTGGTAAACCTGGTTGATAAAGTTTGGATTGTACCACGTCAGCATAGGCTCACTAAGTAATTCTTTTTACACTTGCAACCAGACAAACAAGTATATTAAAACAGACTTTCCTTTACATCAGAATATGTAACATACTTGCTTTTCTGTCTCTGCTGTACGTACTATATTGGCATAACTATTACTCCCTTAAAGTGGTTGTAAACCCTTACAAACCACTTTGACCTACAGGTAAGCCTAGATTAAGGCTTACCTGTAGGTCCAATAAATATCTCCTAAACCTACATGGTTTAGGAGATATTTAGAAAAGAACAGGCATCGCTGTCTACAGCGCATGCGCCGTAGACAGCGGCGCACTGAGCATGCCGAGATCACGGCGATATGCCGCTCTCGTGCGCATGCGCCGAAGTGATGTAATCGCCGCTCCAGCGAATGACAGCGCTGGAGCAGCGAGACACGGAAGTCACTCCGGGATTGATGGTGGCGGAGGAGGTCGTGGACGAGGGTCGCTTCGGGGGCTTCTCAGGTAAGTTATTCATAATGAGCTAGTTAACTATGCATACTAGCTCATTATGCCTTTGCCTTGCAGGTTCCTTTTTTTTTTTTTTTTAAAGGAGGCTTTACTTCCTCTTTAATGAGTTGGTTTAACACTCGTAGATCAGCCATTCATAGGGGCAATTGCTTGCTGGACTTTTTCACAGCCTAGTGTTGTGAAGGATGAAGATGATGGATTCATGAACTACAAACTTTGGCTCCTAAAGGACTCAATAAATAGCTTAGTTTCAACTGCTTTCTATAAACCATTGGGACTTCTTGGTTATTGCCTGTTGGTGCTATATGTGAATGAGTCCTCAGTTTCTTTATTCTGGTTGTGGAGTATTGATTCTTGTTATGTACATTAGTATGTATTCCTTACTTTGTGCACTGTCAGTGTATTTGTCCTTTACTTTTCTAGGCGGTTTTTCACTCTCTCACACTTCTTTATGGCAGAGGTGTGCCATTTTTTTGGTTACTTTGTAATCTTTAATGTGTGGCCCTTTGCAATTATGCTGCCCTAGCATATTGCTTGCTGCAAATTAATGGTGGCCAGTTCCGCCAGGTGTTACCAGGTGTAGTGGCAGCCATTTTGTAAATGTTACAGGTATGCTTTTTTCTACCTTTTCTATAGTCGCCATTTTTATGCTTTAGTTACGTTACCTTTGCATAGCTCTGTGGCAGCTAGAATGCAGCTATTTTTTTGGGGGGGGGGGGGGATTTTGGTAGACTATTGCGATTTATTTCTTATCTGACCTTTCTTTGATATCAACCTAGTATGTTTTTACCTTTGCACTGTGTGATGTCATCACTAGGGGGTGTTGGAGTGCGGGGGGGGGCCTTGGTTTATTAGCTTGCTGACATTTAGGCTTCAGTGTCTTGAGAAAGACAGACTGGACTCCATCAAAAACAATAAAAATTTGACTTAGACCCCTTTCACACTGGGGCCGCGTTTAAGTGGTGCTTTTGCGCCACTTTTCGGCCGCTAGCGGGATGCTTTTAACCCCAAAAAGGGGTTAAAAACTCCTGTGTTGCGTCATTTCCGAATCACTTTTCAGGCATTTTGAAAGCGCTGCCCATTCATTGCGTCTTGGGAGCGTTGTATACAGTGCTCCCAACCTACCCCAAAGATTCTGCATGCAGGACTTTTCCGAATGTCCTGCAAGTGTGAAAGCACCCATTGCAGAGAATGGAAGGCAGTTTTCAGATGCTTTACAGGCGCTATTTCTAGCACTAAAACGCCTGAAAACTGCCTCAGTGTGAAAGGGGTCTTAGAGTACCTCTATACCATTTTTGGATATAGATGCTGTACACAGGAATGCACTTGTAAACACCAGTACTTGTGTTTACAGGTGCATGCGTATTAGTGTATTTTCAAGACACAAAGCTAGAGCATTTGGGAAAATACCCCTGTAAGCATGCAGCTAGAAATGCATGTACTGGAATTTAAAAGGGTATATCTCTGTACAGCGACATTTTGTAATTTGCTCCTGAGGGGAGAATTACACAGCAGCTGAGGATCACACAAGCCACAAATACAGAGGTATGCGTCCATGTGCATGAGCCCTAACGAGCAACTCTGTAGCTGACTCCACCTTGGTGTATTTAATCCTCAAATTGGCATCTAAAGTGTGACAAATTTCTGAACACTGTATGTCTCTTCTGCCATAAATGCTGTTCTTGCCTGTCAGCGTTTATGCATGCACAGCTCAGTGTACATTCCTCGCACCGTTCTGTTTTAGGACACAGTAACTATTAGTTACTTCATCCCAGCCTAACCAATCAAGATAGCTGAAGACTTGGAAAATACAAAGAAGCCTAGGTGTAGATGGAAGCACCAGCAACTATGGGGCCCAGCTGTCACATGGCTGGAGAAGGGGATATGCTAACCATATTTGCACATTATAGCAAGAGCTCCTGACAGCCCACTCATCTTTACTTTTTAAGCCCAGTTCCACATGAATAAATGTTCCCCTTTGAGAACCAACCTTTGCACATCTAGTGGCTCTCAAATGCAAGGGTCACTGATAGCTCAGTATGGTTCCTGATCAAGTGATCACTATGTCAGCTATGATATAGCAAATACATCTAGGCTGGATACTTTATTGACAGAATAATGAACACGGACACTTCATTCTGCAATGGGATCCGCTGTACCATCTATTTAATTGTCCGAATACATGAGAAAAAAAACAATGTGACAAAATATTTATTTGTACTCAAAATATATATAGAAAAATATTTAGGCATGAAATAATAAGATTTATTGTCAAGTTAACCATAGATTGCAGACAATGGCAAATTTGCTCTAGGCATCTAGTCATCAATGACCCCTGGCCATGAAGGGAGTTTGAACAAGTCTAGATTCAGTCTGAATAAATAAAAGATCATAACAGAAAAATCTTTGAGCAATTTAGTGCCTGGTCATGGAACCATGCCCTGTGTCTTGTGGATAGATGGGAAAACATTTAGGCAAATCTCGGGAGCCAGCAGCTCTGATTCTTCCTCCAAAAGCAAACACACTGGTAGTGACTTTTTAAAGAAATACTTTGGAAATGGTACGGTTACCAGGCCTTTTTAGGATTAGTGTTATAAGAACAAATGGTAAGGTGTTAGGCTGTCATGCAGGCTTAATATTGAAATAACTCTGTTCATTTTTTACTATAGCCCTTCTTTAATTGCACGTGGAAGGGTTTAAAGACCGTCTTAAACCTTTTTTATGTAATGTTCCCGAAACAACCAGTGCATTATTTTTCTGTATTGATCTCTCATCACAGACCTGTTTTCTGTATGTTCTTTTGTCGCTGGTCTTTCTTGCAAGCGTATATACGCTTGCAATATTAAGAAAAGGAAAGGGAATAATCTACAATACATTAGAATAGAGAAAAAGGGCAAAAATTGCACACTTGTTACTCTAAATGGTAAACAGGAAATCTAAAAGGGCATTTAATACAAAACTGAGAAACAAGTAGTATGGTAAAAAGTATGAACAAAACATGGCAAAGCACGTTGAGTGCTTTTAAAGTGTTGCTGTATTAACTATAGACAGATATTTTTATTTAGGACATGCCATCCACTTCCTACTGTTTTTTAGGTTAGTATATGCCCGATCATCTGTCTCATTACGGTGATTTTTTTTTCTGTCACTTCCCGTCTCATAGCCAAAACAGGCAGTGATAAGAAAACCCTCCAAAGTGAGGTAATCCCTTGTTCCAAAATGAGTGTCCCTATTAAAAGATTTGGGACTGTCTTTTTCTTTAGCTCTGAGTGATAACAGTAAATAGGACAAATAGAGAGGGCGAATCTCCCTAATGGGGACACAGACAGTAATACAAATCAGACAGGTGTTCTAATGTCTCTCCACTTTATCCAAAACTAAAATAAATATTTTCCTTTAGTAATACTTTACTAAAAATTGACATTAGTTTACCAAAATAAAAGCATATACCTGAGCATGCCGGTAGGTGATCATATTCTTGGGAAAGTCTATTTATTTTGACATCATTTGGTGCTCTTCGAGTTGGTGGTAAAGGAGCTTCTAAACAGTGATCTAAAATGTAAAGGATAAAGGACTGTGATAAAAGGATTTTACAGCAAACGGGGCTCCTCCCATTTATTTCAACCCACCAATAGCTCAGTTTGCTCTTGTGAATGAAAATTCTGTATTTAAGTAATAAGCCCCTTACTAGACACCTTCAGTAATTTAAAATATAACACACGCATATCATCCTGGGAACAAACATAGCACAATTGTCATTCACCGTTTGTACAGTGTGCAGCCAGTTGCTTGAAGGACATAATTAAACTCTTCATCTGGTCAATGGCCCTGCATGCTGAATAAGTTCTTACACTTAAAGTGGTATTAAACCCAAAAGCAAGCATTATATTGCAGCTTATCAATTTCTAGATGTGTAGGCTGCATTAGTTAACTTTTTTAGGTGTTCTTCTATTTTTATCTGGTGATCTGGCCAGTAAGTCTTTTTCCAAAAAAACTGTTTGCTATAATATAAAAAGTGTTCACTGTCTGCTAGTACATCAAACACTCCCTTCCCCCAGATTAATACTGCTATCCAAAGGTGCCCCTGTTCACCTTCATCCAGAGGGTGGGAACTAATATGGGTGGTGGCTACTGGCCAGATCATCAAGTGAAAACAGAGGGGAAAAAAGCCTAAGAAAAGCTAATGCAACCATCACATCTAATTGGTAAGCTACAATATAATACATTTCTGATTTTGGGTTTAATACCTCTCTAAAAACCAGTATAGGCTTCACAGTTTAAAAAGTACTTACACAGAGATACAAAAAAAATGCACAAATGAGGGCATGCTGTGCCTATAAAATGTTTGTATCATCATTTTTACTATGGATCACATCTATAGAACACTTTCTTACTGCAGACTTCTGGCAAAATCAGTAAGCCAATCACACAAGCAGGAAATGATGTTTCTGGGGGGCATTCAGTACAGATTCTGTGTACAGAAGACCTCCAGGTATTCATATTGCATTTTTAGTAAATTACAGCGGCTGCAGATTGAAAAGAAAAGAAAGGTTTTACATAACATTCAATTTCAATACGACTTGTGTCACAATTGTATACGCTATATAATTATTTTTTTTTGCTTACTGTTTTTTTTACCCACGAAAGCGGTTACCCTTAAAAGTTATTGTAAATAAAATGTATCATATAGTGTGTGTGTGTGTATACACACACACACACACACACACACAATATATATATATATATATATATATATATATATATATACATACACACACACACACAGTATCTCACAAAAGTGAGTACACCCCTCATATTTTTGTAAATATTTTATTATATCTTTTCATGTGACAACACTGAAGAAATTACACTTTGCTACAATGTAAAGTAGTGAGTGTACAGCTTGTATAACAGTGTAAACGTGTAAATTTGCTGTCCCCTCAAAATAACTCAACACAGCCATTAACCACTTAAGGACCGGAAGATTTGCCCCCTTAATGACCAGGCCATTTTTTGTGACAAGGCACTGCGTCGATTTAACTGACAATTGTGCGGTCGCGCGGTGCTGTACCCAAACAAAATTGACGTCCCTTTTTTCCCCACAAATAGAGCTTTCATTTGGTGGTATTTGATCACCTCTGGGTTTTTTATTTTTTGCACTATAAACAAAAAAAAAAACAGAAAAAAAAAAAAGCGACATCAAGTGGTAATGCCTAAACCGCTGGCAACAAAAGTTAGTACACCCCTAAGAGTACTTTCACACCGGGGCTGGGGGGGGGCTCTGGGGGGAACAGCGGCGCTTTTTGGCCGTTAGCGGGGCGCTTTTAACCCTGCTAGAGGCCACATAAAGGGTTATTAGCGCCCGCAAAGCGCCGCTGCCAAAGCGATTTGCAGCGGTGCCCATTGATTCCAATGGCAGGGGCGGTGGAGAAGTGTATTCACCACTCCTGCACCGCCTGAAAGATTCTGCTTGCAGGACTTTTTCGAACGTCCTGCAAACACACCGCTCCAGTGTGAAAGCACCTGTGCTCTCCCACTGGGGCTGTAGGGGAGGCATTTTTCAGGTGCTATTTTTAACCCAAAAGTGCCTTAAAAACACCCCAGCGTGAAAGGGGTCTAAGTGAAAATGTTCAAATTGGGCCCAAAGTGTCAATATTTTGTATAGCCACCATTAGTTTCCAGCACTGCCTTAACCCTCATGGAGCATGGAGTTCACCAGAGCTTCACAGGTTGCCACTGGAGTTCTTTTCCACACCTCCATGAAAACATCACGGAGCTGGTGGATGTTAGAGACTTTGCGCTCCTCCACCTTCTATTTGAGGATGCCCCACAGATGCTCAATAGGGTTTAGGTCTGGAGACATGCTTGGCCAGTCCATCACCTTTACCATCAGCTTCTTTAGCAAGTCAGTGGTCGTCTTGGAGGTGTGTTTGGGGTCGTTATGTTGGAATACTGCCATGTGGCCCAGTCTCCAAAGGGGGATCATGCTTTGCTTCGGTATGTCACAGTACATGTTGGCATTCATGGTTCCCTCAATGAACTGTAGCTCCCCAGTGCCGACAGCACTCATGCAGCCCCAGACCATGACACTCCCCAACACGCTTGACTGTAGGCCAGACACACTTGTCTTTGTACTACATTTGCCAACACACACGCTTGACACCATCTGAACCGAATACTTTTATCTTGCTCTCATCAGACCACAGGACATGGTTCCAGTAATCCATGTCCTTAGTCTGCTCGTCTTCAGCAAACCATTTGAGAACTTTTTTGTGCATCATCTTTAGAAGAGGCTTCCTTCTGGGACAACAGTCATGCAAACCAATTTGATTCAATGTGCAGGGTATGGTCTGAGCACTGACAGGCTGACCCCCCCACCCCTTCAACCTCTGCAGCAATGCTGGCAGCACTCATACATCTATTTCCCAAAGACAACCTCTGTATACGACGCTGAGCACGTGCGCGCAACTTCTTTGGTCGACCGAAGCAAGGCCTATTCTGAGTGGAACCTGTCCTGTAAAACCGCTGTATGGTCTTGGCCACCGTGCTGCAGCTCAGTTTCAGAGTCTTGCCAATCTTCTTATAGCCTAGGCCATCTTTATATAGAGCAATAATTCTTTTTTTCAGATCCTCAGAGAGTTCTTTGCCATGAGGTGCTACGTTGAACTTCCAGTGACCAGAATGACAGAGTGAGAGTGATAACACCAAATTTAACACACCTGCTCTCCATTCACACCTGAGACCTTGTAACACTAATGAGTCACATGACATCGGGGAGGGAAAAGGGCTAATTGGGCCCAATTTGGAGATTTTCATCTAGGGGTGTACTCACTTTTGTTGACAGCGGTTTAGACATTAATGACTGTGTGTTGAGTTATTTTGAGGGGACAGCAAATTTACACTGTTATACAAGCTGTACACTTACTACTTTACATTGTAGCAAAGTGTAATTTCTTGAGTGTTCTCACATGAAAAGATATAATAAAATATTTACTATATATATATATATATATATATATATATATATATATATATATATTTTTTTTTTTTTTTTAAATAACAAAACGTATTATACTTTGCTGGCTCTTGCTGCTACTTCCAAGGAGAGCGAGAAAGAGAGCTCCCGGGCACAGTGCTAGATCAAGATTGGGCTCAGATAAGTATTTAGGGGGGGGGGGGGGGGGGGGGGGGGGGGGGGGGGGGGGGCGGACAATGTAAGGTTTTTTACCTTAATGCAAGGAATGTATTAGGGTAAACAACCTTAAGCCTTTACAACCACTTGAATAAAATAAAAAAACAATATTAAAGATTAAACATACTACAAGGACCATGCATCAGCTAATAAATATCCAGCATATTTTATAATGTGGAGCATTAAAAAGAATCATAACCTCCTAGTGAAATAATCTGATGCCTATTACCTGCCAGGAAATTGCTTTCTTATTAGAATACATTCATGCCAAGAGCATACAAGCATTCTTATTCTGTCAAACATCAGAAATATTGTAATGCTAGTGGCATCCTCTTAACTCTTTCCAATGACTGCAAAGCAGAAACACACAACAGTATCTTCAAAGGCAGTATTCTGGGCTTCAGCATGCTATAGAAATGTACATTTTTTTTTCCAGCTGATTCAACAATGATTTGCACATCATGATAATATTAATATCAATAGGCAATGAATCACAAATAATGCAAATTGACTGAAAACTATAGCATTCGCAGGAGAAATATGCTGCACTTGCCTAATAACATTAACGTGAACAGAAAAAAAGGTGGGTGAACCACTGTGCCAGAAAAAAAAAAAAAAAAAGCGTTGCTTCAGTAAACCACTGGAGTCATTTTACTTACATTTTCTAAGCTCTCAAGATATTTTTCTCTCATGATATTTTTCTCTCAAAATGTTCAATTCACAAAAATAAATATTGCTTAGGTGTAGAATTGTTATTTTTCCAGATGAAATATACACCAAAATATTAAAAGCCTCAAAAAGCATTTATATATATATAAAAAAAAAAAAAATAATATATATATATATATATAAAAAAAATAAAAAAAGACACAATACAGCTCTGTAACCATTAATAAAATAATGTTTTTTATTAATAAATGCAAGCAGTGCATATATCTGCAATTAACCTGATATCCCCTTGCAGTGCTGGTAGAGCAGTGATGGAGTGTGAAAGAAAGCATCACAGGAAGCATGAGCTAACAAAAACAGGTGTATAAGATGACTGGTATGGAGATAAACTCATCACCATGCTGCTTCTCCTTTCTCTGTCCAGATCCATTTGACCTAGGCTCAGAAAAAGCAAGTTATTGCTGCCCATCAGACTGAAGACATCCAATGGTGAAAAAGTAGCAACAGAAAGATGAACTCGGTCTGTACATTCTTTTTTTTAATGTCCAGTGATAAACTAGAGGCAGGAACAAGACCCAATTGCATTACCCAAAAAAATTCAGATCTCCTGCTCTACCACAAAGGGATGTACTGTGCGGCAAGACTGAATACATCTCAGAACTGGGTGGACAAAAATGAAAATCTTCAACAGGTAAAACAGCTCCCAAGTATGTTTTTTATCTACGGTAAGTACTTAAACAGTGGACAGGCTCCTCAATTGCTGCCAAAGTTTAGCCAACACACAGAGAGCTCTCAACATAGAAATCAAAATATACATCATTCCTTCCAGTGACACTGGGGAATCAGTTCCAAGTATGACAGTGGATATGAGGGCTGCTGCATCCTGTGGTATTCAAGTGTTGAGAGTTGGAGCAAGAGTGGGAGACTAGAGATCCTGCAGGATCGGCAAGAGCAGCTTAGAAAGGGGAATCTTCTCTTACAGCCAAGTCGGTACCTGATGTGGCTTGGGAAGTGGCAGAGTTGGAGGACAGCGCCTAGTGAAACACCAGGAACATTCTGGGGTGCATTTCTGCATCACATGAGTGAGGAGTGGTAACTGTATAGAACGATTTTTGATCCAAGTGTGATTGTGCCCTAGTAGCAGTCGAGGGGAAGCCTTAAAGTGATGAGAGCCCATGGTATTACCTGTAGCTGAATGGGCCACCTAATTCATATCTGCCTCCAGGCTGGGGGGTGGGCGCTGCTTGACCTGGTTGTCACGGCTCCAAAGATGGCCTGTAAGGTGTAGGAAGCTATATGGGGTGGAATTCCTTTATCTCCCTCATACCTTTTTTGGGGTCATTGAAGCCAAGCACCAGGAACTCTTTGAAGGAGTGTGGAGAATAGGGCGCTCTTGATAACAAGGAGACTTTAACAAACAGTACATTACTTGAAATGTGATTAATGAACCACAGCAGCACTTCAGAAGAGGGAAGCACACTCTATAGGAAAAATAAAGCAGAGAAGAAAGCACTTCTAAGTGCAAGTAATAAAACACTTTAACTAGTTCAGGACCAGCCGCCAAAGTTATACTGCGGCAGGTTGGCTCCTCTAGCGAGGCGTCGTAGATATACCCCCGACGCACCAGCGGCTATCGGATTCGCTTCAGAATCGATCAGTCTCTGGTGCCCTTCCCGCTGCATTTGCCAATCCTTATTGGGAGCCCACCACTTCTGCAGCGCCAGTACTTCCCCCCATTCACTGGCCAACTTGGAATTCAGGTGGAAACAGTTGATTTTACGTCACTTGATTTTTATTCACTGTTTTTCACCGAAGATCTTTATAGATCTACTGTGGACCAAAGCAATTTGTATGCTGGTCAATTAATCACCGCTAATCCCCAGTTGACCCTTGCCAGAGATTGGAAACCTATTACGGTCTCCGAATTTAAGACCTTCCTGGGCCTATCCCTCCTCATGGGCATAACTAAAAAGAGTGAGCTGCGGTCATAGTGGTCCACTGACCCAATTCACCATATGCCCGTGTTCTCTGCCTCCATGACCAAGATATGATATGAGCAGATCTTGCGGTTCATGCATTTTAATGACAATGAACTTTGTCGTCCTCGGGGTGTCCCTGGATACGATGGGCTTCACAAGATTCGGCCCTTCGTAAACCACTTAAACCAACTGTTTACAGCCTTGTTTACTCCTGATCAAGTTGTCTGCGTTGATAAGTCCCTGAATATATTTTCTGTCCGCTTGTCTATCAAACGATATTTTCCCAGCAAGCGTGCCAGATATGGGGTCAAGATTTATAAGCTCTGCAACAGGCTATACATATAGTTTACGAGGGAAGAGATAGTCACGTGGAGCCAGAGAACTGCCCAAACTACATAGGGAGCGTTGGTAAGATTGTGTGGGACTTGGTGTGAACCTTATTCGCAAAGGGGTACCACTTGTACGTGGACAATTACTGTATGTCATGACACAGGGAGTGTCATGACCTACAGTCTGTAAGGACGCAAGACAGAAGCAATAGATATATTTGGAATCATTGATGTAGGACAGTAAGGCTGCACAAGTTGTTCTTTAGATGTTCACATATAGAAAAATAGATGTTTTACCAAACTTTGTGGTAATTGATGGCATGAGAGAGTTTGCGATATAGGAGAATCATAAAGGTCGATCGAATACCGTCTGGGACGCTGGTGACATCTAACAGCACCAAGGCTGTTCTACTAAGCACAGTTTGAACCCCCTGAATAAGGGCGGTTGCTGGCTTTCTGGTAAGCCTCCCCTTTACTCTATTCTTTGGTGACGGGAAGCATTAGCAGTGACAAGTATTCCACAAAGTAAATTTTTGGATGCATCTACACAAGAGTAATCACCACATTTGATTGTCTGGATTTTCATTTATGAATTTTTTTTTTGAACACTTGATTTGTTCTTCGTGTGGACACATATTTATTTACACCATTTGGTTTATTAGCAATTGTGTTATTTGGCAGTCACATATTTTCATTCATTATCCAGCGCTGCACTTTTTCTCTTTACACAAAATAATCAACATGCCTCTTAGCAAGTAGCTTGGGGTGTCTACTTTCCAAAATGGGATAATTTGGGGAGGGCGGGGGCGTGTGCTATCTTGGCATTTCATGGCCTCCAAAACTGTGATAGGCAGTGAGAAGTGAAATCAAAATTTACGCCCAAGAAAGCCTGAAGGCGGTGCTTGGTTTTCGGGATCCTGTACACAGCTAGGCTCCCAAAAAGTCCCACACGTGTGGTATCCCCGTACTCAGGGGAAGCAGCAGAATGTATTTTGGATTGTCATTACATATGCCCATGGCATGTTTGAGCAATATATCATTTAGTGACAACTTTGAAAAATGACAAAATAAAAAAAATTTACACAATCACTGACAAAATGACAATGATAAAAAAATAAAATTTTCAATGGCCTCAACATGCCTCTCAGCAATTTCCTTGGAGTGTCTACTTTCCAAAATTGGGTTTGTACTGCCCTGCCATTTTAGCACCTCAAGAAATGAGATAGGCAGTCATAAACTAAAAGCTGTGTAAATTCCAGAAAATGTACCCTAGTTTGTAGACACTATAACTTTTGCACAAACCAATAAATATACGCTTATTGACATTATTTTTTTACCAAAGACATGTGGCTGAATACATTTTGGCCTAAATATATGACTAAGATTGAGTTTATTGGATTTTTTTTTTATAACAAAAAAGGTATTTTTATATCGCAAAAAATAAAAATTGCAGAGGCAATCAAATACCATCAAAAGAAAGCTCTATTTGTGAGAAAAAAAGGACGCACATTTAGTTTGGGTACAGCATTGCATGACCGCGAAATTACCAGTTAAAGCAGCGCAGTGCCAAATTGTAAAAAGTGCCCTGGTCATTCACCCCCGCTGCTCTTGAACTCTGCAAGACTGCTGTATGGGAAAATTTGAGAGTGCCAATGTCTATGTGCTCTCCTGTAGGGGAATCTGCTATCATTCAGGAGTTACAAAGGAGGTTGTTAAGAATAGAACTATGGATGACATATCTTCATTGATAAAGTGGTGTTGTTCTGGCCAGAAAATTTTGGCTTGCACATGTTTGTACGCAGCACACTAAGGTTGGGTAGACACGTACCAAAGGCCGACCAGTTCAGCAGGAACTGGCCTACTTTTGGTACATGTGTATGGATGTCTGTTCAACAGAAGCTGGTCTAATGGTCATGCTGTAAAACCAGCAATCGATCAGCACTTGCATCTATTAGTATATCCTGCTTAACACTGGCAAGTGGAGGGACTTGCCAGACCCCAATTATCTTAGATTTTTTTATAATTCTCCCCAATATAAATGGCTGCTAAAGTTTTTAGTGTATAATATTGGCACTACTGCTTTATATTATTAGGTCAAAATTGTTTAAGGATTATGCCAGGTATTGTACCTGTATATACATATATCTGTTATATATTGCATTTTTATATGTTTAGTGTTGGGGTAGAGCTACCAGATTTCCAGTTAAGGTACCACGGCATGGGTACATGCTATTGTTAAACAAGGAGTAATGTAAGCAGAGTTTAGCACCACTTTAAGGAAGGCCCTGGGTGCGTCAAATATGTTGAGCTGTCTTTTTCCCTTATAAATCAGGGGCTGGGTAGGTTGAATCCAGAAGGTTGATGAGAAATGGTAGAGAACCATAGTGTAGGTTTTCACTGCTGCATTGCACCCTTTGGGGTGGGTCTGGAACACGAAAGAGGAGAGACACATTTCAGAGAACCTACAGGAAGAGCTGGTCGCCATCCGCTTGTTAAATTTGAATAAGAAACAGTGTCGCAGAAGAATCATGGGAAGGAGGAAGTGATATAGATCTTTACTGTTAAGAATTTTACACCCAGTTCATGTTCACAGTAACCTTTTTAAACCACTTCAGCCCCGGAAGAATTTACCCCCTTCCTGACCAGAACACTTTTTGCGATACGGCACTGCGTCGTTTAACTGACAATTACGCGGTCGTGCGACGTTGCACCCAAACAAAATCTTTTTACATTTTGTTATAATAAATATTCCCAAAAAAATATATAAAAAAAAAAAATTTCTTTCTCAGTTTAGGCCGATGTGTATTCTTCTACATATTTTTGGTAAAAATAAAATCACAATAAGCGTATATTGATTGGTTTGCACACAAGTTATAGCATCTACAAAATAGGGGATAGATTTATGACATTTTTATTATAAAATTTTTTTTATTAGTAATGGTGGCGATCTGTGATTTTTATCGTGACTGCAACATTATGGCGGACACATCGGAGACTTGACACTATTTTGGGACCATTTTCATTTATACAGCGATCAGTGCTAAAAAAAGGAAAATGATGTGAAAATGACACTAACAGGGAAGAGGTTAACATTAGGGGGCGATCAAGGGGTTAAGTGTGTCCCAGGGAGTGATTCTAACTGTGGGGGGGATGGGCTCACTACAACATGACAGAGATCACTGCTCCCAATGACAGGGAGCAGTAGTTCCCTCTCATGTTGCTAGGCAGAACAGAAAAATGCATAGTTTACATAGGCATCTTCCTGTTCTGCCACTCCGTGTCACGATCGCGGGCCCCCGGTGGACAGCGAGTCCATGGGACCCACGGACACACTCACAGAGTACGGGGCAGGCGCGCGAGCGCCCACAATGCCACGTCTACAGGTACGCCCATTTGCGCAGCCGTGCCATTGCGCCGACGTACATCGTCGTGCACTGGTCGGCATACGGTTAAAAAGGCTGATTGCATGCACAATCGTTTATTTCCCAAGGTGGGTCACAGACCGGAAATATTTGCGTAGCTAAGATGGAGGAGTTCCTCCACAATTCAGGCGTTTGTTATTCCATCTAGTTTCTTTCTCAGGAGGATGGGTGGGAGGGGGCCTTTGGCCAGCATGACTGTTGCTGGTAGTGAATCAGAGCCCTGCTTACATGCTTTAGGGTGACATTCAGAATTTTTGTCAAGGCACAAATACCAACTCGTTAGCACAACACAAAAGATGTGAATCCTCCCCAAGCATATTCTATACATCTTGAATACACATACACAAAATACACACCTGAATGCAAGGTACTTCTAACACAAACATGAACCCATTCTATCTTAGTATGACTAAGTACACTTTGTATGAACTGTTTGGGATGTATTCTAAGCCTTTATAAACCTTCCGAATATGGATTTTAATTGGGTCTGCTCCAGCGGTTTCTTATGATGTTTATGTGACCCACAGACAAATCAATTATCTGCTCATTTTACCTAAATGGCTATTAGAAATTCACAAATGTGTAGAAACAGCACCTTCTTAGTACGTCAGTTTGTGGCAAGTGCCTGCAAAGTGAAGGGAGATTTAATGCAAATCCTAATGTTTTTCAATTTAATGCATGATGGTATCTGACATTCCGGAAAAGAATCAATAAAGTACATCAAATGGAAAAGAGTGGTAATAGTTTTCCATTTAATCTGTTTGTGCACAAGTTTTTATATATTTATATATATTTATTTGCTTTCAACCAATCTTACCAACTGATGGAAGAAACAGGTCCACGCCGGAATTCGGTCTGCTTCCCGACACTGATGATTTTGCATGCTCGTTGATGCAGGCACGTGCTGGAGGGGGTGGCGGAGGAGGGGGCTGTGAGGGAGGGGGGCTGTCAAATGCTTCTTCACCTGTGTGTAGATAGAATTTGTGCATCTTTTAGCTTCATTAACAATATTAAGCACATCTAAGGCTGTGACTTCTGCCATAAATCAAAAACTATATTCCATGACGGCAATAAACAAGTACAAGAAACACTGTGTCTGGAGACTGAGATGTCAAATACAGATTCCATTTCACATAAGACAAACTCCTAAGCCCGAATGTGCACAAAAGCCTCGCAATTATGAACCTAGGGCTTCCATTTATTTTTATTGGGACAAGAGGCATCTGATTTATTTCTTCACATTTCCTTTGCTTACAAGGACAAAACTATGGAAAATGACAATTTCCGATACATGTAGAAAACACTTATTTTATCTGACATAGAAGAACTATGTGACCACATCTCTGGACATATGGGCAGTACTACGAGGATGGTTATACACATAAGGAGGTTGCCACATAAAAGGGTCTATTTTGGCTCAACCATGCTGCAGTTTCTGCATATAAGGGAATACGTGATTATGTAGGGAAGACAGTCAATGTTGAAGGGAATCTGGCAATTTGCAAAATTTCAACTAGTCTGCTCTGACCTCTATAGATAAAAGCAAAGCTAAGCTGTCTCATTGCTATAATGTTCTCTACAGAATGTACGGAATCATCTAACGTGCACAAAATAGTAAATGCACATAATGGGATTGTTAAAAAAAAACATTACTAGGCATACGAAAGAAAGCTGCTACATGACACCCAGCCATAACAAACACTGTTACCATTATCACACAATGCAAGGAAAAGAAGCACTGAAAACAAAACAAGTCAGCAAAATCCAACACAAAGGGACTAAAGCGATAGAAAACACTTAGAAAGAAGCAGAGCAAGTCCTACTTTCAGCTGTCAGGAGTCCTTAGAGTAATGTTATCTAATCTCATTGTATTGCTGCAGTTGTGGCTTACAAAAAAGAGGATATAATTTTCTGTGAATCTAGCAGCAAAGAAATGGGGAACCTGTTGCCGGATTTAATGCTTTAAGTGATGTGACACATGCGAACATTGTACAGGTGCGATAAGGAAAAAAAAAAAAAATTATGTTTCTTAAATTCAGCAGTCAAGAGAAAGTAAGAAAGGAGGAAAGCTGTAAAAAGGCATAAAGATTCAGTAGCTCAAGCTGTTTAATAAAATGCTGAAGTTAGAAGAGATGAAGGTATGTTGGTGCTGTCAGCTATTTGACCACTTACAGAGAAACTATTTTGTAATTATTCCCAGCATGTGTGAAGAATGCTTGTTGGCAGCACAGTGGAAGGATATGTTAAAGGAGACCTTGTTTGAAATGGAAAAAAATGTAAGTTCTGGACGAAGTGCAAAGAGAACGGATATAAAATAAAAGCTTGCTAACTGCTTAGTTTCTCCCCTATAATCTGGCTGGTCATCCTACAGGAAAACTCAAAGACGGCTGTTTGACCAAGCAGCTATTGACAGTGTTGTTCTAGTACCAGGGTAGGGGTAAATTTAACCACTACAATACTGGGCACTTTCGCCCCCTTCCTTCCCAGACCAATTTTCAGCTTTCAGCGCTCTCGCATTTTCAGTGACAATTGCGTGGTCATGCAATGCTGTAACCAAATGAATTTTTTATCATTTTGTTCGCACAAATAGAGCTTTAGTTTGGTGGTATTTATTTGCGACTCCGTTTTTTATTTTTTGCGATATAAGCGAAAACATAGCAGAAATTTTGAAAAAAAACAATATTTTCTCCTTTCTTTTTTAAAAGAAATCCAATAAAATCTAATTTTGTCATAAATTTAAGCCAAAATGTATTCTGCTACATGTTTTTAGTAAAAAAAATTCCGTTAAGTGTATAATAATTGGTTCGCGTGATCACGGACATATGTACGCAAATGATCATGTACAGATGTGTGCAGGTGATCACGGACATATGTGTGCAGATAATCATTGGCACATGTTATTTTACTGGGACATATGTGGGGGACATGTGTGTTTTGGGGACATGTTTGTTTTGGGGACATGTGTGTTTACACTGTGGGGACACTACACTGGTGATCAGTGAGTAAAAAGCTGTAAAAAAAAACAGCTAATACTCACTGATCACCACCCGGCTGCAGCGATCCGCTCTCCTCTCCTCACCGACGACTTCCGTGTGAGGAGAGGAGAGCCGTTGCCTAGCAACCGGCTGTTTGCTTACATCACATGATGGCTGTGATTCTACACGGCCGTCATGTAATCAGGAGGGCCAATCACCGAGCCCTCCTGCCGATCCGAGATGCGCCGTGTCCGGGTGACACGAGCGCATCGGGATCGCGCCGCTGCTCGCGAGATCATGCTACTTCTGAAGGACGTTCCGGAACGTCCTATCAGAAGTAGACGGCTCCCACCCGGCCGTATATGTACAGTGGCCGGGTGGGAAGTAGTTAAAGAACATCCAAACCCATTTTTGTTTTCATTTTGAAAAGGGTAGGGAATGGTTAAACCCCAAAAGTTTTTGTTTGCCATCTGTATGCTTTTGAGATTTTTCTTTCATTTAACCACTTACCGACCTCCGCACGAACATTTACGTAGTCAGAATGGCACGGACAGGCAAATGGCTGTACAGGTGCCTCCCTTTAAATTTTCCACCGTGTGGTCGCACGCACGACCCTGCCGCGAGTGTGATCGCGGGTCTCGCGGACTCAATGTCTGCGGGGATACCCATGATCGTCTCACAGAGAGGAAGAATGGGGAAATGCTGATGTAAACAAGCATTTCCCCATTCTTCCTAGTGACAGAACACTGATCACAGCTCCCTGTGATTGGGAGCAGTGATCAGTGTTGTGACACACGTAGCCCATCCCCCCTACAGTTAGAACACATCCCTGGGACACACTTAACCCCTGCAGCATACTTATACACAAGTAGGAGGGTATCGCTTCAAAGTAAGATAGCTGTTAGATTTTTAGGCTATTCTGGTGACAACTCAAAATGTTAGCTCTGTCCTCAATTTCTGTCCCAGTGGCAAAGATCACCTGCACAAATAAACATTGGACTGTCATTTAAGTGGATCTAAAACCCAAATTTCCTAGTGTTTGCCAAATCCATACCAGAAACTGTAGAGTTAGTTTTGAATGTTTATGTGATTAGCTTACAGCATGTCACTGCTTACATTCAGTAGAATTCAGGCCTAAAGCGTTACCCTAAAAAAAATAAAAATAAAAAAAAAGCATGAATAACAGCACAGTGCTTGTGTAATTTGGCCCTTTGTATCACCTGAAATACCTGCCTGATACTGCCTGATTCTGCCCTCCCCCCTTTAAACTGACCACGGTTCATCATGGATGCTGAGCCCTGACACCGTGGTCAGTTTACATGCCTCCGTCATCCAGATCTCCCCGGCCCTCCCCCCCCCCCCGCCTGTCAGCTTGTGACAATGCCTGTCCCTGCCCTCCTGCTGCTGAAATAACTTTAGCATTTTAAGACAATCCCCTGTGCTTTGATAATGAAATGTCTCCAGTGTATATGCTTTATTAAAAAAATGCCTCTGTATAACTTAATTCTGAGTACTGTTCATCGCTCACGTGACTGGCCGCCTCTCTCCTCCTCTTGACTGATGGCAGCAGGGGATTCTCGGCCTCTCCCGCTGTAGATGTCAGATCAGGAGAGGTGGCCGATCACGTGAACGCCGAGCAGCGCTCGGAAATAAGCTATACAGAGGCATTCTTTTAATAAAGCATATACACTGGAGAGATTGCATTATTTAACACAGGGGATTGCCTGAAAATGCTAAAGTTATTTTAGTTTGTAACCACTTTAAGGTTTTAAAGTGGATATACATGGTAGTGAAAAAAAAGAATATAAATGCTATATAGGCATTTGCCAACAGCCACATTATTCAGGAAAAAAATGGAGGCCTCAGCACATTCCATCTCCAGCATATGACTATAGTACTGGGAGGCAAAGCATTTGAAAACAAACTGCTTCCTTGCGAAAAAACAATAAACTGTTACTGCTTCTTGGTGAAAAATTATAAACCAAAACCCCCTTCGTCTCTGGCCCTGGGCATTACACCATGTCTAGGCAAAATTACAAATTCCTGTAAAATCAATGAAGGTCCAATTCAGCAAAGATTGAAGGGGGCATGTAGTTTTAGATCATCAAATAGCCTTGACGAAGAGGGGAATCTATATTCAGACCAATTGTTGGTGGACAAGGTCTAAAATAAGCTTTCCCTACAGATCTGCAAGTGTAAATTGGCCCCATGAAATATGAAATCATTAAAAAACTGCAAAGGTTTAGTATGTATGTATTAATGTACATTGTGCAGCATTCATTGGACTATTTTCTAGGGCAAAATTAGACCAAAAATGCAGCAGCAACCATCCTGCGGTCCCAATACAAAGTGTAGACTAATCTGACAGCAGTGGCATCCTGTACATAGAGAACTAGGAGGGTCTATATCCTACAGCTTACACCAAAATGTGAAGATAGACAGATGTGGCAAATGTTCATTTACACATATTATTTGCTCAGTGCTGGAAAGATTATTTGCCCAGTCATTACCTGATATGATACAACATCAAAAGAAACTGAAAAAGTGGCCTGCATAAGAGACTTTATGTACAAGCTTTTATGCCTAGTTAAATTATATTTTATATATATATATATATATATATATATATATATATATATAAATAAATAAATAGAAAGAAAGAAAAAGCAAAAGGTTTCCTTTTAAGAAACCTGAAATCCCTTAGACTGCTGCTTTATTGATGGAAACCAAACACATTTTCCTTATTTTCAACCTCTCAGTTCAATCAGAATAAGGCTGTGTGCAAAAAATGTATATTATAAAAAGAGAATATGGCATGAACTTGGGTGAATACACTTTTCCAAAAAACGTTGTGTATGCCAAGAAAAATATTTTTTTTTTAGCCTGCATTTATGTATCTTTCTAATTGGATGTTTTTATTGAATTGTCTGGATATGATCATCATGCAAGGTTAGATTACAAGTGATAGTCTCTTCCAAGCTGCTGCTGCTAATTAACATTAACATTTGTTTACAGCTAAAAGAATTAGGAAGCTGGCTGAGAAACACGTTATTGTGGAGTTAATGTTTCAACTTACTGAAAGTAGATTTGGAAGAGCGAGGAAGCTCCATAGAGCCTAAGTGAAAGCAAAAGCTCACATTTTAAATGTATAGTGAATATCAAAATGTTTATAATAACCAGTGTCAAAGCTGTTGCTGTGCCCTGGCACAAGGGTCATCTTAAATTCTGTAGACAACCATATTTACATTTTTGCTGAACTGCATCATCCAACGCTGCATGCTCTGTGCTGTCCATAACGCAGTTGTCACAACACTGGCATTGGCATCATGGCAGCAGCCTCACAAATTAACATTGCATGGAGCGGGCTGTGAGATAAAGCTAGTTGTCCGGTAAAAAAACTCACTACCACTGACTGACACCTATATCCTGGACAGCCCCTGATGAGCACTGTGCATGCTACTAGGAGAAACGCTAATGCTACTAGAAAAGCTACTACCACGCCATCGACCAGAACGGGATTTTCTTTCATGTTGCCGGCCGGCTTCTGTTTTATGCTGTAAACAAACTGCATTCTTGTAAGTGCAAATTTTACTTTTTATACAAATAAAATTGTCAGAAGGTACCCCACTATGGTCTGTCACTTTTTCTTCTCTGGGTGAATATGAGCCGCTGGGCATAGGAGAAAGGGTATCGATCGCTGAAGTGGACCAGGAACCATTCATTACAAACTACTTGCCAACTTCTATCTGGGAGATAATATGAATTGATTGGCTCTATTTCTGGTAAGGAGCCCCTCTGTGTGGTGACGGGTCACGAGTTAGTCGTTTGTTTTTGGATTATTGGTGCACACTTGTTTTGCTGGGCTAAGGCCAACTGTCTTAATTGGTCTTTTTCTGGTAAGCGCATTACTTAGAAGGTGGAGGGGTCTTTTGCTGGATTACACTCTAGCTTTTTTGGTTGATTCCACAGGGTGTTTTCACTATTCTCTTTTTTTATTTTTTCCTATATATTTTTTATTTTTATTTTTATTTTTTATTATCCTTGACAATATTACGCTATGTTTGTCTCCTTTTTTCTTTTTTAATATATATACACGGAGTTATATATTTTTGCTATATCTGAGCACTCAAAGTTCCTGGATCCTGATTCACCAAAAGGCCCAGGCTGGGTATAAGCCAACTGCACAACTTTTGCTTATTTCTGGTAAGCATACTATTTGGAAGGTTGAGGTGTCCTCTTTTTAGAATTATTTTCATCACTTCAGAATCCCCTTGGAAGGATTGAGGCTTCTGCATACATATATATATTGCTCTTATGGGCTCAATCTGTGGATTATCAATGGGAAATCTTTAAAGTGGGACTTTATTTTATAATTTATTCACCGAAATTTTTTTTGGAGTATTACATTCACTGTATAATTTTATATTTTTTTCTGTGTATGAAATTTTGTGTATTTTTATTTAGTTGTTTTCACTAGAGCGTGAAATCACAGGGCAATATCACTTACCAACAACTAGCGCAACTTCTCTTTTCTACTGTTTATTTTGTGTATATCCCACAATAAGTTGCAGCTTCTTTTTTAGTTTTTTGTAATATATGGTCGCTCATTGAGAATCCATATACCCCCCTTGTTCCGAGCGCAGTTTTCTCCCCCTTACTAGAAAAGTGTGCTAACAAATACCCTCTCCCACTCAATACTGTTGCAATGACAGTGGGGTTGCATGCTCCCCATTACCACCCAAGCAGCCACTGTCAGTCCTGTCTACACTATATCTATGCACCCCCACAAGCACAAGGGATCTTAGGAATTTTACTATGGGAGGAAAAGCCTCCGTCGCCAAGAGAGAACATAGGATGCCCTCAGTCCCTTCTCACCTGAAAAGGATCAGATTTTGACAAAGGGTCTGAAATATGAAGATATCTTTTGGACCTATTATAACATTTTTGATACATTAAGGAGGCAAAATCAAGTTTCTTGTTATTAAGCTGTCTGCGTGGCGCTGAATTTTTACAAAGAACCTTAACATATATAGCCAAGATTTGCTAATTTATAGTGAATATCTGTAAGTGCTAAATGTGGCTAAGCAGCACCCTGAAAGATTCACCTTTTGTTTTAAACTTCCTCTGAAATAAAGCAGTGTCTTTTCTGGCATGCAAGTGTGTATACAGCTTTATAGTGGTATACCTAAGGCACTGCTGCCTGTTACTGCTAGTGTTACAAGATTTGGAGTGAGATTTGGTGATGTCACTGCAGTGCTGCTCACTATTCTCCTTGCTATAGAGAAAGTTAGTATGTTATAATCTCTCTGATGCATTTTTATTCAGTCTGTGCTCCCTGAACCTCTTTTGCTGCTTTTTAACCGCTTCCCGACCGGTGCACGCCGATGTACGTCGGCAGAATGGCACGGACAGGCATAAGGGCGTATATATAAGGGTGGCGGTCGGGACCCCCGTGAGGCCGGTCGTGGGTCCCGTGGACTCGATCGCCGCGGGGACACCCGCGAACGTCTCACGGGAAGGCTGCATGGGGAGATGCGGAAATAAACAGCATCTCCCCGTTCTGCCTAGCAACTAGTGACGCCGATCTCTGCTCCCTGTGTTTGGAGCAGAGATCAGCTTTCACTTGCTGACAGCCACGCCCCCCCCACAGTAAGAAACACACCCCTAGGCATACTTAACCCCTACACTGCCACCTAGTGGTTAACCCCTTCACTGCCAGTGTCATTTATACAGGAATCAATGCATTTAAATAGCATTGATTGCTGTATAAATGACAATGGTCCCAAAAATGTGTCAAAAATGTCCGATGTGTCCGCCATAATGTCGCAGTCACAATAAAAATCGCTGATCACCGCCATTACTAGTAAAAAAAAAAAAATTATTAATAAAAATGCTATAAAACTATCCCCTATCTTGTAAACGCTATAACTTCTGCGCAAACCAATCAATAATCGCTTATTGCGATTTTTTATACCAAAAAATATGTAGAAGAATACGTATCGGCCTAAACTGAGGAAAAAAATGTTTTTTTATATATTTTTGGGGGATATTTATTATAGCAAAAATAAAAAAATATTGCGTTTTTTTTTTCAAAATTTACGCTCTTTTTTGTTTATAGCGCAAAAAATAAAAAACGCAGGGGCGATCAAATACCACCAAAAGAAAGCTCTATTTGTGGGAAAAAAAGGACGTCAATTTTGTTTGGGAGCCACGTCGCACGACCCGCGCAATTGTCAGTTAAAGCGACGCAGTGCCGAATCACAAAAAGGGGCCTGGTCCTTTGGCTGCAAATTGGTCCGGTCTGAAAGTGGTTTTAAATAGTCACCTAACAATAATCAGATCACCAGTCATCAGGGGGAAGCACAGATATGCAGACATGTGCTTTCACCAACTATGTTGAATAAGTAAGGTATTTTGTTTGTCTGTATTTTAACTGTCCAGGGATAATAATGGGCTTCAGGATGTAAATGATTGGTCTACATCTGTGTCCATTAAGGCAGTGGTCATCAACCCTGTCCTCAGGGCCTACTAACAGACCAGGTTTGCAAGATAACTGAAATACATCACAGGTGATATCATTTGCTGCTCAGTGATTGCAGTATTCTAGTCTGCATCTCCCCAAGGTAATACATAAAAATTGGCCTGTTATAGTGGGCCCTGAGGACAGGGTTGATGACCACTGCATTAGGCCCCTTTCACACATGCGGACCGTATGTCCGTTTTTCATCCATCCGTTTTCGGATGAAAAACGGACATAAATGTACCCCTATGGGATAGCGGGTGTCAGCGGATGAGCATCCGCTGACACCCGATATCGTCCGCCTCCCCTATTGTCCGATTCTGCAGACGGAGGAAAACCCTATTTTTCCATCCGTCTGCAGAGCGGATGAACACGGACAGACGGTCCGTGTTCATCTGATCCCCCATAGGGGAGAGCGGAGATCTGACAGGGTGGTCCCTGCACAGTGTGCAGGGACCGCCCTGTCATCCGTCGGCTCAGCGGGGATCAGCTGAGCGATCCCCGCTGAGCAGCGGATCTTCACGGGGCGGATCAATACGGATCCATCCCGTGTGAAAGGACCCTTAGGCCCCTTTCACACTGGGGCGGTGCGGGGCGGCGACGGTAAAGCAGCGCTATATTTAGCGCTGCTTTACCATCGTTTTACCCGCGGTATGCGGCCGCTAGCGGGGTGGTTTTAACCCCCGCTAGCGGCCGCAAAAGGGTTAAAAACCTCCGCAAAGCGCCGCTGCAGCGGCGGTTTGCGGGCGGTATCCCCGCGGTTTCCCATTGATTTCAATGGGAAGGAGCGGTATAGGAGCGGTAAATACACCGCTCCTTCACCGCTCCAAAGATGCTGCTAGCAGGACTTTTGTTGCGGTCCTGCTAGCGCACCGCTCCAGTGTGAAAGCCCGCCGGCTTTCACACTGGAGTGAATGGGGCCGTTTTTTTCAGGCGGTATACAGGCGCTATTTTTAGCGCTGTACCGCCTGAAAACCGCCCCAGTGTGAAAGGGGCCTTAAGGTCTGTTTTTTTTAAACTAAACAAGGCTGTGTCCTTTTCTGTTTTAATGTATCTGAATGGATGTAAATGAATGCTGTCCATTTATGTCCATTCTGTTTATGTCTGTTTTTAGGCAAGAAATGATTTTTGTTTTTACTCATAACCTATGATTGGTTCCTTCAACTAAAAAAACAAAACTGATGCAAAAACAGACATATAAACTGAACTGCAAATTGAAGCAACCTGAAACTGTATTCATCAGATTTTTCTTAGCAAACCTGTGTGAAAGGACCCGCTTATTCAATTTCCTTTAGATTTACCTTCAACTATGTAGTGCAAGGACCTGCCTGACTGCTTACAAATTGAAAGGGTTAGGCTTGACCTCATATTATATGTTTTTGGTAAATCTAAAGGAAAAAATGGTACAAAAAAAATTGGATCTTGTAAGGCCAACCTAAAGCCTGGTACACACTAACAGTTTTTGGTTGGTTAAACGAAAAAAAAAAAAAAAAAAAAGAACTGACAGCTCCGGAGAGCTTTTGTGCTCCGACAGGGGGACGCCCCCACCAGAACACTCCGATCAGCGCCTCCTGCCATTGGCTGGGAGCGCTGATCGGGTGTCGGTCAGATGCTGGTTTTCCAGCATGCTCGTCCAACATACTCATGGAACGAATGCTGGCCTTTTTTTTTTTTTTTTTTTTTTTTTTAACGGCAACATTTGGCCTGTGTGTAACCGGCTTTAGGGAGATTGCACAAAGCCAGGTGTAAACTGACTGTACAATCTCCCTTAGATGGACTATCAACTATGTAGTACAAGGGCCTACCTGCCTCATGCATATCTTATTTCTGGTAAATCTAAAGTAAATCTTAGTACAGATGGAGGTGCTGGCCTTAATAAACCAAGAAAAGAACAAGTTCAATTAAAAGCACAAGCTACATATTTAAGGTGTAGTTTTGACAACAGGCTGTGCATTCATTCAAGCATTTAAAACACGAGTTAGAAAAGATATCTGCTTTTTTATTTCAGTAAATGATATGCATACTTAGATCTGGAGGCTTCAGCTTTTTCAACTCCGATGTGTCGTGGGTTCCATTTGTTAAACACTGTCCATTTTCACATAACCTGTAAATGAAACAAAAAAAACTAATGTTTAATGAAAATAAATAAATTACAGAAAATTAAATTTCCAACTTAATGGAAAACCACCAAAGGCAACAATAAAAAACTCTTTGGGGGTTATTTACTAAAGAAAAATCCACTTTGCACTGCAAGTGCACTTAAGTAAAGTCGCTGTAGATCCAAGGGGGACATGCAAGGAAATAAAAAAAAAACAGCATTTTAGCTTCATGATTGGATGATAAAATCAGAAGAGCTTCCACTCATTTCAGATCTACCCCTTAGATTTAGAGCGACTGCACTCTCAGTGCACTTGAAGTGCAAAGTGGATTTGCCTTTCGTAAATAACCCCCTTTATGTTGCCCATAGTTGGTTTAAAATTTGGCCAGTTCAACAGGGACTGGCCAAAAATTGATGCATGTATGGGCACTGTGGTTGATATACTGATCAACTTCTGTACAACCGCCCTGTTGGAAAATTTCCCCTTAATCAGTGTTTTGTGATGGCAGGGAAGTCTCCTCGCTGTCAAAATACAATGACACAGCGGAAAGGGATTCCCCCATCCACCTCGAATGTGTGGATGGGAAATCGGGTCAATTCTCAAATGTAAACAGTTGTATTGTTTACATTTGTGATCACTTTGATGGGTCGTAAAAAACTCTGTGCCATTTACTTATGATCTACACTGTCTAATGACCAATGTTACCCACACAGACCTTTTTAAACATCCACACCGAATAAGCGTTCCCCCTACAAGCCGTGTTACTACAATTGGCGATCTGGAAGTTACTAGGTTTTTGGTAACGTTAAATGACGCTCAAAGTTTCATGAATAATTTGTGATATAAAGTGAAAGAAAAGAAATACCCCATTAAAAAAAAAAAAGCATATGATTGTAGAGCCACTGTCAAGTTTTAATTGCTTGCTTCCCGTGTTGTGTCCCCATCCTCCTTTTTTGTCCTGTAACCATTATGACAAAGAAAATGATGGGGAATCCAAAATGATACTTTTGTCACCAGTACAGTAGATGATTGTAAATCTTCCAATCAAGTCACCTGTACAAAGGACAACTGCTTAAGAAAAGAATTCCACTAACTGAGATTTTCTCATTTTCATCTTTATTGAAGAGAAATCTCCCCAAAGGGACACAGTGTAAGAAATAAAACTGGTAGAGTTTAAAAACTTTAACCTAATCAAAACTGAAAGAAAAGGTTTTGGGTAATGTGCTTTAAATATCAGTACAACCTCCAAGGCTATGTACTTTGGCCCATATAACTGGTGTGATTCCTGAATGCCCAAATTCAGATGTTGTGAGGCACAGCACGACAGTGTTAACAAGCTGCTCTACCAGTTATGACATTTAATGCAATGTAAAATGGACTTACAGTGTTTGTTCTGATCTAAGCCACACATTGAAAAATCACATACATCATACTTGAATGGGGAAAATATATTGATAAGCTAATCAGATGACACTTACGCTGCTTTTATTACCAAGTATGTAAAGGACAAATCATCAACAGAAACTTGCAAAACATACTAAGCCTACGTTCACACTGGAGCGATTCGTCATGTGATTTGACAGTTCCAAATCGCATGAAAAGTTGCAGCCTTTTTCGGCAATTGAACTGTTCATATCGCCACGATTAATGTTGCAGCGATTATGAAAATGCACTACTTTTTGTCGATTTAATTGCGACTTGCATAGACTTCTGGTAAATTAAGTCACAAGCTACAATCAAATCATCAGTGCAAATCGCACGGATGTGCGGCTTTGAAATCGCACTGAAGTAGCAGGATTTCAAAGCCACACCAGTGCGAGCCAAGACTAAAACAAGAAACAAATGAATATCACTAAACAATCAACACTAGAAACAAGGGTATTTCATAATTCTTGATAAAGGTCCAACATTAAAATCTGCAAAGTTGGACAGTTAAAAAGCAGCATAAACAAGCTTTGATGTTTAAACTAGAGTTTATTAAAACTGCAGAAAAAAAAACTGGAAGAAAACTTAACTTTGAGTTTACTCAAAAGTGAAGGTTTAAAAAAATTGACAAGACCGTTCTGTCCAAACAGATTACCACAATTGTTTTTGCAGAAAAGCTTGTAAGGTTGGTTTAGGCTCCATGCATCTGGCCCAGCTTTAATTTGGAAAAAAATGTTTAAACCAATAAAAATGCACCATAGAGTTTATAGTCTTATCAAATACGTTGGAAGATCTGGGTAACATTTAAGCAGCAAACTCTGAACACACAACACCAACTCACGTTACCTTGGTATACTAACAAAATATACAATCTACCTTCACTTGAATGCAACTATGTACAGTTGAAAGGGAAAATGGACAGGAGAATACAAGGAGAATAACCAGCTAACCTTTCTCCATTAGTAAATTACCAAGTCTTGTCCTGTACTGTGTGCCTCTGTGTGGGAGTGGTATCAATTTGAACACCTTTGAAACTTAATGTTCAGTTGGGAAGTCTGACCAAAAGAGAGGTTCCAGAGTACATGTAAGGCCAAGGTCCATTTTACAGGAGTTGTACTGCTTACATATCTGGATCTACCGATCAATCTGATACTTGGTTTTTAGTAAAAGCAATGCAATTCCAACTGAGCATATCCTGAATAAACTCAAACTACTTGAACGGAGGTTTAAAGCTAAAGAAAGCTTCAGAGATAGCACACTAGAGGGCCATGAGGACCCAGATCTCGGGACAAAATAAACTTGTAATCTCTGTAAAAGTAAAAAATTAATTCTCTTAAAGAAGAGCAGCAAACATTGAACTTTTTACATAAAAGATGGCATTGTGCATACAGTGAAATCTGTCTTACCTAGAGAAAGGCTTTATACTATGGCAGTGAAGAGGCAAGGGACGCGAATGTAGAGGATGGGAAGATGGGATTTTGTATTCACTATCGTCATCTTCTGTTGAATTCCTTATTTTATCAGACAGAGAATGCAACAGTAAAGGACACCTAGAGAAAGGAAACAGGAGATCTAGTTAAAGCCAGCTCACCCTGATAAAACTGCTTTAACGGTATGTCTACAAAGCCTGCATGAGGTCAAGCTATCCAAGTCAATGATTTTTTACCCCAAGCATTTCTGCGGTGTACCAGTCTACTACTACTTTTGGTTGGCAGTTTGGGAATCTGGGAACCCCAACTTGTGATGCAGGAGAGCTAATCCTCAAAAATACTCACTGCAGCCTGATGTAAAAAAAAAAAAAAAATGTGAGTACAAAGAAGTTTTTTTTTTTTTTTTTTTTTTACAGCCACCTATTGTAATCTGAGCTTTACTGATGACTCAAAAAGCAGAATGAACTAACGTTATAGCGCATAGATTTCAATAAGTACATGGTCATTCAATCCCCCTTTTTTTATAGCAAGGGAAAGGCGCCACACGCTTTGCTCGATTCTTGATGTGATCGCAGTTTTAATGACAGCATTGGGCTTGCAGTTTTGTTTTGTTTAAGCTGATGGATTTCTGCAATGGAGCGTCTCCATCGATGGCAGCTTCCTTGACTATAAATAGGAGGGTTTAGTTCTGCTTTAACTACTGCTTTCATAACTCTGCTATATCAGCCATTCAACTACATATAGGAATTGAAGCATTAATGTAAGACAATTTGTTGGCCCATAACAAAAGTAGTATAAAATATGAACTAGGCTTAAATGATGGTCCAAGGCTTAAATGATGGTCCAGACTATTACATTTCAAGTACCACAAGATGTAGCAGTGCATTTGAAAAAATATTATGTATAGTATATGCACAAAATATATGCATTAAAGTTTAACTTCAATATAAAGGAATACTAATGGAGTTGTCTTCTATTTACTGGCTCACAGATAATGGGCTTTAAAGCTTTAAACCCTAAAGTGGAGTGGAACTTCCACTCATCGGAACCCCCCCTCCGGTGCCACAATTTGCACCTTTCAGGGGGGGGGGGTGCAGATACCTGTATAATACAGGTATCTGAACCCACTTCCGGGCACAGATATCCGCAGAATCTGCGGGCATTTACGCCACTGCCTTTCCCCCCCGCTGTCTGCTGGGAAACACACGGATCCCAGAGACAGCAGGGACCGTTCTTATTGCGCAGCGCGACTCGCGCATGCGCAGTAGGGTACCGGGAAGTGAAGCCGCAAGGCTTTACTTCCTGATTCCCATACCGAAGATGGCGGTGGCAGCACCCGAGAGCCGAGCGACAGATCGGCTTAGGGTGCCGACAACGCGGGCACGCTGGACGGGTAAGTGTCCATATTTTAAAAGTCAGCAGCTGCAGTATTTGTAGCTGCTGACTTAAAAAAAAAAAAAAAAACGGTGGAACTCCAGCTTTAATAACCAGAAGAGAGATACAAAATAAATTTGTATACATTTTACATGGTTTAGAAGTGTGGATTTCAAGATCAACGTTTAAGGCCTCCCAAAGGTAAACCTTTTCAGCTTTCTGCATAGACTTACACATCTCTGTGCTATTAGTAATGATAGTGGAACTTTAGGTAACCTATAATAGTTTAAATAGTTATCAAATGTATTTTTAAACAACATTGGTATACTTGCCTAAAATTATTCATTAAAGTAGTACTCTAAACCAAAACTTTCTATTTAGGATTGAAAATGTGTACCCTACTGGGTAGATTTATTTTTGGTTCCGGCTTCATACAGAGACGGCACAACAGCAATAATTTAGATTAAGCATGAGAGCCTGAATCTTTTATGTATTGCTCTCTAAAGCCTCGTACACACACAATCGGATTTTCCAACGACAGGCTGTTGGCGTAAAATCCGACCTTCTGTACGCTCCTTCGGACAATTGTTGTTGGATTTTCAACAGACAAATGTTGAATGGCAGGCTTTAAAATTTTCCACGGACAAATGTCTGTTGTCAAATTTTTCATGTGTACACAAGTCTGTCGGACAAAAGTCCAAAGTTCAAACACGCATGCTCGAAAGCAAGGACAAGCCAGAAGTGGTCTTGTAAACTAGCGCTCGTAATGGAGAATTAACATTCTTGACGTGGCAAATTATGAATACTCAAAATGCAGTGCACAATTCTCTTCTTTAATGGGATAATAATGAAGCTGCTTTGCTGGTGATACTGATGGAGTTATTGCAAACGAATTTTCAAAGGCTTTTATTTTCTAGTGATATCAAGAATAATAATATTATGCGTGTTATTTTTTATTTATTTTTGGTGCAAGTTACCACAACACCATTATCCCATATGTTGGTGTCTCTTGTTAATTTTACATTGTTAATTTTAAAATTTACCTGCCTACTCCCAAACTGTCATTAGAAGTAAAACACATAGCCAAGTATTATTCTCCACAATTTTTATTTATTGTGCATTAAAAAAAGAAAACAAATAAAATTAGACATGCTATCTGCCAATAGAACTTAACCAAAAAGTGCATTCTATGCATCCAAAAATATAGAAAAATATACCAAATCAAATCATTATTCAACCAAAAAATAAAATAAAAGCCTCATGCATGTGTCCTGCTTCTTAATATAGGGGGTTAACAATGCGTTGGTGAAAGCAGGGGTCCGTCATCCGGAGATAATTCTGAAAATTATCTGGATTATTCTCCTGGAGCTCCTGCAGCAAAACGAATAATAAAGCAACCAATTTTTGGTCCAAGAAATTCTTCTCCTCCTGTTCCTGTACTGGACTTGGGTCAAAGCAATAACTCCAAGGCCAATAATAAATAACACGTTATCTCCTCCGATTCCGCAACATGGCTGGTTGATGAACGGCCGCTCAGAAACAAACTGAAAAGCGCGAATCAACAATCAGCAAACTTCTACTAACACGAAATTAGCAGAAGGAGCCCAAATGGTGTCGCTAATGAGCTGAAAAACAAAGTAGTACATCACTACATTCGTGTTTGTTGGCCGACAATTCCTTGCCGTTCGTATGCAAGAAAAGTTCCTCGGACAAAAGTCTGAGGTTTTGTCTGCGGAAAATCCGATCGTGTGTACGGGGCTTCACTCCACTAGAGATGGTCACATTAGTGTTTTCTCTCTCCCTTCTTAAAATCTCCCAAACACAACCACAGAAACTATAAAGCAAAGCTTCTGACCCTTCCCTACTACATGCAAAACCAAATACGTTTTAGAAAGTTTGACTATAGTTACACCTCTACTCCCCAACAATCCCCAGAAAGAATTGGTATGCCGACAATAAAAAGCAATCAGACTGTACTGAATTGTTCAAAGCTGTTAGTCTGACATGTTTCAGGCACTGAAAGCTAGAGAAGGATGGGGTACTTAGTCAGTTTAGAGGAACAAAGCAATGGGGATATCTTATCAATTGTTTACCCTTTAGCAATACTTATGCAATATTGCAACAGTTGCATTTTGGGTTAAAAAAACAAAAACAAATAAAAACACACACACAAACACACAATCAAAAGTATAGAATATAAAAAGTGGAAACAGACAATAAAAATGAATCAATAACAACCAACCCTATATCTGGAAAGTAGCTACGGTACAATGTAAGCAATATTTTAAGTTTTCAAAAATAATGAAATATCAGCACCAACAAAAGTAGACAGGTGGCTACTGGGAAAATTGTTTCAGTGGCAAAACCGAATAGAGACTAATGGAAGTGAAAGTGCATTTTAGCTCCACTCTCTGTTAATAGATACAATAGAGCAATTTTACAGACTCGGTCGTTAAAACTGTATAGTGAAGTTTTAAATGCAGAGTAGTTTGACATACTGAAAAAAAAAAAAAAACGAACAGCAAAGAGCATTATTGATTTTTTTCCAGTTACAAAGCATTATAGGAAAAAGATGTTCCATTTACAGTACTGTTTCTGGTACTAAACAAAATAGCCTGTTTCCATTTCTCAGTGGTGTTACACTATTGTAAAAATGACTATCCCATTCTAAGGTCAGGGCCAATGTGCAATTACCTGGTTATATGGTCTCTAGCATAAGTTTCCAACTGCATAGTGATTAAAAATAAGTCTAGTTTGTATTATGGAAAAATAAGTAAGGGTTCTTCTGAATCTCTAAAAGGTGGCCGATTTTCTGCCTGCTTTTTATTAGAGGTTTGCCATTTTCGTTAAGCAACAGACCTGATTCAGAGGATAAAATTAAACCACAATTGGCCCTGACATTTCAATTGCAGCTGCATAACCAATTCTATTGGGCAGAGAAGAATAGAGTAAAAACAATATCTTGTGTAGATAGATTATGCCAGTAGAATTATGATATTAAAGAGATAGAGGATGTGAGATTCAGAAAAGCTGTCATTTTTTAAATGTGAAGGAATGGATATCATGATGTTCAGAGGTGTGTAAAATGAAGTTCAATAATAATAGGAGAGCGGAATGTGATCATTAGAGGTAAAATGAATTGGAGACTTTTCTCATATCATAACTGTTGAAATGATCACCATCATTTTTCACATGCGTGTGTGTGCGAATATATATATATATATATATATATATATATATATATATATATATATATTTATTAATAAATATATATTTTTTTATATTGTGGGGTTCAGCTTCAAGAGAAGAGCTTGCAGAGGTAATCCACACAGCAAGTAGGTTTAAGGGCTCCCTGTCTGGGTTTATTGGTCAGCGTGACAGCAAAACCAGATGATTACCTCGTAGGGATAAGAACCAGAGTCCAAAAGGAACAACCAGAAAAAACAGTTATTAAAGCGGAGCACTCTTGGTGGGGGTCCAATTCTGACAGGTACCTGCTCCCATTTCTGCTCTGGTTGCCTAGGCTAGGCAATCGGAAATACACCCCCCCCCCGCAGTCTTCTGGGACATGTGACAGGTCCCAGAAGAATGCAGGACCATTCATAATGCGCAGCGTGGCTCACGCATGCGCAGTGTGAACTCCACTGTGAAGCTGCAAGCTGTCACAGCTGGGTGCCCACAGTTAACATGCTGGCACCAAAGACAGAAGATGAGAGGTAAAATCGGCTGGGGTGAGCACATCACTGGATTGTGGGAGAGTAGCTGTCTTATTACAAGTCAACAGCTACAGTTTTTGTAGTTGCTGAATTTTAATTTTTACACGGGAGACTGGGGCTCCTCTTTAAGCCTCCTGGTTAGTATATAGACCTCACTGGGTCTGCTTTAGACCTGCAGACATGTTACCTCACAGCCTGTTTACATATTTTTCCAGCAACAACCCATAAACACAGGGAAAAAAATTATACCCAAAGTGGGAGAACAAGGAGAAGTCAGTGATTAACCCCCTGCATTGAATTGCGAGTAATGTGGTTTACGAGCGTTTCGCAATACAAGTTATTATTTAAAAAAAATCCAGAGGTGACACTTTGGCCAGAGGTGACACTCGGAAACACTCCGTTCCTGAGCGTCTCCGAGTGCATCCAAAAGGCACTGTGTGTATGTACATTGTATGAGAGAGTGAGAGCTGTAAAACCAAATTTATTTATTTAACACACCTGCTTCCCATTCACACCTAAGACTTTGTAACATTAATGAGTCAAATGACACCAGGGAAGGTAAATGGTTAATTTGGCCCAATTTGGACATTTTCACTTGGGGATGTACTCACTTTTGTTGCCAGCGGTTTAGACATTAATAGCTGTGTGCTGAGTTATTTTGAGGGGACAGCAAATTTACACTGTTATTCAAGCTGTACACTCACTACTTTACCATGTAGCAAAGTGTCATTTCTTCAGTGTTGTCACATGAAAAGATATAATAAAATATTTACAAAAATATGAGGGGTGTACTCACTTATGTGAGATACTGCATTTACATTATATACATATACACACACATTCCACATGTACCACGTGACAAATTGTAAATGATATTGTAATGGCATGCAATTGGATTAACATACAAAGTGCTAATGGATTTGGAGACTCTCTAAAAGCTAATTCATAAGATGAATCCAGAATGAAATTAATCTTTTACAGCAGATACTAAAAATTTGTAAAAATAAGCCGCTATCATTTGGAATGTTAGAAATTTTCAGCATTCAGCCTAAAATATACTAAGCATGGTCATAGGGTAAATTCCCTAATCGGGGAATCAGAGAGAAAATTTAGAAAGGTGCAAAACTTAACCAACATAACCTAATAGCATGCACTTACATTTGTCTCTACTATGTGTTAGATCTCAAGACGGTCACATCGGGGAGGTCTTGAAGAGGCTAGCACAGTAGTAACAAAAGTAACATGTGGGTTCATGAGGCATTTATGAATTTTTTGCTCAACGTGTATCTATGCTAAAATAGTTTAAAAAATATCTCATTGTATTGCAAGTTCTAGCCTACTCCTATTAATCTGAATGTTTTTGAAGTTTCTAAACATAGTTTTGAAGATCTCCACAAAATTACGTAATTTAACCACTTGCTTACTGGGCACTTAAACCCCCCTACTGCCCAGACCAATTTTCAGCTTTCAGCGCTGATGCACTTTGAATGACAATTGCGCAGTCATACACTGTACCCAAATGAAATTTTTATCATTTTTTTTCCCCACAAATAGAGCTTTCTTTTGGTGGTATTTGATCACCTCTGCAGTTTTTATTTTTTGTTAAAAAAATTTAGAGACCAATTTTTTTTTTTTTTTTAAATGTATATTTTTTTTTATATTTTGTTATAAAATTTAGCAAACCGGTAATTTTTCTCCTCCATTGATGTACGCTGATGAGGCTGCACTGATGGGCTGCATTGATGGGCACAGATAAAGTGGCACTGAGAGGTGACAGAGGTGGCACTGAAGGGCATTGATAGGTGGCACTGGTGGGCACTGAGAAGTGGCACTACTAGGTGGCACTGATAGGTGGCAGTGATGGGCACTGATGGGTGGCAATAATGGGCACTGATCGACACTGGTAGTTTACACTGATAGGCAGCACTGCTAGGTGGCACTGATTGGCACCACTGGTGGGCATTGATAGGTGGCACTCGTGTGCATTGATAGGTGGCCCTCATGGACATTGATAGGTGGCACTGGTGGGCACTGGCAGGCGGTAATTGTGGACACAGTTGAGGCAGATGTGCCTCCTTCCTCTTCGGGACCGATGTCCCTTGCACATAAGCCGGTGATCGGCTTTTTTTTCTCCCCACGCTGTCAGCGTGAGGAGGAAAAAAAAAACGATTACCGAGCTCTTGTTTACATCACATGATCAGCTGTCATTGGCTGACAGGTGATCACGTGGTAAGGTGCCGGGATCAGCCCCTTACTCGGATCTGTGATCACCCGAGTCTCAGTGACTCGGTGATCACAGCGCACGCCGCGCGCCCGGCAGGGGGCGCACGGGGAGCGTGCAAAGGAGAGGACATCATATGACGGCCTCCCGGAAATACATGTCCACGCTGTGGCCGTCATTTGGCTATTGCGCAGACGTCAAGTGGTTAAAGTATTTCTAAATCCAACATATTTCTACCTTAATGCATTCCCTGCTTCAAGGTAAAAAATGCATCCGTATTTGTAATTTATCATTGAAGCTTATCCTAGGTTTATTAACAAGTGACAAACTTATTTTCTGCACTCCAGGATCAGAAGTCCTATCATGACATGAAATTAATATATATAACGGTTTGGGAATAAGCCCCAATGAGGCCTTTACTTGCTATACACACTAAACTAGGGGATTACAAGTCCTTACATGACACGGCAACCGTTTTTTTGATATTCCCAACTCACCTACAATGTCTGCTGGCCGGGGTCCCACACTGAAGAGCAGAGCTTTCCTGTCCTCACCAACTCTATTACTTTTTTCTGCCATTTGTAACCAATCAAAGCTTGTAAATAAAGCAAGATCTGCTCAACTTTGTTGTTTTGCATAGCGCTGCTGTGGGTCTGTTCTTTTCTTTCCTTCCACCATATGGGAGCCTTCCTGGCTGGCAGAACACAATTACTGCTAGCAGCTATAGCTGTCGGCAGTAATCTCATGCCAAATATCCAACAGGTTGGTTGTACCCAAGTCGATTGATGGAGGGTGTCTGAGCTGGAAGGAGGGTCAGTCTGTGCTGAAGGGTCTGTGCACAGCCAGCTTTCAGTGAGCGAATGAATGGGACCACCATGCAACCAGCCCACAACTGCATGCCAGGCATACAATTGCAGAGTGCTAGTGCAGGGTTCAAAGGGTTAGAGCAGGAGGTCAGGATTCGATACAAGGGCTGTCAAATGCTCTCCGATGAGTGATCATTCCTCAGAAACCAATGCCAGTGTAAACAAGCCCTTACACTCTTGCCAAGTCACAGTCATGAAAGCAACTTTTTGGGGTAAACTGATTGCATCATATGTGTGCTGAGTAAAGGGGGAGCTGGCTCCATTTTTGGGGGGGTGACTGGTCCCCAGAAGTTTGCTTCTTTCAATAAACATTATTCCATATGATGATGACTGCACACACTGCTTGCCGGGACTGAGATTACCCATCGTGCTGTGAGGCCACACCATATGCACCTCCTGGGGTTGACCTAATAAAAACCACTTGTTCACCACCACTGTACTAATGACTGCATCCTACACAGCACAGACACCACAGTGAACTGCACATGGCCAGGAAGATGCAACAGCTTCACCCTAAAAAGACTGACACCGGTGATCAGTGGTATGACCTTTGTTCACCTCTATGATGAATATTTGTTACTTCAGAGACAGGTCTGCTCACCAGAGAAGAGAATAGAAAATACAAGATGCGAAGTGTTCAGCACTTACCTGTATTCATCAAAGACCACCAATAATGATTGATAACACAGTGCCCCATAAAAGTTCCCCCCCCCCCACCTGCTGGGGACTTTTCCAGAAGTACTTTATTACTACTCCAAAAAAAAGCTACAGTCTTGTTAGTACTACTAAAATTGTAAAACTATAAAACTCTCAAGTGAACATAAAATTGATTTTAACGAAGGAAAAAAAAAAAAAAAAACACCATGATATTTTCTACTGCTCCAAATGAGAAGGCTGAGAAGTTCAGTAGGAGGAGGAGTAATGAAAATATCAGCACTGTGTCTGCTTATATAAACACTCTCCCTGCTGTGTTATTAACACCAGTCTAAAGGGGTTTGTGGACATAAAGATGCTTGAATAATGGCACTCGTATATAGTGGCTTTTTTTTTTTTCCCGCACAAATGCAAACATTCTTTCCTCCACTGTATTACTGTACTAAGAACACATGTTTGCTAATACTATATTTAATACTATAAATTCCCATGCGAACATAACATTTCAGAAATGAATAAGAGTCAATTTGGAGATTTTCTAGTGTTCTGCACAAGACAGCTGCAGAGCGCAATAGTGGAGGAGTAATGGAAATATCAGTATTGCGTGTCTACAAACAAAAATGTTTTCTTTGCTGAATTATTCTCACCGGCTTCCAGGTGTTTGTAAATTTACAGATTTTTAGAATTTTGTATGGAGAGCAAATTTATCCACAGACTCTAATCTGAAATCTTTAAAAAACAGACAGACATTAATCGGATAATAATAAAGAAGCATCTTACAATAGTACTGTTCCCAAATAATGATTTTAAATTTGACTTTCAGCACTTTTTATCTTTGACAAGTAGTTTCACTACTAAAACCTTTGCTTGATGCTTTTAATATGTTATTTCATGCCGCACTGAATAAATTAATCTAACTCAGGCTATTATAACACTCAAAATGTATTCACTTTATTTATTGGTCAAAGCCTACAGCTCTCATCTGAGAGCCAATTCAACACTGTGCTTTAATTTTCTTTAGAAGCATTTTAATACATGTGGTATAACAGTGGTCATCAACTCCTGTCCTCAGGGCCCATTAACAGGCCAGGTTTTAAGTATTAACTTGGGGAGATGCAGACTAGAATACTGCAATCACTGAGCACCAAATGATATCACCTGTGATGTATTTCAGTTATCTTGCAAACCTGGCCTGTTAGTGGGCCCTGAGGACAGGGTTGATGACCACTGTGGTATACATTTCTATCGATGATGCAGGATTAAAGAAAAAAAAAGGCAGGCTAAGTTTACACTTACGGTTGGGAGGTGGTAAAAAATTACCGCCCCCTTTAAGGCTGCAAAGGCAATCGGACAGGGTTGCTTCATGGATTGCAAGATGTATACCCCCCTTTAGATTAGCTAAGTTGAAGGGGTTGCATTCAGAGGTCGGTACTGCATGTTGAATGGGACCCCATCAAGTAAATGGGGCTATGCCACAACTGCCCTGTAACCATGTGCACTGCTGTGGTGCAGGCTTTTAGGGGTTAAAACAGGTGGTGAGGAGGTGACATTACTGTCAAAACACCCTATGGAATACGGTTCAACAGAGGTAAAAGCTAATGTAAACAAGTCCTTACTATACTGAATGAACTGTGCCTTAGGTTGGAAAAAAACATAATAAAACTGTATAAATATTTTATATTTATGGGAAAAAAAAAAAACACATCTGTACCAGTGTGCCACTGCCAACTAAATGCATAGAATACAGTACCTATGCATACATACCCAGTTATTTTGGTTGCAATGTACAGAATCCATGTAGAGTGAGAACACTCCAAGTTCAAGATAACCAAGTTAATTAATAGGCCCAATTACTAGCAACCAGAACAGAGAAACACAGTTTTTAAGCATAAGCAGTCTTTTGGGACCGATACTGTGTTTTCAACAGCTACAATTCATAAGCAAACAAGAACACACATTTTTAAGCTCTGCATGTAATTGGCTGTAAAACACAAGGCTCGGAGATGCCTGTATTAAAACAATTCGAGGGACAATCACTTAAAACACTAAAAGTATAGCAATTACTGAATTTGCATTGTGTTCTAGTGAGACAAGCTAAATCATATATCTTTTCTTTAGGCGTTTATTAACACACTGTATATTGCACCTAAAGCTAGGGGAGTTATGTATCTTTATTTTCGTTGACAATTCCTGTGAAGCATGAAAAAAAAAAAAACCATTTGCTGCATTTTGGTGCAGTTTACAGCAAGCACATCTTCTTCAAGGTTGAATGGTTTAACATGTCAAATGCACAAGCCTTTCCTGTGGAAAATGCATACAGAAAAAAGGCACAGAAAAACCCAAAGCATGAAAAATGGACCTAAAAAAGCAAATAAACTTAAAATAATCTTATGGAGAAGTGAATCTGAACAGTGATGCCTCAGCTTTCCTAATCAACATCATTGTGATTGTTTTTTCATCTAAAAGGTGCATGTCTGGTCAAAAAAAATAGGCAGTACATCTCTGTAATATGTGAACCTTTACCCATTCCCGTTACATGCCCATACACTACACTACAGTAGAAGGCTGTGTGGGAAAACCCATGTTCCATTTGTGTTTCTAGCACCACATTCAAAGTGCACTGCACTTGCAATAATATCGATGGATTATGTGGACATGACCAGATTGGTATTGTGCATAGAACATCCCAATTAGAAGGTTTCAATGGACAAAGATAGGTTTTAGGTGCTTAATCAGATAGTACACGGAAATGTCATAAAAGCTATTTTATTTAAACATGATTGTGTTAAAAGCATTTGTACAAACTAGAATATCGTTACTCAAATACATAGGGCATTTGACTAGCATCGAGCTAGTATTTTCAACATGTTTTGCCCTATCAGGCTTCTTTAAAAGGAAAAGTGTGATGGATTCACTCAAAAAAAATGCTCCAGGTAGTAGAGCTGAAAAAACGAATTTGAAGAGGAAAGGAGTCTGTCCACATAGGCCAAGCGTACCAAACATCAGAGCATATGCCCCAGAGACCGGATCTCCCGCAGAGGGGGATAACTGGAGCCCACGCTGGCCATACTAGATTTCCAAGGTCTGGAGTTTTCTAATGATCATTCAGTCCAGTAATTAACCCTTTGCTGGCTTATGGCTGGATGGGTCCTTTTTATCAGGTTATGTCAGTGCTTAACCTGCCATCTAGTGGATGCTTAGACTCCCTACATGGTAATCTAATTTAGAAGAGATCACTAAAGGCCAGTTATCCCCCTCTGCGGGAGATCTGTTCTTTGGGGCATACCTGCCGATGTTTGGTACTCTTGGCCTATGTGGACATACCGTATATACTCGAGTATAGGCCGACCCGAATATAAGCGGAGGCACCTAATTTTACCACAAACAACTAGAAAAACTTATTGACTCGAGTATAAGCCTAGGGTGAGAAATGCGCAGCTACTGTAAGTGGAAAAGAGGGTCAACGATGCCCATTTGCAGCCTCACTGTGCCCATGCAGATGGACACAGTTGACCGATTTGGGGCCCTGTATCTCAGGGTCACTTAGTGCTAGGAACCCCATCTTTAGATATGTTGTAGTGCTAATTCCACTGGGTTGGAATACAACATTTGGGGTTCCTAGCACCAAGTGTCCCCGAGATATGGGGCCCCAAATTCGGGTCAGAAAATCTCAAGCACTTTTCTGCAGCAGAGAATGACATTTTCTGAACCGACTTTGGGGCCCTGTATCTCGGGGCCACTTAGTGCTAGGAACCCCATCTTTGGATATGTTGTAGTGCTAGTTCAACTGGGTTTGCACACCAAATTTGGGATACGGGGCCTCAAAGTCGGGTCGGAAATTTTTTTTTTTTGCTGCAGAAAAGTGCTTGACTCTAGTATAAGCCGAGGGGGGCACTTTCAGCACAAAAAAATGTGCTGAAAAACTCGGCTTATACTCGAGTATATACGGTACTCCTTTCCTCTTCAAATTTATTTTTTCAGCTCTACTACCTGGAGCATTTTTTTTGAGTGAATCCATCACGCTTTTCCTTTGAAGAAGCCTTATACGGCAAAACATGTCGAAAATACAAGCGTGATTCTATTCAAATGCCCTATGTATTTGAGTAACGATATTCTAGTTTGTACAAATGCTTTTAACACAATCATGTTTAAATAAAATAGTTTTTATGAAATTTCCTTGTACTATCTGATCAAGCACCTAAAAAGTCCCGTACCTATACTTTGTCCTTTGAAAGGTGTCAGTGCAATGATAATAAAAGTGAAGAAGGTGACCTTCGCGCTCTTAAAACTAGAAAAAGAGGTGACACGTGTGACCCTAAAAAATGTGCTAAAAATGCCTAAATAACAGAATACAATTCTTGTGTAAGCTCAAAATCTAATGGTGAACACTAAACCACAAGTGAAATAAAAAGTAAATGATTTTGCGCTATAGCGCAAAATCATTTACTTTTTATTTTAGTGCAATGATAATGTTTGTCTGCACGATACAAAAGTACAACGTGATTCAGTTGCAGTGTGTTTTCAAAAGTAGTGCATGCACTATTTTTGGTGCTGTGAGATTTCAGCCTATTCAATATGAATGGGCAGAAAGCAAACTGCACAGAACTGCATGTGAATCGCACAGACAATTACAAATGTTGCAAGTACAGAAAAATAGCTGTTGATTTGCCAGTGACCTCCTAACTTCCTGCCTGGGCTGCCAACTCTACCTCCGTTGCACTGAGATCTCAAGCAGTTACCACCCCTGCCCAAGTGCTCCTCTCCTGGATCAAAGAACAGTTGTAATAAGACAGATAGGGGACTAGGGGGGGGGGGGGTTACCAGTAAGGTCCTTGCCTACACGTTTCTGGGACTTTGCTCTAAAGCATCTGTAAAATTTATAAAATAAAGAAAGGGCGATAAATCTACAGGTTCATACACATACATACATATAAAGGTCACATTATTGTAAAAATGTGCTAAATACCTCTTATGCCCCATACACACAATCGGAAATTCTGACAGCAAAAGTCCAATGAGAGCTTTTGGTCGGAAAATGCGATCGGGTGTATGCTCCGTTGGACTTTTGCTGGCTGAATTTCGGCCAGCAAAAGATTGAGAGCATATTCTAAATTTTCAGATCGTCTGTACAAATTCTAACGCACAAAATTCCTACGCATGCTCGGAAACAATTTGACGCATGCTCAGAAGCATTGAACTTAATTTTCTCGGCTCGTCGTAGTGTTGTATGTCACCGCGTTCTTGACGGTCAAAACTTCAGACCGTGTGCATGCAAGCCAAGCTTGAGCGGAATTCTGTCGGAAAAACCATCCAAATTTTTTCAGACGAAAGATCCGCTCATGTGCACGGGGCATTAGAGAGATTTTCTTTAGCAGTCATGTGACCACGTTACTTCCAGATCAGAAGGGCTGGGCACAAAGGGTATTGTCAGCCTGGGAATGGGACTGCAGAAATGCAATGAGGTCTAGCAGAGAGTGTTGCTGCCAGTCTATGTAATCAAGCAGGAAAAGAAAAAAAATTTGATGGAGGTACGGCTTTCTTCTATTAGTGCCCATTCACACCAGAAAAAGGCCCTCCTCCTTGGTTCCGGATGTGTTTCTGCAAGCGCATTTCTAATGCTTATTTGATGCATTTTACCACATTCCAGTACAGTTCTGTGCTGGGAAAAAAAAGCAGTATGTTGTACTTTTTTTTTCTGGAACTGAAAAGCACTGTTGGTGTGGTGTGAGCTATGCCATTGGAACCCATAGAACCTACTTTCCAAGCTTTTTTGATGTAGAAAAAAACACTGCACTGCAGAAGATGGGAGCGTGCTTGATTAAAAATAATGCATCAGGTAGGCAGTATCCTTTATTTACATTTGGTACTGGGTGGGGGCATGATTACAAAGTTGACCACAGGATACATATGCACATCGCTTTGTAACGCCAAGACCAGGTACCCAAACTGACCATTCTCACACAGATCTGCTATCCTGCTTGGCCTGGTCAGATTTACAGAGGAAGTGAAAGTGAAAAGTGAACCGATATATCTTTTATAGAAAAAGAAAATATGAATAACAGACTAGATTTGCAAAAAAAATAAAATAAATAAATAATAATAATATTACAAAACGCATATACCTGGTGTTTTTTGGGGGTAACATACCCTGATGTGAATGTAAAATGTAATGTAGAATGTAAAAAAAAACAAAAAAAAACACTTGATTACCTGCCATCAAAACTTATTCCATGTAGGTGGGCATGGAAACAAGACTAGGTTTTACTCCATACCTCCATTGCCACAACCAGCTCATCTGAGAATACCGTCAAGCATTATCCCCCCTTCCAGTGAGCCAGCCTACATGCCAAATGATTGCACCTTTTACAGTAATTAAGGAAGTGCTCCAGCCAAGTGAAGTACAGTACAATGAAGACAAAAGTGGCAAGTAATATATCTAAAGCCTAACCAGCTTGCTTACAGAACATTTTGACCAAGCTTGCTGCAAAATTTCAGCTGCCATAGTACTCTTTCATGTAAAAATGTAAATTAATCTCTGCTAATAAAGTAACATTTCAAAAGAAGTTTGAATAACTTACAGCTCAAACACTATATGCACAGGACAGCAAGGACTTTATATGAAAAGGAAGACTACAAAGAATATATTACACTTTCTTTTTCACAGAATGACATTGAACTGTAAATTAATACACAGACTGTTTACAAAAGGTTAAACTCTCAGATATTCTATATTGCTGTACAGAGAACAACGAAAAGTTATTAAAAGTTGTGTTATTATTAATCAAGCACGCTCCCATCTTCTGCAGTGCTGTACAGAGCTATTGGAATGTGTGTATTAAAGCGGTATTAAACCCAAAAGAAAACATTTATTATATTGCCGCTTACCAATTCTTAGATGTGATGGCTGTATTAGCCTAAAAAAGAAAAAAACTTTATTTCTTCAGTAAGTTTTTTACAAGCTCTCCAGCGGAATTTATCAGTTAACATGGATG